>OX387182.1:4884594-6084594 GCA_947561395.2 Buxus sempervirens
GGAAAATTATGAAAAAGTCACTTTTTAAACATATTTATAAAAATAATCAACTAAGAGCCCAAATTGTTAGAGCAGTAAGTTTTGCCCGGCCCGCCCAACCCAACCCGAATAATAGCCCGATCTAAGGTTTATTTTGGGTTTGGGTTTGGGTTGGGCTTGATTTTAGGCCCGAACTTGATTTTAGGTTGGACTTGGGTTTGTACCTCATAGCTCAAAAAACCCAAAAAACCTGAACTCTATAAAGCCAAGGTAAAATAACTTACCGCAAACCCCATCTTCTTCCTAAGTTCTTTCAAACTCAAAGTTCTTCCTCTCTATTTTCCAATCAATTCCTCAATAGATAAGGTTTTATAGAATTGAGTATAAAGCTTCAAACCTAGAACCTTTTCAAGATTTATGAAAGTTGATAGACCTTTGTATGAATAATGACTTGAGATTTACAAAGGACCACATTTTCAGTAAGTATTTCTTTCATAATGTTGAATTTGTTGTCTTATAATTTGGTTAATAAATCTTAGAAATGTTACAATTTAAAAACTCAATTTTTTGCTTTTCTATACTAAAAACATTATAGACTTGTTGCCTTTGGTATTACATTTCATTAGATCCTTGATAGATCCCATTAATTTAGATCAACTCAAACCTAGCCCGAACTTGAGAAATAATTTTAGGGTTGGGTTTAGGTTCAAGCAGTTTGGGTTTAGGGCGGGCCAAGGTGAGTTTGGGCCAATTGATTTTAGATTGGATTGAGCCTGTGCGCATCTGATTTCGGCCGCACACGAGATGCATACAAAATGATGCGCGCCTTGGGACTGTTTGGAGTCGCCACTGCCTGAAAGTTGCAGGCAGACACAAAGGGGCACCTATTCGGGCATAATTTTTCTGGTCTGCGGCTTTATTAGAGATCTGAGCAAGTTCTTGGTTATGTCTAGGGAAGTCCGAAGACACCCTAGCCCGCCCCGTCAGTCGACGGGTCCCATGGGTCTCTCTGGTTTGAGTAAACTTAGTTCTCACGAAATTCCTAGGCCAGCATGCATATTAATTTGGTCTGATGGGGACCGCTGAGGGTGTGGGTCCCCTTTTTATTTGATTTTATCTTTTTATCGGTTAATGAAGTGGGTCTGGTATTGTAACGCCCCGGAACCGGGTTACGTAATGAAACCGTAACTCTTTCCCGAGAAGTTAACTATTATATACAGGATCGCTATATCAGAGTAAGGAAAACATGAAATGGCAAAAACATAGTCAAAGTCATCTAAAATTTTCCCCAACTCACCTGAACTAAGCATATACCCGCCTGTATCAACCTCTCTGAAATCTGAAAACAAAACAAAACAGTGAGATACGACTATTTCAGTAAGTAGCAATGCATGCACAAAATATAGTTATAACAGTACTAAAACATGCACGATTAAAAATACACGACGATCAACCACGGGTAATCCGTCTAATCTCGAAAATACATCGTCAATCACATTCGGAAATCTTATGTATTGGGACTCGTGAAGTTTGTCTATTTTGTGTGGCTAAGCACTAGAGTTCCAGACAATCTAGTCTAACACTGCAACAGCTCGAACATCCAATATTGTCGCCCTCATGGCGGAAATACTCAAGTGACCTCACCATCATGGTGGGAACGAAATTGCTGCAGCGCTTCCCTCATGGAAGGCCTCTCCATCATGAAGGAAATGCATGAAGGAACTCCAGACTCAAATCCAAACAAAACATACAAATTCCACCTACAACTAGACTGTGGATCCACACTAAGTCTCGCCTTATTAAGTCGGGAAAATTTCTTATATACAATGCAATGTAACTTACATCATGCTTGTAGTAAAAGAAAACATTTATCGTGAACAATATCAAATTCAGTTTCATTTACTCACTAAAACCTTCCAACAGAAAAATACAGCATTTGATACATAATTTAGGAATATTCACCATGTCATCAAACTAGAGACAAATAAACACCTAGTTATTCCATAATAAAAAACAGATTAGATTTATAGTTACATGTTAAGCAAAACAAATAAAGATTATTTCAGATCCCAAAATTCCAACGACTACACCCTTAGGTTAGGACTCCAATTTTTCCAACACTTAACCAATTTAATTCTAAGATCAATTATGCCCAGAATCTTACTATACATGATAATCACTATAGATGACTATATGCTAATAACAATAAAATTCAGAAACATCTTAAGTCTCTACAAACAGTATTTTCCTGAACCCTTTTTACATGCTTACCAATAACATTATCCCCCAAGACTTCCAAAAACTCTTATTTATTCTCTGTTGAGAATTTAATTTCCTCCCTCTAATTTAATCCTATGATTAACAATGTATTACAATACTTTAATCCACTCATTTAGACTTGATGCAGGTGTTAAAAATCAGTTCCAACCAAAGAATCACAACAGCCGCAACTCTGCATATGAAATTAGGTCTGGCGCTAACCAACATCATCTGGTGCTAACCTAGTGAGGTTGGCACCAGCTCTTTGCACTTAGCGGTGGGCAAATTCCAGCTCTGGTGCTAACCTCTTTGAGGTTGGCGCCAGGTCCATTAGGTTGGCACTAGGTCCCAATTCAACTCGGTAATTCTCCAACTTGTAGCAGTTGCTTATTTTACCCTTTCGAATCAATTTAGACCTTAAGGGAACCCCCCACACAGCACATAGGGTCCTAACCACCCCATAAAACTCCTTCGAAAATATATAAACCAGATTATACCACCATTAAAAATCATCCGCCGCACTATTAACAAAACTGGAAATTATCCCCCACACATTCGTATCCTTTATTAGATCTTAAAAGAAGACACAGAAAACATGCTATTATCGAAGGTGCTAACTTGCCTCTTGATTGCTAGAATCCAACTTCAACGGAAACAAAGATGAAGATCGAATATTCTCCATGCCCAGACCTTCCTCAACGAACTGATAATCCACTGGAACTTGGACGACTTCTGCTCCAACAAAACAGACGTACTCACTAACAGCAACAAACTCTTCTTCTTTCTTTCAAACAAATCTCTCTCCACTCCTTCTCAACTCTCCGATCTAACGTTTTCATTTGTTTGCACTACTCCGAATATGAGCGGTCAAGACGGTTGGAAACGCTTGGCGAACCAACTGTTTGTAACGCTCGGCGAAACACTTTCTTTCGTTTCAAAAACTTTTTATTTCCTTTTTGATCATGTGTAGTGCTCTACCACCATATCTCCTCACACACACACCCACACGCACGCGCACACACACACACGCACACGCACGCGCACACGCACGCGCACGCACACGCACACGCACACGCACACGCACACACACAGATATATATATATATATTATTGATATTATTATTATTCATTTCCAGCTCCCTAAACTTTTCTCATAATATAATATTATTTCATATTGAAGTTAATATATATAACACCACTTACTATTAGCTTCTATAATTAATAATTTCTGAAATCCCCAAAATGCCCTCGCATGGCTTCTACCCTAACACAAGATCGCCCCCACTTTATTTTATTTCTAATAATATTTTTCTAAATAAAATTTATTTACTATAAACTTATAATATAATCTTACTTACTCTTAACTTACATAAGCCGACTTTTATGAAAATCCCATATTGCCCTTGTGACACAACTACCTGAATTATCCCTCATTATTTATTTTTGATAATATTAGCAAATTCCTTATATTAGGATAATAAAAAATCTCGGGTCTTACAGGTATAGGCCCCATTGGAAGGCTCAATGGAATCCAAGTTGGACTTAAGTCAAGCCCAAGACCCAATTCGGGTTATTGGGTAACCCTTATTGGATTTGGCTACTTGGTTTAAAGGTTGATTAACTATTTACAAAATTAGTGAGTTGAAGTTTTTTAGGGCCCAATGGGCTTGGATTTAGCCTAAGGGCAATTAATCATGTGGCCTTTAGCCCATTTATCAAAATGGGCTTTGGTTGGGCCGGATTGGATGTGGGCCCCATTGTAGGGCCTACGAAGCCTTAGTGGGCCCAGTTAGGCCCACGGTCTCTAAAATGGGCTTGGAAAAGTACAAGAAGCACAGTGGGTCAGATTATATCAAAATGGGTCGGATTGGGTCCAACCGGGTCAAGAAAATGGATTTTTTTAAAGTATTTATAGGCTTGACCTCATTCTAATCGTGGTTTGAATTGAATCGTATTTAATATACAGTTCAGGCCAGATCGTATTTCAAATACGGTCAAGTTTAGACCATATTTAAAATACGATTTTGGCCCAATTTCCCAAAAAACGTTGCAATAGCCCGGGATTTGGTTCGCTGGTTCCTTTTCGCCGTTTGCCGACTTTCGCTGGTATTTTCCAGCACCTCCAAGTGGTTCAAAACCCTTTCTCTTGGCTCAAATATCCACTTTTCGGAGTCCCATCAAGAGAAAAGATCTCATCTTTTCATCCTGCGCCTAATCCATTCACAATCCTGCACGCGCAGAATCAAGAAAGGAGAGAGGGGAAGGATTACGGGGTACAATTAGACTTAAGAGGACATGACCCCTCTTATAAATAAATTAACATAAAAGGGGTTTGTTTGGAAATGTTTAATTAGACCCTTTCTTAACAAGATTCCTCTCTTCTCCCATTATTCCGCATGAGGGAACCCCCCTCTTAGGGAGCCTCGTTTTTATACACCAAGTAACATATTAGTTAGAAAATAAAATAAAGAATAGCCTTAAAATAACCAGAAGAAAACTTTCTCAGAGAAATTTGATAACAATGTATGTTAGATACAAAACTAATTAAAAGATCACCGTGTTATTCTTACCTTGTTCTGAGGTGTTAAGATTCTTCAGTTAATGTGGACAGCACCTCGGCAGCCTTTCCAATTTCAGAAATTGGATTCTCAAGGGTCTTTTTAGTGAAAACAACGTCAAAGGGAGCAAGAAGAGGGGCTAGGGGTATTTTGGGTATAGACAGAGTGTGGAGGTTGCACAGAGGCAGGGGTTTCTCTCTCTCTCTCTCTCTCTCTCTCTCTCTCTCTCTCTCTCTCTCTCTCTCTCTCTCTCCCCTCCCTTTCTCTTTCTTTCTTCCTCTTCTTTCAAATGGGGGTGAGGGGGCCTATTTATAAGCAAAAATTCCGTGCCCGTATTTGAAATGCGGGCATGCCTTGCCTGTATTTCAAATGCGGGCGAGCCGCTCACGTGCCGAATCTCTGCGAATCCCCTAGCTATCACCGTACAGGACGCGTGTCCGCTTCTAGAAGCTTAGAACCGTATTTCGAATATAGTCGTGCCTTGACCGTATTTAAAATACGGTCACGCACTTTTTTTTAATGTTTGGATTTCAACCCTTTATTAAATTTGACTTATATTAAGATTTGATTCCGATTTCATTGATTATTATATTAAAAAATCTTAGATTTTTATTAAAATATCATTAAAAATTAAGATATTTTCTATAAACAATTATTTTATTCATTTATTCTGCTTTTTTGCTGCTATTTTGCCACATTGACAGTTTCCTTGAAACTTCAACTGCCCATAACTTTTTTGTCCGATATTCGATTTTAGCAAAATTAGTATCTTCAGAATCAGCTTAGAATGCTCTATCCAATGGGATCAAATTGGGCAGTTAAATTGGGGTCGAGCAAAAAGTCAACTTGTGCTCCTCTAAAAATTTGACCGGCTCATAACTTCCTCATCTAAACTCCGATTCCAGCAACGAAAATGATCATTTTCTACAATTCAACATATTAATGGACTATTTTTATAAATATTTTTAAAAGTGACCTTTTTTATTATTTTCATTTAGGCTGTGTTTGTTTCATCGGATATTAGGGGAAAGAAAATATTTTCCCCGAAGTTTTTTAATTTCTTGCTGTTTGTTTCAAAGGAAAATTTTAAGTAAAGGAAAATGTTTTCCCAAACAATGAAAATATGGGGGAAAATAACATCTGTTGAAAATTAGCGGAAGTTATTTTCCTTTTCGCCAACGATTTCGTCTACGTCTTTCTCGACGTTCTCATTGCATCTAAGAATCACAGCTGAAGTCGTGAGAACAAGCTCCTCCAACTCTGATCTACAAGCTCATGGGTGTGATCTACAGAGTCGTCAGCTTGGGTTCTAAAGGTTCTGCCGGAATCAGAGTCGTGATTTACAGAACCCAGTTCTACCGGGAACAGAGTCGTGTGATCTATAGAATCTGTGAGCTTAGGTTCTGAAGGTTCTATCGGAATCACTCGTGAGCTTGGGTCTCACGGGTGGTACGAATAATAGAAGAGGGGAGAAATTGAGAGATCAAGGACCGGTTTTCTGACATTGTAGTCGGTGTATTTTGATCGGATAAATTTAGATGGATACAAGCTGGACAGAGAGCTTTTATGGAGTCTCCCTTTGTATCTATCTATCTTCTAAACAAATGAGATTGAACCAAACAGCAACTTGATAAAAAAAATAGAAACCTGATCAACCCTAGTAAGTTTCAGTCGAACAAATCCAAGGAGCAATTTTTGTAAATTTAATGAAGTTCCATACCATTTTTTATATATTAAAAAAATTCAGGGATTAAAATAAAATATTGAAGTTTTATCTTTCCCTACTCTTTTTAACTTTCATTTCATTTCTTCCCTTTATGTCTATCCGGTAAAAAAATTTCTGGAAATTCATCCAACTAGCATCCAAACACCCGGAAAAAAAGCAAAAAGAAAAATTTTCACCTGGAAAATATTTTCCATTGAAACAATTGGAGCCTTGATTTTGTTTATCCATTTTTTTCTTCTTTCTACTTTTAGGTGGATCATCCACCTAAGTGATCAGGAATTGGTGGACATATCTTCCCCACTTTGAATGCTGAAAAGCAATACCGACAAAAGAATAAAAAGGAGGTGCTTATTTTGGAAAAAAAAGGTTATTCGGTAAAGTAAAAGAAACGTTTGGCACGTTGCTTCCCCTTTCTTTCTTGTTTTTTCTTTTGGCTTTTGTAGAATTGAAATTGCTTTCATTTAAGACTTTGAGTGGATCCGCTTTCCATTAATTGGGAATGGGTTCACTCTAATCTAAAATTTACTAGCCCAATATTATTATTTGAGTTCGTTTTGGTTCGGTTGTTCAAACAAAATATAAATCTTTGAATGTTTCATTCAAAGAATAGTGTGAGCTTGAACTCAACTCTAATGCAACTTCAAGCTACAAATGAAGCTCGCCTAAACCAAGTACAAACTAAATGCTCAATTCAAGCTTTTATTCTGGTTGGATCGAGTGGGCATTGAGCGGTCGGGTTATTTTTACACAGTGGTGGAACCCCTTAAAATTTAATTTTTTTAATTTAAAATATATATTTTTCTATATGTTTTAATTGAAATTTATGTTTTGCTTTCTTTAAAATTTCTGGTTTGGTCCCCTAACTCATTAAAATTTCAATATTTTATGAGAAATATTAATCGAAAATGTTTTTTGCCCCCGAGATTTGATGTCTTGTTCCGCCACTGGTTTACAGCTAAAAGTCGGATAAGGAGAGATCATGGCATACGAGCAGCTTTTGAAAACATGTGGGGACACACCAGCGTTATTGTAAAGCAAAGATTCCTCCTTTTTTAGAATGTAGCTTTCCCTTTTGCATCAATTCAATTATTGTGGTGGGATGTGACTGGATTAATTGGAAGATCGAGCGTGCCGAGTTTCAAACTTCTTGTATTTGAATCTTCATAACAAATCCGGTTCCTCATCCCACCACCATCTTCAATCTGCACTACTGAGTTCTTTTGTTTCACTCCCTATTCTTCTTTCTATCACCTTATCCCAGAAACAATGGCAGCAGAGATATTTCTAGGCCCTATTGTTGAAAAGCTACTCGATAAGTTGATCTCTAGTTCGGTCCGATACGTTGCAGACCTATGGAAGGTCACCACCCAACTTGGAAAGATGAGCAAAACGTTGTCAGAAATTCAGGAGGTTCTGGATGACGCAGAGGCTCAGCAGATAACGAACATCCGCATCAAGGAGTGGCTGAACAAGCTTAAACATGTGGCCTATGACTTGGAGGACTTGGTGGACGAGTTTGAGACCGAATCTCTTCGAAGGGAAGTGGAAACTGGAGCTTCAACCAGCCTAAATAAGCAGGTACGAATCCAAAACATCGTCCCTTCCTCTCTCCGTCCTTCGGTTGTTTCGTTTAAATTGAAGATAGCTTCCAGGCTAAAAAAGATTAACAAAAAACTGGAGCAAATTGCAAAAGAAAGGGATGATTACGGTTTGTCGAAAAGATTTGGAGGGAATTCCATCACTGTAGTCAAGCCACGAGCACCCACATCTTCCCTTCCAGACAACTCTCCTGTATTCGGAAGAGAGAAAGAGAAGGAAGAGCTAATCCAAAAATTGCTACAATCAGATGAAGCAAGTGATGATGGAATGCTTGTGACAGTGATTCCCATCGTGGGTATGGGTGGAGTGGGCAAGACCACCCTTGCTCGACTTCTATACAACGACGAGAGGGTCAACAAGAATTTTAATCTGAAAGCCTGGGCTTACGTGTCACAGGAATTTGATCTGGTACGTGTTACACAAGCAATTCTTGAGTCATTTGCAACCAATATGCTACGAAAAAATGAGGAGTTGGAATCACCGGCTCTTGGGGCTGCCACCGACAAGTCTCATCATCTTGAACACCTAGATCCACTTCAAGTTACACTGAGGGAGAAGCTGAATGGGAATAAATTCTTGGTTGTTCTGGACGATGTCTGGAGCATCAGAAATACTGATTGGGATGAGTTACAGAAACCGTTTAGTGCTGGGGCCTCTGGAAGTAAAATTTTAGTTACAACTCGAAATTCAAACTTCTTGAAAATGCCTATCGATGGTGCTTTTAATCACCCTCTTAAGGAGTTGACCAATGAGGATGGTTGGTCATTGTTTTCGCATCACGCATTTAGAAATAGAAACCTTTATGCATATCCAGAATTGAATGAAATTGGGAAGCAAATCGTAGGAAAGTGTCAAGGTTTGCCATTGGCGGTGGTCACGCTCGGACGCCTCCTGAAATTTGTTGAAAATGTTAAGGAATGGGAAAAGATTTTGAAGAGTCAAATATGGGCTCTGCCGGCTGATCAAAGTGACATCCTTCCAGCACTAAGATTGAGCTACTTTCATCTTCCTTCACACTTGAAGCGGTGTTTTGCTTACTGTGCGATACTCCCGAAGGGCTTTAAATTTCAACCAGATTTTTTGATACCATTATGGATAGCAGAAGGTCTTGTAAAGCCTGAACAAAATAGAAATATTGAAGATGTAGGCCGAGAATATTTTGATGATCTATCATCAAGGTCATTCTTTCAAGCGACTCTGAAGGATGAATGGTACACCATGCACGACCTCATTGTGGAACTAGCTAAATTTATTTCGGGAGAAATATGCTTTCAGTTGGATGATTTGAAGTCCAATCAATTGGTCAACATTTCCAAGAATTGTCGCCACTTTTCATATACAAGTGAGTTTTGTGAAAGTAGAACAAAATTTTGTGGCGTTTACGATGCCAAGTGCTTACGAACATTTTTCAAATTAAGAGGAGTTCCTCATAATTCCTTCTTAGCAAGACAGGTCCCATATGATTTGGTGTCATCACTGAAGTACTTACGGGTGTTCAATTTAAGGTGTTATAAGATCTCAGAGCTACCGGATTCAATCGGCAATTTGAAACATCTTAGATATCTTAACCTCGCTGGCACTGCAATTAAGAGTTTACCGGATTCAATATGTAAACTCCACAATCTACAGTTTTTGTACGTAGTGAAATGTGGATTTCTTACTGAGTTACCTAAAGACATGGCCAACCTGATTAACTTACGGTATTTGTGTTGGGTCAGTGAGGTATGGCCTCACTGACTATTTGCCTCCCAATGGAAGACTTTTTGGCTCAATGGGTATGGCCTCATTTATTGATGCCTCAATGGGAGACTTTGCTCCTCGACTCCTGTATGGTTAAGGGCTTTTGCCCTTCTGTTTTGAAACTGTCTGTGTGTGTGGAAGAACACAGAAGAGAGAGAGAGAGTTCTTAGAGAGGAATCCTCCTCCGGTTGTAATGGTCTGAATTTTTTCTTCAATGAAATGGAATCTCAGATCCCGTGGACGTAGGCATTGCCGAACCACGTACATATTTGTCTCGAGTGTGTGTGAGTGTGTTAATTCTGTTTTTGGGCACAACAAACTGGTATCAGAGCCAGACGGAGCACTTTTCCCGAGCTCCATGTTTGATCAGCCCAGAAATCAAGTTGATAGAAATCAACTTTTGAACACACCAGTTCGTAGGGCTTGAAGAGACGATTCCAACGCATCAAAAATCAGTTCAATCGGAGTCCGGACGCTCTCTCACGCTCCGGTCAAAGTTTTGAGTAAAAGTGAACTTCATCATCTCCGGCGAATGTGATACTGTTCCGACGATTTTCCGGCGATCTGGTTCCGGCGAGTTTTTTCAGAAACTTGTCCGATATCTCCGAGCCGAGCCGAGCCGTGTTCCTTTCAAGCCGAACCGAGTCAAGCCGTGTTCATTCCGAGCCGAACTGAGCCGAGTCAAGCCGTGTTCCTTCCGAGCCGAGCCGCACTCCTGCAGATTCCAGCCGAGCTGAGCTGATCCAAGGGCTCTGCTCCTGTGTGACGAACTCACACCTCTGAGCTCACCAGAACCATCAGATCTCGTCCAAACTTCGTTGGACTCCAGATTGGTCATTATATATCTGATTTTGACGATCCAATAGTCGATTTTATCTGTTTGGATCATTTTGGAGACATCTGTCGGCTCAGATTGTGCATATCAGACCTGAAATTCGGCAAGAAACCTGTTTGAACATAGTAGCTCTTGTTCCACCAAACTTCAGACGTCGTTTTTTATCTGTTCATATGGCTGAAGTCACTGCAACAGAGGAACCTGAGACCTCAACCAACTCTACCTCAAGCAGCTCTATTAGGAAGACAGCGTTGTCCAATGCAAAGTTCGAGGTAGAGAAATTCGATGGCACAAATAACTTCGGCATGTGGCAATGCGAAGTTTTGGATTTGTTGTTCCGCGAGGGGTCACATATTGCCTTGGATACCAAGCCTAAGGATTTTTCGGATGAAGATTGGGAATGGGTAAACCGTCAAGCCTGTGGCACCATCAGATTATGTCTTGCCAAAGACCAGAAGTATTTCATCATGAAGGAAACTGTGGCAAAGAGTCTTTGGAAGAAGCTGGAGGACAAGTACATGACGAAAAGCATAGAGAATCGGCTCTACCTGAAGAAGAAGCTTTTCCGCTTCCAATACAAGAAAGGTACTTCTATGATTGAGCATTTAGATAGTTTCAACAAAATTCTTGCCGATTTACAAAATCTAGATGTTGAAATTATTGATGAAGATAAGGCACTATTGCTATTAAGTTCCCTACCTGATGCCTATGATCATTTAACCACTACTCTGTTATATGGAAAGGATGAGGTTAAATTCGTAGATGTTTCTAATGCTTTGATGAATAATGAGTATCGGAAGAAGGATCAGCACAACCATCGGGATTCAACATCAGAAGCATTGACAGTAACCAGAGGTAGGACGAACAACAGAAAATCCGGAGGGCGGGGCAAATCTCGCTCGAAAACTAGAGGAGAATCATCAGATAGAAGACGTCTTGCAAAAGACGAGTGTGCCTATTGTCACCAGAAAGGGCACTGGAAGAAAGATTGTCCGAACAAGGGCAAGTCAAATGTGAATGTTGCACAAAAATCAGAAGATGAAGAGGATTCAGCTTTGTCAATTTCAACATCAGAGAGCCATTCTGATAGATGGATCTTGGATTCCGGGTGTTCTTATCATATGTGTCCAAATAGGCACTGGTTCTCGAGTTTCCAGGAACTCGATGGAGGAGTTGTTTTAATGGGCAACGACAATGCCTGCCAGACAAAGGGGATAGGGACAGTTCGTTTGAAGATGCACAATGGTACAATCAGACAACTTACAGATGTCCGATATGTCCCGGACTTAAAGAAGAACCTCATTTCACTGGGGGTCTTAGACTCCTGCAATTACAAGGTGACCATGGAAGGTGGAGTCCTGAAGGTTGTACGTGGTGCATTTGTAGCAATGAAGGGTACTCGAAAAGGAAATCTGTACTTCCTTGATGGGTCTACTGTCACAGGAAGAGTAGCTATCTCTAGCAGTTCCGAAAGAGAAACATCTGACACTTCCCGACTCTGGCACATGCGCTTAGGGCATGCCGGGGAGAAAGCTTTGCAAGGATTAGTAAGGCAAGGTCTATTGAAGGGTGCCAAGACTGGAAAACTCGATTTTTGCGAGCATTGTGTTTTGGGAAAGCAGACAAGAGTGAAGTTCGGCACTGCAATCCATCGCACCAAGGCAACACTGGATTATGTTCACACGGATGTTTGGGGACCTACCAAAAATGCTTCTTTGGGAGGTAAACACTGGTTTGTCACTTTTATTGATGATTTCTCACGACATGTTTGGGTTTACACTATGAAGCACAAGGATGAAGTTCTAAATATCTTCCTTAAATGGAAGACGATGATTGAGACCCAAACCGGAAGGAAGATCAAGAGGCTCAGATCAGACAATGGCGGCGAGTACAGGTCAGATCCCTTCTTAGAAGTCTGCCAGAAAGAAGGGATAGTCAGGCACTTTACAGTTCGTAACACGCCACAACAAAATGGAGTAGCTGAACGAATGAACCGCACCTTGGTTGATAAGGTTCGTTGTATGCTTTCTCATGCTGGATTGAGCAAGGCATTTTGGGCAGAAGCTTTGTGTTATGCCTGTCACCTCACCAACAGACTACCTGCTGCTGCACTTGAGGGGAAAACTCCCAAGGAGGTATGGTCAGGGCAACCCGCTTCAGATTATGATTGGCTGCATGTATTTGGTTGTCCTGCTTACTTTCATGTTACAGGATCTAAACTGGATCCTAGAGCCAAGAAAGCTGTTTTCATGGGCTTTAGTGAAGGAGTTAAGGCATTCAGACTTTGGTGCCCTGAAGATAAGAAAGTTATTCTTAGCAGGGATGTTACTTTTGATGAGTCTGGGATGCTACAACAGAAGAGCCAGCCGAGTATTCTACAGCAGGTGGAGACTTCACAACAGGTGGAGTTTGAGGCTCCAGTGGTTCCAGCAAAGACTGTTGAGACAATCGATAGTTCTGAAGATGATTCTGAAGAAAGTTCAGATGAAAATGATTCGTTAGTTCCGCCAGTTACTAAGCAGCCAGAATCAATTGCAACCAGAAGACCAAAAAGGAATGTTCAGAAACCTGCTCGGTACTACAACATGGTGGCCTATGCACTTCCAATAATTGATGACGGTGTCCCGTGCACTTTCAAAGAGGCTGTTCAAAGTTCAGAAAGTGCAAAATGGAAGGAAGCAATGGGTGAAGAAATGGGATCACTTCACAAGAATCGGACTTGGGAGTTGGTACAACTTCCAAAGGGAAAGAAAGCAATTGGTTGCAAGTGGATCTATGCCAAGAAGGAAGGCACTCCGGGGAAAGACAGTATCCGTTACAAAGCTAGACTGGTAGTCAAGGGCTACGCTCAAAAGGAAGGGATTGACTACAATGAGGTATTCTCTCCTGTTGTAAAGTATTCGTCTATTCGAATATTACTAGCTTTGGTTGCACAATTTGATCTCGAGTTAGCCCAACTTGATGTCAAAACCGCTTTCCTACATGGAAATCTGGAAGAAGAGATCTACATGTCCCAGCCAGATGGTTACAAAGTTGTTGGGAAAGAAAATTGGGCTTGCAAGCTGAAGAAGTCATTGTACGGGTTGAAGCAGTCTCCGCGCCAGTGGTACAAGCGATTTGATCGGTTCATGTCAGAACAAAGGTACACAAGAAGTCATTTTGATCACTGTGTCTATTTCCGCAAACTTCCAGATGATTCCTTCATCTATTTGCTCTTATATGTCGATGATATGCTGATTGCATCTAAGAGCAAGGTGGAGATTGACAAGCTGAAGACTCAGTTGTCCAGGGAATTTGAAATGAAGGATCTCGGGGAAGCAAAGAAGATTCTTGGAATGGAGATTACCAGGGATCGAAAGAAGGGCATTGTTCGGTTGACACAAACACAATATCTGAAGAAGGTACTCCAACGGTTTGAAATGGATGGAAAGACCAAGCCTGTAAACCTTCCTTTGGCCCCGCATTTTAAGCTTAGTGCTTCAGAGTCTCCGCACACTGATGAAGAACGCAAACTTATGGCTAAGATCCCGTATGCTAATGCAGTTGGTGCCCTGATGTATGCTATGGTTTGTACGCGGCCTGATATTTCGCATGCTGTTAGTATGGTTAGCAGGTATATGCATGATCCCGGAAAAGTTCATTGGAAAGCAGTGAAATGGATCCTGAGGTACATTCATGGCACTGTAGATGTTGGGTTGAAGTTCGAGAGAGATGAAAGACTCGGACAACATTTGGTTGGTTATG
This sequence comes from Buxus sempervirens, assembly GCA_947561395.2. Classification (NCBI taxonomy): domain Eukaryota; kingdom Viridiplantae; phylum Streptophyta; class Magnoliopsida; order Buxales; family Buxaceae; genus Buxus; species Buxus sempervirens. Next base: position 4,899,035 of record OX387182.1, read on the forward strand.
TGGATTCTGATTATGCTGGTGATCTGGATAAGCGCCGATCAACTACTGGTTATTTGTTCACCATGGTTGGAGGACCAGTAAGTTGGCGCTCGACATTACAATCAACAGTTGCTTTGTCTACTACAGAGGCAGAGTACATGGCAGTTACTGAGGCCTTTAAAGAGGCTATTTGGTTACACGGTTTGATTGAGGATCTGGGGATTGCTCAGAAGCACGTTGAGGTCTACTGCGACAGTCAAAGTGCAATTTATTTGACAAAGAACCAGGTTCATCATTCCCGCACCAAGCATATTGATGTCCGTTATCACTTTATTCGGGAAATCGTAGATGAAGGGGATATTTTGCTTCAGAAGATCGGTACTGCAGATAATCCAGCTGATATGCTCACTAAGGTGGTATCTGGGATCAAGTTCAAGCATTGTTTGAACTTGGTCAATATTTCTCAAATCTGAGCACCTTCGGGTGCCTGGCGCCTAAGGGCGCATTGGAGGCTTCCATGTTCGCCAAGGTGGAGAATTGTTGGGTCAGTGAGGTATGGCCTCACTGACTATTTGCCTCCCAATGGAAGACTTTTTGGCTCAATGGGTATGGCCTCATTTATTGATGGCCTCAATGGGAGACTTTGCTCCTCGACTCCTGTATGGTTAAGGGCTTTTGCCCTTCTGTTTTGAAACTGTCTGTGTGTGTGGAAGAACACAGAAGAGAGAGAGAGTTCTTAGAGAGGAATCCTCCTCCGGTTGTAATGGTCTGAATTTTTTCTTCAATGAAATGGAATCTCAGATCCCGTGGACGTAGGCATTGCCGAACCACGTAAATATTTGTCTCGAGTGTGTGTGAGTGTGTTAATTCTGTTTTTGGGCACAACAATTTGAGTAACGGTGATTGTCATAGCCTACAAAAGATGCCTATCGGAATGTATAGGTTGAGAAATCTCAAGAAGTTGAGCTATTTCGTTGTGGGAAATGATGGTGGATCAAGCATAAAAGATCTAAAGGACATGGATCTTGAAAATAAGATTCACCTATCTAAGTTGCAAAATATTGTTGATAGTCGGGATGCTCAGGAGGCCAATTTCAAAAATAAGCGCAATCTTCAAGAGCTAACATTGGAGTGGAGTAATGACATGAATGAGGTATTGACACTAAAAGATTTCATTGAGGCACTTGAAGAGAAGCTAGAAAGACTTTCAAGTGTTTCTTCGGGAGATGGAAAAGACGTACTTGAGTCACTTGAAGCTCATGAGAAGCTAGAAAGACTTTCAAGTGTTTCTTCGGGAGATGGAAAAGACGTACTTGAGTCACTTGAACCTCATGAGAAATTGGAAAGACTTTCCATTGTTCACTATCGTGGTAGCGAATTCCCAAGTTGGGTGGGGCATTCATCCTTCAGTGCATTAAGTTTCCTCGCATTGACCAACTGTAGAGATTGCAGGGCGCTTCCTAGTCTTGGGCAACTTCCTTCCCTCAAGGAGCTTCGCATTGTTGGATTACATCAAGTGAAGAGTGTGGGTCGAGAATTCTATGGGATTGACTGTCATAAACCATTTAGATCACTGGAGAAGCTTACATTCATCGATATGCAAGAGTGGGAGGAATGGACAGGAACTGAAGAACTGCCTTGTTTATGCATGCTTCACATAGAGCGTTGTCCTAAACTACGAAGATCCACACAATTGTTTCCCACAGCCTTGGATCAATTGAAAATAATAGATTGCGAAGAACTGGTAGAATTTTCACGGGATTCGTCACTCTCGCATGATTTGTTACAAGGCCAAAATCCGAGAGCATCACTTGTAATCTCTAATTGTCCCAAGTTGATTGAACTTCCGAGGCGGTTTCTACAAGTTGGTAAAGTAGACTTATCAAACTGCAATGAGATAGTGACGAAAAGTGATGTCGAAATTTCATCTCTTACATCATTCCGTATGTCTAGAATTCCAATGCTTCGATGTCTGCCGCTTTCGTTTTTGCATTTCTTGAAAACCCTTGAAAAGTTAGAGATTGATGGATGCAACTCCCTAACAGCTTTGTCAGAAGATGGGTTTCAACACCTCACTTCTCTTCAATGTTTGAAAGTCTCTCGGTGTCCTCAACTTACGTCTTTGTTGGAGGATGAGGGATTGCCACCAAAGCTTAGAGTCTTGCAGATTGAACAGACTGCTAAATTGGAGAAGCTACCACATGGATTGCGCAACCTTAGCTCTCTTAAAGCCTTACATATTGAAGATTGTCCAGCTCTTAGGTTCTTTCCGGAAGGGCTGCTTTGCATGACTTCTCTCGAAGATTTGAGGATCAATAAATGTCCATCTCTCACAGCCATCACAGGAGGAGGAGGTGCGAGTTTGGGGCTTGCGACTGCCACTTCCTCCAATGTTAGAACTTCAAAGCTTAAGTTCCTTCTTTTTGGCAACTGTGAGAATCTCGAATCCTTACTCGAAGGCAATAACAACCTCAGGGATCTTGAGCGCTTCATCATTTTTAATTGTCCTCGTATTGCATCCCTTCCCAAAGGATTGTTGGCGGCTACCAATCTAGGATGTATTTGTATTGCGAACTGTCATAATCTAAAGTGCTCTCTGCCCAATCGGTTTCACGATCTAACATCTCTTTATCAGTTAGCTATTGTGCGTTCTCCCATATCCATTCCAGCTGAAAAATGGTTCCCCAAGAACCTAAGGCTTCTTGAGCTTGGAGATGATAACAATCTTTGGCCCCTTTCGAAGTTGGGATCATGCTTGTCCGAGCTCACCTCCCTTGAATTACTCTCTCTTTCTGGATTTTCTAGCGTCGAGTGCTTTCCGGAAATGATGTTTCCTACAACTCTTCAGGCCCTTAATATCTCGTCTTGTGCAAATCTCAAATCCCTACCCAAAAGTCTGCACAAGCTAACCTCTCTTGAAATTTTAATCATTAGAAAATGTCCTAAGCTTGCCTATTTGCCTGAGAACGGCCTGCCCTCCAGCAAACTTGGTGTTTTGGGAATTTTTGATTGCCCTCAGTTGAAACTACGATGCCAAAAGGAGATAGGGAAAGATTGGTCTAAAATAGCTGACATCCCCTTGGTAGGGATTGATGACAAGGAAGATTTGGTCCTGCAGCCATTCATCAGGAAGTGCTTGCAATTCCACGGTAAGCTCTCTCTCTTTCCTTTACTTTTTGTGGAGGTCTAATATGTAAAAAGTGATAGATTATCTGAAGGATGGGTAGACTCCATAATGCGTGGGTGATCAAGGGGACATACAAGCTTGATCATGATCCAATATGTATTACATTCCGTGTTTGATCAGTTCTTAAAGAATATCACTTTTAGCGCAATCTACATAGTCATAGTTTATCATACATAGTTTCTTTCGTTCTGTCTACCTTAGAAACCTGCTTGCATCTCCCATATTTTCTATATTTACCCATAATATCTTCTTTTTAGTTACTTTTACTCATTGATTGATCCAACTCTGATGCTCATGCTCGATAATTATGCAGGGCAGCTAAATTTTAATTCAATCCTCCAACAACTGATAAAGAAACGCTAGATCTACTGATCTACCACATGAAACCATGCTCACGCAATCAAGTATTGATTGAATGGTTGAGTCCAAATGAGGTACGCATCCTGTAACTTTTTTTTGGGAGGTGATTTAGTTAGACAATCTAACCATTGTTCCTGTCTGTAGAAGCTCTACTGGGAATCCACAGCATGCAGAAGATTCATGATTTATTGCCTTTGTAGAACCTGCATCATCCTCCCATTTACAGTGAGTAAGCTACATTTCATCATGGTTTCAGGGTAGTCTCCAATTGTAAACCATACTTGATCTACCACATTATCTAGATTTCTGTCCATGTTAAAAATGAATGAGCTAATTAACTTCAGTTTTGATTTAGTTCTATCTATATATTTCACTACACAATATTCCTCACCAAATATGCTCATGTATTTGTCCAATAACTGCAGATCAATCCAAGCATTGTTCAAGTAGCCCAATAGAAGACTTTGCCAGTTTTTTGAGTCATCAGTAGATCATTCTGGTTTCAAATGTGGTTTTGAAATTAAGATCGTTCTGAAAGTATCATTTTTTTCACTTCAAAGGTAAAAATTTTGTAAACATAAGTAACATGACTATGCTTATTTTGACTTTGTTTAAAGACAGACATTAAAGTGGAGAATCACAATCCCATTGATATCTGTAGGACTGGGTCATGGATTAGGTACAATAATACAGCAAATCTGAGAATGTAACCTATTCTGAATATTTGTTGTCACAAAAGCAGATGATTTCATTCATATGGGAACAATGATCAAGCAAACTGATGGATTACATGCCTCATGGTAATCTCTCTTTCTTTCTTGATCAATTTTATATAGGATCCATTTAAAGAACAAAAATAATTGTAAAAAGTAATATTTCTGCAGCATAACAGCATAATTTCATTCTAACTTCGTCCCTTCGGTTTTACATGTTGGCCAAACTTGATTACATAGTGCGTGTGCTTGATCATGGTCCTCAATAAAGCTTTCACTAGAAAGAACTTATGCTCTGTTGTGGCTTTGAATTCATTGTTGTCATAAAGTACTTTGATTCTGCAGTCTTGCAAACGTTCTGTCTCAGCTTTATTCACAACACTAAGACCTTGAACACCAATTCTATCTTGAACTCTTGATTCATCATTTCTCCTGAATGGTTGTTAAAATTTGATTCTATGCTATTCACTTATTTTATTTCAATCCTTGTATTTTAGCACCAGTAGAATGAGACTTCAGCAGTATAGGATGTTGTGAAGCTTCAGTAGCATGATTTGAGCCAGTACTACATAGGTATGACAGTCAAATCATGCTATTCACTTATTTTTTTCCTGCTCAAAGCATGCTCATAGATTATAATGCAGAGATAGTTCTAGGTAGTTACATTAGAACCTGCTTTCATCTTAATTGAAAAGCGTGCAAACGTTTCTAAGACCCATATGTTTGATTCTAATGCATAGAAGATCTTCATCCAGTCCAGCAACAATAAAGCATGGTCAACTCGAGAAGCATATGCTCATGGAATCCAGTATTTGAACATTTCAAGTCCAAAAGAGGAGGTAAATATCACGTAAATTTGTCCATTTTGTGAGGTGGTTTATTAGATAATTCAACCACTTTCTCTATCTGGCAGAGTGGCGACTGTGTCTCTATACCAAGCGAAAATTCAGAATTAATTGCCATTGTAGAACCAACTTCATCCTTGCTTTTCTAATTGAGTGAACTACATTTCAAGATGCTTTATCATTGTTTTAAGATCCATTTTTCTCTGTGTAAATGAAAGCGTGATGAGCTAATTAGTTTCTATGTTGATGGGGTTCTTTTTGTACATTAATTCCATTACACATGCTTCATTGAATGAATTATTTCTTTTTGTTTAATACCTCAGATCAATCCCAGCATTTTTGAAGGAGTCCCAGTAGAAGAAGCCAACAGTAGTGTCTTCAGTTATTAATGTCAGGATTCTTGGGTTCCACGCATTACAGGCTGAACTAACTTGTCCTTTTTTCTTTTTTGATAACCAATCGTATAAATTTATGAGGGATCTGGATTTGGGGTTAGCTGAACTAACTTGTCCATTCTCCTACAATGAGCTGACTAATTGCTGTGGGAGCGGACAATGTCATGATTCTTCTTCTTTTTCATATTAGCAGACAAACTTGGCCCAGCTTCTGTTTTAGTTGGAATGCCTTGTTCTTGAGCATCCCTTCTGTTTGATTGGATTGTTTTACTGTTATCTGCCTTTGGGATCTTGAAGAAAAATTTAAACTGATGGTTATGTCATTAGTAGGAATCATGGGTTCTTGGATTTCTGCTTGCTTTGACTTGATCATCCTTTTTGCTATTTGATAAAGCAACTTCAAGGAATGCCAGTTTAAGCAGTTTTGTCTTTTTAGTAGGAAATAAAACAGGGGTTTTTTTTTTCTTTCTTTCTTTTTGACTTCATCCTTCTTTGTTGATGTTTGAATCCACCCTGCTTATGTTTTAATCTGTTTAAATATCTAACGGATCTTCTATACGAATCTGATTCCAAATTTATATATGAAATCTGTATGGGAATTTTATTAATTCAGATCGGAATCCTATTTAATGTTTGAATGTAATAATCAATTGATGCTTGTTTCTCTTAACTATATACTAAAGGACAGTCAAACCACAAATACACAAAGATCATCAAGAACAAGTGGTGGGATCCTGCAAGTGATGGTTTACAAGACCTCCCTTGTTAAATTTAGTTAATTACTGCCAACATGTCCAAAAATTCCAAACATACACCTAAATCTAATTAGGAGCCCAGTATGGTCCAAGTCCAAATCCGAATCCAATTATAAATGGGATCCGTTTTGCAGATCCAAATCCAAAACTGAACAGTCAAAATTAAGGATAAAAGATCCAATCCCTATCTAATTCCTTAGTATAATTGGGGTTGAAGCTTATCCTAACCAATTGAATGCTTTATTTTTGCCTCCATCCATTTTTTTTAGTAGTTCTACATCTGAGAAAATAGGGAATACACATAATCGCTTCCAACAATATTGAGCAATTGGCCTTTTAGTGTTGTTTTCTAAAACTAATTGATGTACAAAAACTGACAGTTGTTTTAAAATTTTTTTTAAATAGAAGCATTGCTATTTTCAAATTGTAGTGAATTTGCCTAAAATGTATCACTTGATTACATAGTGTGTGGATGATGAAAAGTGATTACTTGCTTGATCAAGATCCTCAATAAAGCTTTCACTAGAAAGAACTTATGCTCTGTTGTGCCTCTGAATTCATCATTGTCATAAAGTGCTTTGATTCTACAGTCTCGCAAAGGTTTCTCTCTCACTAAGACCTTGAACAGAAATTCTATCTTGAACTCTTGATTCATCATCTCTCCTGAATGGTTTGTTAAATTTGATTCTATGTTATTCATTTATTCTTATTTCAATCCTTGTATTTTAGTACCAGTAGAATGAAACTTCAGTAGTATAGGATGTTGTGAAAATTCTTTAGTTTACAATTTCTCTTTCCTATTTATGATATTTGAGCCAGTATTGCATATTTATGACAGTTAAGGAAGAATAAAACTGAAGAAATGAGGAGGCTAATATCACAATGAGACTTCAGATACTAGAATTCTCCACCCTCCTGATTTTAATTACCTTAAAACCTGCTTGCATCTCAGTTGAGAAGCATGCTCATGGATCATAATGCAGAGGTAGCTGCTTTCTAATTACCTTAAAACCTGCTTTCATCTCAATCGAAAATCATGCAAAGGGTTCTAAGACCTATATGTTGGATTATAATGCATAGCAGATTTTCATCCAGTCCAACAACAACAGCCATGGTCGACTTGAGAAGCATGCTCATAGAATTCAGTATTTGAACGTTTCGAGTCCAAAAGAAGAGGTATCACGTAAATTTGTCCCTTTGGTGGAGCTGGTTTATTAGATAGTCTAACCACTTCCTCTGTCTGGCAGAGTGTCTGCTGGCTCTCTATACCAAGTGAAAATTCAGAATTAATTGCCTTTGTAGAACCAGCTTCATCCTTGCTTTTCTAATCAAGTGAGCTACATTTCAAGATGCTTTATCATTGTTTCAAGATCCATATTGCTTCTGTTTGTCCGTTAATTCCATTACACATGCTTCATCGAATGAATTATTTCTCTTTGTCTAATACCTGCAGATCAATCCCAGCATTTTTCAAGGAGTCCCACTTGAAGAAGCCAACAGTAGTGTCTTCAGTTATTAATGTCAGGATTCTTGGGTTCCACACATGAGAGGCTGAACTAACTTGTCCATTCTTCTTGAATGAACTGACTAATTGCTGTGGGAGCAAACAATGTTACGATTCTTCTTCTTTTTCATATTAGCAGACGAATTTGGCCCAGCATCTGTTTTAGTTGGAATGCCTTGTTCTTGACCATCCCTACTGTTTGATTGGATTGTTTTTACTGTTATCTGCCTTTGGGATCTTGAAGAAAAATTTAAACTGATGGTTATGTCATTAGTAGGAATCATGGGTTCTTGGATTTCTGCTTGCTTTGACTTGATCATCCTTTTTGCTATTTGATCAAGCAACTTAAAGGGTGAATGCCGGTTTAAGCAGTTTTGTCTTTTTAGTAGGAAGTAAAACAGGGTTTTGTTTTTTTGTTGACTTCATCCTTCTTTGTTGATGTTTGAATCCACCCTGCTTATGTTTTAATCTGATTAAATATGTAACGGATCTTTTAAACGAATCTGAATCCATATATGAAATCTGTATTGGAATTTTATTAATTAAGATCGGAATCCTATTAAATGTTGAATGTAATAATCAATGGGATCCGTTTTGCAGATCCAAATCCAAAACTGAAGAGTCAAAATTAAGGATGAAAGATCCAATTAAATTGGGTTAATTTAATCGGATTTAGCAATCCCAAAAGCAGCCTTAGCAAATTGTAAACTTTTGAATTCATTAAGAATCTTTAGTCGTGTTTTTGCAAAGGTTTTACAAAATCTCAAATACAGAAGGGTGTGTTTGACAGAAGGATATTTAGGCTAGGAATTCTCTCTTGGACTTGAAATTGAGTTGAAGAATTACAAATTATATGTTTGGCGGAAGATAAAGAGTTATAATTAAGAATCCCTATCTAATTCCTTAGTATAATTGGGGTTGAAGCTTATCTTAACCAATTGAATTCTCTATTTTTGCCTCCATCCATATTTTTTTTAGTAGTTCTACATCCAAGAACTGTGACAGTCGTTTTAATTTTTTTTTATTTTATAGAAGCATCACTATTTTCAAATTGTAGTGAATTTGCCTAAAACGTATCACTATAAAACAATTTGTCAGCAATGTATTGTGGAATAATTAAAAACTAGCAAGCAACACATATGAACACCAGGTCTGAGTTGATCAAAATTATTGGTAAAAATTAACAGTAGGACTTTCCTAAAGTATTCTTAATTTCCCTGAGAAATTGGATTCTAGTTATATTTTTTAAAAGTAATTCTGATTCAGTTATTTTGAAGCTACAATTTGCTCATTTAAAGGCCACATAAATACAAGAAATCAAATTAACCCCAAAAAATTTCAAAACTAAATACTAGGAAAACATTGACATATATAGAATCAAAACAACCCCTAATATGTCTTCAACACCCCATAACTGTAACCAGCTGCCCTTCAAGCAAGAAAAATAAACTGGGGAGATAGAGTTCGGTTTCATTACTGAACAGACCCATCTGGCCTTTTCACAATAATCGGCAAGAAAGGCTTAGCTTTAGCGATAAGTGGTAGATACTTGTTACCCTGAACGCCGGGCCTGAGCTGGTTGACCCCTTTAATGGTTCCTTCTTCTGAACTCTGGCCTTCAACGGGAGCAACCGGTGGGCAACTGATCTTGTTACTTTCTCCGTTGGCAGGAGCTTGAAAACAGGGAAGCAAATTAGTAGGAAAGAAATGGTACTGTAAGGTGGCCATTGATGAAGCGGTGGAAAACAGGAATCTAAATATCAAACAGAGAAGAAATTGAAGGGGTTCGAAGGATAGCTGACATATTTATAGAGAGTGTAATGTTGAGGGTTATGACAACATGACTTGGGCAGATCGCTGTATCTTTAGCTGTTGCTACTTTTGTTCTTCTTGGATTCAGAGTTGGAAACTTTGGAACCTGTTTTATTAAAAGGAATCATTCTTGGAACAGGAGTTTGAGACTTAAAAACCAATGTCCTTGTTTTATTAGAAGCTACCTCTACCCTTTTCGGCGTAGAAGATTCTTTTGTCGTCCCCTCCGGTCTCCAAGTCGTAGCATGTTCGGTTGAGATACCAATTTACGTACGGTTTCTCTCTCTATTGTAGAAGAAGGTTAGGTGTGTGTCTTGGTGGCACATTAGAGGCTTCAGAGGATCTCAATTGCACATATTTTGCACCGCCCATATTGTGCAATCCAAATTCTATTTATAATATGTAGAACAAGAGACATTGATGTAGGCTCCACCAAAATAAATATTCCACGAACCCCATATCATTATGTATTGATATACATGCTGTAAATCGCACAAAGAGATATATTACGAGTAACATCTTAGACAATTTCATTCACCAAGTCAAGGTGTCCATGGTGTCATTTTTGCGAGCATGCCACAAATTGAAACGATTATGATAAAGGCCAAAAATTATAAAAAAAGTATTAAAAAAATAGACTTATAACATTCACAAGTTTCTATTATCTTTTTTTGAATTTTTAAAATAAAAAATTTTTCATTCTGAGTTGTTTATTTAATATCAAAATATTATTTAAATAGTATATATCACATCTGACATATGCTTCGATGCGTAAATAGCTGTCATTACCTTTTTCTTTTAAAAAAAAATTTAATAATTATTGACTAATTGTTCATACCAATTCTTTTTTTCTTGAAATAAAAAAATTTCTTTTAAATGCACCACTGTACGATATATGAGCTGCATACGATTTCTGCAATGAAGGGAAAGGTGGAGAATGAAATCTGCCTGATGAAATCGTCAGCTGCGACAAACCCTGTAGCATGGATGCTGTAAGTTTGGCATTTAAAAATGATAAATGTTAGACCAAATAACATTTCACAATTTTAAATCTGAAAAAGCAGCATTTCAAACCCTTAAAAGTGCCGTTAAAAACGTAGGTCATTGGCCAAATATGAGATCTTAAGATGAGAAGTCCCCGTCACTCTACATATAATATTAATTAGACAGATGGTATAAACTGTTCCATGTCGTCTTACACTTTCAAAGTTCGATCATCTCATATAGGTTATTTACTGAAACATATAATATTGCCATCATTGCTTTGTTGCTTCCTCCTAAGTACTTCATGCCCTTATGGAACTGTGTAACCTGAAATTGAGAAAATTAATTACAAAATATTCATAAAGTATCAAACCCAGAAACATTTATATATAAGATCATCACAGTACTGCTATTGAAGACGTGTTAAAGAGCTAAGAGAAGACGATCACTTACTCCCACATTTGGTTCCGGCGGCCAGTTTCTTGCCACAGTAGCCGGCGACATACACCACCTTGTCCATGCTAATGATCTTCTCCACGTCTTTGGCTATATGACTGCACACACACGGTACGTCCACTTTTCGCACAACAGCACAGCATTCCGGCGATGGCGGAACCTTTGGCCCGGGCTTCTGAACGAATCGGCTGCATTGCTCAACCAGCCCTTTGAAATCACCTTGGCAGGTCTGCCCGGAGACTTGGTGGCCGGAGCTCAAAATTCCGGTGATCACCGTAACTACAAAAACCAAGTGAACAACGTTGCTGTGAACTTCCATGGCTTGCTCTCTTACCTTCAATGGCTTTTGATCTGAGTGTTTGTTGTGAAGGACAGTCCACCAGCCACCAGCAAGCACAGTGTATAAGTAGACGTGAGTGAAACAGACGACGAGGTGGGTTAGGGAATACTGTGGGCGCCACATTGCCACGTACGCTGCAAAAACTGAGGAAAGTGGTCAGGAATACCTTGAGAGGAGTGGGAGAAGGCGTTACTATTATCTGGTTCAAATTTACGTTACGATACTTGCTTACACTTTTACGTTTTTGTTCTAACATCTAGGATTATCCAGGCGAGAATTTCGCCGTTTTTGCTCTCAGATATCTTGTCCAAGCGTATCTAACTACATTGATACGATTCATCGTGATTGATGCAGAAAATAATTTCAAGACAGAAATGCTTCTTTTGAGGAAGAGTAGTATGGTGGTGAAGGACTGCACATAGTGGGGCCTTTACAACCATCATACAGACAGAGCCCCCAGTCCAGGAAAGGACTTAACAGAGCTCGGCCAGGAGCCTAATTCATTTGGATTTGGTTGGGCCCGATCGTTATATCATCCATCAAACATACGGCCGGGTTTAAAATATTATGCTGAATGCATTTTCCTATGTAATTAACTTGAAACTAACTAAAAGAAGTGATATCATCTGAAATTTCACGTTATTGTCGGGCTAAAAAAATATTTCATATAATAATTATTAATTAACATGATTGAATCTTACAGCCAACTCGCCAACTTGGAAATTATCTGAAAATTTTAAGTTGTAATTAATTAACAAAGAGAGGGTCCTAACATGAGAATCTCTGCATACTCAAGCAGTTCATATGTACAACTGTAACATGGCAACTCTGGAGGTTAAGGTGGTTAAAATTGTTTATTTGCTTGTGATGTTTCATTTATTATAAATGTAAGTGTGCTATGTTGTAGACATGGCAATTGAAATTGCTATATATATATATATATATTATAAATTTTCATGTACAATTGCTATCTATATATATATATATATATATATATATATATATATATATTAATTTTCATGTACATAATATGATGAAGGGGCGCGTTTGTGTGAGGAATGGTACCCTTCGTGGATCTGACAAGTTAAAACTAGGCAGGAAAATTGCATGGAATGGTACAATCGTGCAAAACAATGGGTATACAATTGGAGAGAAGTATGACCTTGAATTTTTCATCTACGTATTGCATAGCTAGTGTTTCTTGGTGATTGGCTTGGCTTCTCATAGAGCCAAATTGTCCTAAAAAGACTCCTGGACTGGTCGGCAGGGCTTTGGTTCGCCAGTTTTGTTGCAAAGATGGGTTAATCGTAGAATAACATGGGCTGGGTATGCAGGTTTTTGGACCTTTTAATTTGGTTCCAATCTCGCTCCTTCAATTTTTAATTATACTGGACTTTTCTATTCAGTTCAACTGTTGTCACTACAAAAAAGCAAATTTTCACCAGCGGTAGCATATCGCCGGTAATACTTTTAGCAGCAGTAACCTACCGCCCTTAAAAGCTTAGTCAAAATTCAATCCGTCAGAAACGTGGGGAAAATTCTCGCTTTCATTTCGATGAAAAAGGCCTTTAGCGGCGGTAACCTACCACCGCTAAAAGTCCAGTTTCTTTTCTCGAACTATTTTTCTTTCAAAGTAATACTAGGTTTTTTTTTTAAACGAAGGGAGCTCTTTTAGCAGCGGTAAGCTATTTACCGCCGCTAAAAAGGGCCCTTTAGGGGCGGTAAATTTGTTACCGCCGCTAAAAGTGTTATTACCAACGGCTTCTTGCCGTCGGAAATAACTTTTTATTCGGTGGAAGCTTACCGCCCACTTGTTTACCGCCGATAAAAAGATACCTTTAGGGGCGGTAAATATATTACCGCCGCTAAAAGTGTTATTACCGATGGCTTCTTACCGCCGGAAATAAGTCTTTATTTGGCGGGAACTTCCCGGCAAATTTTTACCTGCGGTAAGCGTCCTACCACCGGTAAAACTTAATTTAGCGGCGGGAACTACCGCCGCTAAAGGCTGTTTCGCACGCAAAAAACTCGCGCCATAGGTTTTTTCGCGCAAAAAAATGATTAATTACTTTTTAGGGGCGGAAAGTGCCTTTACCGCTGGTAATAGTGCTTTTAGGGGCGGAATTTGCTTACCGTCGCTAATTCTCCTCATTTTTGTAGTGTGTGGAGGGTGCCACCTGGGCTGGTGGCAAGGCCTTGTGCTAGTCGCCAAGGCTTGGGTTACACCCTCGTCTCATAATAAAGGGTAGAGGCTGGTGTATGAGGAGGTTATTTGGTTATTCAGCTGGACCTGTTAATAGCCAGAAAAAATGAAGAATCACTGTCATCAAGCTGAATAACAGAGGCATTATTTTGCTAATCTTGTGTGCCAGTAGACAAGCATTGTTCTATGGCATGTGCAGATGTCAAGGTAAGTTATCCCAGTTGTAGACACCTGATTTTTGCACTCCTAAAATGAAGAAAAATGAAAAGTCAAACTAAAAGTCAAACCTTGAGGGGGGTCAAAAAATTGATTTTTTATTCAAGTGAATTTGACCATCAAACTTCATCTCATTGAAAAGAGCATTTCGATACGGTTCCAACGCAACTGAGTTTGCTGGAATCGGAGTCCGGATGAGAAAATTATGAGCTGCTCAAACTTTTGGGGAGCAAAACGTTAACTTTTTGCTCGACCCCAATTCAGCTGCCAAACTTAATCCCAGTGGATAGGTGGTTCCGAGCCAGTTCTAACGACACTAAGTTTGCTGAAATCGGACACTGGACGAAGAAGTTATGGGCATTTGAAGTTTCAGAAAAACTGCCCATGTGGCCAAAAAAGCAAGCTTCTAGAAGGGGACGCGCGTCATTGTACGGCGGGACACGCGTCCCGTACATTCGATTCGGCGAGATTTAGAAATGTGCGTTTTTCGCCCGTATTTGAAATACGGGCAAGGCATGAATGCATTTGAAATACGGGCACGACTTTTTTGCCTATAAATAGAGAGGCCAGCCCCCCATTTGAATAGGCCAAGTCCCAGGGCCTACCCCCTCTCCCTCTTTGTGCTTTCCACGGCCAACCCCTGCCCAAGTGCTGCCACCCCAATCCCAAACACCAGAATACCCAAAATACCCCTGAAATATTGCCCAACCTCTCCCGTTCACCCTGTAAGCATAAACAACCTATCAAGACCCTTTCAAAATCAATTCGAAAAATCTACGGAGACGCGGAAGCGTTGTCGGAATCATCGGTGAACCCAAACATCAACAAATCAAGGAGTCAAAAGTGTGGTAACATCTCTAATCATTTTTCTTTAAATATACATGCATATTTCTTCATTTAAGCAATCTTGCATTCTTTTTATCTTAGCACCTGTTTACTAATCCGTTTGTTTGATTTTGATTGGCATACTCCCATGAAAACGAGTATTACTTCACGGAAGGAAGTAGAAATGAACTCATAACATAAACTAAAAGTAATATGTTTTGGTTTATTGATTGCCTTTACAAGAGGAGCTTGTCCTCTTTAAATCCCATAATGTAAAACCATCCTCATTCCCACTTCCCTTTCTCTTATTGCATCACCGGAGGATGACATGGGCTACAAAAAAAGAAGGAAAGAAATGGGATTTGGTTCCATTCCAAAGTATCAACAAAAGAAGACATGAAGAGGTAAATGAAGCAAATGTGCTATGACAGAAGGCACTGGAACCATCACAGAGGTCACCGAAGCACCCAAGGAACATGCCGGAGTAATCCTAGTTAGAATCGGATCACAGAAATGCAAAATTGGATGCGCTCGTAAACTCAATACGGTTCGGGCATGCCTGTATTTACTGTACGGGGAAGCCTGAACCGAATTATATTCACGGGCAAGGCGAGCCCGTATAGCAAATACGGGCAATTATGAAGATAACTTAAAAATATAATTTTCTGGTCCGGTTGGATCCATTCCGACCTAAACCAGTTTAAACCGACCCAAGAAGTTGATTGGGCTATTCTTAGCCCTCCATAGACCATGGGCCCATATGGGCCCACCAATGCCACCTTGGGCCCGCTTGTGGGGCCCACCTTTGACCGGTCCAAACCGGGCCCGTTTTAAACGAATGGGCTCCAGGCCACTTGACCAAGTTAATGGGCCAAATCCAAGCCCACTAAGCCCATTGCATGTATAAATAGTTTAATTTAATGAATAACCAAAACAGGGTTACCCAATAACCCTACTGGGCCCCAAGCCCAACCTTGGCAACCCACGGGTCTTCCAACGGGACTCGTATCCGACCCATCTCACTTAAATAAAAAGATATAAAAAGGGGCCCACACCACCAGAGGGTCCCGCCAGACCAAATAAAGTGGCATGCTGGCTCAGGAATGGTGAGACTGACTCAAAAACCAGGGAGACCCGAGGGACCCGTCAAACCGACGGGGCGGGCTGGATAGGCACCATTTGTGTCTTCCTACACCTCTCAGGTAATGGCGACTCCAAATGTCCCGAGGCACGCACATCTCATGTGCGCCTCGCCCGAGCGAAATCAGGTGCGCACAACTTGAATGTACTTTGGATAATACATGAGGGTACTTTAAGTGTACTTTGGACATACAATGGGGGTATCTTGGGTAATACTTAGGTGTACCATGGGTATACTTGAGAGGTTATTTAGGTATTCTTGGGAGATACTTAAGGTACACTGGAGAGGTACTTTGAGTATTCTTAAGAGTTACTTTAGATATACCTAAGGGATAAATTAGATACACTTGAGAGATACCTTGGGTAATACTTTGAAGGTACTTTAGGTACTCTTAACTCTAATTTTTCAGAATTTGATTTCCAATTCACTAGATCTAATTGAAGGATACCTTAGCCAGTTGTAATTAAGACATAACACTAACTAAGCTTATCTTAATAACTTCAATAAAATTTAATTTGATTTCCCTAAATTTTCAATTATAATCCACATTTTCCTCATCTTCATAATACAAGTACTTAATTAGTATAATAATCATACTTTAGATAATTAATCTTAATAATTAAGATATAATCTGGGTCGGGGTTTTACAAGAAGAGTTCCCATGAGAGATTATTTGATTGCTCTGTCCCAATTTAATAAAATTTCGATCTTTCCCACAAATGGGTAGGTATACATCTACTTCCGTGTTGAAATGAATACAAAGACATATATGATGTGACGTGTGAAAAGAAGAGCTCGCCAAGTTTGAAATATCATCTACTTTGTTATTAAATAAATTGGGCAAGAAGAGTTTTAATGTTTCTGTGCTTATGTATCACTACAATTGTTAACGTTTGAGTTTATGTATAACTAGCAAATGTTAACGTTTTCACATGGAGGTTGATATTTCATTAGACCAACAGATTTTTAATAATTAAATAAAAATGATTTTTTGTAAATTAATTATGTAATATTTGAAAGATATTTTCTTGAATTATTTTTCAAAGGCCACGAGAGTTTTATATTTATTTATGTTATTGAAATTGATATTTAGAATTTAAAAGGTTTTTCTTAATTATTTTTTTTAGGCCTTTTGCATTCATACCCTTACATTATAATATATTTGTATATATATTTTCTTGTTTTTAATATTTGTATTTATAACCTAATATCAAATTCCATTAACCTTTTATTATTTATTTTTATTGAATGACTAGAATTTATTAAAAAGTAACACGAAAATAATAAAAATATAAGAAAACTTATCCAATACGTGATTTGCAAGAGATTGAACGAACTTATTGCCTTCACGGTAAACATATGAGAAACAAACTTGAGAAGATTTCACACCGACTCACACGGCATTATGTGATTCACATTTTACGCGTTTTATCGATGGAAACGTTTCCTTGGATCTTCAGCTTTACCAAATACCAGCGATTCTCACGAGCTGTACAATCACGCCTTCTCGCAAGCACCCTAACTTTTTTGGCTTCTCTTATGGGAAAATTATGAAAAAGTCAATTTTTTAAATATATTTATAAAACCAATCTATTAAGATGTTGAATTATAAAAAAAGTCCACTTTTTAAAAATAATTAAAAAATAGTGTTAATTTATTATAGAAAAAACACATTTGTATTCATGTATGATACACTCGTGGTCCAATGATCTTGCATCTCATGTACAATGCGCATGTATCCCAAGTAAAATGATCTACAAACTTGATTATTTTTGAAAAGTGATTCTATAATTTACTTTTATGGATTTTTTTATAATTATCAACGAAAAGTGGTCTTTTTTACAATTTAACATCTTAATGGACTGTTTTTATAAATATTTTATAAAAAAAAAGTGTTATCCTTCCCCATAATTTTCCCTTTATTTTGTTTATCCATTTTTTTTCTCTTTCCTACTTTTAGGTGATCAGGAATTGGTGGACATATCTTCCCCACTTTAAACGCTGAGACGCAATGCCGACAGAAAAATTTAAAGTAACTTTTGGCACGTTGCTTCCCCCTTCTTTCTTGTTTTTTCTTTTGTCTTTTGTAGAATTGACATGTTGCTTTCATTCAAGACTGTTTAAGGATAAGGCGTAGGGCTTTAGTTCCGGATGGGTGGATCCAGTTTTCATTAATTGAGTTCGGTCTAATCTAAAATTTATTTATTTATTTTTTTGAAAAGAGAAGGAGAAACATTGCATTATTGTAAAACCAGAGTACATCTAGGGAAGGAACGACCGTAAAAATCATCCTTCAAAGCGATAAAAATGGTAGAAGGAAAATTACTGAACCAAAAACAGGAGAAGAAGTCAAGAGCAAAATTGGAAAAACAATCAGCCACACAATTTGCTTCACGGTAAATGTGGCAAATCTTAATATATTCAAAAAAAAAAACATGATCGCCCATGCTTCTTCAATAAGGTCAGCAATCTTCCAAGACAAACTAAAATTTATTAGTCCAAACGTTATTATTTGAGTTCGATTCGGTTCATTAATTGGTTTCAGGCCACAAATGAAACTCGCCTAAACCAAGTGCAAACTAAATGCTCAATTCAAGCTTTTATTCCGGTTGGGTCGAATGGGCTTTGGCGGTCGGGTTAGGTTTACAACTAAAAGCTCGGATAAGGAGAGACCATGCCGTGTCGTTTTAAACATGTCGACACGAACGCGTTTTTCTGAAGGTAAAATCCGATGGTTCAGTGAAACCATCGGCTCAGATGTGTTTTGGGGTGTGGGGCCCCTATGGGGCATCGGTATGTTCGTTCCATGGATTCAATTATTGTGGTGGGATGTGAACGGGATTAATTGGAAGATCGAGCGTGCCGAGTTTCAAACTTCTCGTATTTGGACCTTCTACAACAAATTTGGTTCCTCATCCCACCATCTTCAATCTGCACTACTGAGTTCTTTTGTTTCACTCCTTTTTCTTCTTCTTTGTATCACCTTATCCCAGAAACAATGGCAGTAGAGATATTTCTGGGCCCTATCGTCGAAAAGCTACTCGAGAAGTTGATCTCTGGTCCGGTCCGACACGTTGCAGACCTATGGAAGGTTACCACCCAACTTGGAAAGATGAGAAAAACGTTGTCAGAAATTCAGGAGGTTCTGGATGACGCAGAGGCTCAGCAGATAATGAACAGCAGCATCAAGGAGTGGCTGAACAAGCTTAAACATGTGGCCTATGACTTGGAGGACTTCGTAATAGGAGGTCACCCATCTTAGTACCACTCTAGTCCAAGTATGCTTAACATCGGAGTTCCGATGGGAGTCGGTGTATTAGTGTTGATACTTATTCTATAAATTTTATCACTTGTAGGACCTTTATGATGGAACTTTATCACAATCTTCATTTGGCATATGTCATTCTATCATGTGGATCATTTATTGGTTGAAGTTTTTCCAATAAGAAAAATCTCTTTACATTTGTGACAAGAACAAAATCTTAACCACTGGATGCATTATGTGGCAGTATCTCAAAGTGCACAAACAGATGCAAGACATAAGTACAAATGATGTCAAACCGGACTAAAAAGACTCACACGAGATGAAATCGCCTGATTTCAGTGATGTGTTCCCTTTAAGTGAGATACTGCCTTTGGTTGGTGGTTTTCTAATAAGAAAAATCCATTTATATTTTCAAAAGTAAGAACTCCGTGACCTTTGGATGCTTCACGTGCCAAACATCTCAAATTACACTTTTTTTTTTATGTTAGATGAAGAAGATTAAAATTTATTAAAAAATAACACGAACATAACAAAAATATAAGGAACCTTATCCAAGGCATGATTTGCAAGAGATTGAGCAACCTTATTGCCTTCACGGTAAACACAAGAAAAACAAACTTGAGAAGATTTCACAGAAGATTTCACACCGACTCACACGGCATTATGTGATTTACATTTTACGCGTTTTAACGATCAAAACATTTTCCTTGATCTTCAGCTTTACCAAATACCACCGATTCTCATGAGCTGTACAATCACGCGCCTTCTCAAGAGCACCCTAACTTTTTTGGCTTTTCTATTTACCTTATCTTACTTTATTTTGTTTATTTTTTTTTTCCTTTCTACTTTTAGGTGGATCATACACCTAAGTGATCAGGTGTACAATCCTCTTTCTTTCTTGTTTTTTCCTTTGGCTTTTGTAGAATTGACATGTTGCTTGCATTTAAGACGTTTAAGGACAATGCGTAGAGCTATAATTAGGGCTGGGTGGATCCGATTTTCATTAATTGGGTTCAGTCCAATCTAAAATTTGTTAGTCCAAACATTATTATTTGAGTTCCATTTGGTTCGGTTGGTCAAACAAAATATAAATCTTTGAATGTTTCATCCAAAAAGTAGTGTGAGCTTGAACCCAACTCCAACACATCTTCAGGTTACAAATGAAGCTTGCCTAAACCAAATACAAACTAAATGCTCAATTTAAGCTTTTATTCCGGTTAAATCAAGTGGGCTTTGAGCGGTCGGGTTAGGTTTACAGCTAAAAAGCTTAGATAAGGAGAGACCATGCTATAATCGTTTTGAAAATGCCGATACAAAAGCATTTTTTTCTAGAGCCACCGGCTGGTATGTGTTTTGAGGTGTGGGCACCTATGGAAAAAGGGTATCCACCCATCCATCCGCTGCTACCATTGAGTGACATGAGACGAAACGGTCCATACACCCACTTTATTAATATAGAAAAGATTTAATCCCTTTTAACGCTGCTGCCATTGGGCTCCCACTTTCCAATGGAGTCAATTGTTATGATGGGAATCATGGGATGGAACGGAATTGGGAGATCTGGCATGCCGAACAGCTTTTGAAAACATGTGGGGACACACCAGCGTTATTGTAAAGCAAAGATTCTTCCTTTTTTAACATTTAGCTTTCCTCTTTACCAAAAAAAACATGTAGCTTTCCCTTTTCCATGGATTCAATTATTGTGTTGGGATGCGAACGGGATTAATTGGAAGATCGAGCGTGCCGAGCTTCTAACTCCTCGTATTTGAACTTTCTACAACAAATTTGGTTCCTCATCCCACCATCTTCGATCTGCACTACTGAGTTCTTTTGTTTCACTTCTTTTTATTCTTCTTTGTATCACCTTATCCCAGAAACGAAGCAATGGCAGCGGAGATATTTTTGGGCCCTATCGTCGAAAAGCTACTCGAGAAGTTGATCTCTGGCTCGGTCCGACACGTCGCAGGCCTGTGGAAGGTCACCACCCAACTGGACAAGATGAGCACAACGTTGTCAGATATTCAGGAGGTGCTCGATGACGCGGAAACTCAGCAGATAACGAACAGCCGCATCAAGGAGTGGCTGAACAAGCTTAATCACGTGGCCTATGACTTGGAGGACTTGGTGGATGAGTTTGAGATCGAATCTCTTCGAAGGGAAGTGGAAGCTGGAGCTTCAACCAACACAAATAAGCAGGTACAGATCCAAAACATCATCCCTTCCTCTCTCCGTCCTTCCGTTGTTTCGTTTAAATTGAAGATAGCTTCCAGGTTAAAAAAGATTAACGAAAAACTGGAGCAAATTGCAAAAGAAAGGGATGCTTACGGTTTGTCGAAAAGATTTGGAGGGGATTCCACCACTGTAGTCAGGCGAGCACCCACAACTTCCCTTCCAGATAACTCCCCTGTACTTGGTAGAGAGAAAGAGAAGGAAGAGCTAATCCGTAAATTGCTACAATCAGATGAAGCAAGTGATGATGGAATGCCTGTGATAGTGATTCCCATCGTGGGTATGGGTGGAGTGGGCAAGACCACCCTTGCTAGACTTCTATACAACGATGAGAGGGTCAAGAAGAATTTTAATCTGAAAGCCTGGGCTTATGCGTCTGAAGAATTTGATCTGGTAAGGGTTACACAATCAATTCTTGAGTCATTCACCACCAATATGTCACACAAACATGAGGAGCTGGAATCGTCAGCTCTTGGGGCTGCCACCAACAAGTCTCATCATCTTGGAAACCTAGATCCACTTCAAGTTACACTGGGGGAGATACTGGGTGGGAATAAATTCTTGCTTGTTCTGGACGACGTGTGGACAGTTAAAAATACTGATTGGCATGACTTACTGAAGCCTTTTAGTGCTGGGGCATCTGGAAGTAAAATTCTAGTTACAACCCGGAATTCAAACTTTTTAACAATGCCTACCGATGATGCTTATCCTCTGAAGCAGTTGACAAATGAAGATAGTTGCTCATTGTTTTTGCATCACGCATTCAAAAACAGAAACCGTGATGCATATCCAGAATTGAAAGAAATTGGGAAGCTAATCGTAGGGAAGTGCCGGGGATTGCCATTGGCTGTGATCACACTTGGGCAACTCCTGCAATCTGTTGTAAATGTCAACGAATGGGAAAAGGTCCTGAAGAGTGAAATATGGACTCTGCCGACTGACATCCTTCCAGCTCTACGATTGAGCTACTTTCATCTCCCGTCACACTTGAAGCGGTGTTTTGCTTATTGCGCGATATTCCCCAAGGGCTATAAATTTTTACCAAGTTTTTTGGTAGCATTATGGATAGCAGAAGGTCTTGTAAAACCTGAATATGATAAAAGTATTGAAGACATAGGTCAAGAGTATTTTCATGAGCTATTATCAAGGTCATTCTTTCAAGTGAGTTCTGACGATAAACTTTACATGATGCATGACCTCATTGTTGATTTAGCTAAATTTATTTCAGGAGAAGTATGCTTTCGGTTGGATGATTTGAAGCCCAATCAATTGATTGAAATTTCTAAGAATTGTCGCCATTTTTCATATACGTGGGAGTTTTGTAACACCCGACAAAAATTTGGTGCCATTTGGAATGCTAAGCGCTTGCGAACCTTCATCCTATTAAGAGGAGGTCCTAATGTTTCCTACATAGCTAGGCAGGTCCCATATGATCTGGTGTCATCATTACAGTACTTACGGGTGTTCATTTTAGGGTGGTGTAACATCTCAGAGCTACCAGATTCAATCGGCAATTTGAAACATCTTAGATATCTTAACCTCAGTGGCACTGCAATTAAACGTTTACCAGATTCAATATGCAGACTTCACAATCTGCAGTTTTTATTATTAGCGAACTGTCGATTTCTTACTGAGTTGCCTAAAGACATGGCCAGCCTGACTAACTTGCATGCTTTGGTTACAGGTTATTGTTACAGCCTACAAAAGATGCCTATAGGAATGTGTAGGTTGAGAAATCTCAGGGAGCTAACTTATTTTGTTGTGGGAAATGACAGTGGATCAAGCATAAAAGATCTAAAGGATTTGGATCTTCAAAATTTTATTCACCTGTCTAAGTTGGAGAATATTATTGATAGTCGGGACGCTCGAGAGGCCAATTTCAGAAACAAACTCAATCTTGAAGGGCTGAAGTTGGGATGGAGTAGTGACAGAAATGAGGCCGAAGTTTCTTCAAGAGATGGAAAAGATGTGCTTGAATCGCTTGAACCTCATGAGAAACTGGAAAGCCTTTCCATTGTTCACTACCGTGGTAGAGAATTCCCAAGCTGGGTTGGGCATTCGTCCTTCATTGCATTAAGTTTCCTTGAATTGTCCAACTGTAGAGAATGCCAGTCACTTCCTACTCTTGGGCAACTTCCTTCGCTCAAGGAGCTTCGCATTGTTGGATTCCATAAAGTGAAGAGAGTGGGTCCCGAGTTCTATGGGGTTGACTGTCATGAGCCATTTAGATCACTGGAGAAGCTTACGTTCATCGATATGCAAGAGTGGGAGGAATGGACAGGAACTCAAGAATTGCCTTGCTTATGCATGCTTCACATAGAGCGTTGTCCTAAACTGCGAAGATCCTCACAATTGTTTCCTGCGGCCTTGGATGAATTGAAAATAATAGATTGTGGAGAACTGGTAGAACTTTCACGGGATTCGTCAGTCTCGCATGATTTGTTACAATGCAAAAAGCCGAAAGCATCACTTGTAATCTCTAATTGTCCAAAGTTGGTTGTATTTGACAGGCGGCTTCTACAAGTTGGGAAAGTAGACTTATCAAATTGCAATAATGAGATAGTGATGACGAGTGATGTTGAAATTTCATCACTTACATCATTCCGTATTTCTAGAATTCCAATGCTTGGGTGTCTGCCGCTTTGGATTTTGCAATTCTCGATAACCCTTGAAAAGTTAGAGATTGATGGCTGTAATTCCCTGACAGCTTTGTCACAAGATGGGTTTCAACACCTCACTTCTCTTCAACATTTGAAAGTCTCTCGGTGTCCTCAACTAACGTCTTTGTTAGAGGACGAGGGATTGCCACCAAAGCTTAGAGTCTTGGAGATTGAAAAGACTGCTAAATTGGAGAAGCTGCCAGATGGACTGCGCAACCTTGGCTCTCTGAAAACCTTACGTATTGATGATTGCCCAGCTCTTGGGTTCTTTCCGGAAGGGCTGCTTCGCAACACTTCTCTTGAATACTTGAGGATCAGGAAATGTCCATCTCTCACAGCCATCACAGGAGGAGGAGGTGCGAGTTTAGGGCTTGCAACTGCCACTTCCACCAGTGTTAGCACTTCAAAGCTTAGGGTCCTTATTTTTCATGACTGTACGAATCTCAAATCCTTACTCGAAGGCAATAACAACCTCACGGATCTTGAGTGCGTCGTCATTCAGAATTGTCCTCGTATTGTATCCCTTCCCAAAGGATTGTTGTCGGCTACCAATCTAAGAATTCTTCGTATTGTGGACTGTCACAGTCTGAAGTCTCTGCCCAATCGGTTTCACGACCTTACTTCTCTTTATAGCTTAGCTATTGTGCGTTGTCCCATATCCATTCCAGCTGAAAAATGGTTCCCCAACAACCTGAGGCATCTTGAGCTCGGAGATGATAACAATCTTGGGCCCCTTTCAAGGTTGGGATCACACTTGTCCGAGCTCACCTCCCTTGAATTACTCGTTCTTTCTAAATTTTCTAGCGTGGAGTCGTTTCCGGAAATGATGTTTCCTACAACTCTTCAGGTCCTTAAAATCAGTGGGTGCTCAAATCTCAAATACCTACCCAAAAGGTTGCACAAGCTAACCTCTCTTGAAATTTTAATCATTGATATATGCCCAAAGCTTGCCTATTTGCCTGAGAACGGCCTGCCCTCCAGCAAACTTGGTGTTTTGGGAATTTTTGACTGCCCTCTGTTGAAACTACGATGCCAAAAGGAGAAAGGGAAAGATTGGTCTAAAATAGCTGACATCCCCTTGGTAGGGATTGATGACAAGAAAGATTTGATCAGTGACCAATTCAACAGAAAGTACTTCCAATTTGACAGTAAGCTCTCTCTCTCTTTCCTTTACTTTTTGTGGAGGTCCAATATGTAAAAGTGATAGATTATCTATAGGATGGGTAGACTCCATAATGCGTGGATGATCAAGGGGACATACAAGCTTGATCATGATCCAATATGTATTACATTATGTGTTTGATCGGTTCTTAAACAATATCATTTCGTTCTGTCTATCTTAGAAACCTGCTTGCATCTCCCATTTTTTCTATATTACCCATAAAAGCTTCTTTTTATGTACTATTACTCATTGATTGATCCAACTCTGATGCTCATGCTTGATAATTATGAAGACGTAGATTCAATCCTCCAACAACATCCGTACTCGAGTTGAGAACCATCCTCACGGCAATAAAGTATTAATTGAATGTTTGAGTCCAAATAAGGAGGTAAGCACCCTGTAACTTTTTTTTTGGGAGTTGATTTAGTTAGAAAATCTAACCATTTTTCCTGTCTGTAGAAGCTCTACTGGGAATCCACAGCATGCAGAAGATTCATGATTTACAGTGAGTAAGCTACATTTCAATGTGCTTTATCATGGTTTCAGGGTAGTATGCAATTGTAAACCATACTTGATCTACCACATTATCTAGATTCTGTCCATATTAAAAATGAATGAGCTAATTAACTTCAGTTTTGATTTAGTTCTATCTATATATTCCACCACACAATATTCCTCAAAAAATGTGCTCATGTATTTGTCCAATAACTGCAGATCAATCCAATCCTTGTTCAAGTAGTTCCTGTAGAAGATTCTGCTAGTGAGTCATCAGTAGATCATTCAGGTTTCAAATGTGGCTTTGAAATTAAGATCGTTCTGAAAGTATCATTCTTTTCACTTGAAAGGTAGAAATTTTGTAGTCCACTTTGGAAACATAAGTAACATGACTATGCTAATTTTTGACTTTGTTTAAAGACAGACATTAAAATGGAGAATCAAAGTTAATTTTAAAATCCCGTTGATATCTGCAGGACTGGGTCATGGATTAGGTATAGTAAATTAGTAATACAGCAAATCTGAGAATGTAACCTATTCTGAATATTTATTGTTGCAAAAGCAGAGGATTTCATTCATATGGGTACAATGATCAAGCAAACTGATGGATTACATGGTAATCTTTCTTTCTTTCTTGATCAATTTTATATAGGATCCATTTAAAGAACAAAAATAATTGTATAAAGTAATATTGCTGCAGCATACCAGTTTAATTTCATTCTAACTTCGCTCCTTCGATTTTATATGTAGGTCAAACTTGATTACATAGTGCGTCGACAATGAAAAGTGATTACTTGCTTGATCGAGATCCTCGATAAAGCATTCTACATTGTGCGTGGATGATGAAAAGTAATTACTTGCTTGATCAAGATCCCCGATAAAGCTCACTAGAAAGAACTTATGCTCTGTTGTGCCTCTGAATTCATCGTTGTCATAAAGTGCTTTGATTCTACAGTCTCGCAAAGGTTTCTGTTTCAGCACTAAGACCTTGAAGAGAAATTCTATCCTGAACTCTTGATTCATCATCTCTCCTGAATGGTTTGTTAAATTTGATTCTATGTTATTTATTTATTCTTATTTCAATCCTTGTATTTAGCACCAGTAGAATGAAACTTCAGTAGTATAGGATGTTGTGAAATTCTTTAGTTTACAATTTCTGTATCCTATTTATGATTTTTGGGCCAGTATTACGTATGTGTGACAGTGAAGGAAGACTAAAACTGAAGAAATGAGGAGCCTAATATCACAATGAGACTTCAGATACTAGAATCCTCCACCCTCCTGTTTTCAATATTTGTCATATTTTCTGTACTGCTCTCAAGTATATCATATTTGGTGTAGTCTGCATTATAGTTTCTCTTAATTACCTTGAAACCTGCTTTCATCTTTATTGAAAAACATGCAAAGGTTTCTAAGACCCATATGTTGGATTCTAATGCATAGAAGATCTTCATCCAGTCCAACAACAACCTTGGTCGACCTGAGAAGCAAGCTCATAGAATCTAGTATTTGAGCATTTCGAGTCCAAAAGAGGTAATATTACGTAAATTTGTCCATTTTGGGAGGTGGGTTCTTAGATAATCTAACCACTTTCTCTGTCTGGTAGAGTGGCTACTGTGTCTCTATACCAATTGAATATTCAGAATTAATTGCCTTTGTCGAACCAGCTTCATCCTTGCTTTCCTAATCGAGTGAGCTACATTTCAAGATGCTTTATCATTGTTTCAATTTTAAATGAAAAGAGTGATGAGCTAATTAGTTTCAATTTTGATGGGGTTCTGTTTGTACATTCCATTTCACATGATTCATCGAATAAATTATTTCTCTTTTTTAATACTTGCAGATCAATCCCAGCATTTTTCAAGGAGTCCCAGTAGAAGAAGCCAACAGTAGTGTCTTCAGTTATTAATGTCAGGATTCTTCGGTTTCACACATGACAGGCTGAACTAACTTGTCCATTCTCCTAGAATGAGCTGACTAATTGCTGTGGGAGCAAACAATGTCATGATTCTTCTTCTTTTTCATATTAGCAGACGAATTTGGCCCAGCTTATGTTTTTGTTGGAATGCCTTGTTCTTGAGCATCCCTACTGTTTGATTGGATTGTTTTTACTGTTATCTGCCTTTGGGATCTTGTAGAAAAATTTAAACTGATGGTTATGTCATTAGTAGGAATCCTGGGTTCTTGGATTTCTGCTAGCTTTGACTTGATCATCCTTCTTGCTATTTGATCAAGCAACTTTAAGGGTGAATGCCAGTTTAAGCAGTTTTGTCTTCTTAGTAGGAAGTAAAACAGGGTTTTTTTTTTTTGACTTCATCCTTCTTTGGTGATGTTTGAATCCACCCTGCTTATGTTTTAATCTGATTAAATATCTAACGGATCTTTTATACGAATCTGAATCCATATATGAAATCTGTATTAGAATTTTATTAATTAAGATCGGAATCCTATTAAATGTTGAATGTAATAATAAATTGATGCTTGTTTCTCTTAACTATACTAAAGGACAGTTAAACCAAAAATACACAAAGATCATCAAAAACAAGTGGTGGGATCCTGCAAGTGATGGTTTACAAGACCTCCCTTGTTAAATTAGTTAATTACCGCCAACATGTCCAAAAAATTCCAAACATACACCTAAATCTAATTAGGAGTCCAGTATGGTCCAAGTCCAAATCCGAATCCAATTATAAATGGGATCCGTTTTGCAGATCCAAATCCAAAACTGAATAGTCAAAAGGATAAAAGATCCAATTAAATTGGGTTAATTTAATCGGATTGGGTTAATTTAATCGGATTTAGCAATCCCAAAAGCAGCCTTAGCAAATTGTAAACTTTTGAATTCATTAAAAATCTTTAGTCATGTTGATTTGCAAAGGTTTTACAAAATCTCAAATGCAGAAGGGTGTGTTTGACAGAAGGATATTTAGGCCAGGAATTCTCTCTCACTTGAAATTGAGTTGAAGAATTATAAATTATATGTTTGGTGGAAGATAAAGAATTATAATTAAGAATCCCTATCTAAATCCTTAGTATAATTGGGTTGAAGCTTATCTTAAGCAATTGAATTCTTTATTTTTGCCTCCACCCATTTTTTTTAGTAGTACTTCTACATCTAAGAAAATAGGGAATACAAATAATAGCTTCCAACGGTATCGAGCAATTTATGATTGACCATCGCCACCATCACCACCATTACTCTACTCAGTGGCGGAACCACCTTATTTTCAACATTTTTTTAAATTAATTTTTTTTTCTCTATGTTTTAATTGAAATTTCTATTTTGCCCTGCCTAACTTGTTGAAATTTCTATGCTAATATGTATTTTTCAATCACGTCATTTGATATATTATTTTGTCCCCAAAGATTTGGAGTCCTGGTTTTGCCAGTGACTCTACTGCCACCACAACCATACTACTACTCTGACCACAGTTGTAGCTACCGAACCACCACACCATCAGTACGACCATTACCACTACTACCACCAAATATAATCACAAACCACTTTGACAACTATTACAACAATTATCACCAAAAGACAGGATACTATATACCTTGCTGTTAAAAAAAAAAATAGATTATGGGGTATAGTACATATCTTTCTTGATCTTTTTATGGAGTATCCATTGAAAGAACAGAAAAAGATGTCTGCAGTATACCGGTTTAGTTTCATTGTAATCTGTTTCCTTTAATTTTAATATGGACACCAAACCCGACTCCATAATGCTAGGATGATGAAAAGTGATATGAGCTTGATCAAATATGCTATTTAAAGCTCACTTGAAAGAACTTATTTATTGTCATCAAATGCTTTGATCCTTATTATTAAAAAGGTTTATATCTCAGCTGTCTTCACAACACTGATGCCTTGAACAGCAATTCTATCTTGAACTCTTGATTCATCTACTCTCCAGCTTGGTTGTTAAATATGATTTTATGTTATGCATTTATTTTATTGCAATCCTTGTATTTTAACACCAATCGAACAGAACATTTATTGTCTAGGACGTTGTAAAAATTCTATAGGTACTTTAAAACATAACTCCCATTTACAATTTTTCAACATCTATAAACTTTCCTTGTATGATATTTGAACATCTGAGTCCAAATAAGGAGGTAAATATCATGTAAATTTGTTATTTTGAGAGGTGGTTAATGAGATAATCTAATCACTTTTATCTCTGCAGAGGGTCTACTATTTATAAGAAGCAGAAATTCAGAATTAATTGCCTTTGTAGAACCAGCTTCATCCTTCCTTTTCTAATTGGATAAGCTAAATTTTGACTTGCTTTCCAATAGTTGCAAGGTTTTACGTTAATCATACATAATCTACCACAGTATCCATATTTCTATATATAAATGAAAGAGTTCTGAGCTAATTAATTTCAGCTTTGATGGGTTCTGTTTGTACATTCCATATTCCACACATAATTCAACGAATACATTAGTCTTTGATTTATACCTGCAGATCCACTACAAGCATTGTTCAAGGAGTCCCAGTAGAAGAAGCCAGTAATGTCGTAAGTTATTAATGTCAGGATTCTTGGGTTCCAGACATAACAGGCTGAACTAACTTGTCCATTCTCCTAGAATGAGCTGACTGATTGTTGTGGGAGCAAATAATGTCATGGTTAATCTTCTTCCTTTTCATATTAGCAGAAGAATTTGGTCCAGCCGCTGTTATATAATTGGAATGCCTTATTGTTGAGCATCCCTACTGTTTGACTGGATTGTTCTTACTGCTATCTGCCTTTGGGATCTTGAAGAAAAATTTTCAACTGATGGTTATGTCATTAGTAGCAATCCTGGGTTCCTGGACGTCTGCTGGCTTTGACATGATCATCCTCTTTGCTCTTTGATCAAGCAACTTTAAGTGGTGAATGCCAGTTTAATCAGTTGTCTTTTTAGGAGTAAAACAGGGTTATGTGACTTCATCCTTCTTTTGTTGATGTTTGAATCCAACCTACTTATGTTTTTGTTTTCATAAGAGTCCAAACATATTCATGCACCAAAGCCATTTCAGTCAATTGGAATTTTTTGTTGATGTCTGAATCCAACCTGCTTAAGTATACTAAAGGGATCCGTTTTTCAGATACAAATCCAAGACTGAACATTTTAATCGGATCTAGCTCGTAACCAAATCTAGATCCGAACCACTCTGAGAGCCCTTCTCGTAAGTCGTTACCCTTCCTCTGCTTATATTATGCCTCAATGGATTTGCTGCCGTGACACGTATGGATTAATGCCTCCAGAGATCATTCACCTCTTGTAAGCTTAATTCCATTATTGTCTGCAACTGTAAGAATCTTGAATCCTTACTCGAGGGCACGGATCTTGAGTGCTTCATTATTAATAATTGTCCTCGTATTGTATCCCTTCCCGAAGGATCATTGTTGGATACCAATCTGAGAAGTCTTTCCATTGTGAACTGTCCTAATCTGAATTCTCTGCCTAATCTGTTGCACAATCTAACAACCCTTTATCAGTTAATTATTGAGGGTTGTCCCATGTCCATTCCACCTGAAACTAAGGTGCCAAAAGGATAAAGGAAAAGATTAGCCCAAAATAACTGACATCCCCTTAGTTAATTTTTTGATTTATAAATCATAATTTTACTTAGGCATGAATCTGACCCAAATTAAAGAAATTGTCTTAGGGTTGGGTGTGGGATCAAGACGTCTGGATTAAGGGTAGATTGAAGTGAGTTTGGGCCTTTTAGTGTTGTTTTCTAAAACTAATTGATGTACAAAAACTGTGACAGTCGTTTTTAATTTTTTTATAGAAGCATCACCATTTTCAAATTGTAGTTAATTTGCCTAAAATGTATCACTATAAAACAATTTATCAGCAATGTATTGTGGAATAATTAAAAACTAGCAAGCAACCCATATGAACACCAGGTCAGAGTTGATTTTGGTTGCAGGTTACTTGTGTGGCCTTTGGCTTGTTACTTATCCTCTTTCTTAAATTAAAGGGAATACAACATAAATACAACTTGAACCCCTAAAGTTCAATTTCAGAGCAAAATTCTAATAGAAGCTAAACATCTCTTAATATCTCAAAACCTTTTGGAACCGTGCTGGTCTTTCACCAAGAAAGATGAAGTGGGGATACTAGAGATCCTTACTGAACCGACGATCCATCTGGACTTTTCACCTTATTAATCGGTAAGAAACGCTTAGCTTTGGCTATAAGTGATGGGTACTTGTTATCCGGAACTACTGGACTGAGCTGCTTGGCATCTTTAATGGTTCCTTCTTCGACAGGGTGGACGTGAGTCCTGTCTCTTGCTCCATTGACAGGAACTTGAAAACGGGGAAGCAAATCAGTAGGAAAGAAAAGGTACTGTAAGTTGGCCATTAGATCTTCTTCAAGGAGAAGTACAGCTGGTAGAACGTAAGACGACGCAGAGAATGAGAAAGGAATATTTTGGAGGGTCTTTGAAGCCGTCTGAGATTTTTATAGGGAGTGAATTGAATGACTTGGGGTTTAAGGTTTCCTTGTTGCCGTTTGATTGTAAACATACGTGGGTGTATTGGTCTCTTGATTAGAAGTTTCCAGATTCTTCTTGGGAATCAGAGTTGAAAAGGAGTTCAAATCCTGTCGATCTTTTATCTAGACTCCTTATATTGTGCTACATGTGTCCCTTAAAGCATTTAAGAAAAGTACATTTACACGATTTAAAGGGCACATGACGCAATCTTGTGGAGGATCCACATAAAGAATATATATATATATATATATATATATATATATATACACTTAAAATGTTTTCTTAACTTCAGCATGTCTACTTTCATCCCCATACAGACAGACAAACAATTTATGGGTCGTGTGTCTGGTTTCCAGAATCTAAAAATCCACTAAAGGCATTTGGTACAGATCACTCGGTTCTACAATCAGATGTTAGAATTCAGTATGAATCTACAATCCATAAAAAGACGGTTTCTACAGTATCAAATAGGATTAGGAATTTGAAAATCAACAAGAAGAATATGGATTTTTAAAATCTAGATTATAATCCAAAATCTAGAATCCAAAAACCTAGCAAAAGAACCATTAATTTTACTTGCAGTTTAATTTCATATATGTTCTCCAATCCAAACATAGATTCTTATGCTTTCTAATAACCAACCAACTAGGGTCAAACCAGGCTTGGTACAAGGTATAGGAGGCCCCATGCATGCATGCCCAAGCTTTGCCTAATATAGTTTTTACAATTTGTTTTTTTTTTTTTTTGTGGATATTTTTATTAAAAATAAATGCTTGAACTATTTATACTTACCTATAAAATATAGTTTTTGATACGTATTTTCCAATAATTTAAGCCAATAAATAAATAAATAATTTCACCAAATGTTACAAAATGAATTAATAATTTGATACATTAAGATATGCATAAAAACATTAAACAAGCTTTATACTTGCATTGGGAACCAAATCAGGCTTCACCATGTGCTTAGCCCAAGCTCAGCCGTAACTATTTCAGGCTATCGGGCTAAACAGGCTTGTGGGCTTCAGTCAAGCCTAAGCCCAGTTAAACAGGGCCAGGCCTAAAATTGCCACTCCCGCCATATATTAAGTCATATCGTTTTTGGGCAGAAGCATAAACCTTTATTATGGATTTTAAGATTTGACCCTATTTCACTACCAAGTTATAATGAGTGTTCACAAAAAAAAAAAAAAAAAATGACAGGCCAAAGTTTGACAAGTATGTGCTAAAGGAGATATGAAGTTTTATCTTTTCTGATTTTGAAGCAAAGAAGAGGACTGATGTTTCGGAAATTCCATCCAATTAGGAATGAGAGAATATGCTGCAGATGAGTTCCATATGTGGCAAGTTTATGCTTTTAAAACTTGAAAACCCACTCAATCTTTATTTTTCTTTTTCCATTTTTCTTCCAAAAGGATCACCTTGTTCATTGAGAAATCTGGAAGTGTTATCTTAACAACTCTTAACTTTGTAAAGCAGCCCAATTTGCTTGAATTTGAAAACTATGCACAGACTGAAGCCAAACCCAATCTTATTTAGCAAACAATTTGCTCTTTTAAAGGCAACATAAATACAAGAAATCAAATTAACCCCAAAAAATTTCAAAAGCTAAATACTAGCAAAACATTAATGACATAGAATCAAACAACCCCTAGCTAATATATCTTCAACAGCCCAATAACTGTAACCAACTGCTCTTCAAGAAAGAAAGATGAAGTACTGGGGAGGGTTTTGATTCATTACTGAACAGACCCATCGGGCCTTTTCACCAAAATCGGCAATAAAGGCTTAGCTTTGGCCACAAGTGGTACGTACTTGTTACTCTGAACACCTGGCCTGAGCTGGTTGACCTCTCTAATGGCTCCTTCTTCCGTACTTGGGCAGCCTTCAACTGGAGCAACTGGTGGGTAACTGATTTTGTCTCTTTCTCCATTGACAGGAGCTTGAAAGCAAGGCAGCAAATTCGTAGGAAAGAAATGGTACTGTAAGGTGGCCATTTGATCCTCTTGATGAAGCGTAGGAAACAGGAATCTAAATATCAAACAGAGAAGAAATTGAAGGGGTTTGAAGGATAACTGACATATTTATAGAGTGTAATGTTGAGGGTTATGACAACATGACTTGGGTAGATCGCTGTATCTTTAGCTGTTGCTACTTTTGTTCTTCTTGGATTCAGAGTTGGAAACTTTGGAACTTGTTTTATTAGAAGGAATCATTCTTGGAATAGGAGTTCGAGACTTAGAAACCAATGTCCTTGTGTTAGAAATTTAGAAGATACCCCTACACCCTTTTCGGCGTAGAAGATTCTTTTGTCGTCCTCTTCGGTCTCAGACGTTGAATGCTCAGTTGAGATACGAATCCATTAAATACACGGGTTTATTTACCTTTTCCCAAGTGAAATATAACTTGACATTTTACATGGAGAAATATGATT
Source organism: Buxus sempervirens (assembly GCA_947561395.2). Lineage (NCBI taxonomy): Eukaryota > Viridiplantae > Streptophyta > Magnoliopsida > Buxales > Buxaceae > Buxus > Buxus sempervirens. The sequence continues at coordinate 4,933,488 of OX387182.1, forward strand.
TAAATAGCATCCGTAGGATGCTAGATTTAAACTCGTGTGTGTCTTACTGTACATGTTGTAAAATAAATTTCTGCTGTAAACGATCATATATTCTCATCTTAAAGAATTAATTCATTCCCAAAATCAAGGGTGCCATGTCGTCAAGACCCACTGTGTCATTCCTACCGGCATGCCAAAAATTCAAATGATTATAATAAAAGCACAAAATTATTTAAAAAAAATAGACTAATAAATTTTACAAGTTTCTATTATCCTTTTTGAATTTTTAAATTTTTTTATTTTTATTTTGAGTTGTTTATTCTAATAGAGAATGAAATGTGCCCTTTTCTTTTAAGTAAATACCAAACATAGCTCCCTGGCCAAATCTGAGATCTTAAGATGAGAAGCCCTCGTCACTGTGTAATATTAATATTAATTAGACAGATGATACAGGTGTTCCATCTCTTCTCACACTTTCAAGTTTTCAAAGCTCATATGGCTTACTTACTAAAATATTTCTGTCGACGCTTTGTTGCCTCTTCCTAAGTACTTAATGCCTCATGGAACCGTATAACCTGAAATGGTGGAAAATACAAAAGATCTGATGACCAGTTTCAGAAAGGGAAGAAAAAAGGGCCAAGAAGAGACGATCACTTACTCCCACATTTGGTTCCGGCGGCCAGTTTCTTGCCACAGTAGCCGGCGACATACACCACCTTGTCCATGCTAATGATATTCTCCACGTCTTTGGTAATGTGATTACACACACACGGTACGTCCACTTTTTGCACAACAGCGCAGCATTCCGGCGACGGTGGAAGCTTCGGGCCGGGCTTCTGAACGAATTGGCTGCATTGCTCAACCAGCCCTTTGAAATCACCTTGGCAGGCCTGCCCGGAAACTTGGTGGCCGGAGCTCAAAATTCCGACGATCACAGCAGCTACAAAGACAAAGTGAACAACGTTTCTATGAACTGCCATGGCTTCCTCTCTCACCTTCAGTGTCTTTTGATCTGAGTGTTTGTTGTGAAGGTTAGTTCACCAGCAAGCACCGTATATAAGTAAGTAGACGTGGAAACAGGACGAGGTGGGTTAGGGAATACTGTGGGCGCCACGTTGCAAAAACTGAGGAAAGTGGTCAGAATATACCTTGAGAACAGTGAGAGAAGCCTGAGAAGAGGTTACTATTTGTGTGGGCTCCACAGTGCCACCATGAGATTTCACGTTGGCAATGGCTAGCTTAAATTTACGTTATGATTCTTGTTTACACTTTTATGTTACTGTTGTAAAGCTACTAGTCTTTAATTTGCAACTGTTGTGTGTTATGCTCTTGTTGTAAAGTGACTTGTACGTCAAGCTTTTGCAATAGGGCACAAGCCTGAATCTGGGCCAAACGGGCTAATACCCAGTTGATGTCTAGTCCCAAGCTATGTCTAATAATAGAACTTGTTTAGACCTAATTCGTTGACAATTATTTGTAGGTGCCTTTTTGGAATCCATGTCCACGTGTCCAATGTTGTCTCCACTGTATCGAAATGCCAATGACATGTTTTCAAATCTTGAATCTGAGTAGGAGAGGTGTGTCTGATTGTGATACTTGTCATGATCTGGGGTTTTAGGCATGTTTAACGTCTATCATGAATCCGGTTTCAGAAATGTCTAGGTTCAAGATAAGAAAAAGAGATAATAATAATTATTTTTTAAATACAATAAATAATAGAGCTCTTTGATTGATACATAGGGTCCCACATTTCAACATGTGAAAATGTATGTCACTTAACGTCTACGTTATTCTAGGTTAGCATATCAAAGCTCATTACTAGTTGCCAATGATTCCCATGCACGTGAACGCTACACCTTAAAGACCACTAAATAAGTTTCATATGTAATTTAGTGGGGTCTCGCCCAAGACGGAGATCTCCACTCGAATATGCCAAATAAGGTTTATATTTAATTTAAACAATTCATATCACATTTAATTATTATTTCTGTCAAGTAATAAATAACCCATGATAGATAATTATATAGGTGACGTGTTAAGTTATAAAAATGGTCATCTATATCATTTATCTTATTTGAGGTCTTCAAACCCTGTCTTGGAACGGCTCTCTTATTGGGTCAAAGTACAAAAACAATTGGGCGGCTTGATCCATTTTTGATCCTAACTAAAGCACCCACTTAGAGCCATATCTCACTTACGGTGCGATGCTACCAACTTGTAGAGATGGCAATGGGACAAGGTTAAATGGGCAACCTGCCCGCCCCTAATGGTTAGGGTTTGGTATTGTCGAAATCAGGTTGGGAGTGTGTTCGGGTTTAGCTCACCGACTCCAACCTTAACCAATTAAAATATTATTTTTCATATAAATAATATATAAAAATACATATTTTATTAATAAATATATTATTGATTTATATATTTAATTTATTTAAAACTTATATCTTTATGTATTTTGTAGTATAACCGGGTTAATAGTTTTGCTTCATGAAAAGATGTTCATAGAAGCAAAAGCAATCCAATTGCTTTTCTTGCTTTTTGAATCAATTTTTGAGAAGCAATACTAAACACAGCCGCAATCAACACAAGGCTCTTTTCAATGTATGCCATTTTCCAAAACAAAAGTAATAAATAAAGTTTACATTTTCCCAACATCCCTCCCCCTTGAGACATAATTTCTTCTAACTCAAAGCATATTCCTTAGCTTGCTAAAAGTATCACACTTGACAGGCTTTATGAAAATATTTACAATTTGAAGATATGTCTTCAATTAATTGGTTAACCTTGATTAATTTGGTAAATGTTTTGCATAGGAACTTCTTTTGAGGCTTCTTAATCAACAAAGTGTCAATTACAAAAAAGAGGTTTTCTCCATTTTAGAGGACGAGGGATGTTAAACAAAAAACTATAATTTGTGAAGAAAAAAGGGCATTCCTGTGCAAGGTTTTCTAGACTGGAACAGGTCCCGGTCCGATCTGATCCCAATACAATCTATATCGGACAGGTTGATCCCAAGTGATCCGATCGAAAAAAGAGAAAATTTTGATTTTCTTTGGATCGACCGGTACCGATCCAGTCCAAAATGGTACCGGTAGGTCCATAGCCAGTCCGGTCCGGTTTAAAAAATTTAGAAAAATTTAAAAAATGGCAAAAAAAAAAAGTAAAATTCATTTATAATTGTTAAAAATTATAGATGATTGATATAAGATATAATGAAATTGAAAATCTATGTTAAAATGTCAAATTATAACATATAATTTGATATGTTATAATTATAACAAATAATATGTTATTTTTATAATTTGACGCTATAGCTTATCATATTAGATGTTATAACATGTAATATAAATGAGCTACTATAATCTAAATGATAATAATATAAACATCTATAACCTAATAAATACATTCATAAAAATACATAGTAACGATCATAATTAATGTAAACTTTAACACACGTTTCTCAATGAACAACATCATGCATCGGATCCTAATATCAGTATAGCAAGTCATTCCTTGCTGTTTCTATCATTAAATCACTTAAGTATTTTATATACACAATGGAGTAAGAGCACATCAATAGAAATTAACTTGCAATATCAAATTCAAACAAGTAAGCATCATACGCTATAATGCAGTCACAAGCATATCAACATTCACAAATCAAAATCCCCTTATTCCATATAATTTGGTCTCGATGATTCTGTGTGTTCGAAGACAACTATTATTGTTAACTTTCACCAATCAAAATCCTTATAATTACAGATTGTTGACTAGTCAGAAACTTTAACTTGGTGAACATCAATGTGTAAAAATCTGGGTCCTTACATTTCAAGCCTCTTTTTATACGAGTGACGGATACCTCCATTTCCGTGTCTTTTTAATAATATTTTATTACGAGAAAAAAGAAATGGAAAAAAGACTCCACATCCGTTAAATAAAGACGTCCGTTTACATATGGATTTAATAATATTTCATTAAAAAAAAACACAAAAGACTTTCATGTTTAAATAACCGCCTACGTATCCGTCCATTTCCATGTCGATGACTAGTCATAATAAATGACTTTCATATTTATGCTCTTTCTTTGACGCTGTATTGTTTGAATATGTATTCAGGAAAAGAAACATGTTAGCTGATGCGATTGTTAATTTTGCCATTTTACATTTATCCTATTTCTGGATTGGAAAGCTACCAAAATGTATTAACCGTGTTTATTTGGATGACTTTCTCGGTAGGACTTTTGCTAGAATAGTTTCCTTTGTAGATACAAACTAATTATTATATAAAGCTTGCTATCTTACTATCCAAGAAAAAAAAAAAAAGACTAGTCATGATTTTCCTTATATAAAACATACTAATGGGCGGTCGTAATAAGTCATTTCTTAGAGGGAAATTATGAAAAATGTCACTTTTTAAAAATATTTATAAAAACAGTCCACTAGATATCGAATTATAGAAAAGGGCCACTTTTTATCAATAATTATAAAAAAATCCATCAAAATTAAATTACAAAATCATTTTTCAAATATAATTAAATTTGAAGATCATTTTACTTAGAACTCAACAGCAGTGTGCATGAGATGCAAGCTTCTTACATGGAACACAAACACATCTTACATGTGGCATAAGTGCATTCAAAGTGGACACGAGTGCTCATACATGAACACAAGCATATTTTGTCTATAATAAAATGACACTATTTTTTAATTATGTTTAAAAAATTGACCTTTTTCATAAATTTTCCCCAAACTTCTCTGAATTCCTTTCTGTCGGTCAAATTTGTGCATGAGCATACATAAAGGGAAGGAAATCATGTGGTGGACACACGCTGGTGAACCATACTCTTGATAAGTTTTCTTGTTCTTGGTTATATTCTCACCTCTGTCTCTTGTTAATTTCCTTCTGGGTGATGCCCATGAGAGATTTTTTTATCGCTGAGTCCCAGTTTAATAAAATTTCAGTCTTTCCCACAAATGGGTAGGTATACATCTACTTCCGTGTTGAAATAAATACAAAGACACGTATTGTAGCACCCTAGATCCGGGTCTGCCCTATCACGGCACCGATCCATCCCTGAGACCTACTTATGGGCCCAATATAACTTGATAAACACAATTTCCTGGACAATTACAATGTAATCATCAGAGTGCATAAGCTAAAGAAGCATGGAATAAAAATTTTCCATCCAACCAAAGATCACCTGTATTATAATCTACAAAACATAATATCTGTGTATACAAAATACAACTAAGGCAACTAAATGCTCACAAGTTTATAAGTCCAAAAATAATATTTACATCCCATAAACAATTTCCCAAAACAAAATACTACATCATAAAGAGAATCCTACTGTGCGCACCTAATTTTGGATCGCACTCTGGGCGCACGTGGAGTTCGTGCGTGCCTCGGGACTTTTGGATTGCCACTGTCTGAGAAGTGCAGGTAGACACAAGGATTGCCTATCCGGGTCTAAGTTTGGTCTGCGGCTTATTAGAGTTCTGGCTAAGTCCTCGGTTATGTCCGGGGAAGTCCGAGACACCTCGGCCCGCCTCGTCAGTCTGATGGGTCCCTCGGGTCTCCCTGGTTTTTGAGTCAATTTCATCCTTCCTAGACCAGCATGCCACTTTTTCAGTCTGGTGGGACCCTCTGATGGTGTGGGCCCATTTTTATTTCATTTTTTTATCTTTTTATTTAAGTGAGGTGGGTCAAATACGGGTCCCGTTGGAAGACCCGTAGGATGCCAAAATTTGGGCTTGGGCCCAGTAGGGTTACTGGGTAACCCTTTTTGGTTTATTGAATTAATTACATATGTTAAAGGCTTAATGGGCTTGGATATGGCCCAATAGCACTTAAGCAAATGGCCTTGGGCCCGTTTATTGAAAACAGCTCTGGTTTGGGCCGGTCAGAGTATGGGCCCCATAGGTGGGCCCAAGAGAGCTTGGTGGGCCCATTTAGGCCCACAGTCTACAGGTGGGCTTAAAACAGCCCAAATTACTTAATGGATTGGATTTCCATGGTTTGGGTCGGGTTGAGTCCATTTGGGTCAAAAAATTACATTTTTTAAGTTATTTTGAAACCGATCGCATTTATTATGCGGTTTGGCCTAAACCGCAGGCGTAATGCGGTTCAGGCCAGACTGCATATTAAGTGCGGTCATACCTGGACCGCACTGCAAGTGCGGTTTTCATCCGATTTTACTGCTTGGCGCCGATTTCGGCCGGGAACAATTTTGCTAGCCTCCTGGAGTGTCTGGCGATTTCCGTTGGGGGTTCTAGCACATTTTCGGTTGTGCCAACATCTTCATTTGTCTTCAAATCTCCATCTCTCCTCCTTAACATTTCATCACTTGCAAACCCACATGCATGGGATTTTAAGAAAGGATATAGAAAGGGGTTACGGGGTACAACAGATGTTATGGGAGGACAAAACCCCTCCTTAATGATTGATTAAAACAAACAAAGGAAAGAACAGTGTTAGCTTAATAATAATAAAAAAAATGGTATCAACTTAAGCCTTTTGACTAAAAGTTACTCTCCTCTCCCTTCGTATGGAGATTCCTCACTTTCATGAGGTCTCTCTTTCTCGTAATGTGCAAAAGAAAGCAAAATGTAATTAGAGATGAGATATTAAGAATAAAATAAGGAAAAGAACCTTGAGAAGATACCAAAATCAATCGAATTCCACTTATGTTGAATACAAAGTTATAGAAATGCTTACTGTACCATTACCTACTTGCTTTGATATGTTGTGATTCTCCGAGAATTTTGGCAGTGCTTCCGCACTCCCGTTGATTCTCCAAAATGACTTTGAAAAGGGTCTCTCCTACTTCGGGTTAAAAGGGATAGAGGGTAGAGACAAAAAGGGTATGGTATAGGGGCAAAATGGTAAAAGTTTCGGGCTAGCAGAGTTTGGACAGAGTAGGGTCGTGGAAAAACACCATAGAGGAGAGGGGGAGAGCTTATGGGGGTTGGCCTGTTGAAATGGGGGGGGGGGGGGGGGGGGGGGGCACTGGCCCCCTATTTATAGACTTTTTTCTGTGACCGCATTTGAAGTGCGGTCGGCCTCCCATGTGCGCGAAATCACGTCGAATCAGCCAGCTGTCCCTCCGTATGGGACACGTGTCCCGGTTCTAGAATGTTTGACCACATTTTAAGTGCGGCCAGGCACGTTTTTTAAATGCCAGAATTGAAATATTTTATCAAATTTGACTTTTAAAAAGATTCTTATCCGATTTATTAATATCTTTAGATTTTTATTAAAATATTATTAGAAAATTAAGATATTTTCTAAAAACAATTATTTTATTTATTTTTTTGATTTATTCTGCTTTTTGCTGCTGTTTTTGCCACATCGGCAGTTTTCTTGAAACTTCAACTGCCCATAACTTCTTCGTCCGGTATTCGATTTCAGCAAACTTAGTGCCGTTGGAATCGGCTCGGAACCCACTATCCTAGTCAAACTTTTTGCTCCCCAAAAGTTTGACCAGTTCATAACTTTCTCATCCGGACTCCAATTCCAGCCAACTCAGTTGCGTTAGAATCGTGTCGAAGTGCTCTTTTCAATGGGATGAAGTTTGATGGCCAAATTCACTTGAATCAAAAAATTCAATTTTTTGACCCCCTTCAGGGTTTGACTTTTAGTTTGACTTTTCATTTTTCTTCATTTTAGGGGTGCAAAAATCAGGTCCTAACACCTACTATGGGTGGTAATAGTAATCCTCGGGCCTATAATCTGGATCTCCCTCAATCTCTGCCTCAGTGCGTAGCTCACCAAGAGGATTTGAAAACAAATCCGGTAAAACAAAACATGCGTGAGACTTAAAGTCCCAGTAAGCAGCAAACATGCATGTAGAGAATTAGTTTATGGAATTTTATAATATCATGATAATATTCACAGATATATATATATATATAGTACCAAACGTCAACCAAAACAATTCAATCGGATATGAAGAGAAATCCCAAATCAAACATCTCAATCGAGTAACTCATGAAATCAAATCAACAAATACGATCAAATACTGCAAATATGTCTTATTAGGACTCGTGTTTAGCATGTCTATAAATTAAATTAATGACCACTATCCATTTGCCACCTACACGACTTACAGAAAGAAGCCTAGCTAGGGGCATATCAACAAGCGGAGCACCCACGTATGGGCTGGCAAGTGACAACCTAACCAAGGATCAAGGCAAAGTGGGATTCCCCACCCACTGCTCAATGAATTACAAGGACTCCCGCTAGTTCCCTGCGACGGGGGGTTGCCGCAGCCCTCTGTTCCCCGAGAAGGCCTCACCGATTCCCCACAGTGGAATGCTATATGGATAAGGAAATTAAAGCTAATAAGCCAACACCAACACACAGACTAGACTTACTGTGGATCTACACTAAGAACAACGTCCAATTAGACGACTCACAATTCAAAACAAACCAATCAAATCAATGAGTAAAACCAGTACTTAAACCAAAGCCAAGTGGAATTCCCCATCCACCGCCAAATCACATCATAAGCCAAGTGGAATTCTTCATCCACTATTAATTCAACCGAGACCAGGTGGATTTCCCCATCCACCGCCAATAAAACAATAAGCCAAAAGCCTTGTCAAATCATATAAGAGTTTTTTAACCTTGCTTTCATAAATCCAAATCGATCAAAACGAATATCATAAAATCCTCAAAACACATTTTGGATGAGTGGGATAGTCTTAGGATTCTTAAATAAGTCACCATACCAAAAATCAATGGATTCCAAGACAAAAAAGTTTTGGACGTAAAAAATATTCCAAGTTTGGTTAAAAATGTTGACTTTTGGGTATATAATTTTTCTAGACAAATCTACAAGGAGTTTCAAGCTCAAATTCTGGTTGTAATCTAATGGAGGGTAAACAAATCTTCTGGAATTTTATGGGCTTCTGGATCATTCATTTGGGTATCAAACTCAAAAAGTGGCTTTTGATGAAAATCAGGAAAACTGGAAATTTATGCATGAACTGAAAAGTTGACTTTTTATTGGTTGAGAATTGGGCCTTAGAAGTATTTTTATTGGTTCCAAATGGGGGGTAAAACCTTATTTACATGTAAAGACTTAATTAAATTGAGCAATAAATACACAAGACATTGTTCGGAAAAGGGTTTGGGAAGAAAAGGATGAAGAATTGTCAAAAACAGGGTCCACGATTGGTTCTTGAATTAATTGCCCATGGGCGATTAGTCTTAACGTTTGAGCGTTAAAGCCAATGTTCGCCTGCCCCAGGTTTAAAACACGGCCGACGTGCGCACGTCCCTCCTCACGATTAATCCTGATTCGCGATTTGAAATAATAGAGACTAATTTTTTTGGGGTTTTGGCTAAGGATTAATCACCAATTTTCAGGATTGATCGCCAGGTCGGGTTTTCAAATATTTTTGGCTATTTTCAACACAAAACTCATATAAATCATTTCCAACCATTCCAACATCAAATAGGATTATCATAAAACATCCCAACATACTTTAAAACACTTTCCAAAACAGATAATCATCCCAAATCCACATGAACACAAATCCAACACATGAAACATCATTTAAAATACCAAACTCAAACCCTAATCTGAAATATAATCAATAGAGGTTACAAATCCATGGCAAATTAATAGAAAACTAAACAAGATTGTTTTACAACCAAAACCCTATGAATTTTAGAAGCAAAAACCAACATGCAAGATCATTTCTTCAAATAAATCAAACCCTAGAGAGAGAATACGAATTTTGTAATACATTTTATTTTAAAGGGTTTGCTACTTACATGTTCATGGAGAAGCGCAACTTCTCTCCAAGCTCTCCTCACCTTCTCCTTCTTCTTGAAGCTTTCAAGTAAGCTCACAATCTTCCTCTCTTGTTCTATACGTTCAAGACAAAAGAAAGTGAGTTCAAAACTCTTAAAATTTGAGCTAGGGCATCCTTTTATATGCCGAACTTTTGGTCTTTCAAATCTGCCCCTAAACAAAGCTTCTATTCCACTAAAACCCTAAGGTGTACCTAAGGCATCCTAAGGGGGTATCTTAGTGTTAAGTGGGGGTACCTTAGTGTTATTTAAGGGGGTACTTTGGTGTTTTAAGGGGTACTTTGGTATTTTAAGGGGTTTTCCTTAGCTATTTCAAGGAGTATATACTTTAGGGGTGCTTGGGGGTACCTTAGTTATACAAGAGGGGGGGGGGGGTACCTTAGTTATAAGAGGGGGTACCTTAGTTATATAAGGGGGTACTTTAGTTATACAAATGGGGGTACCTTAGCTATAAGGGGGTGTACCATTAGGTAATAAAAGTGGGGTACTGTGAGACATGGAAAATCAATTTAATGACTTTCTAATCATCACATGGGATTCGTTAAAACAAGGAGTCGCCATCATTCTGTTTAGGTGTGAATGGACACCAAAATATCAAATCTCAATTAGAAAGACAAAAACTAGAGTAAAAATAACTCTATTCTAAAATACAAAAAAAAAAAAAAAAAACCAGAGATGGGTAAGGGGATTAGGATATGAACAGGGGAAGGTGTTAGGCACCCCTATTTATCCACACAAGGTGGTTGCCAAGTATTGTTCATATTAAAAACAAAGAAAGCTTGCTTAAAATAAAAAAAACATAAAAGTGACAAAAGTGTATGGTTTTTCATATGAATAGCCCGATTAATTCAGAACCTTCAATATGATTATACCATTCTAAGGGTTTTATGATTAAAATAAAATTGAGATAAAAATCAAAGAAAACCAACCTAAAGTGAAACCTAAAAAACTAGCTTTAGGTTAAACCATTAAAAGGTTGAAAAACTAAATTGAAATCTCTTGATTAAAAAATTGAAGAATAAAGTTCTTGGGAGTACAGATCTGATCCGGATCTCTCATTAGTGGAGAGATAGAACCCCCACTCAACCCATGTTGATGAAAAAACATCAAAAGGGAGAGTTTAGAACATAGGATCCTTTCTCCAAGATTAAAACAACTTCAAAATCATATCATGAAACCCTATAGGTTACTTTCAGGCTTTTGGTTTCAAATTTACCATATAGATCATGGTAGATCCAGAATCCTAGCCAAATATTACCAAAATCAAGAAAACAGTGATATAGGTGCAATATGTGTGAAAAACCAAAACTGTAGGAGGAAGTGGGGATCTCATGCTATGAGCAGCACAGGTTTATAGGATTCCTCCAGATTCAGAATAAAACTTTTAAAACATGAACAAAATAGTAAAATAAATCACATATCACAGATTGCAGCACACAGGGGCCTATCCTACGGATCCACCCGTTCTCTTTTCCCCTAGCTCTCTCTTCACATTTTACGGCTAGAGCGGAGTCTTGAGGTACTTGGAAATAAGTTTGGGGATACAAACACAAACAAGAGGCCTTATTATACAAAAAAAGAGAAAAGAACAGATTATAAGGTTCTATTCTAAGAATCCACCTGTTCCCCTTTCCCTTAGCTCTCTCTTCACGTTTTATGGCAAGAGAGGAGTCTTGAGGTACTTGGAGATAGGTTTGGGAATACAAACAAGAAGTAGGCCTTATTCTACAAAAAAGAGAAAAGAACAGATTATAAGGTTCTATTCTAAGGATCCACCTGTTCCCATTTCCCCTAGCTCTCTCTTCACGTTTTACGGCTAGAGAGGAGTCTTGAGGTACTTGGAGGCAGGTTTGGGGATACAAGTATAAACTAGGCCTTATTCTACAGAAATGGAGAAGATTATACTATTTCTAGAATTAAAAATAGAAAATAAAAGAGAAAAGGAACTTACCTGGATTGAGAAAGCAGAGAAGCAAGGGTTCCCTTCTTCACTTGGAGCTCTTCAAGCTTCAGATTCTCAGCCCTTTACTTGAGAAGAGGCCTTCTATTTATAAGCAAACCCAGGGGCATAGTTGGTCTCAGGGGTATGCCAAGATAGGGTGCCAGAATGTTCCAATTGAGTTAAAAAAGGAGTTAATGTAAATCCATTAAACCACAGAGGATAAACAAGAGAATTCGAATCTCCCAGAGAGAGATTTGAGTGTAGATAAGGCTCAGAAATCGAAAAATGATGAATTCGCACAAAAAACCTGTGCCCGCATATATAATGCGGTCGTGCCTTGCCCACATTGTTAATACGGGCACGGCATGACCGCATATCAACTACGGGCACGACCAGACCGCAGATAAAATGCGGGCATTGCATGTTTGACCAAATTTTACACTTTTTTGATCTATTTCAAATCCCAATTACATATTTTTAATTATTTTCTCGTTTTGTAATGCAATTTGGGGTGTCTATAGGTACCTTAGATAAATCAAAGGGGTACCTTAGGCAATACAAGAGGGTACCTTAGGTATTCAAGTGGGGTACTTTAAGAATACAAGGGGGTACCTTAGGTATTCAAGTGGGGTACTTTAGGAATACAAGGGGGTACCTTAGGTATTCAAGTGGGGTATCTTAGGTAAAACAAGGGGGTACTTTAGGTATTCAAATAGGGTACCTTAGGCAACACATGGGGGTAACTTAGGTGTACTTGAGTGGTACTTTGAGTAACACTTGTGTCAGCACCTATTTTTGCCCCCCAAAAAATGCAGAAAATGAAATTCTAATCTATAAAGTCAAACCTTGAGGGGGCCAAAAGTTGACTTTTTGATCAGGTGCAAATTGACCACCATACTTCTTTCCATTAAAAAGGAAATTCCGATACGGCTCCCATGCAACTGAGTTTGCTTAAATCGGAGTCCAGATGAATAAGTTATGAGCTGGTCAAACCGTGTGGGGAGCAGAAATTGACGTTCTGCTAAAAATAGAATTTACCGCCATACTCTAGCTCAATGGATAGAGAATTCCGAGTTGATTCCAACGATGCCACGTTTGCTGAAATCGGACGTCGGAAGAGAAAGTTATGGCTGGTCAAAGTTTCAGAAAAACTGTCCGCGTGGCAAAACAGCAGCAAAAGGTAGAATAAATAAATATCAGAGATTAAGTAATTGTTTTATAAAAATATCTTGATTTTTAAATAATATTTTAATAAAAAATCTGGATTTTTGTAATAAAATATTCATAAAATCGGATAAAATCTTGCTTATAAACTAAATTGAATAAGAGATTTCAAATCCAGCATTTAAAAAACGTGCGCGATCGCATTTTAAGTGCGGTTTGGTCATGACCGCACTGAAAATGCGGTTCTGACCTTCTAGAAGCTGCCACGCGTTGCTAACTGGCAGATTCGCGTAGATTCGCACGTTTTAAATTCCAACCGCACTTTAAGTGCGGTTCCTGCACTTTTAGTGCAATTCAAGAGGGTTTGACAGGAAAATTTTGCTTATAAATAGGCCCCAGCAGCCATTATTTGGAGGAGGCCTTTTGAACCCTGTCATTACCCTGCTGCTCTGGCAATCTGAAACCTCCCAGAAGCTTTGCCCACACATCTAAACTCTTTTTCATCCCCAAAATACCCTTGGATCCCCTTTTTTCTTCTTCTCCTCTCATTTCTATTTATAAAAGAGCAAGAGGAGGTGATTTTTGGGAACGAAGGAGACTTTGAAGCTACTGTCCACCTTCACGGGAGGATCACAACACTTTTAGATAAAAGGTAACACCAAGGTGAGAAAGCTTGTGATATTTTGTTCGATATAAAGTAAAATAAAGTTCCTTTGATTTTATTTTTTTGAGTTACTCTGTATTTATCTCTTTTTATTCATCTCTAACCGTTTTGATTTTATTTTGCACGTTGTGGGAGTCCCCATGGTAAGAGGGACTCCCCATACGAAGAAATGGGAGGAGAGTATGTCTTTACAGAAGAAAGGGATGTTTGAATAATCTTAGACCCCATTTGTATCTTGTTAATTAATCTTTCAAAAGAGCGGTTTGTCCTCTTTTCTCCATCCGATGTATCCTTAAATCCCCCTTTCCCTTCATTTATGGTTTTGTTTGCTCCATTTTTTCCTGTCATATGATTGATCATCGCATCATCATGTCATCCCACGCATAGAATAAGATAAAGCGAACATTTTTATTTCCCTTTGTTTATGACCTTAACATGTTTGTACAGGTTGCATGTAAACACCATACACACACCCACGTACAACATCCAAGAGCATACTTAGGTGCTTGTCTTGTCATACATGCATATCACCATGAGTAGCTGTGAATGGTTTCTTGTTTAGCATACTTTCTTGTTTAGCATACTCAATAGACTATCTATATTGATTCCACATGCATTAAAAGTTGTATCAAGCATCATGCATGTAATCTTCTTCATTTACTGTTTGATGAATTTTAAAACATCACTTGCACACACGATCATCATTGTTTTGCTTAATTCATATGTGTTTACGTGTGCTGATTTAAGGTATGTGTGGATAATGGATGAAGGTGGTTTGTTTTAAGCCAAATTTGAGCATTGATACCACTGTGAGTAGGGCTGGCAATGGTTCGAATATATATCCGAATCCGATCCGAAATTACCGAATTCGGATATAGGATTTAGATCCACGGTTCGGATACGGATCTCGAATTTCGAATCCGAATTTTTTTGGATTCGGATTCGGATATACATGTACCGATCCGAAAAAGATCCGAATCGAAAAAGATCCGAACCAAAAACATACTTATAATATATATCAACTTAGCCCAGACCATGGTGCAACCATAAGTTAAAAGGGTTAAATCATCATTTGATCATTAGACACTTGGATTTGTGTTAAAATTTATAGTTAAATTTACTTTAATTGTTAAAATTGTTTTTTAAAGTTTCAGGTTCAAACAGGCTCGAATTCGGATTTAGGATCGGATATCGGATCGAATTCGGATTTCGGATATTCATTGAATTTCGAATTCGGATTTAAGTATTAAAGATCCGTCGGATATCGGTAAACTTTTTTCAGATCGGATTCGGATCTTAGCAGATCCGTACCATATTCGACCGATTGCCACCCCTAACTGTGAGTCTATTCAGAGACCCACAGAAGATCACGAATGCCCTTGGGGAGAAGTCGAGTTGAATTTCGCGGCCATTTCGGACTTTTTTGGATTTTCGGACCTGAACCGCATACTCAAAGCGGTTCGGGCAAAACTACACTTGTTCTGCGGTTGTGCCTTGACCACACAAGATGTGCGGTCAGTTCCCAGAAACCACAAAAATCCAATTTCTTTGACCCGGATCCATCCGACCCAATCCAAATTTAATCAAACTGAACCATTTGGGTCCTCGGGTCAACCCAAGCCCAATTTTTGAGACGTGGGCCCATTCGGGGTCCAATAATGCTTTGTGGGCCTTCCAATGGGGCCTAAATTCAATCCGGCCCAAACCAAGGCCCATTTTCAATAAACGGGCCCAAGGCCATTTGGATATTTGCCCATGGGTCACAACCAAGCCCAAGGGGCCTTAAAAGATTTAACCCACTAATTTCTGTAAATATAATTGAATCTCAAATCAAATAACCAAATCCAAAAAGGGTTACCCAATAACCCTAATGGGCCTTAGGTTTGACTGAAGCCCGGTATGGAATCCCATGGGCCTTCCAACGGGGCCCACATCCAACTCACTTCACTGAAAAAGGATAAAAAGATAAAATCGATTAAATAAAGGGGGCTAACACCTTCAGCGGTCCCCACCAGACCAAATAAATTGCATACTGGCCTAGGAAATTGGGTGAGAATAATTTGACTCGAACCAGGGAGACCCGAGGGACCCATCAAACCGACGGGGCGGGCCAGGGTGTATTGGGACTTCCCTGGACATAACTAAGAACTTAACCAGAATCTCTAATAAGCCACAGACTAGTAAAATTAGGCCTGGATAGGCACCCTTTGTGTCTGTCTGCATCTCTCAGGCAGTGGAGATCCAAATGTCCCGAGGCACGCACGTCCCACGTGCGCCTCGCCCGTGTGAAATCAGGTGCGCACAACTTGAATGTACTTTGGGTAATACATGAGGGTACTTTAGGTGTACTTTGGGCATACAATGGGGGTACCTTGGGTAATACTTGAGTGTACTTTGGGTATACTTGAGAGGTTATTTAGGTATTCTTGGAAGATACTTAAGGTACAATAGAGAGGTACCTTGAGTATTCTTAAGAGTTACTTTAGGTATTCCTAGAGGATAAATTGGGTACACTTGGGAGGTACCTTGGGTAATACTTTAAAGGTACTTTAGGTACTCTTAACTCTAATTTTTCAGAATTTGATTTCCAATTCACTAGATCTAATTGAAGGATACCTTAGCCAGTTGTAATTTAGACATAACACTAACTAAGCTTATCTTAATAACTTCAATAAAGTTTAATTTGATTTCCCTAAAGTTTCAATTATAATCTACATTTACCTCATCTTCATAATACAATTACTTAATTAATCTAATAATCACGCTTTAGATAATTAATCTTAATAATGAAGATATAATCCGGGTCGGGGTTTTACAAGAAGAGTTCCCATGAGAGATTATTTGATCACTCTGTCCCAATTTAATAAAATTTCGATCTTTCCCACAAATGGGTAGGTATACATCTACTTCCGTGTTGAAATGAATACAAAGACATATATGATGTGAAGTGTGAAAAGAAGAGCTCACCAAGTTTGAAATATCATCTACTTTGTTATTAAATAAATTGGGCAAGAAGAGTTCCCATGAGAGATTTTTTGATCGCTCTGTCCCAATTTAATAAAATTTCAGTCTTTCCCACAAATGAGTATGTATACATCTACTTCTGTGTTGAAATGAATACAAAGACATATATGATGTGAAGTGTGAAAGGAAGAGCTCGCCAAGTTTGAAATATCATCTACTTTGTTATTAAATAGATTGGGCAAGAAGAGTTTTAATGTTTATGTGCTTATGTATCACTACAATTGTTAACGTTTGAGTTTATGTATAACTAGCAAATGTTAACGTTTTCACATGGAGGTTGATATTTCATTAGACCAATAGATTTTTAATAATTAAATAAAAATGATTTTTTGTAAATTAATTATGTAATATTTGAAAGATATTTTCTTGAATTATTTTTCAAAGGCCACGAGAGTTTTATATTTATTTATGTTATTGAAATTGATATTTAGAATTTAAAAGGTTTTTCTTAATTATTATTTTTAGGCCTTTTGCATTCATACCCCTATATTATAATATTGTTTACACCCTATACGAACCGACGAATAAGAGAAGAGCACGTGGCACCTATGTGGCTTACTTAGGCCATGTCATCAACACACGTAGGCTTTGTACAATTGGACAGGCCACGACAGCATACGCATAAACCAAGAGTACAGTTAAAGCCACACAAGCAAATACGACAAAACCACATTCACAACTATCAGAAGATCGTGCCATCGGTCGTTCAAGAGTAACCTATTTTAAGATCGTGGCCGAGCGGTTATCTTTCTGTAGTAGAAGACTAAAGACGGCCAACCGCCATGAAGATTGTGCAAGAGTAGGACGTTGAGCAACCGTCAAGGATTGGCTATAAAAGACACAACTTCGAAGAACTTAGGGACACAATCCATCCAACCGCAACCGGTTATAATATTATTTTGATCATCCATGATCTTTATGCCCTCTCCTACACTGTAGTCAGAAGGATAAACTGAGACCTCTCTCACTGCTTCCAGTCGCAGTGACATCTTAGACCCCTCTTTACTCCGATTAACACCAGAATCCTGCCACCGGAGAGTAAGTTGAGGCCGCCCCTGACTCGCAGTCGGTCCTGAGACTCGCTCTGATCACGCCAGGTGACTTGTGTATTTTCAGATAAGCAGCAATCCAAGGTGAACCCCCTGAATTGGCTTTGTTAACAGCTGCCCCCTTCCTCCTGTGCTTATACCCGATTACGGATATAAGACCAGGACAGGCCGGTCCTGCAAGCCCTGTCAGTTTTCTTTTTACTTTTTGTTTCCCTTTTGAGGATTATCTGTTGTCTCTTTCGGCCCGTCGGCCGATTTTATAATAAAGGATTTGTGTGCCATTTGTTGCTTTCACTTTCAAACACTTACAAGAACCCAAACGAAGACCGAACCCCTAGTCTTCATATCATCGCCTGACCGATTTTATTACATGTGACTTGTAGTACGATTGAACCGATCCCAGTTTGGATTCGGAACAGGTGCCCGGGGTCAGGGTGTTAGCACCTGATTTTTGCACCCCCAAAAATGCAGAAAATAAAAATTTCAATTAAAAAGTCAAACCTTGAGGGGCTTGAAAATTGATTTTTTAATTCAAAGAGAATTGGCCATCAAACTTCCTCTCATTGAAAAGAGCATTTCGACACGGTTCTAACGCAACTGAGTTTGCCAGAATCAGGGTCCGGATGAGGAAGTTATGAGCCGGTCAAAATTTTGGGGAAGCAAAAGTTGACTTTTTGCTCGACCCCAATTCAGCTGCCAAACTTGATCCCAATGGATAGGTGGTTCCGAGCCGGTTCCAGTGACACCAAATTTGCTGAAATCGGACATCGAACGGAAAAGTAATAGGCAGTTGAAGTTTCAAGAAAGCTGCCCATGTGGCAAAACAGCAGCAAGAAGCAGAATAGATGAATTAAATAAATAAACAAAATATTTTTTAATAATATTTTAATAAAAGAATCTCGTTTTATAATATAATAATCAAAAAATCGGATAAAATCTTTAAATAAATCAAATTTAATAAAGCATTTGAAATCCAACATTTTAACAATGTGCTGGACCGTATTTGAAGTACGGGTGAGGCATGCCCGTATTTCAAATACGGGTAAGCTTCTAGAAGGGGACGCGTGTCGCTGTACGGCGGGATACGCGTCCCGTACGGCCGATTCTGCGAGATTTGAAAATGTGCGTTTTTCGCCCGTACTTGAAGTACGGGCAAGGCACGCTCGTACTTGAAGTACGGGCAAGGCATGCCCGTACTTCAAATACGGGCACGAAAATTTTGCCTATAAATAGAGAGGCCACCCCCTCATTTCAGCAAGCCTTTCTCTTGGCCGAAACCCACTTCCTCTAGGTGTTTTTCAGGACCAAACTCTACCCAATTGTCACCATGCCCAATACCCAAAATACCCCATCCTACTTAAACCATGCCTAATCCCTCTCTTTTAGCCTTCATTCAATTCCACCTCAACAAACCTCTTTCAAAATCATCCTAAGAAAACTCGGAGGACGCGGAAGCACTGCCAAAATCTTTGGAGGACCTCAATATCATCTAAACAAAGAAATAAGAGTGTGGTAATGTTTCTTTTAACTTCTATTTCAGTACATACATAAACTTCTTTATTTAAAGAGTGTTAAATTTTATTGCTTTATTACATTGTCTACTAACCCTTTTGTTTATTGTTGATAAGATTCCTCTATGCGAATTTGAATGTCCATATGAAAAGAGAAAGAGGAAATTCAAAAGAAAGAATGAAATTGTCATAAGATCCATCCTATGGGTCCATTTGAAAATGCAAGAGAAATTTATCCAATTTAGATCATCCCCTGTAATCTCCCCTATTCCTCCCTTTGAGAACAGCCATGAATGATTAAGAAGAAGGTTTTTTTTCCCCGGTGAAACATAAAGGAAGAAGAAATGGCTTTTTAAGCCAAATGGAGCAAATGAAGAGTCATGAAGGCCATGAAGAACCCGACGGAAGACGCCGGACGTCCCAGAAAATTAACCAAGTTGATCCCAAGCAAAATCGGCACCAGAAATGCAAAATTGGCCGCGTCCGTAAACTCAGAGCGGTCCAGGCATGCCCGTAGTTAATCTACGGTCTGGCCTGAACCGTATTAAAATTACGGTTCTGACCAGACCGTGAATTAAATACGGTCACTCGATAAAGTAACTTAAAAAACCATTTTTTCGACCCGGTTGGACCTACTCCGACCCATTTTTGTATAATCTGAACCAATTGGGCTTCTTGGACTTTTCCAAGCCCATTTTGAGACTGTGGGCTTAAGTGGGCCCACCAAGGCTTCGTGGACCCTCCAATGGGGCCCACATCCCGTCTGGCCCAACCAAAGCCCGTTTTGATAAATGGGCTAAGGCCACTTGATTATATTACCCTTGGGCCAAATCCAAGCCCAGAGGGCCCTAAAAAACTTCAACCCGCTAACTTTGTGAATATTCAATAAATCTTTAAACCAAACAGCCAAAATCCAATAAAGGGTTACCCAATAACCCAAATTGGGCCATGGGCTTGACTAAAGCCCAACACGGATTCCATTGGGCCCTCCAACAGGGCCCATACCAGACCCACTTCATTACTTAATAAAAAGATAAAATCAAATAAAAGGGGAACCTACACCATCAATGGTCCCCACTCAGACCAAATCAGTGTGCATGATGGTCTAGGAAGGGTGAAAATTAAGTTGACTCAAGACCGAGGAGACCCACGGGACCTGTCAATCGACAGGGCGGGCTAGGGTGTCTTCGGGCTTCTCTAGACGTAACCGAGAACTTACTCAGATCTCTAATAAAGCCACATACCAGAAAATTAGGCCCGGATAGGTGCCATTTTGTGTCTGCCTGCACCTCTCAGGCAATGGCGACTCCAAAACAGTCCCGAGGCGAGCATCACTTTGCATGCACCTCGTCGTGCGGCCCGAAATTGGGGTGCGCACACAGGGCTCGATCCGAAATCATTGTATCAAACGATACTGGCACGCTCGCGTAGAGACACATCATCAACACCGACACGTGTCCACACCGGCCCAATTTCGGAGCAACATCCCTTTTTGGCACACCCGGTGGGACCATTAGTCTTTGAAAGAGCACTAATGGCGGCAAGAAGAAGTACTCGACATGCTGAAAATGCAACGCCAGAGGAACTTGCCGAATCTCAGGTAAATCCTCTTTATGCTTCAGAAGTCCCGGAAGAAGGACCTTCGAGTTCTCAGCCGGATCTTAATGAACAACTTATCCAGGCCATACAAGGTCTTAGCCAGCAAATGGCAGGCTTTGGTCAGGGTTTTAACAAAATTTCTTCCAATAATGGTAGAATCTTAGCAGTATCGCAGGAAGGATTCTCCACAATGGCGAGACCGGCAATAATGGCCGAACTAGCCGAGACATCGGTCGCTGGTTCAAATGATCATGAAAGGATAAATATCCCAAAGCAGCCACCACCTATAAACTTAGGCGGTAACGGCCGAAATGAGACGGCTAACGTCGCTGCTGCTAGAGGAGAAATACCTCCTGCTATCCCAATTCCTCCTAATGTGCCTCTGGCCGAATTACGCCCTGGAGGGCAAAGGGAGGTCCAGGAGAACCATAGAGAGGACATCGGCGTAAGGAATATGGCCATGAACCATAATTACATTCAGAATGTGATTCAAGAAATGATCGGAGATCAATATCACCGACGAATGACTAGGCCAGTATATCGTAAACCTTACCCGGCCTGGATTGACCAGCAATTTGAATTTCCTAGGGGATACAAAATTCCTGAATTCACTTTGTTTTCAGGAGAAGGCCAACAATCTACCATTGAACATATTGGCCGATTTACGGTTCAATATGGAGAGGCTACTGGTAATGATTTTCTCAGACTCAGATTATTTGGAAATTCATTAACCGGATAGGCCTTTACATGGTACATTACGTTGCCAGCTAATTCCGTTACAAATTGGGCGATGATGGAAGAAAATTTTCACTCCCAATTTTATCGAACGGAACCCGAAGTCACCATGGTTGATCTTGCTCAGTTGAGACAACAACCAGGGGAATCGGCCGATAAATATATCGCTCGATTCAAATATATGAAGAACAAATGCCGAATTCTTTTACCAGAATCGGAGTTTACAAATCTAGCTTTAAACGGTCTACACTTTGAACTCCAAAAGAAGTTCGAAGGTGAACAGTTTGAAGACTTATTTGAGTTGTCGGCCAGAGCCGCCAAGTATGAATGGCTGTTACAGGAAGACAACGAACAGAAAACCTCATCTTACGGGTCGTATTACAGGGACCCGAATTTTGAGTACAGAATGGTAGAGGTCGTGGGAAAACAATCAATTACCTGTCCGATTCTTATCCGAAAAACCAAGGATAAAGAAGAAACGAAAGAAACAAATACCTTCAGCCGAAATTACTCTTTCAATATTCAAAAAACGGCTGAGATATTTGAATATCTTTTAAAACAGGGATTTTTCAGACTAACCAAAGACCACCCTCTTATACCGGCTAGTGTAGCGGCCAAGGGTAAAACGTGTAAATGGCACGGCATGAAGACTCATGAAACTAATGAGTGTACTGTGCTTCGAAATGTGATACAGGAAAATATTGATAAAGGACTCCTGAAGTTCGCCGAGACAGACAAGGAAAAGATGCAGGTTGACACACAACCGTTTCCTAAAGAAGTATCAGCGAACATGGTCACCATTGGTTTGCCTAAACGCACTCCAACCGTTAAAATCGACCTAGACGGATCTTCCTCAAAAAATTTGGGAAAACAAATACCACCGGTTCAAAGCCAATTGAACTTACAACCAAGAAACTATTGGAGGTATCCGCCTACTCAAGGTCGATCGTGGCGACAGGAAAGAAGAGGTGAAATTTGGGGAGAATGGTGGCATAAGTCCAGGCGCGAATCCAACAGGGAAGACAACAGAAAGCAAGTCCTCGGCGAGATGTTAGAAAAGAAATTGACTGCAATTTCTTCCGAGTTCTCCTCCACCCGAGTTGCAGCCACAAAGCGACTGGAAACGGTTGCCAAATCATCCGAGGGTTCATCCTCTAAACAAGATATACAGAGTAAACTCCCGGAGAAAATAGAAGTATCACCAGGCGAACTCTGTTACAATTGCAAACAAAAGGTGATATTAGAATATCAACATACGCAACGTAACAAAGGGAAACTTCTAGAGTACGAAGATACACGCCCCACTCAGGGGGGCAAAAGGCCATTTTACTTGGCTTCTGGAAGACGAGTACATTCGCCGCCAAGGTCGGCGGGTCCATATAGTGCAGCTCTGGAAAGCGGTTATATGACTTATGAGCAATACATGATGGTAAACAAGGGCAAGCCCAGGATGGTAAAACCACCTATTATTAGAAATGGCCATTGGAAAAAGTTAACTCATCCTAAGTTCCCTTTCCATTCACAAGCAAATGTCGCGGAATTAACCAGAACGCAAAAGCAACGCTGGTAGCGACAACAAGCTAAAAGACGATACCAAGAACAAAGTACTGGATCTTCGGAGCCGTATTGGTCATCCAGGTTTGCTGCCAAAAGAAGCACCCCCAAATCACAAAAGCTCCAGAAGAGCCTGAGCGCACCTGACTTCGGTGGTTGCACTGGGTAAAAATGGGAATTTAGAGTCGCCACCGCCTGATGGGGTGCAGGCGGACACCTGGGTGCCTAGATTTTCTATTAGATTGGTCTGCGGCTTAGAGATTCTAAGTAAGTTCTCGGTTGCGGTCTGGGGAAGTCCGTAGACACCCCAGTCCACCTCGTCAAGTGATGGGTCCCATAGGTTTCCCTGGTTTGAGTCAACTTTTGGTCTCTCACTCACCCGATTCCTATTCCAGCATTCAATTTTGGTTTAAGTCTGGCGAGACCACCAAAGTGGTGTGGGTCCCTTTACTTGGTTTTATCTTCTTTAGTTAGAATGATCTGGGTCTGGTGGGGTGGGCCCCGTTGGAAGGCCCACGGTATCCCTTGGTGGGCCAAGTGTGGCCCACATGTTCCTTGATGGGCCAATTGTGGCCCTTTGGACTTTGGTTCAATTTGAATTGATTTTATTTTGAAGTTCAAGTTGGGTTATTAAGTTATTTCCATGCAAGATGGGCCGAATTGCTTTGCGGGCCCGTGAGTGGGCCACACAATGGTAGCCAAGTGATTCATTGAGTTTATCTTGCTTAGGTTTCCAAAATGGGCCAGGCCTTGGGCTTGGGGGCCCTTTACCTGGGCTTGGGTTTGAAGGCCCAAGACTTCCTTAGTTAGGGTTTTAAAACCCTATCCTGGTCTGGTTCAATGGGCTTGGTGGGCCCAACAGGCCCGGCCCGTGGTCTCGGCCAAACCACAACCTAATTTAAGCATGCATGGCCCACATAGGGCTTGGGTGGGCCTCAAGTGGTCTGGCTTGCCCAGTTCCTTTGCTAATCTTATTTTAGTGCAATTCAATGGTTCGGGCTGGGGTGGGCCCCGTTGGAAGGCCCACTGGAAATCAAGTCAGATCGAGTGGTCTGGGTCCCATGTTGGGTTCCCGAGTGACCCGGAAACCCTATTGGCATGTTTGGTTCGGTTTGAGAATGTCACCCCACTGTCAACAAAGATTACAGAATATGCAGAAGTCATGAAATACCCAAAATATACGAAAATCACATACACTGGGTCCAAGGGGTAGTTTCGGAATTTTAAAAATATAGGCAATTCGTCCTTAAAAGGGTATGCGCCGACCTCCGGGCGCTAGGCGCGAGGTCAGCGCGAAGTGGGCGGACCGAAAACAGCGAAAAAGCACCTGCGGGCAATGTGGGCGCGAGGTGAGCGCACCCAAAAAAAAGAAGTAGGCGCGAGGTGAGCGCACCCAAAAATGAAGTGGGCGCGAGCTGAGCGCACCCAAAAATGAAGTGGGCGCGAGCTGAGCGCACCCAAAAATGAAGTGGGCGCGAGCTGAGCGCACCCAAAATGAAGTGGGCGCGAGCTGAGCGCACCCAAAAATAAGTGAGCACGAGCTGAGCGCACCCAAAAATAAGTGAGCGCGAGCTGAGCGCATCCAAAAAAGGAAGTGGGCGCGAGTTCAGTGCACCCAAAAAGGAAGTGGGCGCGAGCTCAGCGCATACCCTGATTTTCTGTTTTTTCTTTCAAACTCCATTTTTAACTAGTTTTTAAGCTCTGCAACTGCTTTCTGGGGATCCTTAGACCCCCTGAAGACCTCTAAACACAATTTGAAATTAATCTAACCTAACATATCCTCACCACTCATCACTCAAATCTCTCTGCAAACTTACAAATCCGAAACAAAACATTAACAGAACATACAAAGAAGGGAACTGGGGGCTTTATCGGGGTACATGAGATCGGAGGAGGTGATCATGGGAACAGACTCCCACCTTCGAATCAAACAAGCAAGAACAAAAAATGACATGCTAAAATGGGAAATATGCTCGATTTATACATGTTAAAACAATAACAGAGAGAAAGAGTTCACCTTGGTTCCAAACCTTTGTAGAGCAAGCTGGAGGGTTCCTTGGAGCTCACGAGCTGCTGCCGGAGCCTCCTTCTTCTCACACCAACAGCACAACCTCCTTCGGGTTCGTCGAGGAAGGAGAGGAAGGGAGAGGCCAAGTCGAGAGGAAGAGAGAGGCCAAGTGTGTTTGGTTTTTTTTCTTTCGGGAAGATGGTGGTCAAGACCACCTTAAAAATGCCGAACTTAAAAATCCTAACCAAAAAAACCTCGAACCCCTCTGCATGAAGTCTCGTGCAGCTTTTATAGGAGCGAAAACAAGGGGGTATCCGCTAAGCTTGCGCTGAGCGCAAGCTTAGCGCATACCCCTTGCCACGTTCGCGCGAGCGGCCAAATGATTAAAAACATTTAATGTGGCCGCTCGTTTGTTTAAAAAATCCGAAAATTAGGATATAGTCCCTGGGATATTTGGATTTAATATTATTTTATTCAGATATTTTTAAATATTTTCAGATTGGTCCCTGGGATCTTTTGAATGTTTGGATATTCACGGATTTGATCCCCGAGATATTCTCCTGCGCAACTTGCCATGTGTGCAGCTTTTGCCACGTGCGCAGTTTGCCGGATTTGCTGCTCGGGAATTTTGTCAGCTCATATTTTCTTCATCCGGGCTCCGATCTAGGCAAACTCAGTTGCGTTAGAATCGTATCGGAGCCCTCTATCCAATGGCATGGGGGTAAGCACCTGGATCAGGATTTAGCAGAAAGTCAACTTTCGGCTCCGCCCAAGTTTGACTGCCCGCAGAACCTTCATCCGGACTCCGATTCCTGCAAACTCAGTTGCGTTGGAATTGTGTCGAGATTCTCTATCCAGTGACATAGAGCAAGGTATCTGGATCGGATTTTAGCAGAAAGTCAACTTTTGGCTCCGCCGAAGTTTGACCGCCCGCAGAACCCTCATCCGGACTCCGATTCCTGCAAACTCAGTTGCGTTGGAACCGTGTCGAGATTTTCTATCTAATGATATAGAGGTAAGCACCTGGATCGGATTTTAGCAGAAAGTCAACTTTTGGCTCCGCCCAAGTTTGACCGCCCGCTAGGACTGTAAACGGAGCGAATACAGAGCGGATCCTGTTGAATCCGAATTCGAATCCGTTTAAGTAATAGGATATCCGTATTTGTTTAAATATTCGACGGATATTTGAAATACACTACCAAGTCCGAATCCGATAAAAAATTGAACATCCGTATTCGTATCCGATTGTATTCGAATTCGATTAAATATTCGAATCCGTTAAGAGATCCGAAAATCTGATTAAATTTCACCATTACAGCATGAAAAAATTAGAAAAATTTACAGCATAAAAGTTCTACTCCAGCTTTCCCCATAAAAAATTACAGCATAAAATTTCATCTAATTGAAAGTTCTGCTCCAACATAAAAAATTACTGCATAAAAAATTACAGCATAAACTTTCATCTAATTGAAAGTTCTACTCCAGCATAAAAAATTACAACATAAAAAATTACAGCATGAAGGGTTTTGGTTCTCATTCTCTAGCCTCTTTATCAATGAAAATTCTACTCCTAGTAACCTGAAAACTTCATATAGTATCATGGTTACCTGCAATACAAAATTCAATAATTTCAAAGAGCTTGAATATATAAAATGTCAAAGTGTCATTAACATATAAACTGAAACAGAACCAAGAGCAACAAATACCATCACGGCAAGTAAATCCAGTGCTTCAACTTAAATTCTAGCCAGGAGCACCAATCAATCACGGTACTATAGTTCATGACAGTAGCCCATTCTCCAACATTATTCACAGCCAATTTTAAGCTCTCTTTTACAAAGATCATGTAAAAGTATACTAATAGATGCCAATATCCTTATAACCCTTTGAAAACATCTCAGTGCACAAAGCTGTCTAGACTCCACAATCCTCCATGAGTACAAGAAGCAAGAATAGACCCAAATGTGCTCCAATGAGGTTTAAACCCACTCACCATCTCATCAAATAACTCTACACCACAACGTAAATTCTAATCCTCCATCATAGAATTTATAGATCAGAAAATTACCACTCGAATCCAAATCCACAAACCTAAACCACCACCCATCTCAAAGAACCTCATCCAGCCAAACACACTGATCTAAGCCAAAAATGAGTGAAGCAAATTACATAGTTCTCTAAAACTTTTTTGTCATAATAAACACTTCATACACAATCAATTTGCTGAAATGTACAAATAAGACTAGAAATTTAACTCACCAATTTCTTCTGTTCATTCTGCTTTTTCTCCTTCCAAATTTCAGAACTAAATTGATGAACTAGATAACTTCAATTCAAAATAAAAATGAACGAAAAAAAATCTATAGGTCTGAATTCTATCAGCTTAATCAGTTATCGTGTTGAACAGTTTCCTAAAGATAGGAGGTGATCCAGACAATTTGTTGCAGCATTTGAAATGATTTTGGAAACTGATTTTTGAGTCTAACCCTAGCTACAAAAAACAGATCCAAATCCTAAAATAAAGATGCACTAAAAGGATAACATTTTTGCTATTTAAGTCCAACCAAAATGATTTGAATTCTTACAGTCGTGGTGCTCTAAGCTGCCAATAATTTTATGTTATGTACCTTCAATATCATGGCCTTCATATTACCATATAAATAAATATTTTAGAGCTTGATTGCTCTAAGCTGCTTGATTGCTGAAAGGCTTTAAAAATATTTTAGAGCTGTTATGGCAAACAAGAAACTACGATAAATGTGAAACACTAAAAGCACAGTAAGTTGTTTCCAGTGGAAACTGTTTTTCAAGAATTTATCAGAGTTTCAGGTATCTTTCCAAGCTGATTAAACAGAAATTTTTTTTCTCTCTTTTAAACAGAAAATCCTTTCTCTTGGGTCTTTGTCAGGGAATTAAATCTCGTTTTCAGATTTACCCGGGCAATTCTGCCTCATGAAATTAACTCTTGCTCTAATAAATTCCAGGGACTTTGTACATATTAAACTAAGATGAGGGAAAGAGTCTTGCCTTTCATTGTTGAGGCTTTTGTAGCAGCTTTTGACTCCTCATTTGCATCCTGTAAATGAAAAGGACAGGAAAAAAATATGCATATATATTAGAAATCTGTTGTAAGTTAAAATTAGTTAATTGACCTGGTTAAAACCATAATATTGCAAAAGTACTGCACCTGAATAATCAGTGTAAAATCTGCATCTTGAAGTACTTTTAGCCTGTTGATCCTAATGACACATATGGAGCTGAATTTGTGAAATTATGTGAATATGGACCAAACAAGGTGAAAATTCTACTACTATTTCCTAGTCACTTCTTGTGATCATAGTAGAACTGTTGTTATAATTTGCACAAAGATGTGAGCTTTACACCCCTTGATCAGATGGAATGATATTAAACTTAAATATAAAGAGAAGATAGAAAGCCTGGCTGTGATATAAGTGCTGTAAGCCCTGGTGTAGGACCAGGAAGACATGCTTTTCATCATAAAATCACATTTCTAACTGCCTCCATGGATACAAAGTAGCACCTATTTTATGAGATAAAAATAATTCATACCTTGAGTTTCTGGAGTAGATCAGAGAGCCTTTCCATCTGTTTCTCAACCCCTTGAATCTGAAATGAAAAGCAGCAAAAAAATAAAATAAAATTTTAAAAAAAAAAAATAAACAGGAGACACATGTAAATTAAATCTGGTTCAAATTTGAATGGATCACATTCAATCTGGTTCTCACCTTAGAGCACCACTTACTAGTTCAAATTTGTTTTAAGGAGAGAATTACCTAACCAAATGAAGCAGCAGCAACAGGTTCCTCAGAGAAATACCTAAAGAAAGTTTCCAAGGGAGAATCTAACACTCTAAAACAAAGTGAATAATGGAGAATCTAACACACTAAAACAGTTAAATAACCACAGCATAAATAAAATAAAAATTTGGGATAAGAAGTTCAAACAGTTATACAATAAAAAGTTGGGATAACAGGAGGTTACTTCATGAGAACTTGAGAAGTCTAAAACATTTAAAAAAAGTTCCTTAATAACTAAAACAAAGTTTTGATTCTTCTGTTACTTCATATATCCAGCAAGGAAGCAACACCATCTTGACTTCTCCTGCACATTCATATAAAATTTAAGAAACAGAAGCAAGCTAGAAAAAATGAACAAATAAAGTAAATGAACAAATATACTTATATACTTACTTTTCAAGATAAATGCAATTGAATTCTCTATTCATTGTCATCAGAGTCTAAGAAAAAAAAAAGCAAATGAACAAATAAAATTGAAAGGATAAAAAATGAATTATACTATAGAAAACTAAATATAATTATATACTTACTTTTCTTCTTTTGAACTTCCAACCAATCACGTGCACAGATCAAAGCCTCCACTATCTCCGGGGTCAAAGAGCTGCGAGTGTCATCAATAAGCCTACCTCCAGCGCTAACAGTCTACTCTAAGGCGACAGTAGAAACTGGGATTGCTAAAATATCACGAGCCATCTTTGCAAGTGCTGGAAATTTAGGACTATTGACTTGCCACCAATCCAAAATATCAAATTCTTGACTACAAGGAAATATTGTGTCATCCAAGTATCGGTCAAGTTCAGATTTTTCCGAAGCACGGATAGTAGCACTTCTTACACTCTTATACCAATTTTGAAAACCCATAAGCATGTCATTACTTGAGGAATTGCATGGAGGCTGAGAGCTACTACAAGTACTATCACTTACATCAAAACTAGACTGCATCACATTATGGGAATCACCACTATACTCAGTGAAAAGATCCACAACAGCAGTGCGAATCCTCATTACATACACATCAGCATTAGTACCATAAAGTTCACCATAAAAATACTCAACTAAATCCATCTTGAATCTTGGGTCAAGTACAGTAGCGATCGCCAAAACCAAATTGCAAGAATCCCAATATTTTTCAAATTTGAGTTTCATTTTAAAGGCCATATCACGAACATATGCATGCTCACTTTTCTCCATATCTAGCAAGTGCTTGTGAATCTTACAGATATCAGGAAAAAATAGATTTGCAGTTGGATACTTGTAACCAGAAAAAGCACAAGTAACTTCATAAAACACTTTCAAACATCCACAAACAACTTGAGCCGTATCCCATTCTTCCTTGGATAAATTCACATTGAATTCACGATCAATTTGCTGGAGACGAACAAATGCCTCTCTCAACTCTAGTGCTCTCTCAAGCATCAAGAAAGTGGAATTCCACCTAGTCTTCACATCAAGAATAACACCTTTTCTCCCAAATAACTTCACTTGATTTAAGGCATTTTTAAACTTTTGCTTCTTTTGAGGTGTTGATCTAACATACCGAACACTTTTCCTGACATTCTTAATGATTTCTTTTATTTCTTGTAACCCATCTTGGACAATAAGATTAAGAATGTGTGCACTACAACGAATATGAAATAAACTTCCACCCAAAGGAAGTAAATTCTGATCCTCAAGCCATCTTCTTAACTCTCTGACCATTGCATCATTCGTACTAGCATTATCAACAGTTATAGAAAACAACTTTTTATCAATATTCCACTCCAAAACCACATCTTTGATCAATCCAACGAGTGTCTCTGCATCATGTGGACTCTCTAAAGACATAAAACTCAGAAGTTTCTTTTTCAAGTCCATCCTTCATCAATGAAGTGTATTGTCACACAACAATACCCAATGTTTTGCTCACTAGATGTCCATAAATCTGTAGTCAAGCTAATACGAGAAGACAGTTGATCAAAAGAATCATACAACTTCTTCTTCTCTTCCTTGTATACAACAAGAACATCAGCCCTTACAGTATTCTGTGATACCATTTTAAACATTGGCTGTAAGTTGTTAACAAAAGTCTGAAAATACTCATGCTCAACCATGTTAAAACTGTATTCGTGCTTAATAATCATCTTTACCAAGTCCATTCTACTTCTTTCATGATCAAATTTAAAATTCCTCACACCACTAGAACTCCCCTTACTCTTGGTAATTGCTAACATTTGCTGACCTATATCTCCATGTTTTCTCCTAGGACACCTATGCAAATGATTTTTTAAATGTGTTGTGCCACTACTACTTGCTCCAGTAAATGTCCTTTTGCAATGATTACATGAAGCAATTTCAACTCCATCTTCCCCTGTGATCTTC
The DNA here is from genome assembly GCA_947561395.2 of Buxus sempervirens. Lineage (NCBI taxonomy): Eukaryota > Viridiplantae > Streptophyta > Magnoliopsida > Buxales > Buxaceae > Buxus > Buxus sempervirens. Next base: position 4,964,712 of record OX387182.1, read on the forward strand.
TTAAAATCATCCCACACCTTCGATGTTAATTTTCTAGGCCTCTTTAAATTTGGGTCAGGTGAGACCTCTACTTCTACCATGTCATCCTCAATAGTAATAGGATTAGACATTTCAACAATTTATCCTTCAATACAAAAAAAAAAATTAATTAACACATAATGGATTACTTGTAATTTAAGTAGACAAGCACAACCCAAAATTACCATTAAAATACTAAGATGGGTGCATTAAGCAGATGTATCAAAGTTTCGAAAAATTACTAGGACATAAAAAAAAAAACTGAGCAATATATACTCCTACAACTTGTAACCGAAGTCCCTAATTCACAAAAGAATGAATTTTTCAAATAAAAAATTTCCCAGCAGAAATGATAATGCAACCAGTACTTGGGAAGACCATAATTTGATTACAAGAGAGAAAAAAGAAAAATAAATAAACAATAGGTCTTACTTGGGACAGTTGCCAAGAAATTGCAAGCCTTTGTTTCAAAAGTTTCATGTTGGCAAATTTGAATACATCATATATATATATATAAAGTTGCTACCGAAGCCAGATCATTTCTCAATCCAGAAAGAAGCCACTTTATTGTTTGAATTATATAACCATAGAACCCAACTCAAAACATCATAAACATTATTTACAAACCAAGTATCATAAGAAAAAAACAACATTATTAAACTAAAACAATTATCGATAGGTCTAAAAAGAATATAATGCATACCAAAATACATATGTGATTCTCATACCCATTATAATGAAAAAAATATTCTATATAATTTTAATAGGTGATTCTATTTCTTTAAAAACCGTCCATCTCAAAACCAAGTAACAGTCATTCAACCATCCAGTATGGTATGTGCTTTACAATATCAATCCTAAATACAATGTTTCAAAATAAAATCATAAGGATAGGAACTCAAGATGAATCAAGATTCGAAGTACCAAATTGATTGATCCATAAGTATATTCTTTTAAATAAATAAAATTATATTTAAAAATGAATCGCATTGAAAGATAGCCATGTTTGCATTCACCAAAGCAATCAGTTAAGAAGAATGTCTAAATACAAATGGTCTTCAAATATTCACCTCGAATGCCAATGCCTGAGCGAAGGTAAAAGCCAGACCAATACTGGATGAAAATGAGAATAAGTAAAACAAAAATCCTCTTCTGGATCAACCAAAGCCCTCTTTCAAATGGCCAATAAGAGTTGTAGCAAATAGAAGTTCACAATACAGGACGGCCAAGAACTTGCCGTCCACTGCTAAGACTTCTCGAACTACTAGCTGTGACTCCAAGAATCGAACTACTAGCTCCGAGCGATCCGCCAAATTTCTTGGTTTCTTGGTCGGTCTGTCAAAACGAAATGCTCATGTGATTTTGGGAACTCCAGATCTTTAAGAATATAAATAAACAAATGGGATTTGGGGTTGGGGGGGGGGGGGTAGAGAGAGAAATAGAGAGAGGGCGAGAGAGCACGGTGAGAAGAAGATATCGAGTGCAGAGAGAGGGCAGCGAACCAGTGCAAGGTGTTCGGTCTCCTGACTCTCCTCTTCTTCGTCTTCATTTCCTTCTGAACTAGAGAGAGCAAGAGAGAGAGGGAGAAAGAGCACGGTGAGAAGAAGAAATCGAGTGTAGAGAGAGGGTAGCGAACCAGTGGAAGCAAGGTGTTCGGTTCGGTCTCCTCTTCTTCAGTTCTTCGTCTTCGTTTCCTTCAGGTAGAGGGTTAGGGTTTAGGGAAAAATCGAAATGTTGCTTTTATAGATAGAGCATAAAATGACTTTATTATCCTCAATACTATATGTAATTTACAAATACATTATACTTATTTAATCGGATTCGGATCTTAATCGGACGGATATTGCCCTGATCCGAATCCGAATCCGATTATAAACGGATCCGAAAATCGGATCCGAATCCGATCCGACGGATCATTTAATCGGTTAAAAATCCGATTAAATCGGATAATTTAATCGAAAACGGACGGTAAACGGGTCATGATCCGATCCATTTATAGCCCTACCGCCCGCAGAACCCTTATCCGGACTCCGATTCCTGCAAACTCAGTTGCGTTGGAACCGTGTCGGGATTCTCTATCCAATGATATAAAGCGAGGTGGTCAATTTTCACTTGATCAAAAAGTCAACTTTTTGTCCCCTCAGGGTTTGACTTTCTGCTAGGGTTTTCATTTTCAGCACTTCCAGAGGTGCAAAAATAAGGTGCTTACAGAGCCCGTTACCTAGTACATCGGTTACTCCGGTTACTGCACCCGAGCCAAGTTCCAATACAGTAACTTCAGTGACTGAAAGACTGGTATCCGATGATGATCTGACGGATAACTTTGCTGGAGGGGAAGGCGAACAGTTGCTAGTTGAGCAGTTACTAACTGAATATAGCAGGATGTCAACTCCCTCCACGGTAGAAATGACTGAGGAGATGATGCTCGAAACACCAAAATATGAGATTAGTGAATCACTGGGTCGGCCACCATTGAGTGCTGATGCATCAATAGCCGAAATTTGTTTCGGCCGAATGCCTCTAATGCCACTCGACTGTCACATGGTTCTCACTTTACCTATGACTTTTGGGGCAAGCATGGAATTACCACGACCGGAAGAAATCAGTGATGAAAGGGACCCAGTCGCATTATATGTGATTGATCCGGAACATCTTGAAGAAGATAAAAGAAGTCAAGAACCGACCGATAATGACCAAATCGGCCCGGTCGGAGAGGTATGTTTTGCTAAACCATCCTTCGCTATGACTCAACATTTGAAACCGTTATTTATAAAGGCGTATATGAACGGGATCCCTATCAATAAAATTCTAATTGATAACGGGGCTGCAGTGAATTTCATTCCGATTTCCACATTGAAGAAATTAGGTAAGTCTTATTCGGATCTAATTCCTTCCGAGATCACTGTTACTAACTTTGCAGGTGGTGTTACAGGAACAAGAGGAATCCTCCCAATCGAACTAACGGTTGGGGCGCGGCAATCTCTAACGGCATTCTTCGTAATTGAATCATCGGCCGGATACAACGCATTGCTGGGAAGAGATTGGATTCATTCGAATGGATGTGTACCATCTTCTTTGCACCAATCGTTGCTGTTTTGGAAAGATGGCAAAATCGAAGAGGTAAAAGCCGACCAGCGGCCTTTTGCCGTAAACTCTAATGCCGCACATGCATCCCTGTATGAAGAAGGGGTGAAACCAATTTCATTTAGTGGTTATGACAAGAACAGGCAGCCGATCGCTTCAAGTTCAGGCATGCTAAAAACGGCGCAATACCCTCTCATATGGATAACTGCGATCGCCAAGATCAAAGAATTAGCAAATGATGGTTGAACCATCAGAAGTTGCAAAAGCCGTCTTGAGAAAGATGACAGCTTATATACAAGAGGAAAAGGTGCGGATATTTCAACAAGACCATGAGTGGTTGGGAAACGGCCAGATAGTAATAAATTCGGCCGAATTCATCAATGAACAAAATGATGAAGGAATACAAGATCGGGATGAGATAACTCTCGCCGATTTACAAGCTGCACCAGCCAAGCTAGAAGACCTAAAGGTAAATACCCAAGATCCCTTGGAAGAAATCAATGTAGGAACAGAAGCCGAACGGAAGCCTATTTTCATAAGCAAGTTATTACCGCCTTCGGTCAAACAAGAAATGATACAGCTATTAGCTAAATACTCAGATTGTTTTGCTTGCACGTACCACGAGATGCCGGGATTAGACCGAAAGGTGGTGGAACACCGACTCCCTATCAAGCCAGAATTTAGACCATTCAGACAGCCATCCAGGAGAATGGGTGAGGATGTGATCAGTAAAGTAAAAGTAGAAATAGAACGGCTGTTAGCAGCCAGGTTTATTAGGTCAATTCGATATGCAGAATGGATGTCAAACATTGTGCCTGTAATAAAGAAGAATGGTTAGATTAGGGTGTGTATTGATTTCCGCAATTTGAATTCTGCAACGCCCAAAGACGAATATCCTATGCCGATCGCTGATCTCTTGGTAGATAATGGATTACGGCATAAGATTTTGTCATTTATGGACTGCCACTCCGGTTATAATCAAATTTTTATTGCCGAAGATGATGTAGCCAAAACGGCATTTTGCTGTCCTGGAGCGTTAGGAACTTACTGTTGGGTAGTCATGCCCTTCGGTTTAAAAAATGCTGGCGCAACATATCAAAGGGCAATGAATCTTATCTTTCATGATATGAACGGTCAAATACTGGAGGTATATATCGACGATGTGGTGATAAAATCTCAGACCGAAACAGACCACTTGCAACATTTAAAGCGGGTTTTTGAGCGACTTCGAAGATATAGTTTGAAGATGAACCCATTAAAATGTGCTTTTGGTATATCGGCCGGAAATTTCCTAGGCTTTCTCGTACACCAAAGAGGAATAGAGGTTGACAAAAACAAGGCAGAGTCGGTTATAGAAGCCAAACCACCGATCAATAAGAAACAGCTACAAAGATTGCTCGGCCAAGTAAATTTCTTGAGGAGATTTATTTCAAACTTAGCAGGAAAGATCCGGATTCTGTCTCCATTGCTAACGATCAAGGATACTGAAGAATTTATTTGGAATGAGAAACACCAAGCCGCTTTTGAAAGCATTAAGCAATATTTGGCAACACCATCGATCTTAGTGCCACCTTCAAAAGAACGGCCACTAAAGCTTTATATAGCGGCTACGAATGATTCAATAGGAGTCTTGCTGGCGCAAGAGAATGACCAGGGCTTTGAGCAGGCCATTTATTATCTTAGCAGATTCCTTACTCCAGTGGAAGAAAGGTACACTAATCTGGAAAAGTTGTGTCTCACACTTTATTATGTGGCTACCAAATTGCGACATTATCTCATTTCGGCCAAAGAAATTTTCGTCATAGCAGCCACTGACGTGGTCCAATATATGCTCACTCGACCCACGGTGAGTGGCAGACTAGGGAAATGGACCTTAACTCTGATGGAGTTTGACTTCAAATATGTACCACAGAAAGCGGTAAAAGGGCAAGCATTGGCCGATTTCTTGGTCAATCATCCGTCTAGTATGCAAGAAAAAGAACTTGATATCCCAGTATTTCATGCCAGTTTTTGCTATGCCGAATTCCAGCCGTGGACACTGGAATTTGATGACTCAAAAATAGAATTTGCTTCTAGGATTGGAATAGTGATAACTTCACCAACCGGTGATAAGCACGAACATGCATTTCAGCTCGAAGAGTTGTCTACGAATAATCAAGCGGAGTTTGAAGCTACGATTATAGGGTTGGAAATTTTATGGGAAATGGGTGCTCAAGCGGTCAATATTGTTGGGGATTCCCAGCTGGTGTTGAAACAAATGGAGGGCATATATAACTGCAATAGTGAATCATTGGCACTTTTGCTACGAAGAGCGAGATTCTTGGCTCAGCAGTTCAATAGAATTGAATTTGAATATCGGCCAAGGAAGGAAAATTACCAAGCTAATGAATTGGCACAGTTGGCATCCGGACTCAGACTACGTGATCCAATCAGAACAGTCACCATACAATCTCTCCCCAATTCCGAAAAAAGACCATTTTGGTGGATTCACTGGCATGTTGTAATCAAACAATACAACAAGATTGGAGAGGTGAAATCTGGGAATATCTTAAGGATCCTACTGTGAAGACTAGCAAATCAACCAAAAGAAAAGCTGCCAATTATTTCATTCTGGGCGGCCAACTATACAAAAAGAGTATCGATGACATTCCACTTAGATGTGTTAACCCTACAGAAGCCATGATAGTAATGGCCGAAGTACATGAAGGAGTCTGTGGTGCACACCAAGCTGGAATCAAGATGCGGTGGTTATTACGTCGACATGGATATTACTGGCCTTCGATCTTAAAGGATTGCCAAACGTTTGCCACAGGGTGTCAAGAATGTCAAAAACATGGACCAGTTCAAAAGGTACCAGCATTCGAGTTGCAACCAATAGTCAAACCATGGCCCTTCAGAGGATGGGCAATGGATTTAATTGGAAAGGTGTATCCTCCTTCATCTAGGCTACATAATTTCATCATAGTGGCTACCGATTACTTCACCAAATGGGTGGAAGCCAAACCTTTGAAAAAGGTGGAACAATCGAATGTGATCGAGTTTATCAGGGAGCAGATAATTCACAGATACGGCATCCCAGAAACCATCACGACCGATTCCGGCACCGTTTTTGTGGAACAAGAAATGATTGAATTTGCCAAAACATATGGCATAAGAATGATTCAATCGACACCTTATTACGCACAGGCAAATGGATAGGCTGAAGCAACCAATAAGGTGTTGAAAAATATTTTGAGAAAGATGATTGAAGATAAGCCAAGAAGTTGACATAAACTTCTATCTGAAGCATTGTGGGCGTATTGTACGTCTTACAAGACGTCTATTGGAACTACCCCTTTTGCCTTAACCTTCGGCCATGAGGCAGTTATTCCGGTGGAGATCACGGTCAAATCTTTAAGGGTGGCTATTCAAAATAATTTCACTCCCAAGGATTACAAGGAAGCAATGTTAGTTGAGCTAGAAGACTTGGGAGAAATGAGGAGGCTAGCCCTAGACCGACAGATATCGAGCTGTCGAAAACTTCGACCGTAGAGGTATAGCGTATGATATTACCCGCCGTTGAAGAAAAGGGAAGAAGAGAAGACAATAGCCGAAAGAGACAAGGAAAGTGAAAATTTCGGCTACGATACTTTATAAGCAAGCTGGAAGATGAAACCCGAAAAGTCTCATCATTTCGATCGAGGGAAAGTGGCGAAATCTTTCACATCAAGCAACGGACAAATTTTGAAAAACCCAAAATACTTACTCATCACATCGGCCGATGACGGCGTAATAAGTAAGTAGGGGGGCAATGTTTACACCCTATACGAACCGACGAATAAGAGATGAGCATGTGGCACCTATGTGGCTTACTTAGGCCATGGCATCAACACACGTAGGCTTTGTACAATTGGACATGCCACAACAGCATACGCATAAACCAAGAGTACAGTTAAAGCCATACAAGCCAATACGACAAAACTACATTCACAACTATCAGAAGATCGTGCCATCGGTCCTTCAAGAGTAACCTATTTTAAGATCGTGGCCGAGCGGTTATCTTTCTGTAGCAGAAGACTGAAGACGGCCAACCGCCATGAAGATCGTGCAAGAGTAGAACGTTGAGCAACTGTCAAGGATTGGCTATAAAAGACACAACTTCGAAGAACTCAGGGACACAATCCATCCAACCGCAACCGGTTATTATATTATTTTGATCATCCGTGATCTTTATCCCCTCTCCTACACTGTAGTCAGAAGGATAAACTAAGACCTCTCTAACTACTTCCAGTCGTAGTGACATCTTAGACCCTTCTTTACTCCGATTAACACCAGAATCCTGCCACCGAAGAGTAAGTTGAGGCCGCCCCTGACTCGCAGTTCTGTGTTTACAGAATCCCGAGCAGTCGGTCTCGAGACTCGCTCTGATCACGCCAGGTGACTTGTGTATTTTCGGGTAAACAGCAATCCAAGGTGAACCCCCTGAATTGGATTTGTTAGCAGCCGCCCCCTTCCTCCTATGCTTATACCCGATTACGGCTATAAGACCAGGACAGGCCGGTCCTGCAAGCCCTGTCAGTTTTCTTTTTACTTTTTGTTTCCCTTTTGAGGATTATTTGTTGTCGCTTTCGGCCCGTCGGCCGATTTTATAATAAGGATTTGTGTGCCATTAGTTGCGTTCGCTTTCAAACACTTACAAGAACCCAAACGAAGACCGAACCCCTAGTCTTCATATCATCGCCTGACCGATTTTATTACAGGTGACTTGCAGTACCACTGAACCGATCCCGGTTTGGATTCGGAACAGGTGCCCGGGGTTAGGGCTCGACCCGAAATCATTGTATCAAACGATACTGGCACGCCCGCGTAGAGACACATCATCAACACCGACACGTGTCCACACCGGCCCAATTTCGGAGCAACAAATATATTTGTATATATATTCTCTTGTTTTTAATATTTGTATTTATATTCTAATATCAAATTCCATTAATCTTTTATTGTTTATTTTTATTAAATGACTAGAATTTATTAAAAAGTAATACCAACATAATAAAAATATAAGAAAACTTATCCAATGCGTGATTTGCAAGAGATTGAGCAAGATTGAGAAACCTTATTGCCTTCACGGTAAACACGAGAGAAACAAACTTGAGAAAATTTCACACCGACTCACACGGCATTATGTGATTCATATTTTACGCATTTTTTTGATCAAAACGTTTTCTTGGATCTTCAGCTTTACCAAATACCACCAATTCTCACGAGCTGTGCAATCACGCCTTCTCGCGAGCACCCTAACATTTTGGCTTTTCTTATGGGAAAATTATGAAAAAGTCAATTTTTTAAATATATTTATAAAAACAATCTATTAAGATGTTGAATTATAAAAAAAGGTCACTTTTTAAACATAATTAAAAAATAGTATTATTTTATTATAGAAAAAACACATTTGTATCCACGTATGATACACTCGTAGTCTACATAAAATGTTTGTATCCCATGTAAGATACACTTATGTCCCATTTAAGAAACTTGCATATCATGTACAATGCGCATGTATCCCAAGTAAAATGATCTTCAAACTTGATTTTTTTGAAAAGTGATTCTATAATTTAATTTTTTGGACTTTTTTTATAATTATCAACGAAAAGTGGTCCTTTTTGCAATTTAACATCTTAATGGACTGTTTTTATAAATATTTAAAAAAAGTTATTCTTTTCCATAGTTGTCCCTTTATTTTGTTTATACATTTTTTTTTCTCTTTCATACTTTTAGGTGATCAGGAATTGGTGGACATGTTTTCCCCACTTTGAATGCTGAGAGGCAATACCGACAAAAAAATTAAAGTAACTTTTTGGCACGTTGCTTCCCCCTTCTTTTGAGTCGAAATCGTCTCCACCGAATGGTCGTTCGAATGGTCATTCCAACGACCTAAACACGACACGCGTCCTTCCTTTCCATCCGTTGGAACTTCGTGCTCGATCATGGGCAAATCGCCCCAAAATCGTCACACTTGTGTAATTTTGCAATCTTTACAAATTTAAGGACCGACCATGGTGGGACTTGTAACCAGGCATTGTGGGACTTGTAACCATGCATAGTGAGACTTGTAACCAGGCATGGTAAGACTTGTAACGGGACATGGTGGGACTTGTAACTGGGCATAGTAGGACTTGTAACCAGGCATGGTAGGACTTGTAACAGGTATGGTGGGACTTGTAATCAGGCATAGTAGGACTTGTAACGGGACATGGTGGGACTTGTAACCAGGCATTATAGGACTTGTAACAGGCATGGTGGGACTTGTAACTAGGCATGGTAGGACTTGTAACGGGGCATGGTGGGATTGTAACCAGGCATGGTAGGACTTGTAACGGGGCATGGTGGGACTTGTAACCAAGCATGGTAGGACTTGTAACCGGGCATGGTGAAACTTGTAACCAGGCATGGTGAGACTTGTAACCGAGCATAGCGAGACTTGTAACGGGGCATGATGGGACTTGTAACCATGCATGGTGGGACTTGTAACCAGGCATGGTAGGACTTGTAACAGGGCATGGTAGGACTTGTAACGGGGCATGGTGGGACTTGTAACCAGACATGGTAGGACTTGTAACCGGGTATAGTGGGACTTGTAACAAGCATGGTGGGACTTGTAACCGGGTATGGTGGGACTTGTAACCATGCATGGTAGGACTTGTAACAGGCATGATGGGACTTGTAATCAGGCATAGTAGGATTTGTAACGGGGCATGGCGGGACTTGTAACCAGGCATAGTAGGACTTATAACGGAGCATGGTGGGATTTGCAACCATGCATGGTAAGACTTATAACTGGCATGGTTGGACTTGTAACGGAGCATGGTAGGACTTGTAACGGGGCATGGTGGGACTTGTAATCATGCATGATAAGACTTGTAACCGGCATGGTTGGACTTGTAACGGGGCATGGCGGGACTTGTAACGGGGCATGATAAGACTTGTAACATGCATGGTGGGACTTGTAACCGAGCATGGTGGGACTTGTAACAGGCATGGTAGGACTTGTAATATATAATATAATTTTTCAAATTTAATGGGTAATGTACCTAATACATCTGCCTACTACTGCAAGTATTAAATGTAGCTTATTAGTCCAAAAATGACAATTATATGGCAGTCAATTTTGAATTTTTGAATCAATTAAACAAAATTAGGTTGATTTGTTAACCACTTGTTTGGTTGGATTTTTTTCCATATTAAGTTTTAACTTTTGAGTTGCACACTTGACAATGCTACTTCTCATGCACCGTAATGAGCTACTCCTTTTGCTATCATTGGTATTGTTGAACTTTTTTTTTGTTACTGTGTTTCCCAAATGATAGTGAGTACTTTTGATTGGGTTCCTTTTCAAAAAATCGTGTAGGCTACAAATATTAATTTTGTATTTTATTTGTTTGAGCGAAACAGGAGGGAAGGGACGGATTAGGGAGAAAGATGAAAACTAACGGGAAGAGGAAGACGGCCGTTGGGTTTGCTTAGGTGAGAGAAAAGTATGTTGGACGCATGTCGAGTGCTGGGCATTCCAACGACCATTTGAAAGACCGTTCGGTGGAGAGGATTTCGGCTCCTTCTTTCTTGTTTTTTTCTTTTGGCTTTTGTAGAATTGACATGTTGCTTTCATTCAAGACCTTTTAAGGATAAGGCGTAGGGCTTTAGTTCCGGATGGGTGGATCCGGTTTTCATTAATTGAGTTCGGTCTAATCGAAAATTTATTTATTTATTTATTTTTTTGAAAAGAGAAGGAAAAACTTTGCATTATGTAAAACCAGAGTACATCTAGGGAAGGAACGACCGTAAAAATCATTTTTCAAAGCGATAAAAATGGTAGAAGGAAAATTACTAAACCAAAGACAGGAGAAGAAGTCAAGAGCAAAATTGGCAAGACAATCCGCCACACAATTTGCTTCACGGTAAATGTGTCAAATCTTAATATCTTCAACAAAAAAAAACATGATCGCCCATGCTTTTTCAATAAGATCAGCAATATTCCGAGGCAAACTAAAATTTATTAGTCCAAACGTTATTATTTGAGTTCGATTCGGTTCATTAATTGGTTTCAGGCCACAAATGAAACTTGCCTAAACCAAGTGCAAACTAAATGCTCAATTCAAGCTTTTATTCCGGTTGGGTCGAATGGGCTTTGGCGGTCGGGTTAGGTTTACAACTAAAAGCTCGGATAAGGAGAGATATTTCTGCACTACTGAGTTCTTTTTCTTTTGTTCCACTCCTTTATTTTCTTCTTTGTATCACCTTATCCCAGAAACAATGGCAGCAGAGATATTTCTGGGCCCTATCGTCGAAGAGCTACTCGAGAAGTTGATCTCTGGTCCGGTCCGACACGTCGCAGACCTATGGAAGGTCACCACCCAACTTGGAAAGATGAGCAAAACGTTGTCAGAAATTCAGGAGGTTCTGGATGACGCAGAGGCTCAGCAGATAATGAACAGCAGCATCAAGGAGTGGCTGAACAAGCTTAAACATGTGGCCTTTGACTTGGAGGACTTGGTAGACGAGTTTGAGACCGAATCTCTTCGAAGGGAAGTGGAAGCTGAAGCTCCAACCAACCCAAATAATCAGGTACGGATCCAAAACATCGTCCCTTCCTCTCTCCTCCCTTCCTCTCTCCGTCCTTCGGTTGTTTCGTTTAAATTGAAGATAGCTTCAGGGCTAAAAAAGACTAACGAAAAACTGGAGCAAATTGCAAAAGAAAGGGATGCTTACGGTTTGTCGAAAAGATTTGGAGGGAATTCCACCCCTGTAGTCAGGCCAGGAGCACCCACATCTTCCCTTCCAGATAACTCTCCTGCAGTCGGTAGAGAGGAAGATAAGGAAAAGCTAATCCAAAAATTGCTACAATCAGATGCAGCAAGTGATGATGGAATGCCTGTGACAGTGATTCCCATCGTGGGTATGGGTGGAGTAGGCAAGACCACCCTTGCTAGGCTTCTATACAATGACGAGAGGGTCCACAAGAATTTTAATCTGAAAGCCTGGGCTTATGTGTCTCAAGAATTTGATCTGGTAAGGGTTACACAAGCAATTCTTGAGTCATTTACGACCAATATGTCACACAGACATGAGGAGTTGGAATCATCAGCTGTTGGGGCTACCACCAACAAGTCTCATCATCTTGAACACCTAGATCCACTTCAAGTTACACTGAGGGAGAAACTGAATGGGAATAAATTCTTGCTTGTTTTGGACGACGTCTGGAGCATCAGAAATACTGCTTGGGATGAGTTACTGAAACCGTTTAGTGTTGGGGCCTCTGGAAGTAAAATTTTAGTTACAACTCGAATTTCTAACTTCTTGAAAATGCCTATCGATGTTGCTTTTAATCACCCTCTCAAGGAGTTGACCAATGAAGATGGTTGGTCATTGTTTTCGCATCATGCATTTAGAAATAGAAACCTTGATGCATATCCAGAATTGAAAGAAATTGGGAAGCAAATCGTAGGAAAGTGTCAAGGTTTGCCATTGGCGGTGATCACGCTCGGACGCCTCCTGAAATCTGTTGAAAATGTTAAGGAATGGGAAAAGGTTTTGAAGAGTGAAATATGGGCTCTGCCGGATGATCAAAGTGACATCCTTCCAGCTCTAAGATTGAGCTACTTTCATCTCCCTTCACACTTGAAGCGGTGTTTTGCTTACTGCGCGATACTCCCCAAGGGCTCTAAATTTTCATCAGAACTTTTGACAGAGTTATGGATAGCAGAAGGTCTTGTAATGCCTGAAAAAAATAAAAATATTGAAGATGTGGGCCATGAGTACTTTGATGATCTTTTATTAAGGTCATTCTTTCAAGTGACTCTGGAGGATGAAATGTACACCATGCACGACCTCATTGTGGAACTAGCTAAATTTACTTCAGGAGAAATATGCTTTCAGTTGGATGATTTGGAGTCCAATCACTTGGTCAACATTTCCGAGAATTGTCGCCACTTTTCATATACAAGTGAGTTTTGTGAAAGTAGAACAAAATTTCGTGGCGTTTTCGATGCCAAGCGCTTACGAACCTTCTTCAAATTAAAAAAAGGTCTTGAAACCTCCTACATAGCTAGACAGGTCACGTATGATTTGGTGTCTTCACTAAAGTACTTACGGGTGTTGAGTTTATGTCATTATAACATCTCAGAGCTACCAGATTCAATTGGCAATTTGACACATCTGAGATATCTTAACCTCTCCAACACTGCAATCAAAAGTTTACCGGCTTCAATATGTATGCTCCACAATCTACAGTTTTTGTTTTTAATGGCATGTGGATTTCTTACCGAGTTGCCTACAGACATGGCCAGCTTGATTAACTTGCGTGTTCTGAAAAACGATTGTTGTTTCAGCCTACAAAAGATGCCTAGAGGAATGTGTAGGTTGAGAGATCTCAGGCATTTGTCCTATTTTGTTGTGGGAAATGATAGTGGATCAAGCATAAAAGATCTACAGGATTTGGATCTTCAAGAGAGTATTCACCTATCTAAGTTGGAGAATATTATTGATAGTGGGGATGCTCGAGAGGCCAATTTCAGAAACAAGCTCAATCTTAATGGGCTGAAGTTGGAATGGAGTAGTGACAGAAATGAGGCCGAAGATTCTGCTAGAGATGGAAAAGATGTGCTTGAATCACTTGAACCTCATGAGAAACTGGAAAGCCTTTCCATTGTTCACTACCATGATAGAGAATTCCCAAGCTGGGTAGGGCATTCATCCTTCAGTACATTAAGTTTCCTCGAATTGACCAATTGTAAAGAATGCCGGTCTCTCCCTACTCTTGGGTTACTTCGTTCGCTAAAGGAGCTTCGCATTGTTGGATTCCATCAAGTAAAGAGCGTAGGTCCAGAGTTCTATGGGGTTGACTGTCATGAACCATTTAGATCACTGGAGAAGCTTACATTCATCGATATGCAAGAGTGGGAAGAATGGACAGGAAGTCAAGAAGAACTGCCTTGCTTATGCATGCTTCACATAGAGCGTTGTCCTAAACTACGAAGATCCTCACAATTGTTTCCAGCAGCCTTGGATGAATTGAAAATAATAGATTGTGGAGAACTGGTAGAATTTTCACGGGATTCGTCACTCTCGCATGATTTTTTACGACGCAAAAAGCCGAAAGCATCACTTGTAATCTCTAATTGTCCCAAGTTGATTGGACTTCCGAGGCGGCTTCTACAAGTTGGTGAAGTAGAATTATCAAACTTCAATAATGAGATAGTTATGACGAGTGATGTTGAAATTTCATCTCTTACATCATTCCATTTTTCTAGAATTCTAGTGCTTGGGTGTCTGCCGCTTTGGTTTTTGCAATTTTCGGTAACCCTTGAAAAGTTAGAGATTGATGGATGCAAGTCCCTGGCAGCTTTGTCAGATGATGGGTTTCAACGCCTCAGTTCTCTTCAACATTTGAAAGTCTCTCGGTGTCCTCAACTAACGTCTTTGTTGGAGGATGAGGGATTGCCACCAAATCTTAGAGTCTTGCAGATCGAAGAGACTGCTAAATTGGAGAAGTTGCCAAATGGATTGCGCAACCTTGGCTCTCTTAAAGCCTTAGATATTGATGATTGTCCAGCGCTTAGGTTCTTTCCGGAAGGGCTGCTATGCAACACTTCTCTTGAATACTTGAGGATCAGCAAATGTCCATCTCTCACAGCCATCACAGGAGTAGGAGGTGCAAGTTTAGGGCTTGTGACTGCCACTTCCACCAGTGTTAGCACTTCAAAGCTTAAGGTCCTTATGTTTCATGACTGTAAGAATCTCAAATCCTCACTCGAAGGCAATAACAACTTCACGGATCTTGAGTGCTTCATCATTAAGAATTGTCCTCGTATCGTATCTCTTCGCAAAGGATTGTTGACGGCTACCAATCTAAGAATTCTTCGTATTTTGAACTGCCATAATCTAAAGTTTCTACCAAATCGGTTTCATGATCTAACGTCTCTTTATCAGTTAGCTATTGTGCGTTGTCCCATATCCATTCCAACTAAAAAATGGTTCCCCAAAAATCTGAGGCATCTTGTGCTTGGAGATGATGATAACACTCTTGGGCCCCTTTCGAAGTTGGGATCACACTTGTCCGAGCTCACCTCCCTTGAATTACTCTTTCTTTCTGAAATTTCTAGCGTCGAGTCGTTTCCGGAAATAATGTTTCCTACAACTCTTCAGGTCCTTATAATCAGTGGGTGCTCAAATCTCAAATACCTACCCAAAAGGCTGCACAAGCTAACCTCTCTTGAAATTTTAATCATTAGAAAATGCCCAAAGCTTGCCTACTTGCCTGAGAATGGCCTGCCTTCTAGAAAACTTGGTATTTTGGGAATTTTTGATTGCCCTCAGTTGAAACTACGATGCCAAAAGGAGAAAGGGAAAGATTGGTCTAAAATAGCTGACATCCCCTTGGTAGGAATTGATGACAAGGAAGATTTGGTCCGGCACCAATTCGGCAGAAAGTGCCACCAATTCGAAAGTAAGCTCTTTCTCCTTCCTTTCCCTTACATGATTTCTTTTGTGCTGTCTACCTTAGAAACCTGCTTGCATCTCCCATATTTTCTATATTACCCATATATTCTACCTTTTAGGTACTATTACTCATTGATTGTTTGATATCTGATGCTCATGCCGGATAATAATGCAGCGGTTGATTATTTTATTTAAACCTTCCAACAATATCTGTACTGGAGTTGAGAACCATGCTCATGTAATCAAGTATTTGAATGTTTTTGGGTCCAAAATAAGGAGGTAAGCACTTGCAGATATGCTCATGTAACAATATCTATTTATATATCTCACTAAACATGCCTCAGCAAATATGTTTAATTATTTGTTCAATACTTGCAGATCAACAAAGCATTTTCAAGGAGTCCCAACAGAAGATTCTGCTAGCATTTTGAGTCATCATGGGATCATTTAGGTTTCAAATGTGGCCTTGAAATTGAGATTGTTCTGAAAGTATCATTTTTTCAGTTAAAAGGATTTGGCCTACCGCCCAACGTCCACATTTACTCTCTGATTTTTTTTTTCCTCTTTTTTCCCATTGGCCATTCCAGGAGACTGAGAGTTGCCAAACCCAGCTTGTGTTGATGTGGAGATAATGGAACTAAAGAGTGTCGAGCTTTGCATCGACATGCCGCTCCAACTTTGTTATGGAACCAAGAGGTGGATGCTTGAATATTTGTTTAATTAGCTCTAGACCAATGATTCAATGTTTGGTTATTAAATCTTCCTGGACCTGAGATATTAACACCTTTAGTCTTTAATCGAATTTGCTCCGCTATCCAATAATTTTCCATTAATGTTTTTGGTGCTATTTGACTCAATCCAATCAAGTAAATTAAAGGATATGTATCATGCACCGGCTTTCAGGAAACCTGCCTACATGACTATTAATTGTTTTCAGTGAACTATGAGTAAGTAAATCATACCTGATTTGGCAAGGTGTCCTAATTTTTCTGTAAACAAAAATAATTATGAGCTAAGTAAAATGAATTTTGCTAGGATTCTGTTAATCCTATAAACAAGATTCATCAAAAAACAATTATTTCTTTATACCATACTTGCAAGTCACCCTAAGGCATTGTTCAAGGAGACCCATTAAAAATTGCTGTTGGCTTGGGTCATGGATTAGGTACAGTGATATCCCAAATCTGAGAATGTAACCTATTCTGAATATTTACAATCGCAAACGCAGAGGATTTCATGCGTATGGGTGCAGTGATCAAGCAAAATAATGGATTATATAGTAATCTTTCTTTCTTTCTTGATCTTTTTATGGAGTATCCATTGAAAGAACAGAAAAAGATGTATAAAGTAATTTTTTCTACAGTATACCAGTTTAGTTTCATTCTAACTTGTTTCCTTTAATTTTATATGTACACCAAACATGACTCCATAATGCTTGGATGATGAAAAGTGATAATGAGCTTGATCAATATCCTAGTTAAAGCCTTCACTTGAAAGAACTTATTCTCTGTTGTATGACTAAAATAATTGTTGTCATCAAATGCTTTGATTCTGCACTATTAAAAAGGTTTATATCTCAGCTGTCTTCACAACACTAATGCCTTGAACATCAATTCTATCTTGAACTCTTGATTCATCTACTCTCCAGCATGGTTGTTAAATATGATTCTATGTTATGCATTTATTTTATTGCAATCCTTGTATTTTAACACCAGTCGAACAGAACATTTGTAGTCTGGGACGTTGTAAAAATTCTTTAGGTACTTTAAAACATAACACTCCCATTTACAACTTTTCAACATCTATAAACTTTCCTTGTATGATATTTGAGCCAGTATTACGTATGTATGACAGTGAAGGAAGATAAAACTGAAGAAATGAGGAGGCCAAGGTCACAATGGGACTCTTATTATATTTGGTGAGCTTCAAATACTGAAATTAACCACCCTCCTGTTTTCAATCCATGCCATATTTTTCTTTTCAACTCTCTGATATATCGTATTTCCTGTAATCTGTGTAGTTGTAGTTTATTTTAGTTTCGTTCGTGCTAATTACCATAAAACCTGTTTGCATCTCAGTTAGCTACTATTATTCATATTGACGTCTAACACCCGTGTTGGATTATAATGCGAAGGTAGCAATTTTCATCCAATCCTCCAAAAACAAGTATGGTCAACTTGAGAAGCATGCTCATAGAATCCAGTATTTGAACATCTCAGTCCAAATAAGGAGGTAAATATCATGTAAATTTGTTATTTTGAGAGGTGATTAATGAGATAACCTAACCACTTTTATCTCTGCAAAGGGTCTACTGCTTATAAGAAGCAGAAATTCAGAATTAATTGCCTTTGTAGAACCAGCTTCATCCATCCTTTTCTAATTGGGTAAGCTACATTTTGACTTGCTTTCCAATAGTTGCAAGGTTTTACATTAATCGTACATAATCTACCACAGTATCCATATTTCTGTATATAAATGAAAGAGTTCTGAGCTAATTAATTTCAGCTTTGATGGGTTCTGTTTGTACATTCCATATTCCACACATAATTCAACGAATACTTTAGTCTTTGATTTATACCTGCAGATCCACCACAAGCATTGTTCAAGGAGTCCCAGTAGAAGAAGCCAGTAATGTCTTCAGTTATTAATGTCAGGATTCTTGGGTTCCAGACATAACAAGCTGAACTAACTTGTCCATTCTCCTAGAATGAGCTGACTGATTGCTGTGGGAGCAAATAATTTCATGGTTAATCTTCTTCCTTTTCATATTAGCAGAAGAATTCGGTCCAGCTTCTGTTATATAATTGGAATGCCTTATTGTTGAGCATCCCTACTGTTTGACTGGATTGTTCTTACTGCTATCTGCCTTTGGGATCTTGAAGAAAAATTTTCAACTGATGGTTATGTCATTAGTAGCAATCCTGGGTTCCTGGACGTCTGCTGGCTTTGACATGATCATCCTCTTTGCTCTTTGATCAAGCAACTTTAAGTGGTGAATGCCAGTTTAATCAGTTGTCTTTTTAGGAGTAAAACAGGGTTATGTGACTTCATCCTTCTTTTGTTGATGCTTGAATCCAACCTACTTATGTTTTTGTTTTCATAAGAGTCCAAACATATTCATGCACCAAAGCCATTTCAGTCAATTGGAATTTTTTGTTGATGTCTGAATCCAACCTGCTTAAGTATACTAAAGGGATCCGTTTTTCAGATACAAATCCAAGACTGAGCATTTTAATCGGATCTAGCTCGTAACCAAATCTAGATCCGAACCACTCTGAGAGCCCTTCTCGTAAGTCGTTACCCTTCCTCTGCTTATATTATGCCTCAATGGATTTGCTGCCGTGACACGTATTGATTAATGCCTCCAGCTCATTCACCTCTTGTAAGCTTAATTCCATTATTGTCTGCAACTGTAAGAATCTTGAATCCTTACTCGAGGGCACGGATCTTGAGTGCTTCATTATTAATAATTGTCCTCGTATTGTATCCCTTCCCGAAGGATCATTGTTGGATACCAATCTGAGAAGTCTTTCCATTGTGAACTGTCCTAATCTGAATTCTCTGCCTAATCTGTTGCACGATCTAACATCCCTTTATCAGTTAATTATTTTCGGTCATTTCAAAATTAGTGATGCTTACTAGTTTTAGTAATCCAAAAATATAACCGAAAGTTAAATGTTCCCTGCCAATTCCATTAAGAAGAAATTGGCCTTTTAGTGTTGTTTTCTAAAACTAATTGATGTACAAAAACTGTGACAGTCGTTTTTAATTTTTTTATAGAAGCATCACCATTTTCAAATTGTAGTGAATTTGCCTAAAATGTATCACTATAAAACAATTTATCAGCAATGTATTGTGGAATAATTAAAAACTAGCAAGCAACCCATATGAACACCAGGTCAGAGTTGATTTTGGTTGCAGGTTACTTGTGTGGCCTTTGGCTTGTTACTTAACCTCTTTCTTAAATTAAAGGGAATACAACATAAATACAACTTGAACCCCTAAAGTTCAATTTCAAAGCAAAATTCTAATAGAAGCTAAACATCTCTTAATATCTCAAAAGTCAAAACCTTTTGGAACTGTGCTGGTCTTTCACCAAGAAAGATGAAGTGGGGATGCTAGAGATCCTTACTGAACCGACGATCCATCTGGACTTTTCACCTTATTAACCGGTAAGAAACGCTTAGCTTTGGCTATAAGTGATGGGTACTTGTTATCCGGAACTACTGGACTGAGCTGCTTGGCATCTTTAATGGCTCCTTCTTCGTTTTGGCCTTCGACCGGGTGGACGTGAGTGTTGTCTCTTGCTCCATTGACAGGAACTTGAAAACGGGGAAGCAAATCAGTAGGAAAGAAAAGGTACTGTAAGTTGGCCATTAGATCTTCTTCAAGGAGTACAGCTGGTAGAACGTAAGACGACGCAGAGAATGAAAAAGGACTATTTTGGAGGGGCTTTGAAGCCGTCTGAGATTTTTATAGGGAGTGAATTGAATGACTTGGGGTTTAAGGTTTCCTTGTTGCCGTTTGATTGTAAACATACGTGGGTGTATTGGTCTCTTGATTAGAAGTTTCCAGATTCTTCTTGGGAATCAGAGTTGAAAAGGAGTTCAAATCCTGTCGATCTTTTGTCTAGACTCCTTATATTGTGCTACATGTGTCCCTTAAAGCATTTAAGAAAATTACATTTACACGATTTAAAGGGCACATGACGCAACTTTTGGAGGATCCGCATAAAGAATCCACAAGTCATTCCCAAAATCAAGTTGTTATATTACAACTTACAAGGCTCCGTTCCAAATCCTGTTCCGGGAATGTTCTTTGTCGTCCGTGGCCATCAAGTTTCCGTTCCGATTCGGTTTGTATGTTTGCTTGACGCGCTTTTGACATGCGTTTGCTTTTCCAATTTCAGTGACGCATTTTGCATTTGTCAACTTATTCAACAACATATATTTGAAGCATATATACACTTAAAATGTTTTCTTAACGTCAGCAAGTCTACTTTCATCCCCATACAAACAGACAAACAATTTATGGGTCGTGTGTCTGGTTTCCAGAATCCAAGAATCCACTAAAGGCATTTGGTACAGATCACTCGGTTCTACAATCAGATGTTAGAATTCAGTATGAATCTACAATCCATAAAAAGACGGTTTCTACGGTATCAAATAGGATTAGGAATTTGAAAATCAACAAGAAAAATATTAAAATCTACATTATAATCCAAAATCTAGAATCCAAAAACCTAGCAAAAGAACCATTAATTTTACTTGCAGTTTAATTTCATACATGTTCTCCAATCCAAACATAGATTCTCGTGCTTTCTAATAACCAACCAACTAGGGTCAAACCAGGCTTTGGTACAAGGTATAGGAGGCCCCATGCATGCATGCCCAAGCTTTGCCTAATATAGTTTTTACAATTTGTTTTTTCTTTTTTGGATATTTTTATTAAAAATAAATGCTTGAACTATTTATACTTACCTATAAAATATAGTTTTTGATACGTATTTTCCAATAATTTAAGCCAATAAATAAATAAATAATTTCACCAAATGTTACAAAATGAATTAATAATATGATACATTAAGATATGCATAAAAACATTAAACAAGCTTTATACTTGCATTGGGAACCAAATCAGGCTTCACCATGTGCTTAGCCCAAGCTCAGCCCTAACTATTTCAGGCTATCGGGCTAAACAGGCTTGTGGGCTTCAGTCAAGCTTAAGCCCAGTTAAACAGGGCCAGGCCTAAAATTGCCACTCCCACGCATATATTAAGTCATATCGTTTTTGGGCAGAAGCATAAACCTTTATTATGGATTTTAAGATTTGACCCTATTTCACTACCAAGTTATAATGAGTGTTCACAAAAAAAAAAAAAAAATGACAGGCCAAAGTTTGAGAAGTATGTGCTAAAGGAGACATGAAGTTTTATCTTTTCTGATTTTGAAGCAAAGAAGAGGACTGATGTTTCGGAAATTCCATCCAATTAGGAATGAGAGAATATGCTGCAGATGAGTTCCATATGTGGCAAGTTTATGCTTTTAAAACTTGAAAACCCACTCAATCTTTATTTTTCTTTTTCCATTTTTCTTCCAAAAGGATCACCTTGTTCATTGAGAAATCTGGAAGTGTTATCTTAACAACTCTTAACTTTGTAAAGCAGCGTAATTTGCTTGAATTTGAAAACTATGCACAGACTGAAGCCAAACCCAATCTTATTTAGCAAACAATTTGCTCTTTTAAAGGCAACATAAATACAAGAAATCAAATTAACCCCAAAAAATTTCCAAAGCTAAATACTAGCAAAACATTAATGACATAGAATCAAAACATCCCCTAGCTAATATATCTTCAACAGCCCAATAACTGTAACCAACTGCTCTTCAAGAAAGAAAGATGAACAGACCCATCGGGCCTTTTCACCAAAATCGGCAATAAAGGCTTAGCTTTGGCCACAAGTGGTACGTACTTGTTACTCTGAACGCCTGGCCTGAGCTGGTTGACCTCTCTAATGGCTCCTTCTTCCGTACTTGGGCAGCCTTCAACTGGAGCAACTGGTGGGTAACTGATTTTGTCTCTTTCTCCATTGACAGGAGCTTGAAAGCAAGGCAGCAAATTCGTAGGAAAGAAATGGTACTGTAAGGTGGCCATTTGATCCTCTTGATGAAGCGTAGGAAACAGGAATCTAAATATCAAACAGAGAAGAAATTGAAGGGGTTTGAAGGATAACTGACATATTTATAGAGTGTAATGTTGAGGGTTATGACAACATGACTTGGGTAGATCGCTGTATCTTTAGCTGTTGCTACTTTTGTTCTTCTTGGATTCAGAGTTGGAAACTTTGGAACTTGTTTTATTAGAAGGAATCATTCTTGGAATAGGAGTTCGAGACTTAGAAACCAATGTCCTTGTGTTATTAGAAATTTAGAAGATACCCCTACACCCTTTTCGGCGTAGAAGATTCTTTTGTCGTCCTCTTCGGTCTCAGACGTTGAATGCTCAGTTGAGATACGAATGTCCACTAAATACACGGGTTTATTTACCTTTTCCCAGGTGAAATATAACTTGACATTTTACATGAAGAAATATGATTTAAATAGCATTCGTAGGATGCTAGATTTCAACTCGTGTGTGTCTTACTGTACATGTTGTAAAGTAAATTTTTGCTGTAAACGATCATATATTACTCATCTTAAAGAATTAATTCATTCCCAAAATCAAGGGTGCCATGTTGTCAAGACCCACTGTGTCATTCCTGCCGGCATGCCAAAAATTCAAATGACTATAATAAAAGCACAAAATTATTTAAAAAAAATAGACTAATAAATTTTACAAGTTTCTATTATCCTTTTTGAATTTTTAAATTTTTTTATTTTTATTTTGAGTTGTTTATTCTAATAGAGAATGAAATGTGCCCTTTTCTTTTAAGTAAATACCAAACATAGCTCCCTGGCCAAATCTGAGATCTTAAGATGAGAAGCCCTCGTCACTGTGTAATATTAATATTAATTAGACAGATGATACAGGTGTTCCATCTCTTCTCACACTTTCAAGTTTTCAAAGCTCATATGGCTTATTTACTAAAATATTTCTGTCGACGCTTTGTTGCCTCTTCCTAAGTACTTAATGCCTCATGGAACCGTATAACCTGAAATGGAGGAAAATACAAAAGATCTGATAACCAGTTTCAGAAAGGGAAGAAAAAAGGGCCAAGAAGAGATGGTTACTTACTCCCACATTTGGTTCCAGCAGCTAGTTTCTTGCCACAGTAGCCGGCGACATACACCACCTTGTCCATGCTAATGATATTCTCCACGTCTTTGGTAATGTGATTACACACACACGGTACGTCCACTTTTTGCACAACAGCACAGCATTCCGGCGACGGTGGAACCTTCGGGCCAGGCTTCTGAACGAATCGGCTGCATTGCTCAACCAGCCCTTTGAAATCACCTTGGCAGGCCTGCCCGGAAACTTGGTGGCCGGAGCTCAAAATTCCGACGATCACAGCAGCTACAAAGACAAAGTGAAAAACGTTTGTATGAACTGCCATGGCTTCCTCTCTCACCTTCAGTGCCTTTTGATCTGAGTGTTTGTTGTGAAGGTTAGTTCACCAGCAAGCACCGTATATAAGTAAGTAGACGTGGAAACAGGACGAGGTGGGTTAGGGAATACTGTGGGCGCCACGTTGCAAAAACTGAGGAAAGTGGTCAGAATATACCTTGAGAACAGTGAGAGAAGCCTGAGAAGGGGTTACTATTTGTGTGGGCTCCACAGTGCCACCATGAGATTTCACGTTGGCAATGGCTAGCTTAAATTTACGTTATGATTCTTGTTTACACTTTTACGTTACTGTTGTAAAGCTAGTCCTAGTCTTTAATTTGCAACTGTTGTGTGTTATGCTCTTGTTGTAAAGTGACTTGTACGTCAAGCTTTTGCAGTAGGGCACAAGCCTGAATCTGGGCCAAACGGGCTAATACCCAGTTGATGTCTAGTCCCAAGCTATGTCTAATAATAGAACTTGTTTAGACCTAATTCGTTGACAATTATTTGTAGGTGCCTTTTTCGAATCCATGTCCACATGTCCAATGTTGTCTCCACTGTATCGAAATGCCGATGACATGTTTTCAAATCTTGAATCTGAGTAGGAGAGGTGTGTCTGATTGTGATACTTGTCATGATCTGGGGTTTTAGGCATGTTTAACGACTATCATGAATCCGGTTTCAGAAATGTCTAGGTTCAAGATAAGAAAAAGAGATAATAATTATTATTTTTTAAATACAATAAATAATAGAGCTCTTTGATTGATACATTGGGTCCCACATTTTAACATGTGAAAATGTATGTCACTTAACATCTACGTTATTCTAGGTTGGCATATCAAAGCTCATTACTGGTTGCCAATGATTCCCATGCACGTGAACGCTACACCTTAAAGACCACTAAATAAGTTTCATATGTAATTTAGTGGGGTCTCGCCCAAGACGGAGATCTCTACTCGAATATGCCAAATAAGGTTCATATTTAATTTAAACAATTCATATCACATTTAATTATTATTTCTGTCAAGTAATAAATAACCCACGATAGATAATTATATAGGTGATGTGTTAAGTTATAAAAATGGTCATCTATATCATTTATCTTATTTGAGATCTTCAAACCCTGTCTTGGAACGGCTCTCTTATTGGGTCAAAGTACAAAAACAATTGGGCGGCTTGATCCATTTTTGATCCTAACAAAAGCACCCACTTAGAGCCATATCTCACTTACGGTGTGATGCTACCAACTTGTAGAGATGGCAATGGGACAAGGTTAAATGGGCAACCTGCCCGCCCCTAATGGTTAGGGTTTGGTATTGTCGAAATTAGGTTGGGAGTGTGTTCGGGTTTAGCTCACCGACTCCAACCTTAACCAATTAAAATATTATTTTTCATATAAATAATATGTAAAAATACATATTTTATTAATAAATATATTATTGATTTATATATTTAATTTATTTAAAACTTATATCTTTATGTATTTTGTAGTATAACCGGGTTAATAGTTTTGCTTCATGAAAAGATGTTCATAGAAGCAAAAGCAATCCAATTGCTTTTCTTGCTTTTTGAATCAATTTTTGAGAAGCAATACTAAACACAGCCTCAATCAACACAAGGCTCTTTCAATGTATGCCATTTTCCAAAACAGAAGTAATAAATAAAGTTTACATTTTCCCAACATCCCTCCCCCTTGAGACATAATTTCTTCTAACTCAAAGCATATTCCTTAGCTTGCTAAAAGTATCACATTTGACAGGCTTTATGAAAATATTTACAATTTGAAGATATGTCTTCAATTAGTTGGTTAACCTTGATTAATTTGGTAAACGTTTTGCATAGGAGCTTGTTTTGAGGCTTCTTAATCAACAAAGTGTCAATTACAAAAAAGATGTTTTCTCCATTATAGAGGACGAGGGATATGTTGAACAAAAAACTATAATTTGTGAAGAAAAAGGGCATTCCTATGCAAGGTTTTCTAGACTGGGACAGGACCCGGTCCGATCTGATCTCAATACAATCTATATCGGACCGGCTAATCCCAAGTGATCCGATCGAAAAAAGAGAAAATTTTGATTTTCTTTGGATCGACCGGTACCGATCCAGTCCAAAATGGTACCGGTAGGTCCATAGCCAGTCCGGTCCGGTTTAAAAAATTTAGAAAAATTTAAAAAATGGCAAAAAAAAAAGTAAAATTCATTTATAATTGTTAAAAATTATAGATGATTGATATAAGATATAATGAAATTGAAAATCTATGTTAAAATGTCAAATTATAACATATAATTTGATATGTTATAATTATAACAAATAATATGTTATTTTTATAATTTGACGCTATAGCTTATCATATTAGATGTTATAACATGTAATATAAATGAGCTACTATAATCTAAATGATAATAATATAAACATCTATAACCTAATAAATACATTCATAAAAATACATAGTAACGATCATAATTAATGTAAACTTTAACACACGTTTCTCAATGAACAACATCATGCATCGGATCCTAATATCAGTATAGCAAGTCATTCCTTGCTGTTTCTATCATTAAATCACTTAAGTATTTTATATACACAATGGAGTAAGAGCACATCAATAGAAATTAACTTGCAATATCAAATTCAAACAAGTAAGCATCATACGCTATAATGCAGTCACAAGCATATCAACATTCACAAATCAAAATCCCCTTATTCCATATAATTTGGTCTCGATGATTCTGTGTGTTCGAAGACAACTATTATTGTTAACTTTCACCAATCAAAATCCTTATAATTACAGACTGTTGACTAGTCAGAAACTTTAACTTGGTGAACATCAATGTGTAAAAATCTGGGTCCTTACATTTCAAGCCTCTTTTTATACGAGTAACGGATACCTCAATTTCCGTGTCTTTTTAAAAATATTTTATAACGAGAAAAAGAAATGGAAAAAAGACTCCACATCCGTTAAATAAAGACGTCCGTTTACATATGGATTTAATAATATTTCATTAAAAAAAAACACAAAAGACTTTCATGTTTAAATAACCGCCTAGGTATCCGTCCATTTCCATGTCCGATGACTAGTCATAATAAATGACTTTCGTATTTATGCACTTTCTTTGACGCTGTATTGTTTGAATATGTATTCTGGAAAAGAAACATGTTAGCTGATGCGATTGTTAATTTTGCCATTCTACATTTATCCTATTTCTAGATTGGAAAGCTACCAAAATGTATTAACCGTGTTTATTTGGATGACTTTTTGGGTAGGACTTTTGATAGAATAGTTTCCTTTTTAGATACAAACTGATTATTATATAAAGCTTGCTATCTTACTATCCAAAAAAAAAAGATTAGTCATAATTTTCCTTATATAAAAACATACTAATGGGCGGTCGTAATAAGTCATTTCTTGGAGGGAAATTATGAAAAATGTCACTTTTTAAAAATATTTATAAAAACAGTCCACTAGATGTCGAATTATAGAAAAGGGCCACTTTTTATCAATAATTATAAAAAAAATCCATCAAAATTAAATTACAAAATCATTTTTCAAATATAATTAAATTTGAAGATCATTTTACTTAGAACTCAACAGCAGTGTGCATGAGATGCAAGCTTCTTACATGGAACACAAACACATCTTACATGTGGCATAAGTGCATTCAAAGTGGACACGAGTGCATCATACATGAACACAAGCATATTTTGTCTATAATAAAATGATACTATTTTTTAATTATGTTTAAAAAATTGACCTTTTTCATAAATTTTCCCCAAACTTCTCTGAATTCCTTTCTGTCGGTCAAATTTGAGCATGAGCATACATAAAGGGAAGGAAATCATGTGGTCGACACGCGCTGGTGAACCATACTCTTGATAAGTTTTCTTGTTCTTGGTTATATTCTCACCTCTGTCTCTTGTTAATTTCCTTCTGGGTGATGCCCATGAGAGATTTTTTTATCGCTGAGTCCCAGTTTAATATAATTTCAGTCTTTCCCACAAATGGGTAGGTATACATCTACTTCCGTGTTGAAATAAATACAAAGACATGTATTGTAGCACCCTAGACCCAGGTCTGCCCTATCACGACACCAATCCGTCCCTGAGACCTACTTATGGGCCCAATAGAACTTGATATACACAATTTCTTGGGCAATTACAATGTAATCATCAAAGTGCATAAGCTAAAGAAGCATGGAATAAAAATTTTCCATTCAACCAAAGATCACCTGTATTATAATTTACAAAACATGATATCTGTGTATATAAAATACAACTAAGGCAACTAAATGCTCACAAGTTTATAAGTCCAAAAATAATATTTACATCCCATAAACAATTTCCCAAAACAAAATACTACATCATAAAGAGAATCCTACTGTGCGCACCTAATTTTGGATCGCACTCTGGGCGTACGTGGAGTTCGTGCGTGCCTCGGGACTTTCGGGTTGCTAGTGCCTGAGAAGTGCAGGTAGACACAAGGATTGCCTATCCGGGTCTAAGTCTGGTCTGCGGCTTATTAGGGTTCTGGCTAAGTCCTCGGTTACGTCCGGGGAAGTCCGAAGACACCCCGGCCCGCCTCGTCAGTCTTACGGGTCCCTCGAGTCTCCCTGGTTTTTGAGTCAATTTCATCCTTCCTAGACCAGCATGCCACTTTTTCAGTCTGGTGGGACCCTCTGATGGTGTGGGCCCCTTTTTATTTCATTTTTTTATCTTTTTATTTAAGTGAGGTGGGTCAAATACGGTTCCCGTTGGAAGACCCGTGGGATGCCAAAATTTGGGCTTGGCCCCAGTAGGGTTACTGGGTAACCCTTTTTGGTTTATTGAATTAATTACATATGTTAAAGGCTTAATGGGCTTGGACATGACCCAATAGCACTTAAGCAAATGGCCTTGGGCCCGTTTATTGGAAACAGCTCTGGTTTGGGCCGGTCAGAGTATGGGCCCCATAGGTGGGCCCATTTAGGCCCACAGTCCACAGGTGGGCTTAAAATAGCCCAAATTGCTTAATGGATCGGATTTCCATGGTTTGGTTCGGGTTGAGTCCATTTGGGTCAAAAAATTACATTTTTTAAGTTATTTTGAAACCGATCGCATTTATTATGCAGTTTGGCCTAAACCGCAGGCGTAATGCGGTTCAGGCCAGACCGCATATTAAGTGCAGTCATACCTGGACCGCACTGCAAGTGCGATTTTTGTCCAATTTTACTGTTTGGCGTCGATTTCGGCCAGGAACAGTTTTGCTAGCCTCCTGGAGTGTCCGGCGATTTCCATTGGGGGTTCTAGCACATTTTCGGTTGTGCCAACATCTTCATTTGTCTTCAAATCTCCATCTCTCCTCCTTGACATTTCATCACTTGCAAACCCACATGCATGGGATTTTAAGAAAGGATATAGAAAGGGGTTACGGGGTACAACAGATGTTATGGGAGGACAAAACCCCTCCTTAATGACTGATTAAAACAAACAAAGGAAAGAACAGTGTTAGCTTAATAATAAAAAAAAATGGTATCAACTTAAGCCTTTTGACTAAAAGTTACTCTCCTCTCCCTTCGTATGGAGATTCCTCACTTTCATGAGGTCTCTCTTTCTCGTAATGTGCAAAAGAAAGCAAAATGTAGTTAGAGATGAGATATTAAGAATAAAATAAGGAAAAGAACCTTGAGAAGATACCAAAATCAATAGAATTCCACTTATGTTGAATACAAAGTTATAGAAATGCTTACTGTACCATTACCTGCTTGCTTTGATATGTTGTGATTCTCCGAGAATTTTGGCAGCGCTTCCGCACTCTCGTTGATTCTCCAAAATGACTTTGAAAAGGGTCTCTCCTACTTCGGGTTAAAAGGGATAGAGGGTAGAGACAAAAAGGGTATGGTATAGGGGCAAAATGGTAAAAGCTTCGGGCTAGTAGAGTTTGGACAGAGTAGGGTCGTGGAAAAACACCATAGAGGAGAGGGGGAGAGCTTATGGGGGTTGGCTTGTTGAAATGGGGGGGCTGGCCCCTTATTTATAGACTTTTTTCTGTGACTGCATTTGAAGTGCGGTCGGCCGCCCATGTGCACGAAATCGCGTCGAATCAACCAGCTGTCGCTCCGTACGGGACACGTGTGACCGCATTTAAAAAGATTCTTATCCGATTTATTAATATCTTTAGATTTTTTTTAAAATATTATTAGAAAATTAAGATATTTTCTAAAAACAATTATTTTATTTATTTTATTGATTTATTTTGCTTTTTGCTGCTGTTTTTGACACATGGGCAGTTTTCTTGAAACTTCAACTGTCCATAACTTCTTCGTCCGGTATCCGATTTCAGCAAACTTAGTGCCGTTGGAATCGGCTCGGAACCCACTATCCCAGTCAAACTTTTTGCTCCCCAAAAGTTTGATTGGTTCATAACTTTCTCATCCGGACTCCAATTCCAGCAAACTCAGTTGCATTAGAATCGTGTCGAAGTGCTCTTTTCAATGGGATGAAGTTTGATGGCCAAATTCACTTGAATCAAAAAGTCAATTTTTTGACCCCCTCAGGGTTTGACTTTTAGTTTGACTTTTCATTTTTCTTCATTTTAGGGGTGCAAAAATCAGGTACTAACACCTACTATGGGTGGTAATAGTAATCCTCGGGCCTATAATCTGGATCTCCCTCAATCTCTGCCTCAGTGCGTAGCTCACCAGGAGGATTTGAAAACAAATCCGGTAAAACAAAACATGCGTGAGACTTAAAGTCTCAGTAAGTAGCAAACATGCATGTAGAGAATTAGTTTACGGAATTTTATAATATCATGATAATATTAACAGATATATATATATATATAGTACCAAACGTCAACCAAAATAATTCAATCGGATATGAAGAGAAATCCCAAATCAAACATCTCAATCGAGTAACTCATGAAATCAAATCAACTAATACAATCAAATACTGCAAATATGTCTTATTAGGACTCGTGGTTAGCATGTCTATAAATTAAATTAATGACCACTATCCATTTGCCACCTACACGACTTACAGAAAGAAGCCTAGCTAGGGACATATCAACAAGCGGAGCACCCACGTATGGGCTGGCAAGTGACAACCTAACCAAGTGTAAGCACCTTATTTTTGCACCCCTGGAATTGCTGAAAATGAAAACCCTGGCAAAAAGTCAAACCCCGAGGGGACAAAAATTTGACTTTTTGATTAAGTGATATTTGGCCACCTTGCTTTATATCAATGGATAGAGAATCTCGACACGGTTCCAACGCAACTGAGTTTGCAGGAATCGGGGTCCGGATGAAGGTTCTGCGGGCAATCAAACTTGGGCGAAGCCAAAAGTTGACCTTCTGCCAAAATCCGATCCAGAGGCCTACCCCTAGGCCATGGGATAGAGGGCTCCGATACGATTCTAACGCCACTGAGTTTGCCCAGATCGGAGCCCGGATGAAGAAAATATGAGCTGATGAAATTCCCGAGCAGCTAAACCGGCAATCTGCACACATGGCAAAAAGCTGCACACGTGGCGAGTTGCGCAGGAAAATATCTCGAGGATTAAATCCGTAAATATCCAAACATACGAAATATCCCAGGGACTAAATCCGTGAAAATCCGAGAATATTGGATTAAAGCAAAAATTACCGGGGGCTAAATCTTGATTTTTCGATTCTTTAGACAAACGAGCGGCCGCATTTAATGATTTCTCATCATGCGGTCGCTCGAGCCAATGTGGCAAGCAAGTGGGCGCCCCTTTGATTTTCCCTTATATAAGCCGCGCGAAATCTCGCGCAGGAGGTGGGAAGTTTTTTTTGGAAAAAAAGCTAAGTGTTCGGCATCATTTTTCTGGGCTCGGGGTTTTGAAGATAAAAACCAGACACACAGGCCCCCTCCCTTCCTCTTCTTCCTCGTCAAATCCGAAGGAGGCCGCGCTCTTGGTGTGAGAAGAAGGTTGCTCCGACGGCCGCTCGCGCGCTCCAAGGAGGCTTCCTCCACTTCGGAGAGGTGTTAGGAACACCCAGGTAATGTTCTCAATGGCCACTGTTCCAAAATAAATAAGTCCATTGGTATCTGTTATTTTCTGTTATTTCGTATAGTAGCAGTGATGGTGTGATTCGAGGGGGGAGCATGTTCTCCCTGATGTTTGCATCTTCTGTATCCCATAAAGCCCCCAGTCCCCTTCCTTGCATGTTCTGTTAGTGTTTAGGTGTTCGAATTTGCAGGTTTACAAGGAGGTTTGATTTTCATAAAAATGTGTTTAGATTAAATCCAAAACTAGTTGGGAAGTGTTCTGGGCATGTTAGGAGGCTAGTGGAACAGTTACAGACCGAAAAAAACCGGACAGAGATGGAGATCTCAAAAAAACAGAGAGTTGAAAATCACAGTGACCTGCCGCCCACCTGGCGCCCACCTGGCGCTCACCTAGGAGGTGGGCGCCCCTTTTAGCTCACTTCCCGCCGAGCTGGCGCCCACCTAGCGCTCAGCTCGCGCCCACCAAAAAACAGGCGAAATTCTCGCGCCCATCTCGCGCTCACCTCCCACCCATCTCGCGCTCACCCCCCGCCCAGCTCGCGCTCACCTGGTATCGGGTGAGCGCCAGGTCAAAATTTCGCCCAGATTCTGGCGCCCATCTGGCGCTCACCTCAGGAGGTGAGCGCCAGGTCCAAAACAGGCCGAATTGTCATTTTTTTTGAAAATTCCAAAAATACCCCTTGTCATACCGCAGGGGGCTTCGCCCCCCGCACCCCCTACCCCTTCACTTCGCCCACAAGGCCCCCGGGTACCTCCCCTTGGACCCAGCACATTGAGCCATCTTTTTCTTGATAGGGTGTCAATTTTGTGTATTTTCTTATGTGATTATTGCTGAATGTGGGTTTTATTTCCAAACCGAACCGGATGAACCAATAGGGTTCCCGGGTCACCCGGAAACCCAACATGGGCCATGGACCGACCCGGTCCAAATTGATTTCCGGTGGGCCTTCCAACGGGGCCCACCAAGCCCGACCAACCCATTCATGCTTAACTAAGATAATAAAAGATTTGAGTGGGCCAGACCACTTGAGGCCCACCCAAGCCCTAATTGGGCCATGTATGATTAAAGTAGGATGTGGTTTGGCCGAGACCACGGGTAGGGCCTATCGGGCCCACTAAGCCCATGAACCCCGACCAACTTAGGGTTTCCAAACACTAAGTCAGGAAGCCTTGGGCTTTCAAGCCCAAGCCCAGGTAAAGGGCCCCAAGCCCAGTACTTGGCCCGTGTTGGCACAGATAAGAAAGATAAAATCAAAATCACTTGGCAACCCATTGTGGGGCCCACTCAAGGGCCCACAAAGCAATCCCGGCCCACTTTTGGCATGAAATCCACTTAACTAATCCAACTTGAACTCTAAAATAAAATCAATTCAAAGTGAGCAAAAATCCAAAAGGGCCACACTTGGCCCACCAAGGGATACCGTGGGCCTTCCAACGGGGCCCACCCCACCAGGCTCAGATCATCTTAATAAAAAAGATAAAATCAAGTAAAGGGACCCACACCACTTTGGCGGTCCCGCCAGACTTAATCAAAATTGCATGCTGGAATAGGAATCGGGTGAGTGAGAGACCAAAGTTGACTCAAACCAAGGAAACCTATGGGACCCGTCACTTGACGGGGTGGACTGGGGTGTCTACGGACTTCCCCAGACCGCAACCGAGCCCCTACTTAGAATCTCAAAGCCGCAGACCAAAAGCCTTAGTAGAAGAACTTAGGCACCCAGGTGTCTGCCTGCACCCCATCAGGCAGTGGCGACTCCAAACAAAACCCCGAGGCACGCATCGTTGTTTTGCGTGCGCCTCGTCGTGCGACCGAAACCGGGTGCGCACACCAAGGATCAAGGCAAAGTAGGATTCCCCACCCACTGCTCGATGAATCACAAGGACTCCCACCGGTTCCCTGCGATGGGGGGTTGCCGCAGCCCTCTGTTCCCCGAGAAGGCCTCACCGATTCCCCACAGTGGAATGCTATATGGATAAGGAACTTAAAGCTAATAAGCCAACACCAACACACAGACTAGACTTACTGTGGATCTACACTAAGAACAACGTCCAATTAGACGACTCACAATTCAAAACAAACCAATCAAATCAATGAATGAAACCAGTACTTAAACCAAAGCCAAGTGGAATTCCCCATCCATCGCCAAATCACATCATAATCCAAGTGGAATTCTTCATCCACTATTAATTCAACCGAGACCAGGTGGAATTCCCCATCCACCGCCAATAAAACAATAAGCCAAAAGCCTTGTCAAATCATATAAGAGTTTTTTAACATTGCTTTCATAAATCCAAATCGATCAAAACGAACATCATAAAATCCTCAAAACACATTTTGGATGAGTGGGATAGTCTTAGGATTCCTAAATAAGTCACCATACCAAAAATCAATGGATTCCGAGACAAAAAAGTTTTGGACATAAAAAATATTCCAAGTTTGGTTAAAAATGTTTACTTTTGGGTATATAATTTTTCTAGACAAATCTACAAGGAGTTTCAAGCTCAAATTCTGGTTGTAATCTAATGGAGGGTAAACAAATCTTCTGGAATAATATGGGCTTCTGGATCATTCATTTGGGTATCAAACTCAAAAAGTGGCTTTGATGAAAATCAGGAAAACTGGAAATTTATGCATGAACTGAAAAGTTGACTTTTTATTGGTTGAGAATTGGGCCTTGGAAGCATTTTTTTTGGTTCCAAATGAGGGGTAAAACCTTATTTACATCTAAAGACTTAAGTAAATTGAGCAATAAATACACAAGACATTGTTCGGGAAAGGGTTTGGGAAGAAAAGGATGAAGAATTGTCAAAAACAGGGTCCACGATTGGTTCTTAAATTAATTGCCCATGGGCGATTAGTCTTAACGTTCGAGCGTTAAAGCCAATGTTCGCGTGCCCCAGGTTTAAAACAGGGCCGACGTGCGCACATCCCTCCTCACGATTAATCCTGATTCGCGATTTGAAATAATAGAGACTAATTTTTTTGGGGTTTTGGCTCAGGATTAATCACCAATTTTCAGGATTGATCGTCAGGTCGGGTTTTCAAATATTTTTGGCTATTTTCAACACAAAACTCATATAAATCATTTCCAACCTTTCCAACATCAAATAGGATGATCATAAAACATCCCAACATACTTAAAAACACTTTCCAAAACAGATAATGATCCCAAATCCACATGAACACAAATCCAACCCATGAAACATCATTTAAAATACCAAACTCAAACCCTAATCTGAAATATAATCAATAGAGGTTACAAATCCATGGTAAATTAATAGAAAACTAAACAAGGTTGTTTTACAACCAAAACCCTACGAATTTTAGAAGCAAAAACCAACATGCAAGATCATTTTTTCAAATAAATCAAACCCTAGAGAGAGAATACGAATTTTGTAATACATTTTATTTTGAAGGGTTTGCTACTTACATGTTCATGGAGAAGCACAACTTCTGTCCAAGCTCTCCTCACCTTCTCCTTCTTCTTGAAGCTTTCAAGTAAGCTCACAATCTTCCTCTCTTGTTCTATATGTTCAAGACAAAAGAAAGTGAGTTCAAAACTCTTAAAATTTGAGCTAGGGCATCCTTTTATATGCCCAACTTTTGGTCTTTCAAATCTGCCCCTAAACAAAGCTTCTATTCTACTAAAACCCTAAGGTGTACCTAAGGCATCCTAAGGGGGTATCTTAGTGTTAAGTGGGGGTACCTTAGTGTTATTTAAGGGGGTACTTTGGTGTTTTAAGGGGTACTTTGGTATTTTAAGGGGTTTTCCTTAGCTATTTCAAGGAGTATATACTTTAGGGGTGCTTGGGAGTACCTTAGTTATACAAGAGGGGGGGGTACCTTAGTTATAAGAGGGGGTACCTTTGTTATATAAGGGAGTACTTTAGTTTTACAAATGGGGGTACCTTAGCTATAAGGGGGTGTACCATTAGGTAATAAAAGTGGGGTACTGTGAAATATGGAAAATCAATTTAATGACTTCCTAATCATCACACGGGATTCGTTAAAACAAGGAGTCGCCACCATTCTGTTTAGGTGTGAATGGACACCAAAAATATCAAATCCAAACAAGAAAGACAAAAACTAGAGTAAAAATAACTCTATTTTAAAATACAAAAAAAAAACCAAAGATGGATAAAGGGATTAGGATATGAACAGGGGAATGTGTTAGGCACTCCTATTTATCCACACAAGGTGGTTGCCAAGTATTGTTCATATTAAAAACAAAGAAAGCTTGCTTAAAATAAAAAAAACATAAAAGTGACAAAAGTGTATGGTTTTTCATATGAATAGCCCGATTAATTCAGAACCTTCAATATGATTATACCATTCTAAGGGTTTCATGATTAAAATAAAATTGAGATAAAAATCAAAGAAAACCAACCTAAAGTGAAACCTGAAAAACTAGCTTTAGGTTAAACCATTAAAAGGTTGAAAAACTAAATTGAAATCTCTTGATTAAAAAATTGAAGAATAAAGTTCTTTGGAGTACAGATCTGATCCGGATCTCTCATTAGTAGAGAGATAGAACCCCCACTCAACCCATGTTGATGAAAAAACATCAAAAGGGAGAGTTTAGACCATAGGATCCTTTCTCCAAGATTAAAACAACTTCAAAATCACATCATGAAACCCTATAGGTTACTTTTAGGCTTTTGGTTTCAGATTTACCATATAGATCATGGGTAGATCCAGAATCCTAGCCAAATATTACCAAAATCAAGAAAACAGTGATATAGGTGCAATATGTGTGAAAAACCAAAATTGTAGGAGGAAGTGGGGATCTCACGCTATGAGCAGCACAGATTTATAGGATTCCTCCAGATTCAGAATAAAACTTTTAAAACATGAACAAAATAGTAAAATAAATCACATATCACAGATTGCAGCACACATGGGCCTATCCTACAGATCCACCCGTTCTCTTTTCCCCTAGCTCTCTCTTCACATTTTACGGCTAGAGAGGAGTCTTGAGGTACTTGGAGATAGGTTTGGGGATACAAACACAAACAAGAGGCCTTATTCTACAAAAAAAGAGAAAAGAACAGATTATAGGGTTCTATTCTAAGAATCCACTTGTTCCCCTTTCCCTTATCTCTCTCTTCACGTTTTATGGCAAGAAATGAGTCTTGAGGTACTTGGAGATAGGTTTGGGAATACAAACAAGAAGTTGGCCTTATTCTACAAAAAAAAGAAAAGAACAGATTATAAGGTTCTATTCTAAGAATCCACCTATTCCCATTTCCCCTAGCTCTCTCTTCACGTTTTACGGTTAGAGAGGAGTCTTGAGGCACTTGGAGGCAGGTTTAGGGATACAAGTATAAACTAGGCCTTATTCTACAGAAATGGAGAAGATTATACTATTTCTAGAATTAAAAATAGAAAATAAAAGAGAAAAGAAACTTACCTGGATTGAGAAAGCAGAGAAGCAAGGGTTCCCTTCTTCACTTGGAGCTCTTCAAGCTTCAGATTCTCAGCCCTTTACTTGAGGAGAGGCCTTCTATTTATAAGCAAACCCAGGGGCATGGTTGGTCTCAGGGGTATGCCAAGATAGGGTTCTAGAATGTTCCAATTGAGTTAAAAAAGGAGTTAATGTAAATCCATTAAACTACAGAGGATAAACAAGAGGATTCAAATCTCCCAGAGAGAGATTTGAGTGTAGATAAGGCTCAGAAATCGAAAAATGATGAATTCGCACAAAAAAAAACCTGTACCCGCATATTTAATGCGGTCGTGCCTTGCTCGCATTGTTAATACGGGCACGGCATGACCGCATATCAACTACGGGCATGACCAGACCGCAGATAAAATGCGGGCATTGCATGTTTGACCAAATTTTACACTTTTTTTATCTGTTTCAAATCCCAATTACATATTTTTAATTATTTTCTCGTTTTGTAATGCAATTTGGGGTGTCTACAGGTACCTTAGGTAAATCAGAGGAGTACCTTAGGCAATACAAGGGGGTACCTTAGGTATTTAAGTGGGGTACTTTAGGAATACAAGAGGGTACCTTAGGTATTCAAGTGGGGTACCTTAGGTAAAACAAGGGGGTAGTTTAGGTATTCAAATAGGGTACCTTAGGCAACACATGGGGGTACCTTAGGTGTACTTGAGTGGTACTTTGAGTAACACTTGTGTCAGCACCTATTTTTGCTCCCCCAAAAATGCAGACAATGAAATTCTAATCTATAAAGTCAAACCCTGAGGGGGCCAAAAGTTGACTTTTTGATCAGGTGCAAATTGACCACCATACTTCTTTCCATTAAAAAGGAAATTCCGATACGGCTCCCACGCAACTGAGTTTGCTTAAATCGGAGTCCGGATGAAGAAGTTATGAGTTAGTCAAACCGTGTGGGGAGCAGAAATTGACTTTCTGCTAAAAATAGAATTTACCGCCATACTCTAGCTCAGTGGATAGAGAATTTCGAGTTGATTCCAACGATGCCAAGTTTGCTGAAATCGGACATCGGACGAAAAAGTTATGGCTGGTCAAAGTTTCAGAAAAACTGCCCACGTGGCAAAACAGCATCAAAAGGCAGAATAAATAAATATCAGAGATTAAGTAATTGTTTTATAAAAATATCTTGATTTTTAAATAATATTTTAATAAAAAATCTTGATTTTTGTAATAAAATATTCATAAAATCGGATAAAATCTTGCTTATAAACTAAATTGAATAAGAGATTTTCAAATCCAGCATTTAAAAAACGTGCACGATCGCATTTTAAGTGCGGTTTGGTCATGACCGCACTTAAAATGCGGTTCCGACCTTCTAGAAGCTGCCACGCGTTGCTAACTAGCAGATTCGCACGTTTTAAATGCCAACCGCACTTTAAGTGCGGTTCCTGCACTTTTAGTGCAATTCAAGAGGGTTTGACCGGAAAATTTTGCTTATAAATAGGCCCCAGATGCAATTATTTGGAGGAGGCCTTTTGAACCCTGTCATTACCCTGCTGCTCTGGCGATCTGAAACCTCCCTGAAGCTTTGCCCACACATCTAAACTCTTTTTCATCCCCAAAATACCCTTGGATCCCCCTTTTTCTTCTTCACCTCTCATTTCTATTTATAAAAGAGCAAGAGGAGGTGACTTTTGAGAACGAAGGAGACTTTGAAGCTGCTGTCCACCTTCACTGGAGGATCACAACACTTTTAGATAAAAGTTAACACCAAGGTGAGAAAGCTTGTGATATTTTGTTCGATATAAAGTAAAATAAAGTTCCTTTGAGTTTATTTTTTTGAGTTACTCTGTATTTATCTCTTTTTATTCATCTCTAACCGTTTTGATTTTATTTTGCAATTTTGCACACTGTGGGAGTCCCCATGGTAAGAGGTACTCCCCATATGAAGAAATGGGAGGAGAGTATGTCTTTAAAGAAGAAAGGGATGTTTGAATAATCTTAGACCCCATTTGTATCTTGTTAATTCATCTTTCAAAAGAGCGGTTTGTCCTCTTTTCTCCATTTGATGTATCCTTAAATCCCCCTTTCCCTTCATTTATGGTTTTGTTTGCTCCATTTTTTCCTGTCATATGATTGATCATCGCATCATCATGTCATCCCACGCATAGAATAAGATAAAGCGAACATTTTTATTTCCCTTTGTTTATGACCTTAACATGTTTGTACAGGTTGCATGTAAACACCATACACACACCCACGTACAACATCCAAGAGCATACTTAGGGGCTTGTCTTGTCATACATGCATATCACCATGAGTAGCTGTGAATGGTTTCTTGTTTAGCATACTCAATAGACTATCTATATTGATTCCACATGCATTAAAAGTTGTATCAAGCATCATGCATGTAATCTTCTTCATTTACTGTTTGATGAATTTTAAAACATCACTTGCACACACGATCATCATTGTTTTGCTTAATTCATATGTGTTTACGTGTGCTAATTTAAGGTATGTGTGGATAATGGATGAAGGTGGTTTGTTTTAAGCCAAATTTGAGCATTGATACCACTGTGAGTAGGGCTGGCAATGGGTCGGATATATATCCGAATCTGACCCGAATCCGATCCGAAATTACCGAATTCGGATATAGGATTTAGATCCACGGTTCGGATACGGATCTCGAATTTCGAATCCGAATTTTTTTGGATTCGGATTCGGATATACATGTACCGATCCGAAAAAGATCCGAACCGAAAACATACTTATAATATATATAAACTTAGCCCAGACCATGGTTCAACTATAAGTTAAAAGGGTTAAATCATCATTTGATCATTAGACACTTGGATTTGTGTTAAAATTTATAGTTAAATTTACTTTAATTGTTAAAATTGTTTTTTAAAGTTTCAGGTTCAAACAGGCTCGAATTCGGATTTCGGATATTCATTGAATTTCGAATTCGGATTTAAGTATTAAAGATCCGTCGGATATCGGATCAAATTTGAATATCGGTAAACTTTTTTCGGATCGGATTCGGATCTTAGCAGATCCATATATTCGACCGATTGCCACCCCTAACTGTAAGTCTATTCAGAGACCCACAGAAGATCACGAATGCCCCTGGGGAGAAGTCGAGCTGAATTTCGCGGCCATTTCGGACTTTTTTGGATTTTTGGACCTGAACCGCATACTCAAAGCGGTTCGGGTAAAACTGCACTTGTTCTACGGTTGTGCCTTGACCACACAAGATGTGCGGTCAGTTCCCAGAAACCATAAAAATCCAATTTCTTTGACCCGAATCCATCCAACTCGATCCAAATTTAATCAAACTGAACCATTTGGGTCCTTGGGTCAACCCAAGCCCACTTTTTGAGACGTGGGCCTTACAACAGGGCCTAAATTCAATCCGGCCCAAACCAAGGCCCATTTTCGATAAACGGGCCCAAGGCCATTTGGATATTTGCCCATGCGTCACAACCAAGCCCAAGGGGCCTTAAAAAATTTAACCCACTAATTTCTGTAAATATAATTGAATCTCAAATCAAATAACCAAATCCAAAAAGGGTTACCCAATAACCCTAATGGGCCTTAGGTTTGACTGAAGCTCGATATGGAATCCCATGGACCTTCCAATGGGCCCACATCCAACTCACTTCACTGAAAAAGGATAAAAAGATAAAATCAATTAAATAAAGGGGGCCTACACCTTCAGCGGTCCCCACCAGACCAAATAAATTGCATGCTGGCCTAGGAAATTGGGTGAGAATAATTTGACTCGAACCAGGGAGACCCAAGGGACCCATCAAACCGACGGGGCGGGCCAGGGTGTATTGGGACTTCCCTGGACGTAACTAAGAACTTAACCAGAATCTCTAATAAGCCACAGACTAGTAAAATTAGGCCCGGATAGGCATCCTTTGTATCTGTCTGCACCTCTCAGGCAGTGGCGACTCCAAATGTCCCGAGGCACGCACGTCCCACGTGCGCCTCGCCCGTGTGAAATCAGGTGCGCACAACTTGAATGTGCTTTGGGTAATACATGAGGGTACTTTAGGTGTACTTTGGGCATACAATGGGGGTACCTTGGGTAATACTTGAGAGGTTATTTAGGTATTCTTGGAAGATACTTAAGGTACAATAGAGAGGTACTTTGAGTATTCTTAAGAGTTACTTTAGGTATTCCTAGGGGATAAATTGGGTACACTTGGGAGGTACCTTGGGTAATACTTTAAAGGTACTTTAGGTACTCTTAACTCTAATTTTTCAGAATTTGATTTCCAATTCACTAGATCTAATTGAAAGATACCTTAGCCAGTTGTAATTTAGACATAACACTAACTAAGCTTATCTTAATAACTTCAATAAAGTTTAATTTGATTTCCCTAAATTTTCAATTATAATCTACATTTACCTCATCTTCATAATACAATTACTTAATTAGTCTAATAATTACACTTTAGATAATTAATCTTAATAATTAAGATATAATCCTGGTCGGGGTTTTACAAGAAGAGTTCCTATGAGAGATCATTTGATCACTCTGTCCCAATTTAATAAAATTTCGATCTTTCCCACAAATGGGTAGGTATACATCTACTTCCGTGTTGAAATGAATACAAAGACATATATGATGTGAAGTGTGAAAAGAAGAGCTCGCCAAGTTTGAAATATTATCTACTTTGTTATTAAATAAATTGGGCAAGAAGAGTTCCCATGAGAGATTTTTTGATCGCTTTGTCCCAATTTAATAAAATTTCAGTCTTTCCCACAAATGGGTATGTATACATCTACTTCTGTGTTGAAACGAATACAAAGACATATATGATGTGAAGTGTGAAAGGAAGAGCTCGCCAAGTTTGAAATATCATCTACTTTGCTATTAAATATATTGGGCAAGAAGAGTTTTAATGTTTCTGTGCTTATGTATCACTACAATTGTTAACGTTTGAGTTTATGTATAACTAGCAAATGTTAACGTTTTCACATGGAGGTTGATATTTCATTTAGACCAATAGATTTTTAATAATTAAATAAAAATGATTTTTTGTAAATTAATTATGTAATATTTGAAAGATATTTTCTTGAATTATTTTTCAAAGGCCATGAGAGTTTTATATTTATTTATGTTATTGAAATTGATATTTAGAATTTAAAAGGTTTTTCTTAATTATTATTTTTAGGCCTTTTGCATTCATACCCCTATATTATAATTTTGTTTACACCCTATACGAACCGACGAATAAGAGAAGAGCACGTGGCACTTATGTGGCTTACTTAGGCCATGGCATCAACACACGTAGGCTTTGTACAATTGGACAGGCCACGACAGCATACGCATAAACCAAGAGTACAGTTAAAGCCACACAAGCCAATACGACAAAACCACATTCACAACTATCAGAAGATCGTGCCATTGGTCGTTCAAGAGTAACCTATTTTAAGATCGTGGCCGAGCGGTTATCTTTCTATAGCAGAAGACAGAAAACGGCCAACCGCCATGAAGATCGTGCA
Organism: Buxus sempervirens; assembly: GCA_947561395.2. NCBI lineage: Eukaryota > Viridiplantae > Streptophyta > Magnoliopsida > Buxales > Buxaceae > Buxus > Buxus sempervirens. The sequence continues at coordinate 5,007,263 of OX387182.1, forward strand.
AGAGTAGGACGTTGAGCAACCGTCAAGGATTGGCTATAAAAGACACAACTTCGAAGAACTCAGGGACACAATCCATCCAACCGCAACCGGTTATAATATTATTTTGATCATCCGTGATCTTTATCCCCTCTCCTACACTGTAGTCAGAAGGATAAACTAGGACCTCTCTCATTGCTTCCAGTCGCAGTGACATCTTAGACCCCTCTTTACTCCGATTAACACCAGAATCCTGCCACAGGAGAGTAAGTTGAGGCCGCCCCTGACTCACAGTTCTGTGTTTATAGAATCCCGAGCAGCCGGTCCCGAGACTCGCTCTGATCACGCCAGGTGACTTGTGTATTTTCGGGTAAGCAACAATCCAAGGTGAACCCCCTGAATTGGCTTTGCTAGCAGCCGCCCCCTTCCTCCTGTGCTTATACCCGATTACGGCTATAAGACCAGGACAGGCCGGTCCTGCAAGCCCTGTCAGTTTTCTTTTTACTTTTTGTTTCCCTTTTGAGGATTATCTATTGTCGCTTTCGGCCCGTCGGCCGATTTATAATAAAGGATTTGTGTGCCATTAGTTGCTTTCGCTTTCAAACACTTACAAGAACCCAAACGAAGACCGAACCCCTAGTCTTCATATCATCGCCTGACCGATTTTATTACATGTGACTTGCAGTACGACTGAACCGATCCCGGTTTGGATTCGGAACAGGTGCCCGGGGTCAGGGCTCGACCCGAAATCATTGTATCAAACGATACTGGCACGCCAGCGTAGAGACACATCATCAACACCGACACGTGTCCACATCGGCCCAATTTCGGAGCAACAAATATATTTGTATATATATTCTCTTGTTTTTAATATTTGTATTTATATCCTAATATCAAATTCCATTAACCTTTTATTGTTTATTTTTATTAAATGACTAGAATTTATTAAAAAGTAACACCAACATAATAAAAATATAGGAAAACTTATCCAATGCATGATTTGCAAGAGATTGAGCAAGATTGAGCAACCTTATTGCCTTCACGGTAAACACGAGAGAAACAAACTCGAGAAGATTTCACACCGACTCACATGGCATTATGTGATTCACATTTTACGCGTTTTTTTGATCGAAACGTTTTCTTGGATCTTCAGCTTTACCAAATACCACCGATTCTCACGAGCTGTACAATCACGCCTTCTCGCGAGCGCCCTAACTTTTTGGCTTTTCTTATGGGAAAATTATGAAAAAGTCAATTTTTTAAATATATTTATAAAAACAATCTATTAAGATGTTGAATTATAAAAAAAGGTCACTTTTTAAACATAATTAAAAAATAGTATTATTTTATTATAGAAAAAACACATTTGTATCCACGTATGATACACTCGTAGTCTACATAAAATGTGTTTGTATCCCATGTAAGATACACTTATGTCCCATTTAAGAAACTTGCATATCATGTACAATGCGCATGTATCCCAAGTAAAATGATCTTCAAACTTGATTATTTTTTAAAAGTGATTCTATAATTTAATTTTATGGACTTTTTTATAATTATCAACGAAAAGTGGTCCTTTTTTGCAATTTAACATCTTAATGGACTGTTTTTATAAATATTTAAAAAAAGTTATCCTTTTCCATAATTTTCCCTTTATTTTGTTTATAAATTTTTTTTCCTCTTTCATACTTTTAGGTGATCAGGAATAGGGCTGGCAATGGGTCGGATATATATCCGAATCCGACCTGAATCCGATCCGAAATTACTGAATTCGGATATAAGATTTAGATCCACGGTTCGGATACGGATCTCGAATTTCGGATCCAAAAAAATTCGGATTCGGATTCGGATATACATGTATCCGATCTGAAAAAGATCCGAATCGAAAACATACTTATAGTATATATAAACTTAGTCCAGACCATGGTTCAACCATAAGTTAAAAGGGTTAAATCATCATTTGATCATTAGACACTTGGATTTGTGTTAAAATTTATAGTTAAATTTACTTTAATTGTTAAAATTGTTTTTTAAAGTTTCAGGTTCAAATAGGCTTCAATTCGGATTTCTGATCGAATTCGGATTTTGGTTTTGAATTCGGATTTAGGATCGGATATCGGATCGAATTTGGATTTCGGATATTCATTGAATTTCAAATTCGGATTTAAGTATTAAAGATCCGTCGGATATCGGATCGAATTCGGATATCGGTAAATTTTTTTCAGATCGGATTCGGATCTTAGCAGATCCGTACCATATTCGACCGATTGCCACCCCTAATCAAGAATTGGTGGACATGTCTTCCCCACTTTGAATGCTGAGAGGCAATACCGACAAAAAAATTAAAGTAACTTTTGGCACGTTGCTTCCCCCTTCTTGTTTTTTTCTTTTGGCTTTTGTAGAATTGACATGTTGCTTTCATTCAAGACCTTTTATTCTTTCTTGTATTTTTCTTTTGGCTTTTGTAGAATTGACATGTTGCTTTCATTCAAGACCTTTTAAGGATAAGGCGTAGGGCTTTAGTTCCAGATGGGTGGATCCGGTTTTCATTAATATAGTTCGGTCTAATCGAAATTTATTTATTTATTTATTTTTTTGAAAAGAGAAGGAGAAACTTTGCATTACTGTAAAACCAGAGTACATCTAGGGAAGGAACGACCGTAAAAATCATTCTTCAAAGCGATAAAAATGGTAGAAGGAAAATTACTAAACCAAAGACAGGAGAAGAAGTCAAGAGCAAAATTGGCAAGACAATCCGCCACACAATTTTCTTCACGGTAAATGTGTCAAATCTTAATATCTTCAAAAAAAAAAAACATGATCGCCCATGCTTCTTCAATAAGATCAGCAATCTTCCAAGGCAAACTAAAATTTATTAGTCCAAACGTTATTATTTGAGTTCGATTCGGTTCATTAATTGGTTTCATGCCACAAATGACACTTGCCTAAGCCAAGTGCAAACTAAATTCTCAATTCAAGCTTTTATTCCGGTTGGGTCGAATGGGCTTTGGCGGTCGGATTAGGTTTACAACTTAAAGCTCGGATCAGGAGAGACCATGCCGCGTAGTTTTAAACATGTCGGCACAAACGCATTTTTTCTGAAGGTAAAATCCGATGGTTCAGAGAAACCATCGGCTCAGATGTGTTTTGGGGTGTGGGGCCCTATTGAAATGGGGCATCCGTATGTACGTTCCATGGATTCAATTATTGTGGTGGGATGCGAACGGGATTAATTGGAAGATCGAGCGTGCTGAGTTTCAAACTTCTCGTATTTGGACCTTCTACAACAAATCTGGTTCCTCATCCCACCATCTTCAATCTGCACTACTGAGTTCTTTTGTTTCACTCCTTTTTATTCTTCTTTGTATCACCTTATCCCAGAAACAATGGCAGCAGAGATATTTCTGGGCCCTATCGTCGAAAAGCTACTCGAGAAGTTGATCTCTGGTCCGGTCCGACACGTCGCAGACCTATGGAAGGTCACCACCCAACTTGGAAAGCTGAGCAAAACGTTGTCAGAAATTCAGGAGGTTCTGGATGACGCAGAGGCTCAGCAGATAACGAACAGCCGCATCAAGGAGTGGCTGAACAAGCTTCAACATGTGGCCTATGACTTGGAAGACTTGGCGGACGAGTTTGAGACCGAATCTCTTCGAAGGGAAGTGGAAGCTCGAGCTTCAACCAACCCAAATAAGCAGGTACGGGTCCAAAACATCGTCCCTTCCTCTCTCCGTCCTTCCGTTGTTTCGTTTAAATTGAAGATAGCTTCCAGGCTAAAAAAGACTAACGAAAAACTGGAGCAAATTGCAAAAGAAAGGGATGCTTACGGTTTGTCGAAAAGATTTGGAGGGATTTCCACCACTGTAGTCAGGCCACGAGCACCCACATCTTCCCTTCCAGATAACTCTCCTGTATTCGGTAGAGAGAAAGAGAAGGAAGAGCTAATCCAAAAATTGCTACAATCAGATGAATCAAGTGATGATGGGATGCCTGTGACTGTGATTCCCATCGTGGGTATGGGTGGAGTGGGCAAGACCACCCTTGCTCGGCTTCTATACCACGATGAGAGGGTCAACAAGAATTTTAATCTGAAAGCCTGGGCTTATGTGTCTCAAGAATTTGATCTGGTAAGGGTTACACAAGCAATTCTTGAGTCATTTACGACCAATATGTCACATAGACATGAGGAGCTGGAATCATCAGCTCTTGGGGCTGCCACCAACATGTCTCATCATCTTGAACACCTAGACCCACGTCAAGTTACACTGAGGGAGATATTGAATGGGAATAAATTCTTGCTTGTTCTGGACGACCTATGGAGTGTTAGAAGTACTGATTGGGATGAGTTACAGAAACCGTTTAGTGCTGGGGCATTTGGAAGTAAAATTTTAGTTACAACCCGGAATTCAAACTTCCTGACAAAGCCAATCGACGGTGCTTACCCTTTGAATCACTTGACCAATGATGATAGTTGGTTACTGTTATCGCATCACGCATTTGGAAAGAGAAACACTGATGCATATCCAGAATTGGAAAAAATTGGGAAGCAAATCGTAGGAAAGTGTCAAGGTTTGCCGTTGGCCGTGATCACACTCGGACGCCTCCTGCAATCTGTTGTAAATGCTAAGGAATGGGAAAAGGTATTGAAGAGTGAAATATGGGCTCTGCCGGTTGATCAAAGTGACATCCTTCCAGCTCTAAGATTGAGCTACTTTCATCTCCCTTCACACTTGAAGCCGTGTTTTGCTTACTGTGCGATACTCCCGAAAGGCTTTCAATTTAAACCAGGTTTTTTGATACCCTTGTGGATAGCAGAAGGTCTTGTAAAGCCTGAACAAAATAAAAATATTGAAGATGTAGGCCATGAGTATTTTGACGATCTTCTATCAAGGTCATTCTTTCAAGTGACTCTGGAGGATGAATCGTACACCATGCACGACCTCATTGTGGAACTAGCTAAATTTATTTCAGGAGAAATATGCTTTCACTTGGATGATTTGAAGCCCAATCAATTGCTCAAAATTTCCGAGAATTGTCGCCACTTTTCATATGCAAGTGAGTTTTGTGAAAGTAGAACAAAATTTTGTGGCGTTTACAATGCCAGGCGCTTACGAACCTTCTACAAATTAGAAAAAGGTTGTGAAACCTCCTACACTGTTAGACAAGTCCCATATGATTTGGCGTCATCACTAAAGTACTTACGGGTGCTGAGTTTTGGTTGTTATAACATCTCAGAGCTACCAGATTCAATTGGCAATTTGAAACATCTGAGATATCTTAACCTCTCCAACACTGCAATCGAAAGCTTACCGGATTCAATATGTACGCTCCACAATCTGCAGTGTTTGTTTTTATGGAAATGCGGATTTCTTACTGAGTTGCCTAGAGACATGGCCAACCTGATTAACTTGCGTGTTCTGGATAACGATCGATGTTTCAGCCTACAAAAGATGCCTACAGGAATGTGTAGGTTGAGAAATCTCAGGGAGCTAACCTATTTTGTTGTGGGAAATGACCTTGGATCAAGCATAAAAGATCTAAAGGATTTGGATCTTCAAGAGAGTATTCACCTGTCTAAGTTGGAGAATATTATTGATAGTCGGGACGCTCGAGAGGCCAATTTCAAAAACAAGCTCAATCTTAAAAGGCTGGAGTTGGAATGGAGTAGTTACAAAAATGAGGCCGCAGATTCTTCGAGAGATAGTAAAGATGTGCTTGAATCACTTGAACCTCATGAGAAACTGGAAAGCCTTTCCATTGTTCACTACCATGATAGAGAATTCCCAAGCTGGGTAGGGCATTCATCCTTCAGTACATTAAGTTTCCTCGAATTGACCAATTGTAAAGAATGCCGGTCTCTCCCTACTCTTGGGTTACTTCCTTCGCTAAAGGAGCTTCGCATTGTTGGATTCCATCAAGTGAAGAGAGTGGGTCCAGAGTTCTATGGGGTTGACTGTCATGAACCATTTAGATCACTGGAGAAGCTTACATTCATCGACATGAAAGAGTGGGAGGAATGGACAGGACCTGAAGAAGAATTGCCTTGCTTATGCATGCTTCACATAGAGCGTTGTCCTAAACTACGAAGATCCTCACAATTGTTTCCTGCAGCCTTGGATCAATTAAAAATAATAGATTGTCGAGAACTGGTAGAATTTTCATGGGATTCGTCACTCTCGCATGATTTGTTACAGTGCGAAAAACCGAAAGCGTCACTTGTAAGCTCTAATTGTCCCAAGTTGATTGGACTTCCGAGGCGGCTTCTACAAGTTGGTAAAGTAGACTTATCAAACTGCAATGAGATAGTGATGAAAAGTGATGGTGAAATTTCATCTCTTACATCATTCCGCATTTCTAAAATTACAAGGCTTCGGTGTCTGACACTTTGGTTTTTGCAATTCTCGACAACCCTTGAAAAGTTAGAGATTGATGGATGCAACTCCCTAACAGCCTTGTCAGGATATGGGTTTCAACACCTCACTTCTCTTCAACATTTGAAAGTCTCTCAGTGTCCTCAACTTATGTCTTTGTTGGAGGATGAGGGATTGCCACCAAAGCTTAGAGTTTTGCAGATTAAAGAGATTGCTAAATTGGAGAAGCTGCCAAATGGACTGCGCAACCTTAGCTCTCTGACAGCCTTAAATATTGAAGATTGTCAAGCTCTTAGGTTCTTTCCGGAAGGGTTGCTTTGCAACACTTCTCTTGAATACTTGAGGATCAGCAAATGTCCATCTCTCACAGCCATCACAGGAGGAGGAAGTGCGAGTTTAGGGCTTGCGACTGCCACTTCCACCAGTGTTAGCACTTCAAAGCTTAAGGTCCTTATTTTCAGTAACTGTAAGAATCTCAAATCCTTACTCGAAGGCAATAACAACCTCACAGATCTTGAGCGCTTCATCATTAAGAATTGTCCTCGTATTGTATCCCTTCCCAAAGGATTGTTGACGGCTACCAATCTAAGAATTCTTTGTGTTGTGGACTGTCATAATCTAAAGTCTCTGCCCAATCGGTTTCGCGATCTAACGTCTCTTTATCAGTTAGCTATTGTCCCTTGTCCCATATCCATTCCAGCTGAAAAATGGTTCCCCAACAACCTGAGGCATCTTGTGCTTGGAGATGATAGCAATCTTGGGCCCCTTTCGAAGTTGGGATCACACTTGTCCGAGCTCACCTCCCTTGAATTACTCGTTCTTTCTAAATTTTCTAGCGTGGAGTCGTTTCCGGAAATGATGTTTCCTACAACTCTTCAGTTCCTTAAAATCGGTGGGTGCTCAAATCTCAAATACCTGCCAAAAAGTCTCCACAAGCTAACCTCTCTTGAAATTTTAATCATTAAAAAATGCCCAAAGCTTGCCTATTTGCCTCAGAACGGCCTGCCCTCCGACAAACTTGGTGTTTTGGGAATTTTTGATTGCCCTCGGTTGAAACTACGATGTCAAAAGGAGAAAGGGAAAGATTGGTCTAAAATAGCTGACATCCCCTTGGTAGGGATTGATGACAAGAAAATTTTGGTCCAGCACCAACTCGACAGAAAGTACTTCCAATTCGACAGTAAGCTCCCTCTCTTTCCTTTACTTTTTGTGGTCCAATATGTTAAAAGTGATAGATTATCTATAGGATGGGTAGACTCCAGAATGCGTGGATGATCAAGCTTGTATAGGATGGGTGACTCCATAATGCGTGGATGATCAAGGGGACATACAAGCTTGATCATTATCCAATATGTATTACATTCTATGTTTGATAGTTTCTTAAAGAATATCATTTTTAGCGTAATCTACATAGTCATGGTTTATCATACATAGTTTCTTTCGTTTTATCTACCTTAGAAACCTGCTTGCATCTCCCATATTTTCTATATTACGCATAAAATCTACTTGTTAGGTACTATTACTCATTCATTGATCCAACTCTGATGCTCATGCTCGATAATTATGCAGAGGCATTGAAATTTAGAACCATGCTCACGCAATCAAGTATAAATTGAATGTTCGATCGAGTTCAAATAAGGAGGTAAGTACCCTGTAAAATATTCTTTTGGGAGGTGATTTAGTTAGAGAATCTGACCATTTTTCCTATCTGTAGAAGCTCTACTGGGAATCCACAGCATGCAGAAGATTCATGATTTATTGCCTTCGTAGAACCCGCTTCATCCTCCCATTTCCAATGAGTAAGCTACATTTCAACATGCTTTATGATGGTTTTAGGGTAGTATGTACTTGTAAACCATTTTATGATCTGCCACATTATCTAGATTTTTTTCCATCTTGAAACCGAACAAGCTAATTAACTTCAGTTTTGATGCGGTTGTATTTATATATTCCACTACACATTTCTCACATAATATGTTTACGGATTTGTTCAATACCTGCAGATCAATCCAAGCATTGTTCAGGTAGTCCCAGTAGAAGATTCTGCTAGTGTTTCGAGTCATCAGTAGATCATTCAGGTTTCAAATGTGGCATTGAAATTAAGATCGTACTTTCAATGATTGTTCTGAAAGTATCATTTTTTTACACTTGAAAGGTAAAAATTTTTGTTGTCCACTTTGGACAAATGACTCAATGTTAGGAAACATAAGTAACATGACTATGCTAATTTTGACTTTGTTTAAAGACAGACATTAAAATGGAGAATCAAAGTTAGTTTCACAATTCCGTTGATATTTTTGGTCATGGATTAGGTACATTGATACAGCAAATCTGAGAATGTAGCCTATTCTGAATATTTATCGTTGCAAAAGCAGAGGATTTCATTCATATGGGTACAGTGATCAAGCAAACTGATGGATTACGTGGTAATCTTTCTTTTTTTATCCTTTTTTTTTCTTATATATAGGATCCATTTAAAGAACAAAAAATAATTGTAAGACGTAATATTTCTGCAGTATACCAGTTTAGTTTCATTCTAACTTCGTTCCTTTGATTTTATATGTAGGCCAAACTTGATTACATAGTGTGTGGATGATGAAAAGTTATTACTTGCTGGATCAAGATCATCGATAAAGCTTTCACTAGAAAGAACTTATGCTCTGTTGTGCCTTTGACTTCATTGTTGTCATAAAAGTGCTTTGATTCTAGTCTCGCAAAGGTTTCTGTCTCAGCTTTATTCACAACACTATGATCTTGGACAGCAATTCTATCTTAAACTCTTGATTCATCATCTCTTTGGCATTGTTGTCAAATATTATTCTATGTTATAATTTTATTTTTATTTCAATATTTGTATTTTAGCACCAGTTGAATGAATCTTCAGTAATATAGGATGTTGTGAAATTTCTTTAGTTTACGATTTCTCTTTCCTATGTATGATATTTGAGCCAGTATTACGTATCTATGACAGTGAAGGAGGAATAAAACTGAAGAAATGAGGAGGCTAATATCACAATGGGACTTGGTATATTTGGTGAGTTCAGATACGGGAATTCTCCACCCTCCCTTTTTCAATATATGTCATATTTTCTGCACTGCTCTCAATTATATCATATTTGGTGTAGCCTACATATTCATAGTTTATTATAGTTTCTTTTAATTACCTTGAAAACTGCTCGCATCTCAGTTGAGAAGCATGCTCATAGATCATAATGCAGAGGTAGCTACTTACTAATTACCGTACAACCTGCTTTCATCTACTGTGTCTCTAAATCAGTAGATGCAGATCATAATGCTCATAAATCAGAATTAGTTGCCTTTGTAGAACCAGCTTCATCCTTGCTTTCCTAATCGAGTGAGCTACATTTTAAGATGCTTTATCATTGTTTCAAGACCATATTTCTTTGTGTAAATGAAAGAGTGATGAGCTAATTAGTTTCAATTTTGATGTGGTTCTGTTTGTACATTCCATTACATATGATTCATCGAATAAATTATTTCTCTTTGTTTAATACCTGCAGATCAATCCCAGCATTTTTGAAAGGAGTCCCAGTAGAAGAAGCCAACAGTGGTGTCTTCAGTTATTAATGTCAATATTCTTGGGTTCCACAGATGACAGGCTGAACTAACTTGTTCATTCTCCTAGAATGAGCTGACTGATTGCTGTGGGAGCAAATAAAGTCATGATTGATCTTTTTTCCTTTTCATATTTGAAGATGAATTCGGTCCAGCTTCTGTTATATAATTGGAATGCCTTATTCTTGAGCATCTCTACTGTTTGACTGGATTGTTCTTACTGTTATCTGCCTTTGGGATCTTGAAGAAAAATTTAAAACTGACGGTTGTCATTAGTAGCTATCCTGGTTTCTTGGACTTGTACTGGCTTTGAATTGATCATCCACTTTGCTCTTTCATCAAGCTACTGTGAGGGTGAATGCCAGTTTAATCAATTGTGTTGTTAGTAGAATTAGTAAAACAGGGTTCTTTGACTTCATCCTTCTTTTGTTGATGTTTGAATCCAACCTGCATATGTTTTTCTTTTCATCACAGCCCAAACATTTGCATGCACCAAAGCCATTCTCCAAAACAAAAGTAATAAATAAATTTTACATTTTCCAACATCCCTCGCCCTTGAGACATAATTTCTTCTAACTCAAAGCATAATCCTTAGCTTGCTAAAAGTATCACACTTGAGAGACTTTATGAAAATATTTACAATTTGAAGATATGTCTTCTCAAATTTTGTATAAATTTTTTAGTTTGCTATGTCGATTAGTTGGTTAACCTTGACTAATTTGGTAAATGTTCTGCATAGGAGCTTGTTTTGAGGCTTCTTAATCAACAACAAAGTGTCAATTACAAAAAAGATGTTTTCTTCATTATAGAGGACGAGGGATATGCTGAACAAAAAACTATAATTTGTGAAGAAAAAAGGGCATTCCTGTGCAAGGTTTTCTACACTGGGACAGGATCGGTCTAGCCTCATCTCAATACAATCTATACCAGACCGGCCGATCCCAAGCGATCCGACCGAAAAAAGAGAAAATTTTGATTTTCTTTGGATTGGCCGGTACCGATCCAGTCCAAAATGGTACCAGTAGGTCCATAGCCAGTCCGGTTCGGTTTTAAAAATTTTTAAAAATTTAAAAAATGGCAAAAAAAAATAAGGAAGATTCATTGATAATTGTTAAAAATTATAGATGATTGATATAAGATATAATAAAATTGAAAATCTATGTTAAAATGTCAAATTATAGCATATAATTTGATATGTTATGATTATAACAAATAATATGTTATTTTTATAATTTGACATTATAGCTTATCATATTAGATGTTATAACATGTAATATAATTTAACATTATAAGTTGTTTTAAATATAATTATATGCTATGACAAATATAACATATAATATCATATTATATGTTAACTTTTTGTGATGATATAATTTGAAAAATAATGATATGTTATAATATAATTTGACAACTTCATCATAATTAGACCAATCGTTTATAAATTTTAACAATTATAAATGAAATTTTCCTTGTTTTTTGAATTTTATTGCTATTTTTTATAAATTATTTGAATTTTATGGATTGGTATGGTTATGGATCGGACCGGACCGGCTGATATCGTTTTGGATTGGATGGTATCAGCTGGTCCAACGTCATCCATTTAATCGGATGATCCCAGATCGGAATATCGAATTGGGTCATCTAATCTTGATCCGAATCGATACAGTCGGTCCGATAAACCATGTTCTTGTATATCACTAAGAGAAGAAGCAAGGAGGTCTCATGTAAACGCTCCAAACCCCGACCAACCATAACACATAGGCGCGGCGTACACGAGCATTATCTTGGTCGTAATTGTATATGGTACAGGTCTGGATCTACAAATTTTCTCCAATCATCTAATATTTCTTGAGAAAATTCCCAAAGCAAGCACTAAAGCTTAACAAAAAGGAGTTATTATAATCTAAATGATAATAATATAAATCACTAAGTATTTTATATATACACAATGGAGTAAGAGCACATCAATAGAAATTAACTTTCAATATCAAATTCAAACAAGCAAGCATCATACGCTATAACGCAGTCAAAATCATATCAACATTCACAAATCAAAATCCCCTTATTACATATAATTTGGTCTCGATGATTCTATGTGTTTGAAAACAACTATTATTGTTAACTTTCACCATTCAAAATCCTTTAACTATATACTCTTGACTAGTCAGAAACTTCAATGTGTAAAATTCTGGATCCTTGCATTTCAAGCCTCTTTTTATACAACGACTAACGGATACCTCAATTTCCATGTCTTTTTAATAATATTTTATTACGAGAAAAAAAATTGGAAAAACGACTCCACATCCATTAAATAAAGGCGTAGGTATACGTCTGTTTTTATATGGATTTAATAATATTTCATTAAAAAAAACACAAAAGACTTCCATTTTTAAATAAAGGCGTAGGTATAAGTCCGCGTAGGACTAGTCTTAATTTTCCCTCATATAAAAACGTAGCAATGGGCGGTCGTACTAGTCATTTATATGAAGGGAAAATTATCACTTTTTAAAAATATTTATAAAAACAATCCATTAAAATGCAAAAGGATGTTTTTTGTTAATAATTATAAAAAAATCCATCAAAATTAAATTAGAGGATTATTTTTTAAAAATAATTAAATTTAAGAATCACTTTACTTTGAACAGAAACACATTATACATGAGACGCAAGCTTCTTATATGGAACACAACCACATCTTACATGGGACATAAGTGCATTTTTTTTTGAGTTACGAGTGCATTGTACATGAATACAATTTATAACAATATGATGATATTATCTTTTAATTGTTTTTAAAAGTGACCCTTCAAATCAATTATTTTTTAAAAATAACCCTTTTTAACAATTCACCATGTTAGTGGACTTTTTCATAAATATTTTTTAAAACTAAACTTTTTCATAATTTTCCCTAAACTTCTTTGAATTCCTTTGCGTCTGACAAATTTGACCATTCGCGCTGGCCAACCAGGCTCTTGATACGTTTTCTTGTTATTGGTTGTATTCTCACCGGTGTTTCTTGTTAATTTCCTTATCTATGATGCCCGTGAGAGATTTTTTGATCGCTTTTGACCCAGTTAAATAAAATTTCGGTCTTTCCCAGAATCCCATTCAAAAAAATAAGGAAGAGCAGGTGATATTCGATGTGAAGAGTAGCTATGCCGTATACATCCACTTCTATTTAAAGAAAAGAAAAGAGGAAGAGCTCGCCAAGTTTGAAATATCATGTACTTTGTTATTAAATAAATTGGGCAAGAAAAGTTTTAACCTTTTTTTTTTGAACGACGAGGTATACAGATTGTCGGCCACCAAAAGTGTTGAAAAAATGATAACTCTACATTGAATTGCTTCTTTTCATCATCCCAACATCTGTAACTGCTGCACCGCTTCACTGTGTTTCTTTGGTTTGGACTCTCTTATTCCCATTGCATCACCTCAAACATACCAGAAACAATGGCAGCAGAGATTTTTTTGGGCGCTATTGTGGAAAAGCTACTCGAGAAGTTGATTTCTGGTTCGGTCCGACACGTCGCGGACCTGTGGAAGGTCACCAGCCAACTTGGAAAGATGAGCAAAACGTTGTCAGAAATTCAGGAGGTTTTGGATGACGCAGAGGCTCAACAGATAACGAACAGCCGCATCAAGGAGTGGCTGAACAAGCTTAAACATGTGGCCTATGACTTGGAGGACTTGCTGGACGAGTTTGAGATCGAATCTCTCCGAAGGGAAGTGGAAGCTGGAACTTCAACCAACCCAAATAAGCAGGTACGGATCCAAAACATCATCCCTTCCTCTCTCCGTCCTTCGGTTGTTTCGTTTAAATTGAAGATGGCTTCCATGCTAAAAAATATTAACGAAAAACTGGAGCAAATTGCAAAAGAAAGGGATGCTTACGGTTTGTCGAAAAGATTTGGAGGGATTTCCACCACTGTAGTCAGGCCACGAGCACCCACATCTTCCCTTCCAGATAACTCCCCTGTATTCGGTAGAGAGACAGAGAAAGAAGAGCTAATCCGTAAATTGCTACAATCAGATGAAGCAACTGATGATGGAATGCTTGTGACAGTGATTCCCATCGTGGGTATGGGTGGAGTGGGCAAGACCACCCTTGCTCGGCTTCTTTACAACGATGAGAGGGTCAACAAGAATTTTAATCTGAAAGCTTGGGCATATGTGTCTCAAGAATTTGATCTGGTCAGGGTTACACAAGCAATTCTTGAGTCATTTACGACCAATATGTCACGCGGACATGAGGAGCTGGAATCATCAGCTCTTGGGGCTGCCACCAACATGTCTCATCATCTTGAACACCTAGATCCACTTCAAGTTACACTGAGGGAGAAACTGAATGGGAATAAATTCTTGGTTGTTTTGGACGACGTCTGGAGCATCAGAAACACTGATTGGGATGAGTTACTGAAACCGTTTAGTGCTGGGGTCCCTGGAAGTAAAATTTTAGTTACAACTCGAAATTCAAACTTCTTGAAAATGCCTATCGATGGTGCTTTTAATCACCCTCTCAAGGAGTTGACCAATGAGGATGGTTGGTCATTGTTTTCGCATCATGCATTTAGAAATAGAAACCTTGATGCATATCCAGAATTGAATGAAATTGGGAAGCAAATCGTGGGAAAGTGTCAAGGTTTGCCATTGGCGGTGATCACGCTCGGACGCCTCTTGAAATTTGTTGAAAATGTTAAGGAATGGGAAAAGGTTTTGAAGAGTGAAATATGGGCTCTGCCAGCTGATCAAAGTGACATCCTTCCAGCTCTAAGATTGAGCTACTTTCATCTCCCTTCACACTTAAAGCGGTGTTTTGCTTACTGTGCGATATTCCCCAAGGGCTATAAATTTTCATCAGATCTTTTGATAATGTTATGGATAGCAGAAGGTCTTGTAATGCCTGAACAAAATAAAAATATTGAAGATGTAGGACATGAGTATTTTGATGATCTTTTATCAAGGTCCTTCTTTCAAGTGACTCTGGATCAATGGTACACCATGCACGAACTCATTGTGGAACTAGCTAAATTTATTTCAGGAGACATATGCTTTCAGTTGGTTGATTTGAAGCCCAATCAATTGACCAACATTTCTAAGAATTGTCGCCACTTTTCGTATAGAAATGAGTTTTGTGAAAGTAGAACAAAATTTTGTGGCGTTTACGATGCCAAGCGCTTACGAACATTTTTCAAATTAAAAGGAGGTCCTAATAATTCCTTCTTAGCGAGACAGGTCCCATATGATTTGGTGACATCACTGAAGTACTTACGGGTGTTCAATTTAAGGTGGTATAACATCACAGAGCTTCCGGATTCAATCGGCAATTTGAAACATCTTAGATATCTTAACCTTGCCGGCACTGCAATTAAGAGTTTACCAAATTCAATATGTAAACTCCACAATCTACAGTTTTTGTACTTAGTGAAATGTGAATTTCTTACTGAGTTACCTAAAGACATGGCCAACCTGATTAACTTACGGCATTTGGGTAACGCTGATTGTCATAGCCTACAAAAGATGCCTACGGGCATGTATAGGCTGAGAAATCTCAGGAAGTTGAGCTATTTCGTTGTGGGAAATGATTGTGGATCAAGCATAAAAGATCTGAAGGACATGGATCTTGAAGAAAAGATTCACCTATCTAAGTTGCAGAATATTGTTGATAGTCGGGATGCTCGGGAGGCCAATTTCAGAAATAAGCTCAATCTTCAAGAGCTAACATTGGAGTGGAGTAATGACATGAATGAGGCGGAAGATTCTTCGGGAGAGGAAGATTCTTTGGGAGATGGAAAAGATGTGCTTGAGTCACTTGAACCTCATGAGAAACTGGAAAGACTTTCAATTGTTCACTACCGTGGTAGTGAATTCCCAAGCTGGGTAGGGCATTCTTCCTTCAGTGCATTAAGCTTCCTCGCATTGACCAACTGTACAGAATGCAGGATGCTCCCTAGTCTGGGGCAACTTCCTTCCCTCAAGGAGCTTTGCATTGTTGGATTACATCAAGTGAAGAGAGTGGGTCGAGAATTCTATGGGGTGAACTGTCATAAACCATTTAGATCACTGGAGAAGCTTACATTCATCGATATGCAAGAGTGGGAGGAATGGACAGGAACTGAAGAAGAACTGCCTTGCTTACGCATTCTTCACATAGAGTGTTGTCCTAAGCTACGAAGATCCTCACAATTGTTTCCTGCAACCTTGGATGAATTGAAAATAATTGATTGTGGAGAACTGGTAGAATTTTCACGGGATTCGTCACTCTCGCATGATTTGTTACAATGCAAAAGGCCAAAAGCTTCACTTGTAATCTCTAATTGTCCCAAGTTGATTGGACTTCCCAGGCGGCATCTACAAGTTGGTAAAGTAGATTTATCAAACTGCAATGAGATGATGATGAAAAGTAACGCTGAAATTTCATCACTTACATCATTCCGTATTTCTAGAATTCCAATGCTTGGGTGTCTGCCACTTTGGTTTTTGAGGTTCTCGATAACCCTTGAAAAGTTAGAGATTGATGGATGTAACTCCCTAACAGATTTGTCAGAAAATGGGTTTCAACACCTCACTTCTCTTCAACATTTGAAAGTCTCTCGGTGCCCTCAACTTACATCTTTGTTAGAGGATGAGGGATTGCCACCAAAGCTTAGAGTCTTGCAGATTGAAAAGACTGCTAAATTGGAGAAGCTGCCAAATGGACTGCGCAACCTTAGCTCTCTTAAAGCCTTATATATTGAAGATTGTCCAGCTCTTAGGTTCTTTCCGGAAGGGCTGCTTTGCAACACTTCTCTTGAATTCTTGAGTATCAGCAAATGTCCATCTCTCACGGTCATCAGAGGAGGAGGAGGTGCGAGTTTGGGCCTTGCGACTGCCACTTCCACCAGTGTTAGCACTTCAAAGCTTAAGTTTCTTAATTTTGATAATTGTGAGAATCTCAAATCCTTACTCGAAGGCAATAACAACCTCACGGATCTTGAGTGCTTCATCATTCAGAATTGTCCTCATATTGTATCCTTTCCCAAAGGATTGTTGACGACTGCCAATCTAAGAATTCTTCGTATTGTGGACTGTCATAATCTGAAGTCTCTGCCCAATTGGTTTCACGATCTAAAGTCTCTTTATCAGTTAACTATTGTGCGTTTTCCCATATCCATTCCACCTGAAAAATGGTTCCCCAACAACTTGAGGCATCTTTGCCTTGAAGATAATAAAAATCTTGGGCCCCTTTCGAAGTTGGGATCACACTTGTCTGAGCTCGCCTCCCTGGAATTACTCGTTCTTTCTGGATTTTCTAGCATCGAGTCGTTTCCGGAAATGATGTTTCCTACAACTCTTCAGGTCCTTAAAATCAGTGGGTGCTCAAATCTCAAATACCTACCCAAAAGGTTGCACAAGCTAACCTCTCTTGAAGTTTTAATCATTAGAAAATGCCCAAAGCTTGCCTATTTGCCTGAGAACGGCCTGCCCTCCAGCAAACTTGGTGTTTTGGGAATTTTTGACTGCCCTCTGTTGAAACTACGATGCCAAAAGGAGAAAGGGAAAGATTGGTCTAAAATAGCTGACATCCCATTGGTAGGGATTGATGACATGAAGGATTTGATCAATGACCAATTCAACAGAAAGTACTTCCAATTCGACAGTAAGCTCTCTCTCTTTCCTTTACTTTTTGTGGATGTCCAATACGTAAAAAGTGATAGATTATGTATAGGATGGGTAGACTCCATAATGCGTGGATGATCAAGCTTTTATAGGATGGGTGATTCCATGATGCGTGGATGATCAAGGGGACATACAAGCTTGATCATGATTTAATAAGTATTACATTCTGTGTTTGATCGGTTCTTAAAGAATATCATTTTTAGCGTAATTTAAATAGTCATAGTTTACCCATAAACTCTACTTTTCGGTACTATTACTCATTGATTGATCCATCTCTGATGCTCATGCTGGATAATTATGCAGAGGCAATTAATTTTAGTTCAATCCTCCAAAGACATCCGTACTCGAGTTGAGAACCATGCTCAAGCAATCAAGTATTAATTGAATGGTTGAGTCCAAATAAGGAGGTAATTACACTCTCAATTATTACCAAAAAAAAAAATTACACTCTCAAATTTTTATTTTTTTTGGGATGTGATTTATTTAGATAATCTTATCATTTTTCCTGTCTGTAGAAGCTCTACTGGGAATCCACATCATGCAGAAGATTCATGAATAGGCTTTGTACAACCTGCGTCATCCTGCCTTTTACAGTGAGTATGTGATTGTAAACCATACTTGATCTGCCACATTATCTATATTTCTGTCCATATTAAAAATGAATCAGTTAATTAACTTCAGTTTTGATTTAGTTCTATCTATATATTCCACTACACAATAATATTCCTCACCAAATATGCTCATGTATCTGTCCAATAACTGCGGGCAGATCAATCCAAGCATTGTTCAAGTAGTCCCAATAGAAGATTCTGCTAGTATTTTGAGTCATCAGTAGATCATTCAGGTTTCAAATGTGGCTTTGAAATTAAGATCGTTCTGAAAGTATCATTTTTTTTTTAACTTGAAAGGTAGAAATTTTGTAGTCCACTTTGGAAACATAACTAACATGACTACGCTAATTTTGACTTTGTTTAAAGACAGACATTAAAGTAGAGAATCAAAGTTAATTTTACAATCTCGTTGATATCTGCAGGACTAGGTCATGGATTAGGTACAGCAGTACAGCAAGTCTTAGAATGTAACCTATTCTGAATATTTATTGTCGCAAAAGTAGAGGATTTCATATGTAGGCCAAATTTGATTACTAACATGACTACGTTAATTTTGACTTTCTTGATCAATTTTATATAGGATCCATTTAAAGAACAAAAAAAGTTGTAAAAAGTAATATTTCTGCAGCATACCACTTTAATTTCATTCTAACTTCGTTCCTTCGATTTTGTATGTAGGCCAAACTTGATTACATAATGCTTGGATGATGAAAAGTGATTACTTGCTTGATCAAGATCCTCGATAAAGCTTTCACTAGAAAGAACGTATGCTCTGTTGTGCCTCTGAATTCATCGTTGTCATAAAGTGCTTTGATTCTACAGTCTCACAAAGGTTTCTGTCTCTGCTTTATTTACGACACTAAGACCTTGAACAGAAATTCTATCTTGAACTCTTGATTCACCATCTCTACTGAATGGTTGTTAAATTTGATTCTATATTATTCATTTATTCTTATTTCAATCCTTGTATTTTAGCACCAGTAGAATGAAACTTCAGTAGTATAGGATGTGAAATTTCTTTAGTTTTCAATTTCTCTTTCCTATGTATGATATTTGAGCCAGTATTACTTGTGAATGACAATGAAGGAAGAATAAAACCAAAGAAACGAGGAGGCTAATATCATGACGGGACTCTTGGTATATTTGGTGACTTTAGATACTGGAATTCTCCAGTTGAGAAGCAAATTAAGATGAAAGAAAGTTTCTTTTAATTACCTTAAAACTTGCTTGTCTCTCAGTTGAGAAGCATGCTCATAGATCATAATGAAGAGGTTGCTGCTTGCTGATTACCTTTAAACTTTCTTTCATCTCAATTGAAAAGCATGCAAGGGTTTCTAAGACCTATGTTGGATTATAATGCATATCAGATTTTCATCCTGTCCTCCAACAAAAACCATGGTCGACTTGAGAATCACGGTCATAGAATTCAGTATTTGAACGTTTCGAGTCCAAAAGAGGAGGTAAATATCACGTAAATTTGTCCCTTTTGTGGAGCTGGTTTATTGCATAATC
Organism: Buxus sempervirens; assembly: GCA_947561395.2. Lineage (NCBI taxonomy): Eukaryota > Viridiplantae > Streptophyta > Magnoliopsida > Buxales > Buxaceae > Buxus > Buxus sempervirens. Next base: position 5,026,965 of record OX387182.1, read on the forward strand.
TAACCACTTCCTTACTCTAGCAGAGTGTCTACTGTCTCTCTATACCAAGTGAAGATTCAGAATTAATTGCCTTTGTAGAACCAGCTTCATCCTTGCTTTTCTAATCGAGTGAGCTACATTTCAAGATGCTTTATCATTGTCTGGAGATGCATATTTCTTTGTGTAATCGAAAGAGTGATGAGCTAGTTAGTTTCAATTTTGATGGGGTTCTGTTTGTACATTCCATTACACATGTTTCATCGAATAAATTATATCTCTTTTTTTAATACCTGTAGATCACTCCAACCATTGTTCAAGGAGTCCGAGTAGAAGAAACCAGTAGTGTCTTCAGTTAGTAATGTCAGGATTCTTAGCTTCCAGTAGTCTCTTGAGGCTGAACTGACTTGCCCATTGCCCTGGCATTCCCTGACTGATTGCTGTGGGAGCTAACAATTTCATGATTCTTCTTCCTTTTCTTATTAGCAGACGAATTCGGTCCAGCTTCATGTTATAGTTGGAATCCCTTATTCTTGAGCATCCTTACTATTTGACTGGATTGTTTTTACTGTTATCTGCCTTTGGGATCTTGTAGAAAAATTTAAAACTGGTGGTTAAGTCATTAGTAGCAATCCTGGGTTCCTGGACTTCTGCTGGCTTTGACTTGATCATCCTCTTTGCTCTTTGATCAAGCAACTTTAATGGTGAATGCCAGTTTAATCAGTTGTGTTTTTAGTTGAAGTAAAACAAGGTTCTTTGACTTCATCCTTCTTTGTTGATGTTTGAATCCAACCTGCTTATGTTTTTATTTTCATCTCAGTCCAAACATTTGCATGCACCAAAGCCGTTTCAGTAAATTGGAAGTCTTTTTATAACCAGAAGTTGCACCCTCAAAATTTGAAGTCATAACTTGGACCTCTTGAGGTGCATGTACCGGCCAGTAATTACTTCCACAGCTATTGATTAAAACTTAAAAGCAGGTAATGGTGGGCCATGAATTGGACACATAGTTGGGATTTGGTGGTTGAACCGGGTACTGGGCATTTCCTGCTGAAGATGGACGAGGCTTTTGGTCCATCTAACGCTTCCTTGTTAAATTACTTAATTGCCTCCAACAGGACCAAAATTCGAAACATATATATACCTAAATCTGACACCGTGTCCAGTATGGTCCAAGCCCAAATCCGAATCCAATTATAAATGGGATCCGTTTTTCAGATCCAATTCTAATACTGAACATTCAATCGGATAAAATACCCAATTAAATTGGGTCAATTTAATCGGATTTAGCTCGTAAAAAGATCTAGATCCGAACCATTGAGAGGCCCCCCCCCCCCCCCCCCCCCCCCCCCAACACATCCTGGCCTTAGTCAGGGTGAATGGACTGTGACCTAAACACCACGAGTATCCAATGATCTCTGGGTACTGGCCATTTCTCGTAACCCTTCCTCTGATTATATTATGCCTCAATTGATTTGCTGCTGTGACATGTAACCGGATACGGTGATTAATACCTCCAGCTCATCCACCCCTTGCAAGACCTTTCTGGATTCTGATCCTTAGTTTACTGCAAGTTCAAAAGATTTAAAACCCCAAATACCAACCTTTCTCACCCATCAATGTTCAAATTAACTTGAAAAAAGTTCGAAAAACCCAAGACCACGGATTCAGATGACATGAACGACACACAAAGGTGCCAAATCTCCGTTTCCAATCCCACCACCTACCCTTCTGTCCTCACAAAATGACACCACAAGATCCACACATATTCTCTCTCTCTATCTCTCTCTCTCTCTCTCTCTAACTTTGAATTCAAGTCACCTACTTAGGTTCTGATTGTATCATACAACCCCATACCAACCTTCGTTAGCAAAATTCAAACAAGCATTAGACGTCGCTTGATCACCAAACGCTTGTTTGTCCCCATCATGATTTTGATTTTTCTGTCCAATTCCCACTTTCAACTCACCAAAAGAGCCCATTACAATTCTCTCTAGATCGTTGGTGGGTCTTTCATGTTTTTGTTTCTACTCACACACCCAAAACACTTGATTTGAATCCTTCCAAACTTATCCGAAGATCCAAGAGGGCCTTTTCATGATCTTCCCCTCTAACCCCTCGTAAAATCCTCCATGTAGCTTTGGTTTGATCGACACCCCCCATTAAAAGACAACTTAGTAGCATCGAACCCAGCGATAAAATCAAACTCGCACAGCCTTCCATTCCAAAATGGATGACTCGGTATTGTCTTTTCTCATCCTGTCACAAGTCACAAGTAAAGCTTATAACTTAGTTTTCAAAGTGGGCAAAACAGTGACCAAAAGAATCCGAACCTGTTGAAACCTTTCTTTGTCTTTCAAAGATGGCCAACTAAACCCCAGAAGACGCCCATGAAATTGATGTAATCGAGGAGGTTAGATGACAAGAGGATATGGCTTGTGAGGAAGAGACACTTGTGTCCTTGTTAAGGAACGTCAGCGACACAAGCCATGCTTTGTCGTTTCATGCTAGACGGGTTCACGTGCGACATCATAGCTGACGAGCGTGTGAGGTATGAACGGTTAGAAATAGAATGAAGTGGCTTTACTTGGTATGGAAGTAATCGTATTGTATCCAACATCTCATTAAACGAGCTAGCCGGGTAGACATGAAGAAAGAGGTGGAAGGGGAGAATCAGTTTTGCAATTAATTATTTAAGTTTTTAAAAGCTGAGGCAGTTTTTGATCATTATATCCTTTTATTAATAAATCTTTACAATGTGTAATGACAGTTTTGAAAACTAATACATTATGGTTAGCGCGATTCCCAAGGAGACGTCTTGCATTATATAAATTATAGATTATTGGATGATCACAGACATGCATTTAGTTGACTTTGGGGAAGATTATGGTCTAGGCTTCATTGCAGGGTTGCAGAATGGGTCCAATTGGATTTGATCATATGGGTTGAATTTTTCTATTATATTTACCTATATTGGCCACTGATGTAGCCGTGGTCGTAAGATGCTACCATGTGGAGCAATCTCACTGTCAATGTTTTTTCTGCTAAGGCTCACATAAAAAAACATTAACATTGACCGTAAGATGTTCCACATGGCAACATCAGGGCCACACCAGTGACCAATTCAAGTAAATATAGCAGAAGATTTCAACTTAATCTATATAAATTCACATCTACATCATATATAAAGGAAATCTCGCCCTTGGGAATCATGCCAAACATTATTTTTTTTCTGAAATAACCTTCTGATGTCATTTTATCTTATATATTTATACGGTTAACTTTATTTTTTTTTACTTTTTTACTTTCCAAAATATATTACATAACAATTTCTTATCTCTTATATGTCATAATCTTTTTATCTACATATTTGCAATACTGCTCATGCTCCTTGTTAATCTATACCATATATAATGAGAAGAGGCCTCGTGGAAATCATGCCGAACAAATAATCCAAAACAACCCTTACACACTATTGAAAAGATCCATTAATAAAATGGTAGAATAGTCAAAGCTGTCACAATGTTTTCAAAAACTAATAATCAGTTTTACGACTGTTCCCTCCAATATTATCTCCTTTCATCCCTTCTCACACACATGTAGTACTGCATGTGCACCCCTTTTAGTGAATAAATAAATAAAGGGTAAGAACTAGGAATCTACTTAGTTGTAGCAACCAGCAAGGCTTTTTAGTTTTTCACGTAAGCTGTCTTGGAGGTGAAGGAACTTGAACCTAGGCCAGTTGGTTGAATGTGAAATGAATTTGTTGATGTTATTGATGAGGTCAAGAAAATTAGTGTTTTCTTAGAATTGCCACCTAGATTTCAAAGTAAGAGATAACTGTGCTGTCTACTTTTTTGTCATTTTTCTCGATCTCCTTGTCTCTTTGTCCTAGCATAAGAAGATAACAACACTTGGATGGTCTATGCATTTGAAAAAAAAACAAATGGGGTTTTGGAAGCATTTGAAGGGGTTGCCTTGCAATCCCCACAAATACTTCAGAAAGCAACAAAACAGGTGGTGTTTTTTTGTTTTGTTTTGTTAGGGCATGCTTGGAAGAAAGTAACGACGAGAATAATAACAAGTCTTGGCCAGCCTTTATTCCCAGTCCATTCCCTGTAAAGACAAAAAACATAGAAGAAAGAGAGATAGGGAGCTCAGAAATTCCATATTCCTCTAAGCTCCCAAACGACACCAAGCCAATAACGACAAGAAATGCACCCTCGGCATAACCAGAACCTTTAATTCATTTAGCCCGTTCTGCAATAAAACCCTAGTAAAACCAGGAACGCCAGACGATCAGTGGGAAACCATTTCGATGAGAGAGGAAGATGCCATGGTGAAGGAAAGAAATTTTGATGGGGTTTCATCTGGGTTTCTGATGAACATGAAGACCCAGTTGGGGATTTGGGGTTGTTGATGCAGTCGCTCAGTTCTTCGAGAAGGAAATACAGAGCCGTTTCGGGTACTGTTTTTAGCTATCCCTATTTCTTTCTCTTTTGTTTGATTTTCTGCAAAATCTGTCAGAGTAATCGTTAAGTATGATACCCATTTGAGCTTGTATTGTCAGGATCATGTTTCTCTGTTTTGAGTTGTGCTTGTTCTCCAATCAAAACCCTCTGGTTTGAACGTATTTTTTCTGTTTAGTTTTTATATTTTCTGAAACATTTGAAAGATTGGAATCGTGTTGGTGTTCTAAACTCCTTATTTATCTGAATTTGGTTAATTGCTGCAAATACTTGGAAAATTCTACATTATCTGTATTCCGCTGATGTACGTTAAAGAATTTGAAGTTCAACAGTTAAAGAGTATTTACCCCCCCTTTTCAGATTCTTCTGCAAAGAAGCTTTGATTCTCGCCGATCTTTGATAATACCTGTCTCCCTTGTTCTGAACGCCTGAGCTGTGGATACTGTGGTTAATGGCAAGAATGGTTCAAGATGAGGGAACTTCTTCACCCCTCCAGTTCTTTTCATTGATGTCACTCTCTCCTAGCATAGGATCGCCTTATGGATGGGTTAGAGAGATGAAACCTGACGAACGGGGTTTGTATCTTATCCATCTTCTCCTCTCTTGTGCAAACCACGTAGCTGCAGGTAGCCTTGAGAATGCAAACATTGGCCTTGAGCAGATCTCCCATTTGGCCTCTCCCGATGGCGATACCATGCAGCGGATTGCAGCATACTTCACTGAGGCACTTGCAGACAGGATTCTCAAATCTTGGCCTGGCCTGCACAAGGCTATCAACTCCACCAGAATATTATCGTTTGCCGAAGCAATGGTTGCTCGGAAGCTGTTCTTTGAGCTCTGTCCCTTCTTGAAGCTTTCTTTTGTGCTCACAAACCAAGCAATTCTAGAAGCGATGGATGGGGAAAAGATGGTCCACATTATCGATCTTAATTCAGCAGAGCCTGCACAATGGATCGCACTCCTTCAGGCTCTAAATGCCCGACCAGGTGGTCCGCCCCATCTGAGAATCACAGGCATTCATGAACAGAAAGAGGTTCTCGAACAAACAGCTGCCAGATTGTCTGAAGAAGCTGAAAAGCTGGACATCCCATTTCAGTTCAATCAAATAGTTGGCAAATTAGAGAATCTTGATGTTGAAAGCCTGGGTTGTAAGACCGGTGAAGCTTTAGCAATCAGCGCTGTTCTTCAATTACATACCCTCCTGGCATCCGATGATGAACTGCTTAAGAAGAGATTACCAACAGCATTGAAGAACTCAAGTTCGGTTCACCTGCAGAGAGTCCTGCAGATGAACCATGGTACTTTAGGGGAGTTGCTTGAGAAAGATTTGGTTAATGGGTACAGCCCAAGTACAGATTCAGCATCATCCTCACCACTCTCTCCAGTCGGCTCTGCAAAGTTGGAGGGCTTCCTCACGGCCCTCTGGGGCCGATCACCAAAGCTTATGGTGGTAACCGAGCAAGAGTCAAATCATAATGTACCAATACTGATGGACAGGCTCTCAGAGGCTCTGTTCTACTATGCTGCGTTGTTCGATTGCCTGGAATCAACTGTATCAAGATTACCAATTGAACGACTGAAGGTGGAGAAAATATTATTCGGGGAGGAAATTAAGAACATCATAGCATGTGAAGGAGCAGAGAGGAAGGAGAGGCATGAGAAGCTTGAGAAGTGGGCTCAGAGGCTTGATTCATCTGGGTTTGGGAGGGTCCATTTGAGTTACTATGGTCAGTTGCAGGCAAGAAGGCTATTGCAAAGCTATGGTGATGGGTACAAGATCAAAGATGAGAATGGCTGCATCATGATGTGCTGGCATGATCGACCTCTTTTCTCGGTTTCAGCTTGGACGTGTAAGAGGTACGATTGAGGCGTAGGAGGTATCATTGAGACATCGACTGTTCATATGGGGTTTGAGGTTGTCTTATTTTCTTCGTTGTATAGAAGTTTTATGCTTCGTTTAGCTGTTTGCAGAAGGGCTTTCAAACCCTCCTCATTGTTTGCTTATTTTCTTATTTGCTTTCACTTTTGTTCTTTGGTGTTGGACTATCTTTTGAAATTCAAGCGATTTTAATGAATTTGGACAGACTCATGAGTTCAGTACCTCAACTTATGGCTGTCAACATAACCAGCTTGCTTAATAGATAGAGTTTCCATAAACATGAAGTTGAATGTTTAGTTGAGGCAGATGGGCTGTTGTGCCAGACTTTAGTCTGTTCGATGCAACAGCCTGAACAATCGGAACACTTTGAACCAACCCCAACTTGGAGAATACCTTGAACAACCCAGACACTCTGTCTGGCCTCAAGTAATCCAAATTTGTAGAGCCTAAATTGAAATTGGGCTATGTTCAAGCATGAAATTGTGTCAATCCATATTAAATCTGACCTCTAGTCCACATTTCATTGATATTTATTAGGATCTACATCCCATACAAACCCCAAAACAATATAACAAACCCAGCCTAGTCTCTCAAACTTGCCTTTGAATCCCTTAACATTTCTATCTGCTTTCAATTTGATAGATCAAATGACTGCATCAAACAGTTGTTGCATGATCAGGTTCAAAATTACAGCATCCCTCCCTCAGTTATGAAACCCCTAGTAACATTGATGATAGAATCTGAGAATGCACTTTTAACACAACCTAACACCCCTTTCTTCTGAAAAATTGAAATTACACACTAGCTAGCTTCCATTACCGTGAATAGAAAGCTAAAAAAACATGAAGAGACAAGGCAATTAAGGGGATTTTAGTGCATTACAAACACATTGTACTCAACTACTGCATTTCCTCCGGCGGCAATCGAAAAGGTCTTGGCTTGTGCATAGCCACGAGCAAACCGGAAAAGTCCGGTGCCTCCGACGATAGGCATTTCCCTTACTGTATCAAGGAAAGGGTTCCTCCCCAAGATACTGAGGACACTGCCATTGAAGTTGCCATCCACAAAAGCAAAGTTTAGTACCATGAGCAATCCTGGTTCATGTTGCGAAGCCAATGCATACAACCCTTGAGCCCTTCCTATGAGCTTCGACGTAAGCTCAGGGCCTTCAGTTAATGGGTCATCCATCATCCTGGTAACGCCAAAACCTGTACCATCCGTTGGCCCGGCAATTTGTACAGTGGTCGGGTTTCGACCGGAAACAATGTCATGGAAGTAAAAGTGAATTTGAGTCATTTTTTCCATGCGGTTCAATAATATGGTTTCGCGGAATGGCTCTGCAAATCTGCCATTAATGGTGAGGAAGAAGAATGAGAAAATGATCAAGGAAAGGTTGAAGAGAGAGTCAGTGAGAGAAGAAGCCATTGAAATGGTTCAAATTGAGTTGGGATGGTAGCAGAGACTAACAGGGGAGAGTGTATCTATAGGGCAGTGGAGAAGAAGAAGTGTTTGATAACTACTGTAGGCTTTTGGTGGATTAGGTTGGTTAAAGGTGATGCATGTGTGAAGAAGTAATCATTTCTTGGCATGTGATGCTCTTCTGTATAATAATCATGGAACATGGAGGGGTTGCTTCAATTGAAGTTAAGATGGTGTTTGAAAACCTTTGGTAGCAGCTTTTCTTGGACCTCATGTGTCTGAGCAACTGGATGACTCAGGTGAGTGGACTCATCACTTAAGTAAACAATATTAAAAAATGACTGGTCCCTTTACACTTGATTGAGGTGAAACTTTTGTTTTTGGAGTTCATAATAATAAAGAACAGGGGAATAGCATGCTTGCTTGCTCTGGACCAAAGCAGAATTTTCTTTTGCTGTGCACTCAATATTTAGCTCATTATGAACTTAGCAAACGTGGCTCTATGGAATCTTCTTATGGAGGTACGCAGTGGCGGAACCGGGACTCCAAATCTAAGGGGGCAAAAAAAATTTTCAATTAACACTTCTCATGAAATATAGAAATTTCAATGAGTTGAGGGCGCAAACCAGAAATTTTAGAGGGGGCAAAATATAAATTTTAATTAAAACATAATATATATATATATATATATATATATATATATATATATATATAATTAAAAAATAAAATTTGGGGGTATATATTTTTAATTAAAAAATAAAATTTGGGGGTACATATTTTTAATTATAGGAAAATATAAGCCTATTGGAAAGTAATTTTCCAAAAAAGCTTTATTTTTTATATTTTTTTACAAAAAGGCTTTTAAGTTTTCCACTCTGAAGGAAGGGAAACTTTTTTCTTTTCCTTTCCACGGTTTTCTATCTTACCAACCAAAAAATACAAATAACAATAATAATAATAATAATAATGATGATGAAAAATAAAAATCCTTGGTTTGGTTAAATAGGTCAATCCAAACCTAGCTAACCTCCTTATCATATGCGGATTTAGTGGGTTAGGTCAAAATCTTCAGATACAAAATTACAAAAATCATCTGCACCCAAAATCTCGTGCACTTGTGGACCGGTTTATTGTGATTGGTGTATTCACCTTGAAAAAAATCATTTCGAGAAACCTCCGGTTTGCCAAGTGCTAATAATACTACAAATTACATCAATTGGGGTCTAATAAAAGCAAATTTGACAAATTGACAATCACCTTCCTCTCTTTCAAAGCATGAGAGCTGCATACAGGAGCTGATTCCAAGTATCAGGGAGTCCAGCAATGCACCAATGGGTGCAGTCCATGCCCTCCAACCTAGGACTGTAAACGGAGCGAATACGGAGCGGATCCTGTTGAATCCGAATTCGAATCCGTTTAAGTAATAGGATATCCGTATTCGTTTAAATATTCGACGGATATTTGAAATACACTATCAAGTCCGAATCCGATAAGAAATTTTACATCCGTATTCGTATCTGATTGTATTCAAATTCGATTAAATATTCGAATCCGTTAAGAGATCCGAAAATCCGATTAAATTTCACCATTACAGCATGAAAAAATTAGAAAAAATTACAGGCATAAAAGTTCTACTCCAGCATACATGTGGAACTGTTGGGGAAACTGTTTCTTGCTTCTGCTCCTACATCTTTGGTAGATCAAGCTCCAGAACATCATGCAGCGCCTGTGAAACTTGTTGGAGCTCATCCAAACTGAAACATGTAGTGAAGGTCCATTCCCAGTGTCATATAAGATGGAATCCATCCAATCAGTCAACTGTCATAAAATTTTATCTCTAGTTTTCATGCTTAGTGTGTTTGTGTGTGTGATATTGGATGTTTGCCACTCTATATATTTAAAAACAAATTAATTAAAACAGCCCCCTACTGTTTGGCATGCGCTCATATACATAAATATGAATCCTCTGATTCTTTTAACAGGATAATAAATCCCTCCACCCCCATGCTATTTATCTTGGTAAATAAATGAGTAGATAAATAGAAGGCCAAGAAATAAAAGCCTCCAACGTAAAATAACTCCAACAGTAAACAAAAATAGCTCCAATTGTTACAAAATGGACAAAATATCTAGAGGCCATGAACATACTATCTTTGATTTGGTGAGACTACTAAATTTTTTCCTTTTTAGGTTAAGGGGATTTAAGATTGTAATGATATATTGAGAAAATTTAAATGATACCTCTTAGCAAGTTCTTCATCTCTAACAACATCTAGGGAGGCAATCGCCACTGCACTTGCCAAAGGATTTCCACCAAAGGTGCTGAGAATATTCAAAATCACAAACATGATTAGCTCCAAGTCTCCAACAACATAATTCCTGACTATTGTGGCATGATTTAAAAAAATAACCAGAATTAGATATTTCAGCAGGAAATGAGCTAACTAAAAGTGAAAAAGCAGAAGCACATAAAAAAAACAAGGACTCATACATTTTCAACTGAAGTGAAGCAGCATCTCCAAAATTTTTTGGATACCTATATGTTATGTTTGATCATTCAATGCCTCTTAAACACTATTTAAGGTTCATCTCCATTGAGATTACATATTATTTAGAATTTATTTTCCCACAACATTCATTTTTAAATAAAAAACGACGATCTACACTTTATAATTTTTTTCTGTACTTTTTAGAGTGGGCCTACATCTGTATAAGCTCATATTTCCCAGATTATATGGTATTGGCAGAAAAAAATCCACTTTGATTGGGCCGATGTCTAATAGAAAACCAATACCCAAAAGCTTGAGTGAGGTAAAGCCAAAACAGTGGCATGGTATAACCCTCAAAAAATGGTCATCTGTAGGCCAGTTAGCCAAAATAACTATTTGAGAATCTGGTTTTGAGTCAGAGCATAGCCACATTGCAGAAAATATTCAAAGGTTAGGAAGCATAAAAACATTTTTATGCTTTGAGAAAACAAAGCATAAAAATTTTCAAACCTTCCATGCTCCCCTGGTTGGAAGCATAGCATCACGTCTTTATCTGCAAGCACTGCACTTACAGGTATAACTCCAGCACCTAATGCTTTTCCCAGTATCTGGTCCAATCAAAACAGAAAGAAGTTATCACATATAAGGCATTAAAAGATGCAAAATTGTTAAAGCCACTTAAATACTACACAAGCATATATACATAGATTAAATATACAAGCTGGCTATCTAAGGACACTAACATGTGCACTTCTGTCAGAACATTTCTAAAGGCAAGCATATTGGTGTCGATTTCCACAAGAAGCAAATGCTCCTGGATCTGACCCATTTGGCCCTTCTGCGTAGAGAGTTCGAAGGTAAGCATCGTATGCCGGCAGATACCGTGAAACAAAATCCATAACCTCCAAGATAACAAGGTTTAAAATTAACGACTAGTAGTTTTTTAACAACTCATCAAGCAAAGGGATTAGTATATATATGAAACCCACCTCTCCATCTGACATCCCAGGTTTTCCTTCTGCCGTCATTGCATGCTCTGCCTGAAATATTCCCATGACATTGTTATACAAGTGAAGATGATGAGGAGAAAATTAGTTCACAATGCAAAGTGCTGATCTCAAACCTGTAATCGCCACTGGTAGACACAGCTTGGATCTTTGATCTTGATTACTATCCAAAAATTAGAAGATTTTTGTTCACCACTTCCAACTGTAAAATTAAGCATTCTTTTTGAGTCCATTGGCATATCACAAGAAAGAAAGTTTGGGAAGGCTAAACACAATGGATGAGTAACTTGGAGGTGATTCTCTCAATGACTACAAACCTGTGGATCTACGGCTTTGACAACTTCCATTGGAAGGGGTTTGAAGCCAAGCATCCAACCCTCGAACAAGACGACCTAGACAACCATCGAAAGAGCAAGCAAATACTGAGAAAACCAAAACAAGATCAGGCAAATACTGAAATGAAAAGCAGCAAAAAAATAAAATAAAATTTTTTTTTAAAAAATAAACAGGAGAAAAAAACTCTGACACAGACTTCTTTCTAGATCAATTACTTTCTAGATCAATTATCTCCACCTTCCTAAAATCTCCAACCATTTGCAAGAATCTGCAATAGGCATCTGTTATTTATCCACCTCTTCCCCATTAGAGTATTAACTTTATGGAATCATATCTCTTTAGAGCATTCCCAAATCAATTAGAAGAAAGTATTTATATGAACATGGAAATAAAACTTAGCACACTTGGTGTGGCACTAGAGCCATTTTACCTTGAACAATCCAAATAAATGCTAGAGAAGTACCCCATTTTTACAGTTACAGAAACTTCAGTTAGTTTGATTCAATGTGTCGGTAGTCTAGCATCCTTTCTCAGGAGTATCATAAAAACTAATACAAGAAAATAGAACATGGAGCAGCACAGATTCAAGAGATGTTAACTCTTTTCAGAAATTATGAATCGAGGAAATGCAAAAAACTGAATCATGTAAGAAAAGGGAGCGAAGATGAACGACTTAAAGGATACAGCATAATATCTCAACGGAAACAACACCAATACCTCACAATATATTATTCAAAGTGGTTCAGAGGAATCAATTGAAGCAGCCGTGAATATCTAACCTTAAAGCAAACCCATCCGAAAGCATAGAAATACACATTCAAGCTCGAAACGAAACTATTTAATCGGATGAAACTCCGTACACGACAAGTGCGAAAACCCTAGAACAGTTTCGTTTATATCTTGAGACTTGAATTTCTTACCGGGAGATTCCGATGATGAATCTGAAAATCTCAGTTCCGAAATTCCAAGCTTTCCTCCTTCCTGCTATTTCTCATCGCCGAAGAACTCCAACTTTCTCGGTTTCTTGGCCGGTCTGTCAAAACGAAATGCTCATGTGATTTTGGGAACTAGAGAGAGCAAGAGAGAGAAGGAGAAAGAGCAAGGTGAGAAGAAGATATCGAGTGTAGAGAGAGGGCAGCGAACTAGTGGAACTGGAAGCAAGGTGTTCGGTTCGGTGACTTCGGTCTCCTCTTCTTCAGTTCTTCGTTTTCGTTTCCTTCAGACAGAGGGTTAGGGTGAGAAGCAAGATAGAGGGTTAGGGTTAGGGTTACGGTTAGAAGCAAGATATTGAAATGTTGCTTTTATAGATATAGTATAAAATTACTTTATTATCCTCAATACTATATGTAATTTACAAATACATTATACTTATTTAATCGGATTCGGATCTTAATCGGACGGATATTGCCCTGATTCGAATCCGAATCCGATTATAAACGGATCCGGAAATCGGATCCGAATCCAATCTGACGGATCATTTAATCGGTTAAAAATCCGATTAAATCGGATAATTTAATCGAAAACGGACGGTAAACGGGTCATGATCCGATCCATTTACAGCCCTACTCCAACCCATTATAAGTGCTGGGATGTGCATCTTTTCGCAGCTGTGATAGCCTCGTCACGTCAAGCAAGTAAACAGGTTTCGAGATTTGGCTTAGGACCTCCTTCACCACGCTCATCGCTGGCGGCAACCCACTTGGGTAAACCGATCCCTTCACCAGCTCTATTTCCTTGGAGCAATTCTTCACTTCGGGTTCATTCCACTCCCTATCACTAAACAAGAATCAAACCCATTAAATATTAAACAACCATTGCACCTAAAAGCTTAAGCTTAAAAGTTAAAGAATAACTACGTATATTAGAGGAATACGCAAGCTACACATATATATGGTAAAAGAATAGAAACAAAAAGGCCTTGTATGGGGCAGTTGGTTATGACATGTGGCCAAAAAAACCAGGTATTAGAGTAAAATGGGAAAAAAACGGATGGCCTTTTGGGAAGTGAATGTGAGGGAGAATAGAGAGTGTTAGCTTTATAATAGTAAGAGATAAGAGGGCTCAATTACAATATTTCAACACTCTTGTGGAATATACATGGAGACAAACATTGGGAACATACTGTAACATTCCGAGTCTACATATATAGTGAGATATTGTTCACTTTGAGCCTAATTCTGCACGGTTTTTTTTTTGGGCTTTTACACCCAAAAAGCCTCTTACCATATAGATCCGCCGAACTCCATATCTAGCACATCCCCCTTGCACTCCCAAGCAGTGTAGGATTCCGATCATATGCACACCAGCCTACCAGCTCTTACCTAACCGGCCCACCCAAGCCGCTTGGATGTCACACATACACCTTGAAATAAATGCCAAGACAACTCACCCTCAGGGAGTTGAACATAAGACCTCTAGCTTTGATACCATGTTCAACATCGGTTGCATAAAAAATCTTAACCTGATGAGTTAAGGTATAACCATTTGTATGAGTTAAGGTATAACCATTTGGGAGAATATTCTCCCAAGATTCTGGCCTCCCTTTTTTTTTTCCCAACTATTGCCCTCCTCAACTAAAACAATCCAAAATCATAACCACTTCACTGCTCTTTTAACATTCAAATTTAAACCCCTACTTATAAGCTAAGGGTAAGGATGTGTAGTATGCATGTGCCACCATTAATCTCAACATTCAGCAAAACTAACAAATTGCAAGCGAGTGACAGGACTTACTTGTAATGAGATGGAGAAACCCCTTGAAAGAAGACCTTGGTTCTGGCCGGATCAACGTCGGAATCTACCCATTTGGCCCACGTCGTCAACCCATTTTTAAAGGCAACCATACAGTCCATGTCCTTGGATAAGATGGTTCCTTCTTGAAGATAGTCCCATTTGCAGCACAACGAGAACAGCTTATAAGCTCTTGTTATGGCTACTTGTGACCGGAAGTATGATTCTCACGAGTTTTGAATCAAGACTTATGGAGTTGCAGTGTCCGTGGCGTTCACGTACGGTTGTTTGATTCCACGACGATACCACCAAAGCCAAGTGTTGAAGATCAGAACGTCTATGTGCTTCCACACGGCGCCGTTCTTGATGGAGTCCAGTTTCAGAACTCGGCCTGTTGCTTCCTCTTCAATGTCTACCAGATACAAGGAGTGAAACAGCATCACTGAAACTCCAAAGTCCTACAAAATCCTTTGGCTAATCAATTAATCATGCCTTGAAAGGACACAATGACCATGACTCCGGTTTGATTATGTATGTGGATATGTGACTGTGTTTTGGAAAGCTAGACTTGATGTAGGACAAGTTAAGTTCCAAGGGTTCCGTGATCATCAAACAAATTTTCCCAACAGGAGTATTTTGATCATTTTGCCCAATGTTGTGAGAATCGGCCAAAAATTGGTAGTTCGATTGGAAACAACATGGAGATCAAAAGTCACCACTTTGCTATAATGTAAGCTGCTTTTCGACCAAATTCCTTTGTTTAGGCCTTCAAATCAACAAAATTTACTATTTTAGGAAAGAATTAACTGTTTTGTAATGAGTTCGTTTTTTTTAATGAAGAATATTTTTGAAGTTCGGAATTCACTTGAGTTCTTGAGTTTTCTCGTCTTCTAGAACGATATCAAGACCGATTCGTCTTTCAAAACGATATATGATCTTTTCTTTCTACCTTTCCTTCATCAAGACTGGACTTGATAATTGAACCACAGAACCATAAACCTTCTGATTTTGAGTTCTTAGAACCCCGGCCAGACTCTGAAATCCATGGTTTTTTTTTGTAAAAGACCTTTTTTGGGGGTTATTTTTCTACTATTTCTCTATCTAGTTCTTATTATTTTCGGTCTCAAATAGCACACTTGTGATGTACTGGTGTAGTGGTTCGACCGTCCAATCAAACTTCAAGATTTAAGTCAGGTCAGACTTATTGTTAGCCTAACCCGAGGATACTAATCCGTTCATTAACAGATTGTGGGCTTAAGTTGCTTAAATAATATTATTACTGGATCGAGTCAAGATTTTAAAGACCTGAACCTGAGATCACAAAACTGGGAGTTGAAAGCTTATGCCATGCTTCCGTGAATTGTTCCGTGATGTGGCCGTGAGATGCTGCCATGTGGAGCATCTCATAGCTACTGTTTTTTCATGCGAGGAAAATGTATCCTAGCCACATGAAAAAACAATAGCTATGAGATGCTCCATGTGGCAGCATCTCCCAGCCACATCAGAAACAATTCAAGGAAGCATGGCAGACGATTTCATCCCCGAAACTGGAGGGCCTAAGAACCCTTCTCATGACCGTTTCAAAAGGTTACACATCCTAACAACCTGGCCTGAACCGGGTCTGAAAACCGTTTGGAATTGCTGAACTCACCTGAAATATCAAAGAAGTGATTGAATCCAATGTTTCGCTTGTAATATTAGCATGAGGCACTGCAGCATGACGCAGGCAAGTCAGTGACTGCCAATGGTTGAGACTCATCGAGTCCCCCACAAACATTATCTTCTTTCCTTCAAATCTCCTCAAGAATCCCTCCCCATCAAACCTACAACAACATCGTTCCACCATGAATTACTCTTCCACAGAGAGAGAGAGAGAGAGAGATGTACCTTGGTAAGTCACAGTCCTTGGGCTTCAATCTGTACTTGAGGTAGAGTCTATCAGGACAGCCATACTTTTGGCAGTTGAATTCCTTGCGGACGAAGGGACAGTTGGAAGAGTCGTAAAGAGGATAAGAATCGTTGAACACCCAACTGCCTTGGAAGATATTAAAACTTCTCTTCTGTTTTCTCCACTTTAAACTGTAAAGAAATGAAGAAATCGGGAAGCAAGAACAGGGGAATCAGAGAGCAAAAGACATGGAAGAAGAATATGTATTCTCTTTCTCACAAATGAATGAATTACAGTAATCAAGCTTATATAATATGTACAGTTGGAAAGAAGGTTACAAACTAACTGATGTAACTAATTGAAACACGACAGCAGTTAGTTAATGTAACTAACTAACTAATACAATACACGTCAGCAAAGCTGAACTAAATAAATCAACCAATAAGAATGAACACATCAGCCATTTCCACATTTTATCTTTGACCTTGCTGACTTAGTGTGGAGCTTCTCTGCCTGTATAACAGCTGTAGACGTTGTAGGCTGCAAACCACCCCCCCCCCCCCCCGGCGCGCGCGCGCAAGATGGAGAATAGATATTGTCTATCTGTAGAATATGAGAAGGCAAAGCTTTGGTGAGAATATCAGCTAGCTGTGAGTGAGTGGAAACATGAGCAGTAATGATACTGCCTTCTTGAATCTTGTCTCTAACTAGATGGCAGTCGAGCTCAATGTGTTTGGTACACTCGTGGAAAACCGGATTAGCAGCAATATGGAGAGCTACCTGATTATCACAATAAAGAAAAGCTGCTTGAGGATGATGAACTTGAAGGTCTGTAAGAATGTAGCGACGCCAAGTTAACTCTGAGCATGTAGCAGCCATGGCACGATACTCTGCTTCAGCAGAGGATCGAGATACAATCGACTGTTTCTTGGACTTCCAAGATACTAAAGAAGAGCCCAAGAGGATACAATAGCCTGTCACAGAGCGTCGAGTATCAAGGCAAGAAGCCCAATCTGAGTCACAATAAGCTCAAAGTTGCAGTTGAGAATTGGAAGGAAGAAAAATGCCTTGGCCAGGTGCTTGTTTAATATATCTCAGTACCTTATGAGTAGCTGCTAGGTGATTCGATGTAGGCCGATCCATGAACTGACTCAAAGTTTGGATAGCATAACTAATGTCAGGCCTGGTAATAGTGAGGTACAAGAGCCTGCCAATGAGTCTCAGATAGATACTAGGATCTGGAAGCAAAACACCTGTTTCTTTACTGAGTTTAGTGTTCTGATCCATGGGAACCTTAGCTGGTTTGGAGGCAAGAGTACCAGAATCTGCCAAGATATCTAGAGCATATTTCCGTTGGCACAAATATATCCCATTATTAGAGCGTGCAACTTCAATACCAAGAAAATATCTAAGCAACCCAATGTCCTTGATCTTAAACTTATCATTTAGAAAGAACTTGAGAGATTCAACAGAATGAAGAAAAGTGCTAGCAACGATAATATCATCAACGTATACTAAAAGGATTGTAAATGAATCACCATCCAGCTTTGTAAAGAGGCTATAATCAGCCTTAGATTGAGTGAAACCAAATTCAAGAAGGGATGAAGAGAACTTGGAGTACCATTGGCGTGATGCTTGCTTTAGGCCATAAAGACTTTTGAGCAATCTGCACACTTGATGGGGCTGGCCTTTGTTGTAACCAGGTGGTCTCTGCATATATATCTCTTCATGAAGATCCCCGTGAAGAAAAGCATTGTTTACATCAAATTGATGTAAATACCATCCATTTATGGCAGCTACAGCTAGAAGACACCTGACTGTAACTAGTTTTGCTACTGGAGAAAAAGTCTCAAGGTAGTCCACTCCTTCTTGTTGAGTGTACCCCTTTGCCACCAACCAAGCCTTGAGCCTCTCAACTGTGCCTTCTGAGTTGTGTTTAACCTTGTACACATATTTGCATTTAATTGGTTCTTTTCCAGGTGGTAGATTAGTCACAATCCAAGTCTTATTGAGTTCAAGGGCAGCTATTTCAGCTTCCATAGCATGGCACCATCTAGGATCTTTCACGGCTTGATGGTAAGTTTGGGGTTCAACAATAACAGATAAAGATGAAGAAAAAGCCTTGAATGCAGGTGATAAACGAAGGTAAGATAAAGAATCACTCAAAGGAAAAGATTTACCTAAAGTTGAACCTGGTATCATAGCCAAGGAATGAGCTCATGAGTCAAAAAGGACCTGATCACAATGAAAATCCTTCAAATACTGAGGTGCTGTCCTAGTTATAGTGGATCTACGAAGAGGAATGGGTGAAGAAACATTAGAAGGTTCAGGTTGAGGCAAGACAGGAGAGTCAACTGACTCAGATGAAGAAGGGGAATCATGACTAGCGGGTGTAGGATTAGGTGATGAAACTAAAGGTGAAGGGGTTGAAGTGAAATGTTGTTCTGAGGTACTTGCAGGAGAAATAGTGGAAGAGGGCAGAGGTGGAATAGTTGGGGAGCTGAAATTATCTGGGAATAACCAAGAGAAAGAATTGTCAGCTCTGTCAACATTAGAATCAGGTGAAATACAATTGGTATGGAAAAGAAAAGTGGATTCGTGAAAAACCACATCTCTAGAAATGAAGATAGTATGAGTATCTAAGTCCAAGAGCTTGTAACCCTTGATTCCAAAGGGATAACCAAGGGACACTGATTTTCTACCACGAGGATCAAATTTTGTTCTGCCATGACTCAATGTTGAAGCAAAACATAGACAACCAAAAATCCTCATATGAGCATAGATTGGTTTTTCATTAAAAAGAAGCTCATAAGGGGTTTTGTTTTCAAGTAATGGAGTTGGTGTTCTATTTATTATATAAACTGCAGTTAAAATACAATCATTCCAAAACTTGAGTGGGATTCCAGATTGGAATTTCAAGGCTCTTGCCATGTTAAGGATATGTTGATGTTTTCTTTCAACTATTCCATTTTGTTGTGGCGTTTCCACACAAGTTCTTTGATGAATGATCCCTTTTGTATTGAGAAACTCTATCATTTGAAATTCAACTCCATTGTCACTTCTTAAAACTTTAATTTTCACTCCAAATTGAGTCTCAGCCATGTTATAGAAAGTCTCCAAACATTTTCTAGTTTCAGATTTGGCTTTGAGTAAATAAACCCAAGTACTTCTTGAGTAATCATCAACAATGGTCAAGAAGTATTTAGATCCCTCATACGCAGTGGTAGAAAATGGCCCCCATAAATCACAATGAATCAATTCAAGAATGGTAGAAGCTTTATGATAGCTAGATGAAAAAGGAAGACCCTGCTGTTTAGCTATGTGGCAGATGCAAAAAGGTGTTTTATTACTGTCAGAAATGTTGTCCTTTACAATAGGATCTTCAATCATGACAAGTCTAGAAAAAGATAAATGACCTAGGCGACAATGCCAGAGATCTGGAACAACAGTGCTATTTAGAACAGAAGCTAAAATACTAACATCTTTATGTAAAAACTTGGAAATTGTAGAAGCTAGAGCTGAATGATGCACTTCAGTATTCTGCAAATGATAGAGCCCATTTTTGACATCACCCAGTCAATCGTTGTCCAGGATACTAGGTCCTAAATAAAACAAACAGTAGGAAAAAACACAAGACAACAAGTGAGTGAGGTGGAAAGCTTCTTAGCAGATAGTAAGTTGAAAGAAAAAGATGGAACTCATAGCACATCCTTCAAAATGATAGTATTGGTGAGTTGAACAATACCAATATGGGTTACAGGAACTTCATTGCCATTTGGCAATCTGACAGAATAAGAAACTTTTGCAGTAATAGTAGTAAAAAGGGAAGTACTGCAGACCATATGGTCCGTAGCACTTGTGTCAATTATCCAAGGAACTTTACTAGAAATAAAAGGAGCAATGGTTGAGCCATGTGTGTAAGTGGATAAGGAAATAGGAATACCAGACATATTTGGAAGGCTAGAAACATTTTGGTTGGATGTGAAGTTGGATTGAATCTGATTGCAAGAAGGTGAAAAAGTTGAAGTATCCTTCTGTTTGAGCAAGGCCAGAAGCTGGTGGTACTGCCCTTTAGTCAACGCAACCTTCTCATATGTGTCTTCCTCCTGATCAGAATTAATTGAAATGCTGGATTGATTTGCTTGAACTACAGGATTCTTTGAGCTATATAGCTTGTGTCTTGTTGGAAAACCATGAAGCTTATAGCATTTATCAGCTATATGACCTGTCATATGACAATGGGTACAAGTGGGAGCCTCTGCATTTCCAGCCTTGAAACACTGTTCAAGCATATGGCCAGGTATTTTGCAATAGGTACAAAAAGGTCTTTCACGTTTTTGTGTAGCTACAGATCTGGTTCCAGATTTGGCAGCAGGAAAGGTCTTTTTGGTAGCTAAGGCCATAGAGTCAGGGGAAGGGATGGTTGAAATCATTTGGTGCTGTCTTTCCTGTTGTTGAATCAGGGAAAAAACCTTGTTGAGAGGAGGTAAAGGGTCCAACAACATGATCTGGTCTCGCACATTAGTATAAGTGTCATTGAGACCCATTAAAAGCTGTATAACACAGTCACGTTGATGTCGATCTAAAAGAACCTTCAATTTCCCGCAAGCACAGTCAGGCATAGGATCATACACGGAGAGCTCGTCCCAAAGAGTTTTGAGTTTACCATAATAGATGCTCACAGGGTCTTGTTCTTGTTGGAGAGTTGAGAGATCTTTCTTCAATTGAAATATTTTAGGCCCATTTTGCTGAGAAAATCTATCCTTCAGTTCAATCCATATCTCTCGAGCATCATCTACGAAAGCAATGCTTGATTTTAGAGAACTATTGATGGAATTCTGTATCCATGAAACAATCATGTCATTACAACGTTCCCAGGCTTCAAGAAGAGGATCATCCATTGCTGTGGGCTTTGTAATGGTTCCCAAAATGAAACCCAGTTTGTTCTTGGCTCGCAATGCCCTGCGCGTTGCCCATGTCAAATAGTTGTCAATGGTCAACAATTCTGCAACAAGATTCACTCCTGGATTATCTCCATTCTCCAATCGATAAGGGTTGGAAGGGTCATGGAGATTCAAGAAACGAGAGGATCTGTCGGTGTCAGAAGAGGTGTTTTCTGTATTGTGAGAAGAAGGATTACTGGAATCGTTTACTGGATCTTCCATGATGGTTGCTCACTCCTCTGTACCATGTAAACTGCTTCCATTACCATGCAAATGTGTTGTGTTTGCTGCTACAAAAAACCATGAAAATATCACACAAATGCCAGCAAATGTTGAACAGCAACTCCTAATTCTAAACCCCATCTCTGTCTTGATCTCTCTTTAAGCACAAAGTTGAGTACTGGTGCAAATAAAGAGGGAAGAAGAGAAAGAGAGAAAGAGATGAGAGCATAGAGTCTTTGGAACACATGGTTGTTGCCCGCAAAGCTGGTTTGAAGCTGTGTGGGAGTTATTTTAAGAATTAAAAGAGGTGTGAAGTGGCCTCTGTAACATGGAGATGTAGTTCTTCTGTCAGAGAGGAATTTCAAGGTTCCTTCTTCCAGGAAACTCCATGGAAGCTCATTAATTTTATGTTGTGATCCAATGGGGATGAGAAGACGTGGAGGGCTGGATGGATCTGTTGGTTAATTTGATCAAGAAGACTATATGTTAATGTAGTTCATGTGATTTTAGTGAAGAAAGGGAGGAAGTACATGTGGTTCCATAAATAACGGAGTGGGGATGGAAGTGACATTTTTATAAACATGAGGGTTGTAGTTGTAACCACCCATTAAGAGTTTGAGTCAAGTTCATGGCAATTGTCACCGACATATGCTCACAGAGGATGACATTCTCTCATTTAAATGGGATTAAAACAGAAAGGGAGAAGAGGAAGATGGAGAATGACAGGATAAAATTCCTTCATTGCAACCCCACCCTTTGAGATTTAAAAAAGAATTAATACCTGTTATCATCTATCTATGTCTATATCTATATCTATCTATATATACTATATATAATGGGAGGAAGCTCCTTGGGAAGTGTGCCTAAAAATTATATTCATCTTTCCTATAATGTCCTTTCTCAATATATTCACTGCAAAACTTTATTATAAAGGGGTATAATAGTCTTTTGCATTTCAATGCATTTAAATTTAAATTATGAGAATTGTTGACTCCTATTTTTTCAATTGTTCGTTCGTTTACACAAGTGAAATAATGCACTCGCACCCTGTTAGTATATATATATACACATATATAGACACACATACACCTAATTAAACCTATCAGCTTAAGCTTTTAGATCAAATGGTTATTTGACATAATATCAGAGTAAAAGGTCTTGCGATCAACTCTTGAGGGCGAGTCTGTCTTGCAATTTATTTGGATCTAGGGTTTATGTGTCCTGTGTTTGTTTACCTCATGTATGTTCGAGCACAAAGCTTAGTAAAAAACAAAATTCAATTTATTTTATATTAATAAAGTTAATGAGTTTTGTTTGTCATTAATTGTTTAACGTAGTATTAGAGTGAGAGGTCTTGTGTTCCACTCATAAGGGTGAGTTTTTTTTTGGTAATGTCATAAGGGTGAGTTTTCATTGGCATTTCCCACCGGCACCTGTTCCTTTATTGCGACTTCATTCGAACCTTATGGTTTGGAGTTCTTGGGGGCAGGTTACCAGATCAGGGGCAACAAATATCCTGTAGGGAGTGGGTATTTGAAGTCCTAATGAAGCTGGAGAAGCAATCCGATCAACATTCAGGGGGTTTTCTGACTGCCTGGGCACATTTGTGCTGGGCAGTGTGGTTGACTAGGAATAAGTATCTTTTTGAAAATGTGACTCCATCAATTCAAGTAACAATAGCTGTGTTTCATAATTTACAGGAAGATACAAAAAGACTGCAGGATGCAGGAGAAAGTAGGTGTACAAAAACAGTGGAGGAGGTGTTCGTGGGATGGAGAAGACCAAGCTTTGGATGGACTACACTCAATATCGATGGAACAGCAAGAGGGTCACCTGGAGCAGCGGCTATAGGTGCTGTTTTGCGGAATGAGGAAGGAAGAATTGGGGGAGCTCTTGCGTTCCGAATTGGTACAGCGAACGCCACTATTGCAGAAGCTACAGCGTTGGTTGAAGGGCTGAAGATGGCGTTGGCATGCAATGTAAATAGGGTCAGAATTGAAAGCGACTCGCAGGTTATTTACTTAGGATTTGTTAAACCGTCTGCCAACCCTTGGAAGATTGCTCCTCTACTGGAAGGAGCTAGACACTTATGCGGGTTGTTCATGGGCGTGGAGATGGTCAAGATTTTTAGAGAGGCTAATATGGTCGCAGATAAGCTTGCAAACCATGCGCTGGATTCATTTTCTTGCTTCTGGGTGAACAGCTATCCGGCAGATGTGGCAGATGTGTTAAAGCTAGCGGAAGATGATATTAGGGGGAGAACTTCTAGCAGAATTGTGAGATGTTCGTAAGGATTTGAAATGTCTAAATCGTTTGGTATCAAAAAAAAAAAAGAGTTTTCGTTGGCATTTATTTGTATGCAAGGAATTAATGCGATGCGTTTGTCCTCCCATGCTCTCATTTGAAGCAGCCGACAATGAGGAGGTTTTTGTTGTCAAGGCCAATGTGGCCCGGCCCGTAGAATTTGCACTACCCGCCAGCAGATTATCTATATATATATATGGTACACCTCTGGAGAATAGGGCACCCGATGACCCGAAAGAAATTTTCACCTCCGAGTTGCGGAATTACAGAATCGGTTGAATATATCGATTGAAATAACAGAAAATCAGAGGAGCCAACTTTGGAGTTGCGCCACGAGCGTCTCCACAAACCGAGAGAATCGAAGCTTTTGTTGCCAAAAAGAGGTGATTCAAAATTTTCTTCGGGCTTAATTAAGGTTTCTTCTATTGAATGAAGTTCATGTTATCCCCAATTTATTTTCCCTTGTAATCTGATGGCGATTTGTTCAGCTACTCAATTTCTATCTCTGCCTTATCGATTAAAAAACACTAATTTTCGCCTTACACCGTTGCGGCTTTTAACTACCGCATCTTCCGCTGTAGAGATTTACTGGAACCTTTTGCAGAAACACGGTCCCGAATCTAACTTAGAGAAAGCTCTGGGGAAGAATAGGGCGAAATTGGATTTTTCATGCGTCGAAGAGATTATAAAGAGATGCTCTGTTGATCGATCTGTCTTGGGTCTTAGGTTCTTCATCTGGGCTGGTTTGCAATCGGATTACAGACACAGCAAGTTTACGTATAGCAGGGCTTGCGAGTTATTCGAAATTGAACGTAGGCGGCAAACCCTGATTGATGTTTTAGAAGCTTATAGAGTTGAAGGTTGCTCAGTTTCCATTAAGATGTTTAATATAATTTTGAATCTGTGCGAAGTAGCTAAGCTTGACGATGAGGCTTTAGGGGTTTTGAGGAAAATGACGGAATTCAATTGCCGACCAGATACCACTTCTTATAACATTGTTATACGGCTCCTCAATGAAAAGGGTGATGTTGATGTTGCAGTGAGATTAATGGAAGAAATGGCTTTGATCAATCTTTATCCTAATATGATCACTTATGTTATGATGATTAAGGGGTTATGTAGTGTAGGTAGATTGGAGGAGGCGTGCAGGCTGTTCAAAGTTATGAGGGGACATGGCTGTTCCCCAAATTTTGTAACATATTCAGCATTGCTTGATGGACTCTGCAAGTCTGGGTGTGTGGAGAGGGCATTAGAGTTGCTCGGGGAGATGGAGAAAGAGAGTGACGACTGTAAGCCAAATGTCGTTACATATACATCCTTAATTCAGGGTTTCTGTGAGATGGGTCAGTCAATGGAGGCATTGAGCATTTTGGATCGGATGGGAGCTCATGGATGTCTTCCAAATCGGGTCACAGTCAGTACTCTTTTTAAGGGTCTTTGTGGAGAGGGGCATATAGAGGAGGCACATAAACTGATTGATAAATTGGTCATGGATAGTAGTGTTTCAAAAGGTGAGTGCTATAGTTCTCTTGCGGTGTCCTTGTTGCGGATAGACAATTTGGAGGAAGCAGTGAAGCTTTTTAGGAGGATGCTAGCCAGTGGTATAAAGCCTGATGGTTTGGCGTGTAGCTCTATGTTGAGGGCTCTCTGCTCTCGAGGACAGGCCATAGATGGTTTTCGTTTGTATAATGAAATTGATAAGATGGAGTATTTATCATCTATTGATTCTGATGCATATTCACTTCTATTGGTAAAACTTTGTGAACAAAGTCTTTCTGTGGAGGCTGCAAAGATTGCTAGGGCAATGGTTGACCAGGGAGTCCGACTTAAAAGTTCCTATTTTGATGATATAGTCGAAAACTTGAAGAGATTTGGTGAAAAGGAATTAGTTTTATATCTTAATAAAATTGGACAATGATGTTGAACTTGAAGACTATATTTTACCGTTTTGAGTGATTGATCTTTTGTGAATTTTGGGCTTGTGGCATCTGAGTTGGAAGATTCAAATGGAGGTCACTATCCTGTCTGGGTTCATTAGAGCATATCAAATTCCTTTTTTTGTCCTTATAAGGACATTCTGTGTGGGAGACCAATGATGTGTTGTTGACTGCCGGATGATATTTCACACTTGAGAGTGGACATTGGTTATCTCTAAACAAAAATCATCTGGGCTGGTTATTCTGTCATGTCTTACTTGCTTGTAGCATACCATGGGATATATAGTTTGATGCGCCATGTTACACTCACAACCATCCAACTGAAGAAAGCTCTGTATTTTGGTGGTCCATATAAGTGTGGCTCTTTCATGTTAAGAACATATTCAGCATCTTATTGTTATATTGCTCGGATAGTCTTCACAATTTTGTTATGGAGACAATGTCATTCCAGTTTCTGTTCTTCAGGTTGTCTTACATCATTTTTTTTTCTTTCATCTCAAGGACAACTTCTAGAATCTTATATTAGAGCTTGACCCACAGACTCTATTTTAATTTCTTGTTATGGTTTCTTGTATCCTTTAATTGGCATAGTTAGAGAACTTAGGATGCTAAGGAGAAAAAAATAAATAAATAGGTGAATATGCACACACACACACACTCACATAGAGTGTGATGCAGGAGATTTACCAAATAAAGCTACAAGATGTCTTAACCAATGAAATTCTGTTTTTTTAATTAATTTCTTATTTCAATTTTAGGGGTTTTCTATTTCCTGCTTCATCATTAGGAAGTTGCTGTACAGCCTAGAATCACCTGGAATTCCTCCAGTTTTATGCAATCCCTTATCCCAGTGTGTTTTATACCATCCCTTACCCCAAACGTTTCACTTTTTGGGCAATTTTTTTTAGAATAATCTCAAAGTATGAAAGTGTGAACCTTAGGATTTTGAATTCATCATCATCTCACCCTATTACTGGCCTCAACTTGGAATTTGACACCTGTTGGAATGGCCTAAAAGTTTGGAGATAGCCTTCCATAGCCTCACCTATTAAGGGCCTAGATAGAATCATCATATTTTTAGCATCACTTACCCAATACAAGTCATTCTTGGCCCATTTGTTTTTGAGTCTTGGAATTATCTTAAAGGCAAAATAAGAAGAAGAAGAAGGAGGAGGATGTCACTGGCAATTTCCTCATGGTAATCTCACTCCATTCAGATTTAGGATAATAAATGTAACACAAAGCAGGACATTGGTGGATTTGAAAATAGACACATACTCAGAGCAGAACTTTGCCCACTGTTTAGCTCAGTTTTGTGTGATATAAGATGTGTTCCCCCTTTTCTGCTAAGTGGATGGATTTGAAGGCCAATGATTTCATCTATAGCGTCCCTAAGTCATAAATTGCCTATGTAAGCATTGCCTTCATTGACATTGACTTGTCATGGTAGAGCATCTATGTGGTTTTTCCTTGTGATTTCCAATCATTAGTTTTTCCTTTTTTATTTAGGTAATTTGGAATGTTGAATGGAGTGCTTTTGTGACATTATTGAGGTCTCTTGGGTTGAAATTGGCACATGAGATTGGTCAATGTGTCAGCAAGATGGCCCACTTGTCTTTTCCCAACTCAGCTTCAAGGTGTGCAGTGCCTGTATTTTTATGGGATTGGAAGCCTGTTGTGCTACTTGAATACCTTGCTTTTTTCTGGATATATTGAGATTCTTATTCCTTTCAACCCAACCAACCCCAACACAAAAGAAACTCTCCACACAACCTCCACAATCTCCAATGCACCAACCCCACCCAATTGACTCGGACCCAAGTTTGAATGTGATCTAACCTGTAAAGACTGTCCATGGCATAATTTATTGATGCTCCTTAAGTTTTAAAGTTCTGTCATTTTCTAACTTGGCCTTGATTTGAGTAGTGGCTGAACCATTTGAGCCAGTAACATGTGTTGGTGGCTTCCACCAGGTAGGCAAAAAATGTGCATCTTCACTGCAACTCAGATTGGTGACATGATATTGAGAAATGACAGAAGTCATAATTTTCTTGATGGGTTGAGAAGAACTACATCTTCAACATGTTCATGCACTTGTAATGTTTATTTAATTTTTTGGGTGCTTGCCTATCCTTTGATTTCATTGGACTTGTCTCCTGTTGTAAGTTTGAACCTTTTGAAAATTCCATCAGGGTAAATGACCACGAAGGAGAGTCTTTCTGAGAAGATCTACTCTTCAATTGAAACCTTAAAGCTTTCAGATGTAGAATTTGGTCAAAAGTCAGCTTCTCACATTCACCAGAGTGATCCATGCGGTATGTATTTGAGTCCCATTTATTCATTCTTTGAAACAGATTAGAATTTGTTGCATCATCAGTTTGCAGCCTTGAAAATATGTAACTTGATACGGATGCATGTTAGTATTTCCCTCTCCCGTACCCTACCCCAAGTGTGCATATCAAATAGCAAAGCAATACATACATATTAACACTAGATTTTCATCTCCAAATCGTTGTTTTGGTAAAATGTTTTTTTTTTTTTCTCTTATATATATATATCAAGTCCATGTTGTACTGAGGTTGTTAGGGTTGTGCATCAAGTAGTAATAGGCAATTGAGAAAGTGAGTGGCTAGGTGTTAGATGGATGATTGTACAAAAATCAGTCAAGGCTGCCTTCTATAGCTTGTTGATTTGGTGGTTCTAGAGTTACTTCTGAAGTTCTGCACTCTCTAAGATTTTATTTGATGTTCTTTTAACTGGAAATTTGACTAGTGTTATTCTGCTTCAGATTGTGAAGATGATGACTTTTGGTGTGAAGATTTATCTTCACAGAGTTGTTGTAATGAGGGTCTGGATAAGGTATCTGACTTGGACAGAGAGTGGCAAAGGAGACATGACCAGTTCCATACGGTATCCTTACACAGAAAATCTAATTTCCCTCCCAATTCTGCTTTCAGTAGGGAAAATGCCACAAATTATAGACAATTGCTTATGGTAACCTGATATTGCCTTTGTGATTCTTGATGAATTTTTAGATAGGCTATCGTGATGGCCTCATGGCTGGGAAAGAAACTTCTGCACAAGAGGGTTTCAACATAGGTTTCAAGCAATCTGTGGTTCTTGGGTACCATTGGGGCCTTGTTAGAGGTGTTACCAGGTAAAAAAGATCAAATAATTCTTGTTGCCTCTCTCTCTAGATATGTATTACAGTTACTAGCTTCTTTATTTGACACATCTTGCAAACTTCAATTTTCTAGATTCCTAATATTCATTTCTCTGTCTGTGTCTCCCATGAAGTGCACTGGCTTCTATTCCAGATAGCTTGAAGGAAAAGTTGGTTGAAACATCAGAAAAGAGAGAGAAGCTTCAGGCCTTATATGGGACCGTACATTCATTGTCTACAGGAGATGCACTTAAAATTTTTCATGATGACATCTTAGCTAGTGGTTCTGAAGCCCATGAAAAGTCGCCAGAAGAAAACCCCTACTCATTAGTTATATCTGATGAAATTCCAAGCGGCAATCAACTGGGAAAGTACTTTGGAGAGCTTCAATCCTTTCTGCTTGAATCTCCTGCAGTTGAGATGAAGATGGAACTGAGCCAAAAAATTGTTGGATAAAGTTCATTTGCAACTTTGGTTCACTCCTCAAATAGGTTAGCTCATCCTACAGTTATTGTCATCCAGAAATTTGGTGCGAAATGCCTGTCATCCTGTCCAATGCTACAATTTATTTCCATAGAAGGATGTGTAATATATGCAACAATACTGAAATAGGGCTCATAATTATGTTTTATCTATCAATAATGAATTTTTCCAATCCCCATGGATCTAGTTCAAGTGAATGATTCATGAATCATCTGATTTCTGATTATAGAATCTTTTCTATTTTAATTTCATTAACTTCTCCTAATCCAAAGAAGAGACGTGGTGCTCCATATTCGATTATTTTCAACTGCTTCGAGCCCTAATGACTAATCAGCTATCTTGGCTTAAGCTTTTTTACTGTTTACTACTGCTTAGCTATTGTGAATAGATAATTAGATACAATTACTCTGGGGCTATTTACAACTAGCGAAGTAAGAATTGAATATTCTACTTATTAGAATACCTGGTATGGAATAAAAAATGACTACATGTTCAGGAATACCAAGGTACACAACATAGAAGTAGTGGGCATAATGTAAGTTATCCAAAGGTAATGAATTAAGTTCAGTCTGTAGGACCTTCCTTTTTTATCTGGCGCTGTTTAAAAATGTCTTGCATTCTTCCATCAGATTCCTTGCTTTTCCTGAATATTCAAGTTCAAATAGGCATATATTCTCTGTTTGCTTACAGGCGTCATAAAACACTAGTTTCCTCAAAGCATGTTCATAAAGTTGCTGTTTGATAATTTCTACCTTATAGTCCCCTTAAAGCAACCAAGCATTGAAATATCCATTCTGTATTCCTTCATGAAGGTTCTCCTAATAGGTTGAAGGCCATATTAACAGAGTCTCATCTTGGGTTGAAGGCCATATTAACAGAGTACATAAAACCTATCCTGTATAGGCGCAATTTTGGAGACAGTTACCTTATCTTTTAGCTACTTTATCACTAACTCAAACCTATTCACATGTAGGCTGTTTTAGACAATTTGCCTCTAAATCAGATACCTAGATGCCAAGTATGGCTCATCATAATAATTTACTTTCTAGGCATATGATGATTCATTTCCCATATAGGGTGTTAATTTATTGATTGATACATCACCAATTCCTACCCAAGATGCCAGCATTATAATTCCATTCTTGTCTAAATCATGAACAAATGGGCTTCCAAATTCAGTATTTTATTGGTGGACCTTGGCTCTTCACGTGAGTTTTAATTTTATATTTCTATATGCAAAAAGAAGTATCTTTACACCAGATCTTCGTTAATATCTCTACATTCCAGTTCCTTATTAATGAGCACTGCATTTTCGGACATTTTAGACCTTCCAGGGCAGAAGTTCCTAATACTTTTTCCCAAAAGTGGGTTTGCCACCAACTGCACTAGCACGGTCCATTTAAAATTTGTCCCTTCTTAGTGCACCTATCCTGATGCATACAATTACTTATGTTGGAATAGTGATAGATAATCAATAGAATGCATAGTGTAGAACACTATTCCTACTAAAAGCTCAAGCTGATAGTTGGGGGTGAACTTTATATATTTAATATATTCCTTAACATTCCCCCTTACGTGTGGGCCAGACTCAAACCCTTTTTAGGGAGGCCCTACACGTGGAATATTTTTTTCTCAACGGGTGGAATGGAGGTTTGAACCCAAGACCTTGGCGTTTTCCTAAGGCTCTGATACCATGTAGAACACCATTCCTACTAAAAGCTCAAACTGATAGTTGCAGGTGAACTTTATATATTTAATATATTCCTTAACACATAGAATGCCCTTGTTACCTGATGAAATGATTAAATCAGTATAAATGATCTGTTTTGCTTTTGGCTATACCAAAACCCCTTGAATCCAGAGCCATGTAACAATCCAACCCAGTTCCAACAATGTACTTATTTAATGGAGAAAGCAAAACTGCTTGACATTGCATATTATAACTTATGAAAGCTAAATTTCTGTCGCCCAAATAAAACAATGATGGAAGCTCCAATGGAAAACATTAGAAAGTACTTACATCAAGATTGATTAATTAGTGAAAATTCTTATTTCTTTCATCATTGAAAGTTGAATGATGTATGACTCAATGAAGAAAATTTTAGAATTGGCTTTAAGGTGATTTTTTGGGGAAGCTGAATATTTTTACAATTTCTCGGAAATACTTGGTGATAAACCCCTTCAAATTGCATGAGATTGTTTTGTTTCTATGTCAAAGTTTGTTGCTTTTAGGTTCAATTCATTGATTTAACATATCCGAATTACCACCTAACTTTAATTTATATTGATTTCATGTTGTGAATATCTCATCAATGTCAATTTTTTTTTTTTCACTTTACATTTATGGATTTGTTTATCAGGACCTGCATTATGTGATGAAAATTTCCAGTTGATGATAATGATTATTTTTTTTGTTTAGGACCATAACTTGGTGTGATGGTAAAAGCGTTAGGCGGGTAGTATGAGAAGTGAGTTTGAGTCTGAGTATAACCACTTTACATAAAAATGTAATATTTACATATGTTGCCCATCCACCTATAATTGACTCTGCTTCAGCAGGACCTGCACCGTGTTATAGTTCTTTTAGGAAACATCAGGTGTGATGGTAAAAACTCAGGTTGTTGGCTTGAGAGCCACTGTTGAGGTCAAACCACTTTTCACAAAAAGGCACAAGGTTAGGTTTGTTGCCAATTCACAACCATTGGGACCCTGTTTTGACAGTACTTGCACTAGGTTATGATACTCATAATGACTACTTCATTTAAAGAAACTGGCGAAATGCATCAAAACACTCTTTAAAGAGAGAAAAAAATTTTATTGAATTTTGTATGTGCCTTTCAAATGGGTGAGACACTTGAAATCTTGCTCAAATGAAGTGCACTTAAATCAAGATTTTTCACCAGTTTGTGAGATTCAGGATTTTCCCCTGAATCAGTTAGTTTCAACCATTAAGGCGAAATGCCCAACGAAATTGAAACAGAAAAATTTGTTTGCTACTAGACATTCTAATCCACAGTAATAATGATTGGTACCTAATTTTTTGACTATATTAGTAAAATATGATCATTAAACTAGCTATTACAGGAAATTACCAATACTCCATGATAAATTTACCATCTTCAACATGATAGATAACATACCATAAAAAGGAAAAATGTAGAAAAAGGGAGAAGCCACGCACACACATATCTAATAATTATCACTACATATCCTACCACAAAGCACTGCACGTAATTTTATGGCACCCCACTGCTCCTGTTCAAGCTTCATCTGACCATAACTTGCATTGAGCCTTCATGTCTCCAGCACCTTTTAAATGAGATGGACAACAAGTTAGTTGCTCTACTGACACACTAGCTTCTTCCTAGGATGCTTCCACAACTAAAAGCACGAGTTATTCTGGCGATTAATTTATTACATATTTAATGTGCCTAAGTTGCTTCTTGCAGTCTCACCTGCATGTAGACAAAGAGAGAAAAATAAGAATCCACCTGTCTGGGTGTGATCTATACGAACTGATAAACTTTTCAGGGTAAAAAATCAACAATATTCCAAGTCTAGCAGAGCACAGTATTCCATTCCTTACCCTATAATAGTGTTTAGCTGCAGGCTTGGATGGATCTTGGGTGAACAAAATCTGTGGTGGTATGCCTCAGATGGGATTCATATTTGGGTAGTGGAGTAACTGCTTCAAAAGCTTCAACAAGCAGTGCCACTTTCCTCTTGCGAGCTGGGGCAAGTTTGTTCACAGCCTGACGAAGTGCATAATCAAGCATCCATTCTTCAGAATTTTTCCTCTCATCTATCATTTGATGCCTGAGATCAACCTTTTCTGTGTCTTGGTCAGGCTGCACTGGGAGATATCTTGGTTCACGTGGGTTGAATTCCCTCTCTTCCTCCACATTCTTAATGGGCCTCTTGCATCTGGTTTTTACTCGGAGATTGGTGCAGTTCTTGGACATTTGTTGTGCAGAGTGGTTTCCTGCATTTATTTGTGTATTCTCTTCTTCCGAGTGTGTGCTCTTAATGGCTGTGAGGAGTGTTTCTGCTGCATTTGGTTCATTGCCATCTTGCACCTGTATTTTTTCACTTTCATCTATGATACTATCAACAAAACTGGATCCGCTGCCTCCTGGACCATTGTGTTCTTGATCATTCTCTGAGACTTCCAGATTGTCAACAATGAAACTGCCATCTATTTGAGATGAGTGGGTTTGGGTCTCAGAGAAATCTTTGCCCACTTCAACATCAGC
The DNA here is from genome assembly GCA_947561395.2 of Buxus sempervirens. Taxonomy (NCBI): domain Eukaryota; kingdom Viridiplantae; phylum Streptophyta; class Magnoliopsida; order Buxales; family Buxaceae; genus Buxus; species Buxus sempervirens. The sequence goes on from OX387182.1 coordinate 5,060,463, forward strand.
TTCTGAGAAATCTTTGCCAGAATCAGAAGTTTCAAGTTCAAGCAATGCATTGCTATCATCAACTTCCTTGCCCATTTCAACAATGGCATCAACACTGTGGCATCCCTGATCTGGGCTGTGATCATCACTTGTAAGTACATAGTAATCTGCTCCTTCGTCAGTGGATCCGGATGTTTGCTCTTGAAGTGTGCTTGTTTCATCTTCTGGTGTGGATAGCTGAGTCACATCTTCTGTGCCAATAATTGGATCAATTGCAGCTGCATTGTGGAGTAACTCAGGATCATCTTGAACAGAGTTAGCTTTCTGTTTGTTGGCATCAATTTCAAGTGCCACATCAGCAATGGAATTGTGTTCATTGTTTTCAAGCAGAATGTACTCTCGGTGGAATTGATCATCGGCTTCAACTAATTCATTCTTGTCTTCACTGTCTGCAGTTAATTCCAATAGGTCCTCAGCAGAGTATGGAGAGACCATATTATCAATGGAGTCAGTGCCCATCTTGTCTTCTCTATCTTGTCCCACAAGAGTTGCTGTTGGTTTCTCAAATGCATCCTTGTTCAGAAAATTCTTGTCTGCACAAAGATGATTAGAAGTCACTAAGATTTCATCATTGATATCAGTAAGCACATCAAATTCCAAATTTCTATCTTCAATATTTGATTCAGACATACCTTCAGTGAACTCTGCATTGAAAGATTCAATATATTCTTTTTGCATGTCTTCTTTTGCTTCTCCGTCCACTATAATGTCCTCAAAGCATTGGCTGACGGCATCATCTGGCTTGAAGAAGAGCTCCCAGTGCACTGCAGGATTCTCGAATTCTGGTAAACATGCTACTATAGAGTCAGATAGGTCATCTGAGAGGATTGGATCATCAGGCCCACATGAGATAACATCTTGTTCATCCTCCCAGTCCATATCAATGGCCTCAGAAATGGATTCTTCCAGTTCAATCTGTGCAGGGATTTTATCCTTTGATCCACTCCCAGTGCTTTTGAGAATTTTTTCTTCTTGCATAAGGCAGGAGTAATTGCCTGCATCATCTACCTCTACCTGCAGACCACGATCAAGAAACAACATTGGAATATCCACTTCTGTTGCAAGAAATTCTCTTTTTTGGTCAAAATGGTCTTCAAAGTTCATTTCAGAATATGACGATTCATCTGACAGCATCTTGGTGGCATTTTCATCATCTCCTTGTTCTTTTTCAACATCTGACAATGTGATAGAATGATTAACATCTGGATCTACAGCAGAATTACTTGACCGGCCTTCAATATCATGGTTGATACTTTCTCCAAATGACTCACCTTTGTCTCCTCTTGATATAGCATAGATTTCTATGAAGAAATCCGTTCCCACTTCAGAGGCTGCAGTGCTATCCAGTACTGTTCCTATAATTGGACTTCCACCAAATTCTGTTTGGCCTGTATCAAGTTGTTTCTTTCCTTCATCAGGAGGTTTTGATCTAATTGGGGACAGACCTCTCTGTTTCATGCTCTTCTGGGTTCTCAACAATCGCCTCCTTGCTGACAGGAAGTGCTTCAGAGGAGGCAACTGAGCATGATGATGACCGTTAAGAGAACAGTAGGTGTAGGGGCAAACCTTCATAAATGAAGTTCCCTCGGATTCAGTTCCCCCTGGATGAAGCATCACATAATCTGGGAACTTTGAATCCTTTAGGGTCGACGAACAGGTTGCCCTGCCAACGTTCAAGTTTGGACAAAAAGCAACTCCAGAACACTTATTCATTGAAGGCCTAGCAGCCTTGATGCTTGCCATCTTTGTTAAAGTCCTCACAGGCTTCAAACTAGAAGTCTTTGCTAAAGTCCTCATGGGTTTGTGAACAGATGAAGCAGAGGTAAACTTTGAACAACTTGAACTCCTCTTGCTTGAACTTCTACTTGCAGAGCTAGTTTGAGAACCATGAGAACTCACCTGTGAACGCTCCTTCCTTGCAGCAGAACTGGTTGTAGACTTCATATAATTTGGGGAACCGTCCGATATCCTGTTTGGTGATGACTTCTGCGGGGTAGCTGCACCGCTGGTCATGTTATTACAGGGCATGTCAAAGCGTGATTTTGCTCTTCCCACAGGTGATTGTCCTAAGCTTTCTAAATCCGAAAGCTTGATTGATCTCGACTTCTTCATTTTCTTCTTCAGCTCCGTTCCTCTGTTTTTGGTATCCTGATGGGAACATGCTTTGGTTACCGCTTGGATTCCAAGCTTGCTAGATGCCTTTCTTTGGACCATCTTTAAAGAAGAACCATAACAAGGCTTCTGGATTGAAGAAACAGAAGGGAGAAGAATTGAATGGGGTTGGGGTTTTCTTCCTTTGGGATGAACATTTGGAGCTCTGGAAGAAAAGAATTCTTGTTTTTGTGGTTGTCAGAATTGAAAGTTTTAGAGAGGAAGAATTTTCAGAAGAGCAAACAACCAGGAGACTCCAAGTTTGGGTTTTTGGTCCTGATTGGGCAGCTCAAATTGAATAAGGCTGAGATGGGAATCTGATGTCACCAAGTGGAGGTATGGACCGACCCTGTTTTGTTTGGTCAGTTTCTGAATTGAATTGTTACGCCTTGAAAACGAGAATTCTAACAAATGGCCCTCTCTCCCTCTTACTTCTTTCCAAAGATTAGTGGGGTGGCGCTTTTAAATTTGAATATTCTTCTTGCTCATGATGTAGGAGGAATGACCAAAATGGCCCCTCAGTCATATGGAGGATGGAGTAAGCAACCGTTCAAAGCTTTGGTATCTTACGTGAAGTGGATGGGTAGCAATCCAAGTAAAAAACGTATCTGCTGATGAAGTGGGCCACCGACCAGGGAAAGTGGGGGAGGAAAGAAGCGTCACCACTTTGCAAAAGACAAGGCGGTGGTCGGCCGAAAGTCGCCGGAGGTGGGACCCAAGTGGAAGCGTGAGCGTTGGGAGTCAATATTGCAGACGCTCCTCTCCGTGCGGGGTGCTAAAGAGGTGGTTATTCTCTCCTTACCTCTCTTTCGGTGTGTGTGTGTGTGTCGCCTTTTTTAAACGTGCAGCAGCCGTCATTCATTTCCATTTCTTCTATGTGATGGAATTCCGATCACCGCCGTTACGACGCCGAATGGAGGAATGGGTCCCACGTTTATTAACGTGATCATATGCTTACCTGTCACCATCATATTATCTTTGGTTCTTTCTTTCTTCTTTTCTTAGAAGAGGAGAGAGAGAAAAAAAAAGGGTCGGGAAAGGGTTGGACGGTCATGATTAAAAGGTTACACGCGTGGAATGGTAGGTCAGCACTGACAAGCATGCATCACGTGGCTTGATATCCAATTTTCAGATGACAACTTTCTGAGAACAGGAGAAAGAAAGAAAGGGTAAAACTTCAGCTTCTCTCTAAATGCACTCTAATAATTTAAAGTATGACCGTTTAATGGTACAATAATGCTTTCCAACTTAACCATGATTTGGATTTGCTTTTAAAAAATCGTTTTTGAAAGTAAAAATGAAAAAAAAAATTTTAAAGAATACATTTTTTTTAAGATTTTAAACTCCTAATAGGCAAAGTCATTGGTTTTTTTTGTGGCTTCAATTATTTTAAAAATAAGTAAACGTTGTTTTTTTACTCTTAACAGTGTTTCTTTTTTAAAATTTGAAAATTAAAAATAACTTTTGAAAAGCAACACCAAACAGCATAAAATCGATTTAAGGGAAATGAATTTTTATTTTTGTTTGTACAAGAAAAGCAGTTAAAAAGAGATCGAAAATGAGTAGAAATAAATAACACAAATCCGTATGAAGAGATAATGCCGGGTAATGTTGTAGACATCTTTGTCGCAGGGACACGCTGGATGTGATGCCTCATGCCGCGAAACTTCCAAAATTTCAATCTGATGGCTGCCTGGGGCAACATATCACATCACATGCACCCGAAAGCTGAAACATCATCCCAATTATTCCCTTGGCAAGCCAAACTCTGCTTCAACTCTTATTTTGTCTCTCTTTCTTTTCTTTTCAATAATAAAATCAATCTTATCCCTTGACACTGTAACTACAGGATTCACCTCATTTAAACTAATACTCCTCAAACCTTCCTCTCCTCCCCCCCCCCCCCCCCCCCCCCCCCCCCCTCCTCTCTTCTTCCATTTATGTTCTGATTAAATAAAATTTCTTATCCCTAGAAGCCTGGATTTGTGTGTGTGCGTGGGCGCGCACATGCCGTCTGTATACATGTTTAAATGTGTGTGCATGTATGTGTGTGTTTGCAGGGTCGATGAATAAGACTTTTCTCAGGCTTCAAACCACTTCTTGGAAGAAATGCCTAATCAAGTGTGAGTGCTGATTTAATTCTAACCAAATTTTACATGAACAATTCATGACATGATGTGATAAGTACAAGAAGAACATGATTATTAGGGCCAACATTTCATGTGCTAGGATAAGAATGATGATGCAGTTAGGGCTATGTCTTATTTTAAGCCTGAAGCAATTCAAGTTTCCAAATATTGAATTGAACGGTTGGGATTCATGAGCCTGTGTGCCAGATACAAACAGAATATCATGAAAGAGATGATGAGGGAACAGAATCATTTGAGATGAGCTTGGGGTTAATTATTGATATGCAAAAGCAGTGTATTCTAGACTAACTAACCATCATGATGAAGAGTTGATGCAATCTCTATTCAACACAAAATCAAACAATTCAGATTATCTAAACACTGATTTGAACATCTTAACAGTTTTGATCCATGATTCAATATCATCACATGCAGGACATGAGAATAAACTGAAAATGTTTTGTGAGGGATCAGTCAGTAATTTGAGATGAGCTTATTGTTGTTCAATGATTACATGAATCAATGCATGTTGAAATGATCATAACAGTTTTGTAGAATATGAGATCTCTATTTTAACTGATAAAAAAAATTAGATTTTCAACATACTAAATTTAAATCTATAGATATTCATGAGCAGGTGTGCCAAACATACAACAGAAGATCTTGATAATGTTGATAAGGGATAGATCAGTCATTTGAGATGAGCTTAGATATAATAAATGATTCATTAGTGAAACAAGTGAAAGCATTTAGGTGGTGGAGCATCATAAAGTCTATGTCAACTTTTTCTCTCTCTTTTAATCAAAAATGAAAATGAGATATGGGTAGCTTTTCAAATCTTGCAGCATCTTCTTTTTGGGATTCAATTAGTATTTTATGGTACCTGCTTTTTGTTTCTTTCAGACTCAACTCTCATTAGCCAGAAATTTTTCATCATCAACAGATTCTTGATGTTTGCCTTTTCAATTTCTGTGGTAATTAAGCAGGGCAAGTGTACAAAAGGCTAAAAGAGGGTGCTTTCTTGGATGCGGATATACCAAAGAAACATGCAGGCGTACCAAGCAAACAAGAGATCAATTCCCTGTCTACGTTAGAATTTGAGAATTTTCATCAACCTTTCAACAGTCGAGTGAGATCAAAACCATAAGGAAAGTAGCTCTAATTTACTAATTTACTTTGTCCAATTGAAGAGACTGTAATGGGTTAATGGAATTGGGTTATCAAGTTGCTGACCTAACTGCTTGTAGATTGGGCTTTTTTGTCAACCGATGACCTACCTGCTTACTCCATTTGTAACTTGGAGTTTACTGATCCAAAGTTCCAAACCCATTTCACAATATCAACGAAGTCTCTCTACTCTACTCTCAATGCCTTCTATTTTGGAGCGACCAGCTAGTCGACTACTGAAGCTTCGCCGGAGATCCATTAACGTCGTCAGGTAAACCCTCGGAAAAAATATCAGCAGTGGTCGTAGCTCAAAGCCGGAATCAGTAAATATTGCCGGCAGCTAAGTAAATATTGGATGGGGTTCACTGTAAAGCGTTGGTAACAGTTTTACCGCAAAAAGGTATTTTTCCGATGCCTATGAAACTCACCGGTAAATGTAAAATAGCAGGGGAGATTCAACAATTGCCGTAAACAATGATATCACCGATTGTTTCTGGATAGCGCTGGACAATATCTTTCCGGCTTTAGAAACTCGAGGCAAAGCCTCAGTGCCGGCTCTAAATAGACAGCCGTAAACAGTGACATATCACCGGCGGCTTCTCAAAACGTCGGAAACCTTTCGGCGCGGCTAACAAGCTCGCCGGCAAAACATCAGGGGCGACTCTAAAAACCGCCAGAACAGTGCAATTTCACCGGCGGCTTCTGCAATACGCCGGAAGAAGATGATTGAACGGGATTAGAAACTCGCCGGTAAAACATCAGGGGCGGTTCAGAACCGCCGAATAGCTTAACATCACCGGCGGCTCCAAAAAGTCGCCGGTAAACAAAGCGACCTATCAGTAATCGCCGGTAAAACATCAGGGGCGGTTTTCAAAACCGCCGGAAATTGTTCAACATCAACGGCAATTTTAAAACGCCGGTAAAATATTTTTCGTCGCCATTTCGGTAGTCGCCGGTAAAACTCAGGGGCGGTTCTGTAAGCCGCCTCAATACATAGTATTACCGGCGGCTCATAAAACCGCCGGTACAGAAGCATCAATTAAAAATCGCCGGTATAACATCAGGGGCGGTTTATAAACCGCCGGGAAAAACTCATATCACCCGCACCCTTAGATCGCTTCGTCTGCTAGAATTTACCGGTAAACATCAGAAACGGCTCCACGAACCGCCAGAAAAGGACAATAACGCTGGTAAAAGCTTTTTCATCATCTACCATAGTTAGCCAGTAAAACATCAGGGGCGCTGCTACACTTCTCTGGCTCTAAAAGCTCCAAACAACAGCCAGTTCAGACAAAAACGCTGGAAAAAATTCCCTCTCGTCGGCCAAGGAACTGTAAACATAATATCAGGGTCGGTTCACCAGTTAAACCGCCTGACTTATCAGCAGCACTGAAATTACAATTTTATCGCCTGTAAACAGCTGTATCAGGCCAAATTTTGTACTGGTCGAACCAATCTAGGTGCCTTCTTCAACCGTTCTCCCCTGCCATCTTCAAACTTAAACATGAATGGCTATGGAAAGCTCAAAGACCACAAGTTAGGATTTTTCTCTCATTTTATCCCATCTTCAGGGTATCAAAAGCTTCCTTTAGGTTCAATCAGAATGATATAGTTACAAAGCCAACCATTAGAACATAAATGGTCACGCAGCTATAGTTTCATGTGTTACATCCACTAAATATTATTGAGCTGAACAATATTTAAATAACGCATGGACATTAAGGCAATTTGGGTCTTCCAATGATCCAATTTTACATAGTTTTATCTTAATTTATGGTGTCTAATATTTTCATTTTTATTCTACATGGAATCCATGAAGCTCTAATTTATTTCAAATGCAGCATTATATTCTTCAATAATCAAGTGCTAACAAAATATCATGGATAATATATACATTTTAAGGGATGATCACAGATGACGGTGTGTGCATGATATCTCAAAATTATATTACTTTCCGTGCAGCAATAAATAGTACAATTAAAATCGGAGAAACAAGAAAAAGAACATATGGGAGGGCTTGACTCAAAAAACCTTCTTCATCTCCAGCCTCTCTTGGTGGGTAATTAGCTTTATCTTTGATAAATGCTTCAAAATAATCTTGATAGCCTGTTGTCTTCGCAGAGAGAGATGAGTTTGTTACTTTCATAATTTCCATGGCCTGATATAGAAAAAAGATAAGATTATCAGCTGTAATCTTGCTGTTTAACCATTTAAGAGGGCTAAATTAAGCTGAACTGATGGGAAAACAAAATTCATCAAAAGACAGGAGCCCTTTAGGATGTCAGGCACTGCCATCTCAAAGTTTGAAGAACAGTTGGCACTATAAATAGGCACCAACTGCATTCTGGGTTTCCCATGTTTGCACAGAATCCATTTGCACCTCAAATTACGTTATGCGTACAGCATAACCCCGAATTAGAATTGAGAATGCTTCAGCTAGACAATGTGTCTGCCCCATCAACAGTTTCCCGCTTTTCTAATTTTAAACTCATGTCTTTTGCCAGTTCAGACAGGCCCCAAAAATTAGGAGAAGTACCTGGAAGCCAAAAATGAATTGCTTTGCTTTCTTGCTCACTTGAACATTTGGATGAGACCGAAGTTTTTCATACATAACTCGAGCCTCATTTGGCCTGTCAAACAATTGCAAGTTTTAAAAGTCCGTTCAGTTGATAATATGCAACTAGAAAACTAACTAGATCTAATACTGATCTGAGGAGAGTGCAATTGTCTCCCAGAATGAACTATGAGATGTCAAAATAGTCCTCCATCCTAGGTATTCGCCTCACAGGGTTTATTTTACAGTTTTGAGCTATGTGTTAAACCTCTTGACTACCATTTATATTCTTTATGTATAGCCAGTATATTAAAACATTTATTGGGGGTATCTTATTTCCTTCTCTTTCTGTAAAATTCAAGATTTTTACAATGCCACATACCACATATTATGCTTTAGTTTTCTATAGTGAATTTACTTAACTACTAAATTGACCATAGCAATCATTCTCATGGGACCCCTATGTCTAGAACACAATCAGATGTCTGCCAATTCTTTAAAGCTGTCAGGTTTCATGATTAAAATAAACATAATTACTTGTACTATACTGCACACAGATGAAACTAAAGGATTGTAACCCAGTATAATTCCCGCCGAAGCAGGGCCTCATATGAGTGGCTTTGAAATAGACCAAACCCTTGGTATTATAGCATAAATGACTGCATTCAGACTGATAGAATATGATTTTTACCATCACACAGATGAAACCAGTTATCATTATAGTGGCTAACCTCAAGAATTATAAATTTTAAAAATAACCTTTAAGATACAGTTGTACCAATACTTGAAAACAAGAATGCAGGAATAAGCAATTTATGATTGTCTATTAAGCTAGGCAGAGATATTCGAAATTTTCCTTTCTATTCAGGCCACCAAACACGTATAGAATCTGTACCACGTGTTATCACTTTTAAGTACAGTGTTTCATCTCATGAAAGTTCCATACCAAAGATATAAGAAATAAGAAAAATTAAAAATTAGAAAACGTAGGAACTAAATGTCATCCCATGAAAACTTTTCCGAGGTTTGGATTCATTCACATAAATATTACCTACTAAGTGAATCCTGACAAATAGACCACTGCAAAGCAGCCAATCCATGAAGTTCACTCTGCAGAAAATTATTTCTGTGGATTTAGATAAGAACACTTCAGTAGTAAGAAAATGAAGAACAAATTGATATCTTATGGTATAACAGCAGTTATTTGTATAATAAATAACGTAGATGAGTTGTTGGCATTCTGTAAACTGCCTGACTCAAAGCTCAAATGGATGGTACAAAATATGCTTGAGCAGAAATAGATAATATAACAAAGGTTTTGACATGTAGATGTGTGGACCTTATACACCATTTTAAATTAAAATTCTGTCTAATATTATTACATCCATATTTAACTCGGAATGATCACTCCAACACCTATTCCATAGCATGATCAAATTCCTTTTTGAGAAGGGATATGACAGCACCCTCCAAAGATCTATAAAACACTTAGCATTCAGACCTCATCAATATATGATCCCCCTCTCAAAATTGTGAAATTTAGATCCAATGTTTGATGATATAATATCTAATGACAGTACCATCACTTAAGCATGCTGGTAAAAAACTTTGGTGGTAGCACTATAACACTAGCTCAAGTCTGAGCTCAGCATAATTTGCACAAAAATTATAAAGGCTCAAATTTATTGCCAATCCATTAACAGAACCTGCACCATATTCTGGTCCTTTATAATATATAATATCTAATTAGAACATGCTACCAGAATGTGACACGACCATCGCTTTTGTAAATTGTAATGAAAAGTCATAAATTGAAACCATGTAAATGATTACAGATTTTCAACTGCAAGATAATAATCATAATGTACATCATTGCTTCTCTCAATTGGATCTAAAAGCTTCTTATCTCCTGATAAGCCACCAACACAAGAAATTAAGTTTCAAACATCCCCAAGAGATACATGACTGCTTGGCCCAAAGTTCCTTCTCAGGAACTATATATCTTGTATGGAAGTGACAGTTTTTTTCTTGCATAAGTCTCGAAAGTTTGAAACAACAACGTTATGGGAAAGTCATTTTCACAGTAAAAAAATAGTTGAAGTATATGAATTTCTTAATCATAATTTTAATACTTTAGATTCCTGAAACTTCTTGATAAAACCAAGGAGTAGAACCTTATGTTAGAATGTCAAAAGTTACAGAATGTGAAAATTCTGGGTACATAAGCAGAATTACGTGAAAGAATTTCTTTAGATCCTTAGAAGAATTACCTGAAAAGACAAGTCTTCCATCACTTTCTCATAATATGGTAATGCCTCTTTAAGCTTTCCAAGATCCATCAAATAGTCACCATCCTTCAAAGCCTACAATTGTCAATTAATGATCAGACCTAAGAAATCATACTCAAGTTGTTCACCAGGAACCAAACTTTAAATATCCCATGGTACAATCCAATAAAGTGTATGTTAGTATTACTTCTACAATTTGTGTATTAGTACAGACTCGAGAGAACAGTAGAATAAGTTGAGCCTTGTCATAATGGAGGATATCAAACTGATACGCACCATGCATCTCCTAATATACCTCATTTTTGCCATTGTTTCATTTCTTTCCAGCTTTTAGCATTATATCATTGCATATTGACATCATATCATGGTGTACCAACTAGAAAAAGAACATAGTCATTCAGGGTTATAAAATGATGTCGGTGTCCTGTATCAAGATGTCTTAATACAAACCCCCCAAATAATCAAACATTACTTGAAATAAAACTTAAAACCACAAAAATGATTAATGACTATGAAAGAGAAAATACTCTTCTGGATCTGTCAAATAATAAGGTCAATACGCAATACTCTTTTTCAAGGATGTCCAGTCATCGGTTGATCAGGTGATTGATTCTATAATGATAGTTCTAGCCTTGTGGGCATCAATTCTTCCAAGTTCCAGGGTATTTGGCCTACAGAGATAGTGCGGGAGTGGAATAAGTTGTGCTTTTCAACACTTATCACGAAAGACGGTACGACGAGAGGGATGGACCCAGATATGACCAAGGATGGGGGATAAGCTTCGGCCTTCGGGGTCGAGACATATTCTTGGTCTGAAGCTGAACAGCTTGTTAAGTTTAGGGTCAAGAAGCATTTCTATATGAGAGCAGCTAGATGGTGATGCGTATAGTGGACCTTGATTGTTTATGTTTTCGGTCCAATGGGGTCTTGTGAGGATTTTTGCAGAGTGTTCTTTTTTGTTTTGCGTTGTTGATTGTACACTCCATATTTCTATATATATGTAGACACATCTTCATTATTCATCAAAAACAAAGAAACAATGTTCAATATGCTGCTGGATCCCCTCATATTCTTGCGATAATATAAAAAAAAATTGATGTCCATAAAACAATGCTGTACAGGTCATTCTGTTGGCACCCCAGATGTTGCAAGGAGGGCAGGTTTAACAAAAATGTCCAAAATTAAAACATATCAAAGAATAAAGAAAGAAAATCCATTAGTAAGAAAAACAAGAACGGAATGAACAGAAGTTTCTTGACAACATGAAGTATGCAATCCAAGTTTATCATGAAACCATCATGCCTAGCATTAAATCATATTTTTCATCTAGAATAAACACCAAAAATTTGCTAATGACCGCACAAACAGCTATTAACTTTTCTCTGTCATAAATATGTTCTAAGGCTCCCACTGTTTCGATCCAACAATCCCTACTTCCATACTTCCAGAGTCCCTAACAATTATTAACCAGTAAAGACTAGAACCCAAAAATAACACAAATATTTAGACCAGGTCTTTAACACAAAGGACCAATTGTGTAAGTGTACGTTTTGCAACAGTCCTAAGAAATACAATACTTTTCATTTTCTCATGATTGAACTTTTTATGACAATTATCACTGAATTAAATCCAATAACGTTTTGCATTTGCAACATTGCATATTCTTTTTGCATTTGCAACATTGCTATATTCTTGTTCAGATTATCAGTCCCAAGCCCAGGTGGAGATTGTTTGTGTCAAATAATTCATCAAATAATTAGAAATGGATCAAAAACCATTACTTTAATCTTCTGACATTCATCTTATCAAAAAAAAAAATTTTCTTCTGACATTCTCCAAATATAATGAATGCATTCCAGCAAGAGCTCATTGAATTTAAAAGTGAGCAAGTTTTGATAAATTGTTGTTACAAACAACATGCTACAGCACAAATTTAGTAGTAGGTAGGCAAGGGTTCTTATGTTGTACAACAGAAGCAAGAAACCAAGCTAGCCCAGAAAATAAAATTTGCCAACTTAAATGGATGCAGAAACTTTAACAAGGAAAATTTTACAAGTAGATATAATGAAAATATAGAATACTCATATAAAGTGATTACATGAATCCAATGCAACGGAAATCAAAATTTATTAGTATAAACATTGATATAGAAAAAATAATAATAACAGAAATAGTGCAGAAATAATTATATATACAAAAACAATAGACAATGTTGTAGATTTCAAAAACATTAGCAATAGATTGCTGCCAATAAAACTAGGTTTGGAAGAGAGGATATTTTTAAAATTAATGCAAGTAGGATTTGGGAAAAAAGATAATATTTAGAAGATTATTTTACAGTGGTACTTGCTGGCAGGTGACTAAGATGGATGCAGTTGACAAGTCTCCTTAATCTTTCAATCAAACAAGATTAAGTGGAAATTCACAGAAGCCATATTGTACCTTCACATTTCACACTTAATCAATAAAATAATTTTTTTTAAAGAGAAGCATTCTACTTCTACTTCCAGAAATGCCTTTTGATTTCTTTTCTCAAAAAAATCCAAGTAATCTCATTCCAAAACCTTCCTCTGCAACTCAACTTTCTCATTCTTGTTATTCAAACAAACAGCAACCAGCAAGCAAGCAACCTTATTTACTTCACATTTAGGCTCCTATCCTCAACCAAATCCAAGTGGCAAATAAGATTCAAGCCCTTCCTCTCCAGCTGCTCATTTTTTCCATGTTACAATTCTGATGTTTGGCAAGCAATCAACAAAAACCCTTCTCTTGACCTGGTTTTCATTTCCCCCTTTCTCTACTGTAGCTGTACCCTGCAACTTCTCTATTTTGTTTTGTTCTTCCGCATGATATGCAGCGTCTTCAATCACTACCGATGCTCTAATTTTTTATTTTTTTCTATCAGTAATCAAGAGATTTATATTATTATAAGATAGGAAAATAAAAACAGATCATATAGGTACCCAGCTAAAAGATCAACCAATTTCTCCCCTCCATAATCTGGAAACCTGGTAAACGACAGAAAATCTTGAATGGGAATATTAACCATCAAGTTTTCTGCTGCAAGCCAGTTATACATCAATCTCAGAATTTTTTTCTCTAGATATGGCAAATTTCTCTCACTACCCCTGAAGATTGTTTGGTTTCTTTCCCCCCATATCACCGAAGAAATTACCGCGGGAGCTAAATTCCACAAAATTTTCTTATGTGACTTCCCTGCGCTCCAACCCCACGTCTGTAAAACTTTCGCAAACTTCCCTAACTTCCCTACCTGAACCCAAGGAGTTTCAAATCTTGCAGTGATCCTGTTCCATAAACTATTTGCTTCCTTACAATGGACAAGAAGCTGCCACCTTGAGGAACTTATCCAACGCTGCAGCCCACATAAAAAATGTCACCTTGATTGGCACAAGCTTTCCCCAATCAGTTTACATTCCTGGAACCTCAAACCAGTAGAGTTTAAGGCTTCAAACGCTGACTTCACCGAAAAGATATCAGATTTCCCATGAACCCAGATTCGACGGTCTTCTTCTCGATTCAGCTGCGTACCATATATCTCCTCCATCATCTCTCCATATTTGCCAATTTCCCAATCAAAGAGGTTTCTTCTTAGCACAATATTCCAAATTTTTCCAGCATTTGTGTTAACAATATAGTCACCAACAGAGGCTTCTTTCCCCCTACAGATGCTAAAGACTGTAGGATACTTGTCCTGTAGGCATACATTCCCGCACCAAATATCCTCCCAAAATCGAACCTTGTCGCCATTACCAACCGAAAACCTGCAAGCTTTCTCGACTAAAACAACCAACTTTGCAATTGGTTTCCACAAGCTTACTCCAAATGAAGCTTTTTATTGTCTTGGGAACCACCCTCCAAAGGAGCTTCCATATTTCTGGCTGTCCTTTTCAATGCCATACCTCCAAATCCACTTTTGGAGGAGCGCTTTGTTGAAAAGCTTCATTGGTCTCAACCCCAGTCCCCCTCTTCCATTGTCTTGCACACAGCTTTCCAATTTACCAAGTGAAATTTGGTTCTCCCCACCCCCCCAAGGGCCTTCCCACAAGAATTTCCTTTGAATTTGTTCCAATCTCTTAGCTATAGAGACCGGAATTTTCAAAATTGTCATATAAACAGTGGGTATGCTTGCCAACACACTTGTCTCTCCGGCTGGGGCATCTCTCCTCCTTCTCTTTCAATCACGGCCAAGCTCCGACAGCTCCAACCGCCATCTGCGACAACACCCCGTGGTCAACAACACTAACGGGCCTCATTCTCTCTGAGAAAACAAAGGTTGAATCCTCATTTCAGCCCAAACTCACACCTCCCAACCCACTTTGTAATGACCCAGCGAGGTATTGTCCGCTTTGGGTTTAAGCCCGCACGGTTTTGTCCTCAAAAGACGTCTCGCTAATTAGAGTGTTCTTCCTAACTTTTATACCTTACAGGGCATTCATCCGTCTCCGATGTGGGATCAGGATATCACAATCTTCCCCCCTCCCTTCAGGGCTGCACGGCCTTGTGCAGTAGCACAATCCCCCCCTCCCTTCAGGGCTACACTGCCCCGTGCACTGGCCACCTAGAAGCCTGCTAGCCCCTCATGGAACCGCCCTCGTTGGTCCAACCATCTCCTACGGGCAACGTTAGGGCCCATACCAACTACGGACTATTGGACCCAGATCTAGCTCCAATACCATTTGTAACAACCCAACCCAGCGAGATATTGTCCGCTTTGGGCTTAAGCCTGCACGGTTTTGTCCACAAAAGGCGCCTCGCTAATTCGAGTGTTCTCCCTGACTCTTATACCTTACCGGGCATTTATATGTTTCCGATGTGGGATTAAGATGTCACACACTTCCTTCTAGGTCCGTATTAATGCGATTGGATACTGGTCTCCAAACCATGGATCTGTCCAAGTTAGGCCTCAAAGCCCATATGGTCTCATTTTGAATTGTAACAGCTTCCGGCGCATTAAATGTCCTATTTTGACCTACTACTTGTCTGAGCATGTTTTCACCGCAATCTCTAATTTACCTCTGGAAATGGGACCAACTTGGATCTACTCTTGATCCCAAGGAGGACGCCACGTCATCTTCTTCGTCGAGAATATTGCCTCATCTCCGGTATGTTCTTTGCTGAATCTCCAGTGAAACAGAGATCTCCGTTTCGAAACATTCCGAGCCATCCCATAGACAAATGGATGATGGGATTTTTCCAGCAAATCTTTCTCCAACAAGTATTATTACCTTACACAGATCATTCTGAAGAAAATTTATATCCCCGATCTTCCTTGCACCCCCACATAGGGTTGCTTATCGGGCCGGGTCGGCACGGCCCAACACCTATTAGCGACCTAGGTTACCGAGCACTAAGCCCATCAAGGCACGGCCAGCCAAGAATGATGGCTCAACGGGCCGTGGCCTGTGAAGCATGTAGGCTGCAAGGCATGCTTAACATATCGTGCCAACCCGTGGGCTTGCATTAAAAAGAAGGGGGGTTGTTTGCCTTTTGCGGGGTTTTTTTATCTTTTTTTTTTCTATTTTGGAGAAAATTGTATCCCAATGTATGTAAGAAATGTGTGTGAATAATAAATATTTTTTTTAGACTTTTATGTGTTTTTTATTTATTTTTTTCCTTTTTTTCTTTTTTCTAAATTTTTTAATAAATTTATTATGCGGCCCGCTGCCGCTAGCCCACGTGCCACGAGCTGGGCCGTGCCTGGGATATTGGGTTAAGGGCCATGCACGCATGGCACATCTCCTAGGTGGGCCATGCAGTGCCCAGCCCACCAAGCACGGGCTAAACATGGCCATGCCGTGCCGGGCCGGCCCGATAAGCAACCCTACTTGCACAAACTCCCCCCAACAGTTTTAAGGTAGATGGAGCTAAAAGGTGGAGAGGAACTCCTAGAATAGAAATCCACGTTCCCTGGGATGAGAACAACCCAACATTTTGGCCCCCATGCAGAGAAAACCAATAGAAGTATATCTTCGAATGGCCTTCCACTCGAATCTTCTTCCTCTACAGTAGTCCTCTAACTTCCTCCTTTGATTTCATGAAAATCACTGCTTTCTTCTCAGATAGAATAGAACAACCAAAGAACAGTTCGGATCATGGAACAATCAAAGAACAGTTCGAATCATGGATACGTCTCACCATTGCTTGAACGTCTTCCCACTTAGCATTTGGGATAAGTTGGTGGCACATCACCGCTAGAGTCCATCTAGAATCAGATGGGCAGGCCCCAACAATTGGAACCCGACCCAAGTTCTGCAACTGACCGCAAACTCCATTTCCTTTAATTACATCGATCAGCTGGGGAAGAGGAAGAGTTTCGGATAGCAAAACTCTTGGGCAACTTCCTTCAAGATCGCCATGATGAAGAACCTCCTCTATTGCCTTGCTAATATAATTCCAACCAGTATTATGAGTATCTTGTGGGAAGATTAAGCTCCAGGATGCTCTGAAATCGAATGACGAAAGTTGTAGGAAACAACCCCATTGACTACCGATGCTCTATTTTTAAGCACCTCATTTTCATTTTTTTTTCTCTACTCACAAGTAAAATTTGTTAAAAAGCGTACTACTAGCAAATGGCTTGGCATAATAAGGCAAACATTTATACAATAGCTATTGGATTTATTATGATGGAAACAAAACCTTGAAAAATAAAGAAGCAACATATTCATAAAAGATGAGTATCCCAGATAGTTTTACGGAAAGACCAGGAAAGATATAGCAAGCAACAAAAATATTCAGGATAATCTAAAAGTAGGCCCTACAGAAAATGATAAAAAGATGGTTTGAACATCGTAAATCGAGTTGTGGTGATGATAGCGTGTGAGTGGTTTTTTTTCTTTTTTCTTTTTTAGGGGCTAGGTGGGGGGAGCGGCACTGGGAGAAGGTGCCACAGTTGCGGTTAGGCAACAATGTTTTAATCTGATTGACAATGTAATTTATGTTAAATAAAGATGATAGAACAGAATTCCATCTAATACAAAACATTTACTCAAGTATCACACTGTAAATACTACATTGTGTGGGCACTTCTAAGTTAGCAACATAATATTATTGGATACATGCCTGACTCTTAACATTGACATATTCCAATACAGCACCCATAGACTTCCAAACATATCATTAGATATAATACTTAAATATCATGCAGTTTCCAAGAATCCTAGGTTTTTTAATATGCCAACTCAAACAGTCTTCTGGGTCTTCTATTCGTTTTTGGCATGATTTGTGGTGGGGCGGGGTGAGTTTATCTACTCAATTTCCTCGTTTGCATTCCTTGGTTCTCCATCCTAATGCCCTTGTAGCTGATATTCATTCTCCATTGAAATCTGGCTTGACATGGAATCTTACTTTCAAGAGAGATCCTCGTCTAGCTGAAATGGAGGAGTCAGCCTCACTTTTTCATACCCTTAAAGATGTGCATCTTGATCCACTCGTTTCGGATAAGGTTCTTTGGGCTCTATCTGCTTCTGGCTCTTTTACTTGCAAATCCTTTTTTAGCAAGATTTCTCATAACCCCTCCATTCCTAATCCATCCTTCTCAGTCTCTAGGCTATGGAAACCAAAGGTTCCTCCTAAAGTTAAGGCCATTTCTCTGGACTGCCCTCTTGTACAAAATAAATACGGCTGATTGCCTCCAAAGAAGATGGAAGACAATGTCCTTATGCCCTCAGGTATGCTTCATGCGTATGAAAGCAGGAGAGAGTATTGATCATCTGTTTGTGCAGTGCCATTTTGCTTATGAAATTTGGATGCGCATGCTGTACTTGATTGGAGTGTCTTGGGTGATGCCGGATTCATTTAAAGCATGGTTTTCTCAATGGCGGGTTAGGGGATTGGGGAAGAAAGGTCGCATCATTTACAGGTTTCTTTTCCATGCGATGGTGTGGCACATTTGGTTAGAAAGGAATGCCAAGATATTTCAGGATGTTAAGAGACCGTTGGATCATGTGATTGATACTATCCTAGTATCTACAGCATCTTGGGTCTTTGTACTCCCAGAGTTTCAAGGGGTCAGAACATCAGAGATACTGTCTGGATGGCAATCATGGTGTCTTCTGAATTCTTCTTAGGTTTTTGGGTGTTGGGTGATGGCTGGAATGTTTGGTAGTCATGAGTGATGGATTTTGTGTCTAGTGGTGACCATCAATTGTAGGGGAACATCTTGTTCTGCTACAATAGATGGTCTTTTTGAATCTATACGTTTGAGTTTTTTTGGGGATGGGGCATGCGGTGGTCATTGTAGTGTTTGTACATCGGTATATTTTTGTGTCTTGCTCGGGGTCAAATTAGAGCCTCTTTTGTACACTCTTACCATATATATATATATATATATACTGCTAATTATTCAGCAAAAAAACTCAAACAGTCAAACCCGTCAGATTCCAGCCTCATGCCTGAAACAATGCAACATATTATTCTGTATTCGAGCAATATGTTGCAAATACGAAGAAGGTAGTTGTTTCTTAAATGAACATATATCAAAGGTAAAATTTTGTTTAAAAAAATACCTTCTCACATTCAGACTTTAGCTTTGCATCAATTATTATTCCCATCTTATTCTTGTAGGCTGCAAGTAACTGACGACTGCGTGCTTGTTTCGCAGCTTTATCTTCTGCTGTTTCAAGAACCTCCCCTGGGCGAATAGTTCTCCCACCACCAAACTACATACCAAGGTGAAGAAAATTATAAGTAGAAAGGAAGATTCCTACTACAGAAAACAAGTAAATTTATATAACTTTGCTTGTAAACTGCCATCAAAAAAGGAAAGGCATAGTTTTCTAAATAAAATTCTTCCCACAGTAATTCAGTTTAATTTGGGTCTAAAGACGGGTAGCCGCTGGTGAAGAAATACATGTACTAAAAGCTCATTTCAATCTGGAAGAAATCTAAGTTAACATAATGTAATAGTATGCACCAAGATATAGTTAACTACAAATAACCCCTTGCCCATATCTGAAACAGGATGACTGATTTCATAAATAGAGAAATTACCACCATTATCAAATACCAAAGGAATTTCCAGTCAAATAAGAAGTGTAAGGAGCAATGAGTCAGATAATATAAAAATGATAAATAGCAAAAAGATGAACTCCTGTATAGAAGAGCCCCAAAATTTTTTAGACCTAGCAACTTTAAGAAGCAGCATTTTAACTTGTGATTCAAACCAATATGCACATCTGTTGTCGCTACCACAGATTGAAGTGAAATTCCATGTGATTTAAAATAATAAATAACAATAATAATTCAATGGTTACATCCGAACCCCATTATTAGCACTCAGTTCCGGCCACAACATTTATGTTTCAATGATACCATTACATGATATCAGTACATATCACCTAGTAATGGCTTCGAGATATGTGATGATTCTATGTCGAGCCAAGAGGAACCCAGATATGCAACATTTGTACAATTTCTCCTCACTTGCTTAATGAAAGCCAAATACACTCCAACCAAGATTTAAAATTTTGGTTTCACTGCTAATTTCACTACTTTGGCCGGGGAAATTTCCAGGGACAACTTTGTTTTCGAGAAATTTTACATCCAAGAAAGGAAAAAAATTGGAGATCGCTAGAGAGCACTTAGACCTTATCAATGAATTCTTAGGAATTCGTTAAGAAGAGATAACACTATTTCTCAGCTCTAACTCAAAATATTATAAGGAAACAATAACATAGAAAAATTAAGACAACTTTAGGGAACTAATGCACGTGCCATTACTAGTAATGCAAATATAACAGTTCAAATATCATTACCAACCATCCATATGTCATCAAAATAAAATAAATGCATTAAACACGTGCACAAAATTCAAATATATCAATTATCGTATGTAGATGAAGTTTTGAATTGCTTAGAAGTCATTAAGAACCAGCATGTAAATGTTTTGAAGAAGAAAAAGAAAAAATGAAACACAAGCATTAAATATGACAGCAAAAAATTTTAAAAAATAATAATAAACTTGAGATAAATTCCATATTCAGGCACCACTTGGTGCAATAGAAAAACCTTAGGTTGCAAGTGTAAAAAACATGGGTTTGAATCCGAGCATAGCCACTTTGCGCAAAAATGGAAAAGGTTAGGTCTAATGTCCATTTGCCCCTTCCATGACCCTACTTTAGAGGAAGCTTAAGGTTATTGTCCTTTTAGACTTGCTGCAATTAGAGTGAATTGTTGAATTTCCATGATATAGGAAATCCACCTTAAAAATTTATGCCTCGATATGGACAAATGAAATCTGGCAAAATTTTCACCGAATTCGATACAAGGATTCCAATACCAAAGATGGAGTTGCAATTCAGGATTTCTATTTTTTTTCCCCCTTTACTAGAGGTTGTAAGGAAGAGAAATTGTGTTCCAACCTGAGGTTCACTGAAGGGCAGTTACATATGGAATGGGCTCAAAACTGGAGGGAGATCTTGAGCAAGGGAAAACGGTGATTTTGATGTACGAAAATTGGGTCTGAGAATGTAGGTTTTTGTGAGAGGTTTTGAGATGGGAAAATAAAGTGGACAAGTTTAGAGTTACTAAATGATTCATCTTATGTGAAAATACAGTTTCAAAAAGGGACATTTTTATTCGTTTGACAGGAGGAAAAAATGCAATTCCAAGGCAACCGAGCCAACAAGCATGCTATATATGTGTGTGTGTGATAAGCCAGTACCCACCAAAGCGAGGTTGGCAACACAAATCTTGACTCTCCATCCTATTCTATCAAAAGATAATATATTCAGTTTGAGAATGTATGTTCTTTGGAGAGGTTTTGAGATGGGAAAATAAAATGAACAAGTTTAGAGTTACTAAATGATTCATCTTATGTGAAAATACAGTTTCAAAAAAGGACATTTTTATTCATTTAACATGTGACGCCCCGGAACCGGACATGTTCATTAAAGCTATATGCTGGCTCCTAAACATCAGGTAAGGTCCCAGTGGCACTTCCTAAACCTGATTAACCAATTAACATCAGAGTGCACTAAAATTTTAAACAAAATAAAACAAGTAAAGCGTGGCTGTAAGTGTTGACAAAATCTAACCTGTATATACGTATCCAAAATAAAAGTCCATAGATACAGTTCCACTAAATTTCATACTCTCTCTCTTTCTATATAAACAATATTTACATGAACCAAAAAGACAGAAAAACTATAAAAGAAAAATCTCCAGTCCTAGCCAGGAAAATAATAATCCTCTAGACGATAGACATCTGAATTACTATCTTTATCTACCCCAGCACGTACTTGTCTTGCAGAATTTTTTGAAAACAAAACACGTGAGAATTTCTTCCCTGTAAGTAGTAAATGCATGCCAAACACAATTGATGCAGGTTTATACAACAATATAACGGTTTATTCTTAATTAAAACAATATCTAGATGTTCAATAATTTCCAATAGTAATCAAGAGTCAGATGAAATAATGAAAGGATAAATCAAATCAATACAAACCACGATATCAATTAACCACAATCAATTACAATGATGTGTCAATGTAGGACTCGTGGATTAGAATACCTTGGGTGATTTAATATCAGCGTCCAATTCGCCACCACACGGCTTACAAGGAAAGACCTAGCTAGAGTCGCTTTTCCAAAGCAGAGTGCTCATGCCTGACTCCATTTACTCTTATTAGAAGGAAAGACCTAGCTAGAGTCCTTCCAAAGGTCGAGGATTTTGAGAAACAGGAGCTACAGTCTGCGTTTAGGATTTTCTCTCAACCTTCGCATGGGCGGACGCGTCTATGTATAAGGAAGGAGAACAGTATAGTTATAATATTTTCTTAAAGTTATTTTGCAAAATTATTATGATAACTTATGATATGAATTTCGAGGACGAAATTCTTTTGTAGGAAGGTAGATTGTAAGATCCTGAAATTTTAGGCATTTTTAATTAAGAGTAAATGGAGATTAAATGATTTAATTAGGTTAATTAAATCAAATTTAAAAGAAACCCACCGGTTTAAGGGGTTTGGTTTGGTTTGGGTTGGTCTGAGGTGGGTTGGTTTGGTTTAAGTAGATTGGTTTGGTTTAAGTAGATTGGTTTGGTTTAAGTAGATTCAAGTGAGGAACTACAGGATTCGTCGAGAACCTCTGCAAGGTGTGCGTAGAGAAATAAACAGCAACAAAAGAAGAAGGGAAGAGGAAAGAAGGACGGCTGCTTAACTGAATTTTCGTAAATAGCTATCTTAAATCAAATTTAATTTCTGGGTTCTGGTTTATTCGATACTCTATTTTTTTATGGTTGTGATTTGAGTTGTGATGTTTGGTTTTGTTACTGATAAGAGAAAATGAAATAAAAAGACGTAAAGAAAGGGGGAAACGTGAAAGAGAGATGAGAAGGGGTGCTGTTGTGGAGTTCTCTCTCATGGAAAAGAGAGAAACTGATTAACGTGAATTAGCGGGACTGTTTATAGAAGAGAGAGAGGAGAGGAGAAGGAGAGAAATGGGAGGCAGAGAAAAGTGAAAGAGAGAAAGAAAGTAATAGACAAGAGAGAGAGAGAGAGAGGCGCGTAAGGTTATACGGAAAAGAGAGATTGTACAGACTGAAAAAGATATATCTGGGTTCTCCGTTGAGGAAGATGGGTTTTAAGAAACATATTTAAGATTCAGTTCAAAAATGATATTATAATTATAAATTAGTTTACATCATAATAAAGTTTTAATGTTTAGTCAATAGGATAATAAAATTTTTAGTTTTAGTACTTAATGTATATTGTAATCAAAAGCGAATTCATATTTTGGTAAACACGCACTTGAACTATTAAATAGTTAAAATTTTATAAATAATTAATGTTTAGTCACAAATTGAGTTAGAAATTAATAATCAGTGAAAACCCTAAATTATGCCATAAATTATACATTTTCTATATAAAAGCGATCTTTAGTAAATAATTAGATCAATAACACTTACATTGAGATGTTTGGAAGTGGTTTCTCATGATCTTGGACATGTTAAGAATTTATTAAGAAATTGATTAGATTTTCGAAATATATTAGTTATGTTATATGGGAATCTTGTTAAATTGAATTTGCAAAGTCAAAGTTTGTTTCATCAATAAATTGTGTAAGTATAGCATATGGCATACTTAAATAAATTGGTATCTGAAAGGCCATTGGCCTATGACATTTAAGTAACAATGACATTATATCTGTGGGTAGTGGACTGCCGTTCACCTTAGCTACTGAGAGCCATAGTGAACCTGCATCCACCACAGACATGAATTCGGGGATAGTGAACTCAAATTCTCCACATGCCTTGAGGTATTGTGAGTAGTGAACCTAAATTGACCCCAGAAGCTCAAAATTGTGAGATTGTTTATAATTGAGTATATGGAAACAGTGATTGGTTTTTATGGTCTAGTGGGCTTCGTTGTAGAGTTGGATCCATGTCTAAACCAGATAGTGTATTAAAGTGACTTGTGTGGAATTAATACTTTTATCCAACATGCGTTTCACTAATTTGTGGGTAGTGGACAGCAATTCACCCTAGTTCATGAGAGCCGGGGGTAGTGAACTAGCATCCACCATAGAATTAAGACTACCCTATGTTCGAGTGAGCCACAACAACCCATTCCACCATTGCCAGCGACGAGGTCAACTCGATGGTTTAGTATATTCAAATATGCTATAATTACTAACTCCTACTAACTAGTTCGACTGGGTTGCACTTGCCAACTCATGCGTGACTCATGCATGAGCACTCCGCTTTAGAAGAGCGACCCTAGCTAGGTCTTTCCCTGTAAGCCGTGAGGTGGCGAATTGGACGCTAGTGTTAAATCATCCAAGGTATTCTAATCCATGACACATCATTATAATTGATTGTGATTTACTGATATCGTGGTTTGTATTGATTTGATTTATCCTTTCATCATTTCATCTAACTCTTGATTACTATTGGAAATTATTGAACATCCAGATTTTTTTTTTTTTTTTGATAAGTAATAATGCTAGAATTATCATTAAGAATAAAGATAAAGAGGTACATATACAGGTACTGTACATCCAGATATTGTTTTAATTAAGAATAAACTATTATATTGTATTATAAACGTGCATCAATTGTGTTTGGCACGCATTTACTATTTACGGGGAAGAAATTCTCACGCGTTTTGTTTATTGGTTTTGTTTTCAGAAAATTCTGCAAGACAAGCATGCTAGGGTAGCTAAAGATAGTAATTCAGATGTCTATCGTCCAGAGGATTATTATTTTCCTGGCTAAGACTGGATATTTTTCTTTTATAGTTTTTCTGTCTTTTTTTGTCATGTAAATATTGTTTATATAGAAAGAGAGAGTGTGAAATTTAGTGGAACTGTATCTGTGGACTTTTATTTTGAATACGTATATATAGGTTTAGATTTTGTCAACACTTACACCCACGCTTTACTTGTTTTATTTTTTTTTAAATTTTAGTGCACTCTGATGTTAACTAGTTAATCAGGTTTCGGAAGTGCCATTGGGACCTTAACTGATGTCTAGGAGCTAGCATATAGCTTTAATGAACATGTCCGGTTCTAGGGCGTCACAAGATTGTATCAGAGCAAATCATCGGTAAATTGTGTAAGTATAGCATATGGCATACTTGAGTAAATTGGTATCTGAAAGGCCGTTGGCCTATGACATTTAAGTAACAATTACATATTATATCTGTGGGTAGTGGACTGCCGTTCACCCTAGCTACTGAAAGTCGGAGTTAGTGAACCTGCATCCACCACAGACATGAATTTTGGGGATAGTGAACTCAAGTTCACCACATGCCTTGAGGTATTGTGGGTAGTGAACCTAAATTCACCCCAGAAGCTCAAAATTGTGAGATTGTTTATAATTAAGAGACTAGGCGAACACTTAACTTAGCAAAGCACTTTTTGAGGACAAAACCATGCAGACTTAGGCCCAAAGCAGACAATACCTCGCTGGGTTGGGTCGTTACAAATGGTATCAGAGCTAGATCCGAGTCCAGTAGTATGTGGCTAATGTGGGTCCCGGCATTACCCGTAGGAGGTGGTTGGACCGACGAGGGCGGGCCCATGAGGGGCTGGCAGGCTTCTAGGTGATCACTGCATGGGGATGTGCAGCCTTGAAGGGGGGAGATTGTGATATCCCAATCCCACATCGGAAACGGATGAATACCCGATATGGTATAAGAGACTAGAACACTTAACTTAGCAAGGCGCCTTTTGAGGACAAAACCGTGCGGGCTTAGACCCAAAGCGAACAATACCTCGCTGGGTTGGGTCGTTACATAACAGAAAGAAAAAATGCAATTCCAAGGCAAGCGGGTTGACAAGCATGCACACACACACACATATATATATGTGTGTGTGTGTGATAAGCTAGTACCCACCAAGTGAGGTTGGCAACACAAATCTTGACTCTCCATCCTGTTCTATCAAAAGATAATATATTCAATTAATTTATGTTTATGAAAGTCTTATTTTATTAACTCAAACCATGTCTTCTTAGGTCATCTTCTTGATATATTAGACCCTTCAATATGCATAATCTCACACCTTCTTGAAGGTGAATCTCTAGACCTCCACTAAGTCTACTTTATATGTCCAACCCACCTTAACCTACTCTCCTCAATTTTATCCCTAATGCATGCTGTGCCTAATTACTTTCATATATCTTCATTTTAAATTCTTACTTTATCATCTCTAGTTGTGCCACACACGCACCTTAGTATCCTCATCTCAATAACACTCATCTTCTGAAAATATTTTTTTCTTTGCTGCCCAACATTCTATACCATACAATATAGCCGGTCTAATTTCTATCTTATAAAACTTAACCTCCAACTTAAGTGAACCACGCTTATTACAAAATACTCTAGAAGCACACCTCCATTTAAGCCAAGTAAGTATAATCTTATGTGCTACATCTTCATCAATTTTTCCATCTTTTTGAATTACTGATCCAAGATATCTAAATTATTATTGGTTAAAGGGATATCCTGATTGTCAATTATAATCAAAGGTTGTAAAACTCGGACTCAGGCTTGGTATCGGCTAGGACCAAGTCCGAGACAACTCGGCCGATGCGGGTAGTATCAAACAAGTTGGAGCCGAGTCGGGTCAAGAAGACCTGGTCCACCCAAAAAGCTTAATACTCATTTTTAAGCTGTGTTCTACCTTCTATTCATGCCTTCAGATCTGTTCGGAAGAGGGGTGAAGACGAA
Organism: Buxus sempervirens; assembly: GCA_947561395.2. Taxonomy (NCBI): domain Eukaryota; kingdom Viridiplantae; phylum Streptophyta; class Magnoliopsida; order Buxales; family Buxaceae; genus Buxus; species Buxus sempervirens. The sequence goes on from OX387182.1 coordinate 5,086,984, forward strand.
AAGAGAAGAAAAAGAAGAGGAGAAGAAGAAGAGAAAATAAAGGAGGAAAAAAAAAGATACAAACCTATCTGCTGTTCCTGTTCAAGTGGACATGTCAAGAAAACTGTCCATGCGCTCATGGTCGTAGAGCTGTCTACACATGTCAGTGCCTGCTTTCTCCTCCTTTGTTTTTTTTCTTTTTTTTTTTTCTGCTCAGTTTCCTCAATCGTTTTGTGATTGCTGGTTTCAAAAATCAGAAATCTGAAGCACCAGATTTCTGTTTTTCAATCATACCAGCACTAGTGCTAGTGCACCGGATCCCATCAGAACTCCGAAGTTAAGCGTGCTTGGGCGAGAGTAGTACTAGGATGGGTGACCTCCTGGGAAGTCCTCGTGTTGCACCCCCATCCACTCTTTAGGCAAACAATCAAGCAAAGAACAAACAACAAAATCCCAAGAAATAGGAGAGATGTAAAAAGAATCTTCTACGCCGAAAAGGGGACGACAAAAGAATCGGCGAGACGACCGGAAAATGAAACGATCTGCGCGACGACTGGCGACTGGTTTGAGGCGAGACGGCTGGCACGACGACTGGCGAAACGACCGGAGGCGAGAGGCGAGACGACCGGAGGCGACTGGTTTGAGGCCAGACGACTGGCGAGACGGCGAATGGCGACGGGCGAGACGACCGGCGCGACGACTGGCGTCTAGTTTGAGGCGAGACGGCCGGCGTGACGAATGGCGGGACGACCGGAGGCGAGACGTTTCGCGGCTTCGCATAGAAGCGGGTAAGAGAGACAGTTGGCGTCGAGAGGCAACCGTCGGCGTCTTGAATCGATTGAATTTCAACGGCGGCCTGATGTTATAGATGACCGTCGGTATGATAAGCATTCGGTTTCGAGAACTGATTATCTTGAGTGGAAGGGGAGATCTCGTGAGCGTCGATGGGGGCGTTTTACATCTTCTTCGAGAAGGCCTCTGTCGGTGCGACCGAAATGGAGCAGAGATGTCCAACGACGGCAGAGTTGGAATCGGCTGAGAAATAATAACAGGTGGTGGAGGAGTTTCAGAAGTTTACAGAGGGAGCCTTTGAAAAGAGAGAAGATGATGTATTGGAAGAATAGGGGAAAGCAACGTGTTGCTGAATACGTGCCGGTGAGAAACAGACATAGCAGCTTCAATAGCCCTGGAGGTGGGAGAACTACACATGAAGAGGTATCCGTCAGTAAGGTGAAGAAGAGGATCTTCAGTATTCAGCGTAAGTCCTTTTTATTTGAGGGGTTTGCTGCAGTCACAGGCTCTGTGGCTCGTATCTCTGAGATATCTAGAAAAAGGATGAGGTCCTTGATTTTCCACGAGGAGGAAGCAAGATGGGTGATTGAGAAGTTGCCAAAGGAAGATGGGAGAAAATATGAGTTATTCGGCACAAGAAGATTTAAGAATCGGAAGCTGATGGTGGAAATGAAATTTAACGATTGGGGCAGCTTTCTTCAAATCTCAGAATTTGCGGACAACCGGCAACGGAACTTGATTTTTCCCACGAATCTTGAAAGTGGTGACTGGGAATATCTTCGAATGGGATTTGAGGAGGTTCTACAAATACATAAAACGGTAGCTGGACCCTCTAAGGCATGCGAGAGGGGTTGTGAAGAAACACAAGGAAAAGCATCGGTGAAGTCGGTGGCGGAGCTTTTTCAGGGAAACAGAGTATCCGGAAGTATTCAGAATATGGGGTGGATCCCAGTAGTGGGGGTTTGTCCAACTAAAACCAAATGGTGTCGAGCGGTTCTGTGTCATCAACTGCATTCGGACGTCGATTGGTCGAGGGTGAAGACAGAAATCCTTCTCTAGAAAAGAGTCCAGTGTGACCTGTTCGAGTCATCTTCTAAAAAGGCGATTGTCTTTGTTCAGACTGATACAGAGATGGATACCCTTTTAAGGAGTAAGGAGATCAAATTAAGTAACAAGGAATCGGTCTGCTTTCGAAGGTTCCCTTTGTCAGGTGACCAGAGGGTCGGAACTTTCTCGCATGGCGGAACATGGATTCAAGTAGCAAGAATCCCTCTATTTCTTATTGCAAGGAAGATGTTGGAGATGATTGGAGGAATCTCTGGGGGTCTGGTCAGAATTGGAGATATTGAAGTCCTTCACAATGATTTTGGATTGGTGACTTTGTTGGTGAGAGAGGAGAATTCCAGGCGTATCCCGAGATCGATGTGCTTATGGGATGGTTCAGCTTGCTTTGAAACAAAAATTTCCTTACTGCCTGGAATGTCTGTGAAGAGTATGGGAAGATCGACTGAGGTTGAAGATGATGACGTGGCTATTTGATATACAGGTGGCAAGGAAGGCTTCGACGGAGGTCAGAATGAGAGAGTTGGCGGCAAAGAGGGTGGGCCCCAACAGCGATTTCAGTCTGAACTTGCGGTCGCTTCCGAGTCAGATGGACATATTCAAATTTGCGAGTCACCAAGGAATCATAATATGGGTTGCAAGACACCAGTGAATCATTATGCGGGTTGGACAGCGTCAAATAAGATGGGGAAGGAGTTGGCCCAAAGGAAAGCCCAAGACGTTTTTGGACCTGACCCAAATCGGGGCTCAAACTTATTGGTTGACGAATGGGGTAAGGCTTCTCCTTCAGGTAGGCTGGAGGAAAAAACTCCAGTGAAATGCAAGTCCTCTGGCTCGCGTGAGTACAACGAGAGATGGACGTCCTCTTGGGTGGTCAATGACGATTGGAGAAAGGAATTATCTCCCTCACCCATAACAACAACCATCTCAAAAGGTTTCACAGATGAAGATGGTGAGCTTCCTACTATAGTCAGAGCTTCTCTAGGAGAAGAAGGTCTATCTGCATCAGATTTCTCTGTTGAGATGGAAGGGGAGAAAAGATGGGATGGGAGTCTCACTGGAAAGGGGCTGGATGAGCTTTTCAAAGAAGAGTTGATTTCAAAGCAAGTAACAGATTGGCATGTTCAAAATTTTTATGCAGGAAGTCTACTTGAAGGAGTGCGTCATAATCTGCAGGATATGTTCGAGGAAGCACATGGTGGTGCATTTCAAGAAGAGCTGATAGAAAATCAGAATGTTGAAGAAAACCTTTTGGAGTCATCAAAGTGCTGCGCCTTAGGTTCCCATCTTGAAGATGATGAAAGATGCTTGTTAGATTATGGTCCGCTGTTGGTTGAAGAGCTTAAAGATCATCCTATAGATTGTCAGGAAATTTCGTGCAATCATGATGTGGCAGAACAGACGGAAGTGGTTGTAAATCAGGATGTTAGACATGATCCAGAAGAGGTGAATATGTCTATCTGGGCAGGGATGAAAGAAATTTTATCTGACCTGCAGATTCAGATTTCGGATAATCAGGGACATAGAATTTCTCCACAAGAAGCAGTAGATAGATTCGGGAGAGGAAGGAGGGTGTCTTGATGTCAAGCTCTTATAGAAGCCGAGAAATGAAAAAGTTAGAATGGTCTGTGAGCTATAAGACTAGAAGAGCTCGGAAGAAGAGCAAGGAGGCAGGGAAGGAAAATTATTATGCGGATAATTAGTTGGAACATAAGAGGAATTGGGGGTGCTGAGAAGAAACGAGCCATCAGAGATTTATGTGCTCGAAGTAGGCCTGACATCTTGCTAATTCAGGAATCTAAGAAGGAAGGTATATCAGAAAATCTAATTTCTTATTTGTGGGGAGGAAGAAATAGACAATGGGCTTTCAAACCTGCAATGGGGACGTCGGGAGGAATGGTCGTAATTTGGAATTCAGAGTTATTGAGAGGGGATCTGAGTTATTATGGTCAGTATGTGTTAAATGTTCATTTCGTCCGCCTGGGGGATAATTTTGAATGGTATCTGTCCTGTGTCTATGGCCCTAATAAGTATTGGCAGCGGAAGGATTTGTGGCAGGAATTGGATCAGATTCGAACAAACTGGGGAGGAGCTTGGTTTGTCATGGGGGACTTTAATTCCATCCGCTTCACTTGGGAAAAAACAGGGGTAGCAGAATAACCAAAAGCATGAAAGACTTTTCGGACTTTGTTAATAGATGGGAGTTAATCGACTACCAGTTATCGGGGGCACGATTTACATGGTCAAATATGCAGGAACAACTTGTGTGTAGCCGAATTGATAGAGCTCTTGCTTCTGCAAATTGGGAAGAAAAGTTTCCAGACATTCGTCAGACCACTTTGGTAAGGTCTACATCTGACCATTTCCCAATTTTATGCTCAGATGATTCATCCCAAAGAATCGGATTCCCCCCTTTCAGATTTGCTAACACGTGGCTTTTAGACACAAGCTTTAAATCCCTCGTGTCTAGTTGGTGGGAAGATTCAAGGAGGGGATCTGTAGGGTGGGCAGGTTTTCGGTTTATGTCTCGATTGAAAAAGATGCGGGGAAATATTCAGACATGGAACCGAGAGGTATTTGGTCGAGTAGAAATCAAGAAGAAAGAAACACTGAAGGAGATAGAGAGGTTAGACCTGCTGGAAGGGTCTCGACCACTACTGGAGTTGGAGATTAAGAAGAGACAGGAAATGAAAGTGAACTTAGATGAGATTATAAGAATGGAAGAGATTAACTGGCGACAAAAGTCAAGAGCTCTCTGGCTAAAGGAAGGGGATGAAAACACTAAGTTCTTCCATCGCTTTGCAACGGGGAGAAGAAATATGAATAGCATCCACAAGGTGGTTGTGGATGGTACCCCTATTGAAGACTCAACGGGCATAATTGAAGCTCTGGAACGTTTCTATTCAAAACTGTACTCATCAGAACAGCTTTTCAGATTTGATTTAAATGGCTTAGACTCTCCCACATTAGAAGTTCAAGCTCGTGACTGGTTGGAAAGACCATTTGAAGTTGAAGAGGTTCATAGAGCAGTGATGGATCTAGCAGGTGATAAGGCACCAGGCCCTGACGGATTCACGATGGCATTCTTCCAAAATAGTTGGGATATGGTGAGAATTGATTTGATGCAAGTCTTTCAGGAATTTCATTCACATGGCATAGTTAACAAGATAACAAACGCAACTCTATTGTGTCTTGTCCTGAAATTCAGTGGTGCTACAGAGATCAAGGACTTTCGCCCTATTAGTCTTATCACAAGTGTCTACAAAATATTAGCAAAGGTATTGTCTTCAAGATTGAGAGCAATTCTGAACCCTTTAATCCTCGATAGTCAAAGTGCCTTTGTCCAAGGAAGACAGATCCTAGACAATGTGTTGGTGGCCAGTGAATGCATAGAAGAGAGATGGAGATCCAAGAAAGCAGGGTTAGTGTGCAAGCTGGATTGGGAGAAGGCTTACGACCGGGTTGAATGGTCTTTTCTTGATGAAGTCTTGAGATGGAAAGGCTTTGAGGAGAAATGGCGAAGGTGGATAAGGGGATGTCTACACAATGTATCGTTCTCCTTCATCTTGAATGGCGGGGTGGTAGGATCTTTTGGGTCGTCTAGAGGACTGCGTCAAGGAGACCCCTTGTCCCCCCTTTTGTTCACTTTAGTGGCTGATGCATTTAGTAGAATGATGGAGTGGGCAGGCAAGAAAGGTTTGATCCAAGGATTTCAAGTGGGCAGGAACAAAGTCCTTGTGTCCCACCTTCAATATGCAGATGACACGCTGCTGTTTGCAGAACCGTCTAAGAAGACAGTATTTTGGATACAAAGTGTCATAAATACGTTTGAGTTGATTTCTGGCCTACGGGTTAATATGGACAAGACTATCATAGCAGGCATCCATTTGAATCAAAGGTGTGTGGCTGATTTTGCATCAACTTTGGGTTGCATGGTTAAGGAATGGCCCATAAAGTACTTGGGTTTCCCTCTTGGGAAAAGATCAAATGCAAATAGCTTTTGGGATGGAATTGTGGAGAAAATTAGCAAAAGATTAGAAGGATGGAAGAAGAAGCATCTATCTTTTGGAGGACGAATAACTTTGATCAAGTCCTCTCTAATGAGCTTGCCTGTTTACTATTTATCACTGTTTAAAGCTCCTGGTAAGGTGTGCTCAGCTATTGAGAAGCTTCAAAGGGAATTTCTTTGGGAAGGAAGTCAAAAAAAGAAATGCCATTTAGTGAATTGGGAGGCTGTTTGTCGGCATCGTTGTGTTGGGGGGTTAGCTTTGGGGAACATTCGGGAAAAAAACATCTCTTTACTTGGGAAATGGGTCTGGAGATTGGGAAAGGAAGAAGGAGCTCTATGGCAGAAGGTTTTGGTAAGCAAGTGGGGTTTATCAAGAAATATAACGCATATGAGTTCTCAATGTAGAGGATCTTCTGTCTGCCCTTGGAAGTCTATAGCATCGGCTATTAGAGAAGTGGTACCTTTGATGAAAATCAAGGTGAACTCAGGAGACAAGGCTCTTTTCTGGGATGATGTTTGGCATGGAGAGCAACCCCTGGCTAATAAATTTCCTAGACTGTTTGCCATCAGGCTTATTGAAAGTCCTTTTGTGAGTGATATTCTGAAATATTCAGTTTCTGGTGCTCAATGGAACTTGCGTTTCAGGAGGGATTTGAGGAATTCGGAGATGACAGAGTTAGGATTATTGTTAGAGTTTCTCAAAGATGTGATATTGGATCCTACGGAAGATTCTTATGTGTGGATGGCTGATAAATCAGGTAGGTTTTCTTCCAAGTCTTTATTTCAACACTTGCTTCTTGGGAATCAATCTTCTTCTCCTACTTTCCCTCACAAGTTCATATGGAAAGCTCCTGCCCAATTAAAAATAAGAGGTTTTGTTTGGACAGCAATGTTGTACAAAATCAACACTTCAGATATGCTACAGCGTAGATGGAAGAACATGTGTAGGTCCCCATCGGTATGTGTATTGTGTTTTCAAGACGAAGAAAGTGTTGATCATCTCTTCATCCACTGCAGATTTGCTTCAAAAATTTGGAATCACTTCTTAGAGTTAATACAAATGTCTTGGGTGATGCCAAAAAATTTTGATAATCTTGTCTATCAGTGGAGGTTTTCAGCTCTAGGGAAGAAAGGCAGAACAATGTACTGGGCAGTTTTTTTTGCAGTGGGATGGAATATTTGGAAAGCTAGAAACAGATGTATTTTTGAGGATCACAAGCTAAGCCTTCAAGCGGTGATTGAGGATGTGGTATCTAATGTTAGTAGATATTTGACCTTGCACAGACTTTTCCAGGGAGTATCTGCTGGTGAGATATTTAGTGAGTGGACTACGATAGCCAGGGAAGGAATTTGAAGGGGTTGGAGCTCAGCGGATTGGTTGTTGGGTTTTCTGGTTTTTGGCCTTCTGCTACTGTTTTGGCAAACAGTCCTGTGTCAAGGATTGATACTTTTGCCTCTATACCCATTTCTCATGGGTATTTCCTTTTTTATTTAAGTTACATATGAATCAAAAAAAATTCCCAGTAAGCAAAACCAGAAATCCAAAAATCAGATTTCTGATTTCCAGTTGTCTCCTCCCCCACCCCCCCCCCCCCCCCCAAAAAAAATCTTTTTGCTTTCATTCTTTTGTTGCTCTTTTTATTTTTTTTGGATGAATATCTTGTTCTTTTTCTTCTCCTCCTCTTGTTCTTCTTTTTCTTCTTCTTGTCTTGTTCTTTTGTGTTCTGTTTTAAGTGTCTTCTTCTCTTCTTATTCTTCTTCTCTACTTCTACTTTCATTTTTTTTTTTTGGGTCTACAGCGGTACCGTATCTGTACTGCCCGTGACATATACAACTCAGACGATACCAACTCAATATCACTTGAGTTATATCGTTCTCGGCCAAACTTGTGCGAGTTTGGCAGAGTTTAATTCCAAGTGGAATTTCCCATATAACCTATCTTAACCAATAGTTTTTACTTTAGTTAAGACTCCCCATACATATCCTTAATTACATCACTTTATTTCATTGGTATAACTTTTTATACAAAGTCCACCAAATTAAATCTCTTGGAACCCTATCATATACTTTTTCCAAATCAATAAAAACCATATATAAATCTTTTTTCTTTTCTCTGGACTTTTCTATTAACTATCTAAGTAAAAATATAGCTTTTGTAGTGGACCTTCCAAGCATAAATCCAAATTGGGTTTTTGTCACTCTAGTTATTAGTCTTAATATATGTTTAATCACTCTTTCCCACAATTTCATAGTGTAACTCATAAGTTTATTTCTACGGTAATTTGCATAATCTTGTACATCTTACTTACTCTTCTATATTTGTATTACTATATTAAGCCTCCAAGCATTTGGCATTTTCTCAATTCTTAAAATTTCATTAAATAGTTTAGTCAACATAAATAAGCCATTTGCCAACAGCCTTTAAGAGTACCTAGGTGTGTATGATTCAAAAGAAGTATGGCTTCTTTCCTTTGATTTAATTTTCCCTTTTTTTCTCTTTCAAGGAATTTTTTGTCCCACTGGAAAACACTGAAAGTCACTTCCCTGATTTGCACTAGTCTCAGCTAGTTAACTAGTTCCTAGCGAGGTCAAGACTACCAACTAAATTTTTGAATAGTGAATACACTTTCACATGTTTTGTCAATAATACAATTTGACTATCCCATAATAAAGCATGATGACTCAAAATAAAAAACAACAAAATCCACAATATTAAAAATTATATATCGTGTCTTAATGAAAAGAAAAGATCAAACAAATATTATCATACCGTCTTAGAAATATTACTTGGCCTTGGAAAGACTCCCCATGTGGACACCTTAGGTTTGTAAAGATTTGAATCATCATTTTCATTCTGCTCATCTTTCAATGGTGCAGCGATATCAAACATGCTGGCGTCCCCAGCAATAAACTCAACTTCAGGCAAATCCCCTTCAGGAAAAGGGTCTGCCACCGGAACCAATCCAGCTGGCAGCCCCCTGCTTTGCTTTTTATCCGAAAAATCTAGTCCCACAAAGTCTAGACTGGAAATTGTCAGCTCTTCCTTCTTACTAACCCTTTCCTCCGAAAACCCATCTGCTATGTTCCCCCTTTTCGTCCCCTCTGGTCCTAGAATTTAGAATAAATTTCTCATTAAAACCCTAATTCTACAACATTCAAAACGTTTCGTATAACGAGAGTTAAACTTAATCCCTCAAACAAGGACATCATTTGAAGAAATATTGTCTACAAAGTTACTATGGCTCATTAAGAACTAGAAAATAAAAGGGAAAAGGTTTTCAAGAAATTAAAAATAAAAAAAAAAAAGTATAATCTCATCGAAAATCAGCTAAAATTCAAAAAAGGTGAAAGTTTACAAAATATCACCTGAGTCTCTCTCTCTCTTTCCGATATTGCTGTTGCTATCCAGTATTCCTCTTGCTCCCTCGCTCTTCTTATATTCTCTAGCTTTCTCCATGGCAAGCTTAACAGAAACCGGGACTTCCTTCGTTTTACCGCCGATATCATCTGAAACTGAACCATCACTTCCATTGTCAATCTCAACAGAATTCGAAACTGATTTTTCGTCTTTCTTCGGAGGTGGGTCTGACTGCATTGATTTTCTGTACTCTTTTGCTCTTGCAAAAGCGAGTTTCACAGGGTCGGTACTATGCGGTTCTTTTTCCGAAACCCTTTCCAAAGAATTCGATGAACTGGGCTGAGAATAATCATCGGTGGAATCGTTTAAAGATGCTCGAATTTTAAAGGGTTTTGAAGGGAATGTTCTGGACTGTGTTCTTCGGGGAGAAGAGAAGGTATCAACGGCGTTGGCTGAGAAAACCCATGCAGATAGAGCGACTGAACCCATGCCTCACTTGGAAAAATTAGGGTTTTGATGAGGTTTGTATCAAATGATTGAGCGGACCAAGCGTGGCCACTGAGATTTGGTTTTCCGATGACACTGAAACGGAGATAGACCGCGAAATTTTGATTAGTACAGTAAAAAAAATTCGTTTCTTCCGCGGTGATAATGCAGCATTGGTTTACATAAGATGGTCATCGATCAATACCGCCCGGGTCTGGGTTGAAATCACCTGCAATTTTCCTTGCATTGGTTTATGTTGCTGCTGTTAAAGGTGTTGATGGGGCCAGCCCACCCAATCCAAGGTGACCAGCCCACTTTTATATGGGCTTGGTCATGCAATTGTTGATCATAGGGCCAGCTGGGATTGGTTTTAAAAGCCCAAAATTAAGAAATATGGGGTCAGCTAGTTCAACTATTTAATTGGTTTTTACTTTTTACTATTTAATTGGTTTTTAATTTTTACTATTTAATTAATATTTTCTTTTCTAACCCTAACCTGCTCATATCTACTCCACAAGTTTTCACTCATCCATCTCTTCTTTAAAATGGTGATACTTTTTATTGGCAATTGGAATTTCTTTCCAACTTTTTTTTTTAAATATCGTAAAAAGAAAATATTAGCGTTTTTGCCTCCTTTTGAAATATAAAATTAGATGTCTAAGTGATTATTGGACGGGCTTGAGCATTTAAATGTGTTCATTGAACGGGCTTGGTCATTAAGTCACAAGTCCAATTATCAAGCTACGCAAGCTTGGACAAAGACTATATCATTTATGTGTGACCTCTAGCCTAACCCGAACCCGTCCAATGATCAACCCTAGTTGTTGTGAGATGCTACCACATAGACTATCTCACGATTAAAATCTTTTCAAACTAACAATAAGATGGTTCACATGGCAAGTATCTCACGCTAGCAACAAAATATAATATAAGAAAAATTGAAGGCGAAATCTTATACTGCGACACCAATCATGTGGCGCCAGATAGACACATAGGTAATTGATAACACATTGTTCCAGTTGAGTTTGCTTGCTGGCCAATATAAGGAGTTCTTGATCTACTAAAAAAAATTACCAATAACTGTGTGTATATATGGCACTACTTGATAGGTGAGGCACATGACATCACACATGTAACGTAATAGAGAATTTATTTTGCCAACCTTAAAGCTCGTGCTTATCAATTTTATTTTCGAAGGATGTGGCATTCCATTTTTTGGCTCCTAGAATTGATGCTGGGCCTTGGTAGTGCTTTGGTATCATTTGGCACTCATTTTGGAACTTATTCCATACTCCATAGCTTGGAATGAGTTCTTGTCACAAAATAGGCGTTTGGTTGCAAATTGATGATAAGTGTTCCTAAATGACTTTAAAAAAAATGCACTATAAGAGAGGAATCACCCCTATACTTGTTTTTGGATTTTGAAAACTTATTCTTATAAAAGTGCGTTGACATACTTGTAATATTTAAAAACTTGGAAAGATATTACTTGAAATTTGTTCTAAAGACTTCTTTGCATGACAAAGTTAGACTTATCATTTATGAAAAAGTTCCTTTTTTTTTAAGTTAGAACAATGGCAAACATGTAATATTTATAACATCTAAGAATGAAACATTCTTTTACCAAACATCAAACGCAACTACATGTACATATAGTTCTTTTGATGAAGGGCTTCATTGAAAATATGGTTCTTTTGAATCAATTTGCTCCCTTGGTCGGAAATTGATGGTTGAGTTGGAATCTACATGTACATGTAATTCTTGACTAAGAAATCTTTTGCTTTTAGAAGATTTGAGGTAGTTTTTGACAATTCTATCTTTTTATTATGAATCTTGGCATTGTTGTATATATAAGGGCTCTTATGGAAAAATGTACATTTTTGTTCATGCGATTCCAAGGGAGCACCTCGCATTATATGGTATGGATTTTGTTTCAAACACAAGTTTTATGAAGTTAATATCATGGTACATGACTAATTCGACTAGATTAACAACAAAGTAGAAAACATTAATTTCATGGTGGTTGGAATCATGACAACAAATCAATTTCTTTTGCATCATGTCATACACTTGGGCATAACTCATTGAATAATATGAGTTTAAAAAATCATTAAACAATTGGTTAATAAGCTAAGTACCTACCTATGTTAGTATTTGAATTGCAACACTGTTTGGGTTTATGGATGTTATGGTTATTCTGTATCTTCTCTTTTTCTGTGTTCGTGTTTGGTCTTTATATTGTCTATGGCTTCTTGCCTATGCTCTTGTAATGATGTCATTTGTTAATGAAAGGGCTTAGCCTGGATATTTACCAAAAACAAAAAAATTTTGAAATCCAAGATATTTTTCTACAATAATAGGGTGTTGATTGTGCTGTTGACAGCGTCATATTTCACATCACCTTCAATAATTTTATAATGATTGGAGCCCAGATTTAATGAATTTCTAGAAGGGGTTACATCCCACATTTCCCTTGTGCAGAAGCCTGTCATTATTCAATAAGTTTACTTCATGGTTGTCCATTTCATCATATGGAGTGCCCTTCAAGTGCATTTTTTGGCTCCTAGAATTGAGCAGCGGCAGAACCAGGACTCCAAATCTGAGGGGGCAAAAAAAAAATTTCAATTAACATTTCTCATGAAATATAGAAATTTCAATGAGTTGGGGAGACAAACTAGAAATTTTAGAGATGCTTCTCATGAAATATAGAAATTTCATGAGAAACATAAATTTTAATTAAAAAATAAAAGCTAGCTTATTCTTAGAATTGATGCTGGACTTGAGGGTGTGGCATTGCATTTTTTGGCTCCTAGAATTGATGCTGGGTTGGTAGTGCTTTGGCCTCATTTGGCATTCATTTTGGAATTTATTCCATACTCTATAGCTTGGAATGAGTTCTTGTCATTTATTCCTAAACGAGTTTCCAAAAAGTGCACTATAAGAAAGGAATCACCCCTATACCTGTTTTTGGATTTTTGAAAACTTAATTCTTATAAAAGTGCGTTGACACACTTGTAATATTTATTAACTTTGAAAGATATTACTTGAAATATGTTTTAAAGACTTTTTTGCATGACAAGGTTAGACTTATCATTTATGAAAAATTTCCTTTTTTTTTTAAGTTAAAACAATGGCAAACATGTAATATTTATAACATCTAAGAATGAAACATTCTTTTACCAAACACCAAACACAACTTCTCTTTAACTCATGCAAACACTTGAGGAGCAATTTTTAATGAAGGGCTTCTTTGAAAATATGGTTCTTTTGAATCAATTTGCTCCCTTTGTAAATTGATTTTATGATAATCAATTTATTAATGTGATAATCAATTTAGTAACTTAAAGAACTGGTCGAAAATTGATGGTTGAATTGGAATCTACATGTACATATAATTCTTGACGAAGAAATCTTTTGCTTTTAGAAGATTTGAGGTAGTTTTTGATCATTTTATCCTTTTATTAATGAATCTTGGCGTTGTTGTATATATAAGGGCTCTTGTGAAAAGATGCATATTTTTGTTCACGTGATTCCAAGGGGGCGTCTCGCATTATATGGTATGGATTTTGTTCCAAACACAGGTTTTATGAAGTTAATATCATGGTCTAAGACTAATTCGATTAGATTAACAACAAAGTAGAAAACATTAATATGATGGTCTTCATAGTGGTTGGAATCATGACAACAAATCAATTTCTCTTGCATCAAGTCATACGCATGGGCATAACTCATTGAATAACATGAATTTAAAAAATCATTAAACAATTGGTTAATAAGCTAAGTACCTGCCTATGTTAGTATTTGAAATCCTATATATTTTTCTACAAGAATAGGGTGTTGATTGTGCTGTTGAAAGCGCCACATTATTGTCTTTAACAATATTTCACATCACCTTCAATAATTTTGTAATGATTGTAGCCCAAATTTAATGAATTTCCGGAAGGGGTTACATCCCACATTTCCCTTGTGCAGAAGTCTCTCATTATTCAACAAGTCTACTTCATGGTTGTCCATTTCATCATATGGAGTGCCCATCAGGCGCATTGATGAGCAATAAAGCCAGTGAGGGTGGAGCATTTAAAAATTCATCACATTATTCAGATCTTTCCTGTCAAATATAAAAATGTATTTACCAAATCATGTCACCTTCTTCAAAGGCCCATACCCTATTAATTATGTCAAGCTCATTCAACTAAGTCGACAGCTGGCGCTACCTTTTTTTTTCAACTGTTGAATGGATGGTAGTGTTTAAAATTTTTTTTTAATTAAAAAAAGTTGAATCTGTTATTTACATATGTGTGTGTATATATATATATATGTAAATTTTTTTTAATACTGTTTAATTTTTATTTATTTTTAGTTAGAAAAACTTGAATTAGTTATCGGGGTCAATCGTTGATGACATTTTTGGAAGACTCCTCCTATTGATTCAATTTCTCACAGCTAAATAACTAGTAGGCGGCATGTGTAGTATTGTACGTTAGATAATGAGAAAACTTAATATAGAAAGAAATTCTTTAGGACAACCAAAGCCTTAATAATTATTAAAGGGTATTTTTGGAAAGTAAAAACATAAAGACCTAACTCAATCCTATAGAAAAGGTACTATAAGTAGGGATGGCAACCAGGGCGGATTAATTCATCGGGTAGCCCATCACAATTTGTGCCTAATGGTTAAGGTTTTGTTAATCCCTAACTCGAGTTGGGGTCAGGTTGGGTTAACCGTTGTCCATAGAAGTAGGGGTTTTAATTTAAAAGTAGAAGGAACGGTGGTTGTGATGGTTATGTTGGGATTGTTTTGTTTGTCGAGGGTAAAGGTTTGAAAAAAAAGGGGCCCAAATATAAGAATATTCCTCATCTTCTCTTTATTAATAGCATAACTAATATATATATATATATATATAGGTTTATTTATAAAATATATGTTGGAGAGATCCATCACATGTCACAAAGCCTTCGTTTGGATGTGCTACTGGGAAATGCAAGATTTGTGCATGCATTTCGCATTTGTCTACTGATATAGAGATGATATTGTCTATGACTATTTACTATTGTCATCCCTGCAACGTAAGTGATATGCTGTCACATGGAACAGCTCATGGTTTGGCATTTTTTTTTACATTTTCATAAGCAAAAACTCTACAAAGTGGATCCTCCATGTGTTAGCAGCTAAATCAAACAATAATGACAGCTGCAGACTTCAGTTAATGGCAGCAAACAATTTCAAACCACCAACATAAGGGGGAAAAAAAAAGGTTGTAAGACCTTAAGAAAATACTAAATGAGAAAGCCTAACTTAATAAGGGAGGATAGACAACTAACTTTATAAACTTAAAACCGTACAAATTGTTTGATCCACTCGCTAAAAGATCTGCTAACAGCAAAGTATGTATCTAACATAGGAAGTCGAGCCCATGATAGAGATTCAAGTCGTCCATTAGAGGGTCCACAAGCCTATGAGATCAATGAGCAATTCCAAGAGGGCCTGTCAAAGACCACTTGAAAGCCAACAAAAGGCCGAAAAGGAACAATCAAAGGAGACTACTTCGGGAACGAGTTTTCGCCGCGTGTACAATATCTTACTTCAAAGATCACAAGAAAATTGTTTTTGCCACGTGTACCATATCCTCATGTCGTCAGACATCCGTCACATCACAACTGAACAGAGACAAGAAGGAAAAAAAACAGGGAAGGAAAACGTCTTTCAGATATCCGAACCCCTTCTTTTAAAACCTCTAAATTACGAGCGCGTATTCGTTGGGTTGAAATTCTAAGATTGTCTGTATCGATTTCTTTCTTCTTCTTCGCTGTAGCCGATTCGCCATCTGTTCCTGGTTCGTTACCTTTTTCCTTTTTTCAAAATTTTGTTAGTATTGTTTGTCTGTGGAATCGCTTAGAAAGTGCTGAGGGACAGGTGGGGCTTTGTCTTGTAGCAGAGAAATTTCTTCCTTATCAACCTCTATTCTTTCTTTGATGATTGGGATCGACGTCACGACATTCTCATTTCGGTTGATCTCTATCTTCATTTTTGCAGATCTCAAGGTTTTATATATATTCAGTCATCTCTAGCTTTTTAATTACATTCACGCTCACCTCTTTCTCTATCCTTGCTCTTGTACCTCCATTGCGGTAGCTCCGTTTTGTTTTCGGGGATTTTAGTTTTTTATTTTTTGGGGATTTTGGTGAGATTTAGCATTCACACGAATAACCCTTTTTCGGATTTTGTTTTTTCACTCGATAATTTGCTCTCTCTCTTTTTTCCTTAGTCATTTGTTGTTGATTGTGGAATCGAAGGGCATGGGGTCATTTTCTTTTATTTTCGGTTTGATTTTGAATAGAATTTGCTGCTTCCTTCAAAACCCAGATCACAATTCGAGTTTTGGAATCTGTATATAAGAAAATTTATTCTCTCGTCCCCGGGATTTGTTTAGGGCTTTGGAGAATTCAGGTTCCGTGCCTTATCTGGCTTCCGTGCTGGATTGAACAAAAGTCACATGTATCGTTTATTTATTATTTCTCTCAAGTTATCAGAAAACATATTATTTAAGCTTGCAGAGAAAGAACCCATTTGTTTATTGTCCATTCTTATTGAGCAATTCTGGAAGTTTGTGCGGACCAAAAATCAATACCTTCCATTCCTAAATTTTTTAGGAATTGAAAATTTTCGATTCATCTGTCAAAACCCGGACCGTTGTTTTGGTAATAAAACTTCTTCGATCCTCTTCTTTGAGCAAATTAGTCTTGTTTTATAGAGAAACCTATATTGCTAGCCACATTCGTTTCTTGTGAGATATGGATATCAGCAACGAAGCCAGCGTTTACCCATTTTCAATTGGCCCCTCTACAATCATTGGTCGCGCAATTGCTTTCAGGGTCTTATTTTGCAAGTCGATGTCACAGTTCAGGCAGCAATTCTTTCACTTTTTGTGGAACTTCATTTGTAGATGTAGAGATTCTGTTGTTCCGTTGATCTCATGGTTTCATCCTGGAAACCCCCAAGGGATTTTGGCGATGGTAACTCTGATAGCTTTCTTGTTGAAGCGATACACAAATGTGAAACAGAGAGCAGAGTTGGCTTATAGGAGGAAATTCTGGAGGAATATGATGAGGACAGCCTTGACATATGAGGAATGGTCTCATGCTGCTAAGATGCTTGATAAGGAGACTCCAAAGATGAATGAATCAGACCTTTATGATGAAGAGCTGGTGAGAAACAAGCTCCAAGAGCTCTGGCATCGACGACAGGAGGGATCACTTAGAGATATAATATTCTGTATGCGTGCCGACTTGATCAGAAATCTTGGTAATATGTGCAACCCTGAGCTTCATAAGGGTAGGCTCCAAGTGCCAAAGCTTATAAAGGAGTACATTGATGAGGTCTCGACTCAGCTGCGAATGGTCTGTGACTCCGACTCTGAGGAGCTTCTTTTGGAGGAGAAGCTTGCCTTCATGCATGAGACAAGGCATGCTTTCGGACGGACGGCATTGCTCTTGAGTGGTGGTGCATCCTTAGGAGCTTTCCATGTGGGTGTCGTGAAGACTCTGGTAGAGCATAAGCTTTTGCCAAGGATAATTGCTGGTTCTAGCGTGGGATCGATCATGTGTTCTGTTGTTGCCACAAGGTCTTGGCCTGAGCTCCAAAGTTTCTTTGAGGATTCTTGGCGCTCTTTACAGTTCTTTGATCAATTGGGAGGGATATTCACTGTTGTCAGGCGGGTAATGACACAAGGGGCTGTACATGAGATCAGGCAATTGCAGATGATGTTGAGGTATCTTACAAGTAATCTAACATTCCAGGAAGCATATGACATGACAGGTCGGATACTTGGGATTACAGTCTGCTCCCCCAGGAAGCACGAGCCTCCCAGATGCCTGAACTACTTGACATCACCCCATGTTGTTATATGGAGTGCAGTGACTGCTTCTTGTGCTTTTCCTGGCCTATTCGAGGCTCAGGAACTGATGGCCAAGGATAGACGCGGCGAGATTGTTCCTTATCACCCACCCTTTCACTTAGGTCCTGAAGAGATTTCGCGTACGTCCATGCGCAGATGGAGGGATGGTAGTTTAGAGAGTGATTTACCCATGATGCAACTGAAGGAGCTTTTCAACGTTAATCATTTCATAGTCAGTCAAGCAAATCCTCACATTGCTCCCCTGTTGAGGCTAAAGGATATTGTGAGAGCTTACGGAGGCAATTTTGCTGCTAAGGTACAGCCATTGACATGGAGCTTGATATTTATTGAAATTGCTTTGTCTTAGTTTAAAATTTTTCTCCTCACGTTATCATGAGTTTATGTCGGTTGTCATAATTTGAAATATGTTCTAACTAGGATCATGCGTTAGTTATTGAGAAGCTTTGGATACTATTTCATTAAAAGGTTCTCATTATTGATGCATGAATTGTGTTTTACTGTTTCGTACATGATGCCCAAAATCAATCAATATTGAGGATATTTGGAGTGTTTGTGTTTGTGTGCATGCATGTGTACATAACTTGGTGGGTTTCTTTGCATAATGAATACCTTACTTTGAGGCTGGATGCCATTTGATAGCATCTGTGCTTGGCATCCCAAGTACCAGAAAATGCCTTGGCAGTGTAAGCCTCAAGACTTCTGTTTTGAACAGCCTTCATTAGGACCATTGTATGTTTTTACTTTTATTTTTATTTTTTTAAGTTAGCAGCTGATGATGTTCAGTAGTTTACTCAGTGGGCAATTATCAAATGATGAACAGGTAAAACATTTCATTATGTTTCTTATTGTATGTTGCATCCATTCTAAAGTGTGTGCTCATTCTTTTTTGGATTGCTCTGGCTTTTCTATTTTCATTGAAGTAGATGGCACTGACGATTCTATCTTTTAATTATGTAGCTTGCTCATTTAGCAGAGATGGAGGTCAAACATAGATGCAACCAGATACTAGAACTTGGTTTTCCATTAGGTGGAATTGCTAAGTTGTTTGCCCAAGACTGGGAGGGTGATGTCACTGTTGTTATGCCTGCCACACTTGCTCAGGTAAGTAATGAATCCATTTGAATCATGCCATACGTGTATTTATAATAACTCCTTTTTCAAAACTGGAATATGTGGGTTTGCCATTGTTGAATTAACAAGTCCTTTATTTCTGATGTCTTTTCAATATCAGTACTCAAAAATTATTCAAAACCCATCTCATATGGAGCTACAGAAGGCTGCAAACCAAGGAAGGAGATGCACCTGGGAAAAGCTCTCTGCTATAAAAGCCAACTGTGGGATTGAGCTTGCATTGGATGAGGCCGTTGCCGTTCTCAATCATATGCGTAGGCTCAAGAGGAGTGCTGAGCGGGCTGCTGCTTCACATGGACTAACTAGCACAGTGAGGTTCAGTGCTTCAAAAAGAATCCCCTCATGGAACTGCATAGCACGGGAGAATTCAAGTGGATCTCTTGAAGAAGAACTCCTCGCAGATGTTGCATCCTCATTCCAGCAGGGGGTTGGTGGACACACAGGAGGGCCTTCTGGCAGGAATCATAGGTTTCATCGCAACATGTATGATGGAAGCGACAGTGAATCAGAAAACGCGGATCTCAATTCTTGGACAAGATCTGGTGGGCCATTAATGAGGACAACTTCTGCAAATAAGTTCATTGACTTCGTTCAAAATTTGGATTTTGAAACTGAACTAAACAAGTCCTGGTCAAGGGAAGATGATATGAAAGCCCTCACAGTTCAGCTGAACACTTCTTTGACTCAGACAGTAGACAGGGACCTGTATTACCATAGCTCCACGGTATCAACACCTGACAGGAGCTCGGATAATACGGATTTTGATCAGCGAGACTTCAGCAGTAGAACTACAATGGCCTCTTCCAGCATTACAGTGACTGAAGGTGACCTGTTGCAACCTGAAAAGATTCAAAATGGCATTGTATTTAATGTTGTGAAGAAAGAAGACCTAACACCATCCCATAGAAGTCATGATTCTGAGAATTACCACAGCACATCCCAGAGTCCAGATGCAGAATGTGTGCAACTTGAGTGCTTAGGGAAGGATATGGATAGTAGTTCAGCATCTGAATGTGGCGATGAGGGTACACCCATTTCAAACTGTGTCAATGAGACGGCATCCCACGATAACTCCATGAATCATTCTGTGATAACTGATGAAACAAATGCTGATGATCCCAGTTCTATTGACAGTTAAGGCTTGTGCCTGATCTCTATTCTTCTCGGTGATACTCTATGCCACAAGTAGATTGTATGGCACAATTACACAAAAACAAGAAGTTTCATGATCGGGGAAACATTGGAGGTTAGTTAATGCCCCCTTGAACAGAAGATTAATTGAAGCCAGGTACATACAGGTCCAAGCTACAAATTCAAGGATTAAGCTGCGTTAATATTTCCTGCTGGCACTGTAAAGTTAGTTGCTTGGAAGTCATGCACAAGGAAATAGCTAATTATGAGTGAACTGAATCTTAATCCTTCCTGGTTGTACATTTTTACTTAATTCAATGAAGCAGATGGATGCAAGCTATTCTAATATAGCAACCTATTATGTATAGGTTGTAAACTCACTAACACAAGTTTGCAAAGCATTTTCTCCTGCTTCGTAACCAAAAGTTACAAACTTATCAGCAAAATAAAATCAATCGAAAAGAATTGTTTTGTAGTTGGCAGAGTCCAAGTGAGGTTTGTCGATATGAAAGGTTTTAAAACACCAACTAACCTCCAACTAAGACATTTTGGATTGTTTGAATTGCCATTATATGAGCCCATGGATCTCTGATGAAACTACACTTCTCAAAAGAGGTAAATGTTATGCATGTATACCAGCTATGTAATAAATGTAGCAAAAATGGAAAAGGGTTTGAACTCTCCATTGAGCCTACGTAAGGACCCTTTGAGGTTTTTACTTAGATTATTATCTTTGCATTGCTAATCTTGTTAACAAGGTATTTTACTCTTTAGGTTCTCATAAACGCTAATATGCAATCTTTCCATTCTCTTCCTTTTTTCCGTTTTATAATTTATACTTTATATTTACTCCTAGGCTGGACTTTTTGCTCAAATGGACCAACGATATCAGATGTTACTTGAAAGAACAAGAGACGTGAAAATATTAAACCTTTTCGCTTAAACCATCCGCAAGGTTTGCAACCGTGCAACACAAAGGGCGGCGAAAGCCCAGTTAACCAAACCAGAAGTTTCGGTTTTCCGAAATTCTTGTACACAGAATCCCATAGAGAAAGACATCGCTTTTCCATTAAGACCTTCAAATGGAAGAGTAACATACACACAGACTACATTTTATCTTTACGTTATTAAATAACATGACGTTCCTCAGGATCACACATTGAAGCGAAGTCTGAAGAAACAAAAGATGCTTAACCTTTATACATTTGGACCAGATGGTAGGAAATATGACTAGATTTATGCAACACGCTATATATAAGTACATATGGAGAAGTGCTGAGAGTTGGTTTGAGATAAGATTTTAATTATCTAAGATAATTACCAATGAATTCTCCACCTGTGTCCCATGGTCTTGATTCAAAAGATTTCCCGATCACACTGCGCTTTGCATTTACAGTTCCATCTTCTTGCCGATACTCAGGAAAGTAATCCAAAAATGTTTTGTTTCCCAGGTTGTTGACTCCATTAAAGAGGAAATCCCTTATCAAGTCCTGTAGATATGCATATTTCAAAATAAAGAGAGAAACACATCAATTGAAATAAAAGGGCAGTGTAATCAACAAAAGATCTTTAACCATGCATAGTTATTCAAGGAACATACCCCTGCAAGTTTCTCTCCAATCAACTTCTTGAGTATTTGATGACCTGGATCCTGATCTCCAGAAGTTATATCAGTTATATAAAGTTTATGGGAACATCTAGGATAAAAAACAGTTTCACTAGTTATAAAATAGATCAGACTAGAAAAGTAGCTGTTAATGATAAGGATTCAGATTCTGAAAAATTCCACCGAGTCTCCAGAATCCAATTCGGTATAATTGTTTTATTGGTAAAATACAGGATTCATGTTGTGTATTCCTCAACTTTCCCAATCTATTTTATATGTAACAGTATTAGCCAAAAGAATACACTACAAAGCATTGAAGATAATACAAGGTTTACTAATCAAGACAATAAATCTAACCGTATAGCTGTGCCCATACACCCAGGGATATACCTGGTAGCCATGCTGGGATTTTCTAGATTGAATAATTTACAAGGTGCTCTTAAGGTCATGTAAAACTTTATTTGGAGTAATGACATCCACTGCATCAAAATCAATCAAGATCTATGCAGTTGTTCAGTAAACTATTATATCTTCACATGCAATACCCAAGTCTTGCCCATTGTTAGAATATGGAGGTACACATCCTCTCGATTTCCTTGACCAATTATCCCAACTAGCAGTTGCTTTGATCAATTATGGTCGGGGTGGATCGTAGGCCTAGATCAGGCATAATCACACGGATGGCCAGAACTGGGCCGACTACTCTGGGATTGGTGCTTGAGCAAGTTTTGCCTGGTTAGTACCAATGATCCTCATCATCACCACTGGTCAATTATAATGGGTTACGGACCTTACGGTTGATTAGTGAGTAGTGGCTCAACTAAGAATAGAAACTCTCTTCATTTCTTTCTTACTTTTCTTGTAATATATAGAAAATATGCATCAATCATTTCAAAGAAACCATGTCAATGATCCATTGCAGTTCTTTTGTTCTTATAATTTGGCAGTTTAGACTCCATTTTCCAAAACACAACCCATTTTAATTCAGATTCAATCATAATACTGAAGGCCACCCGTAT
Organism: Buxus sempervirens; assembly: GCA_947561395.2. Taxonomy (NCBI): domain Eukaryota; kingdom Viridiplantae; phylum Streptophyta; class Magnoliopsida; order Buxales; family Buxaceae; genus Buxus; species Buxus sempervirens. The sequence continues at coordinate 5,109,473 of OX387182.1, forward strand.
GTATCCAAAGGAGCCAACCTGTTGAGCTGGTAACATTTGAGTAGATGTACCAGAACTGAGTTTCAATTCTCACTTTCACGGTTTCACCAGAGGCTGCATTCTATGCTCTAATCACCTGATACCCCCATGAGGGACACCTACATTGTCATGATATATCTCAACTGATTAACATGGATCTAAACATGTCATAGATACATCTCCACTGACTAAAGATCATGTCATGGGTCTTTCCTCTATCCTTCACTGAGATTGATATCAGTCAAAATTGTGTTCCTCTTAAAGATGATGCCAATATTCTATAAGCATGTTTGAACCTGAAGCCAGATGAATGGTTTATAGAATATAAGTGTGTTAATGTTAATTGAAAAGAAAGCAGAATATTTAGGACCCACCTTCTTTGTTCTCCATGTTAGATATTTATGTTGTGCTTCCCGGTTATAATTTATCTGAGAAGCATCTGTATCTTCTGTTGCCTGGTCCATCAGCTGAAGCCATGCCTGGCATGTCAAATAAATAGAGTGGTCCTTTATTCAGTCATCAAAAGAATGAGATGAACAATATACAAAAAAGGGAGGGATGGAGGGAGATGCACAAATACTAACTATTACTACAACACAACAGAATTGTATTGCATCAACTAGTGGGTGTTAGCAAATAAATAAAAAATTTTTAATTAATTAATTTAACAAAAGATGGTAATTAATAGTCATGTGCTTCATCAAAATATTTTAAATCAGACAGCAGAAAGCATACAGAAGCTTTTACCTTGTAGTAATCCACAAATGCAGAATATAGAACATCATGCTTGTGTTGGCTTGATGTAAATTTGGTCCATATTACAATTGGAGAGAAAAATCTCAAAGATTCACTGGTTATCTTGCCTCCCCATGGTAAGAGCTGCATAAAATCTGTGTTAAAGCACCCAACATGATAATCAGAAATAGTTGCAAAATAAACCAAATGTTTCACAAGCTCTTCATATCATTTGGTTTTTTACTAACCTCAGCATATTTGAGACCAAGAGGTATCAAGCTTTTGTAGTATTTTTCCTTGTAATCCCTTCGACTAATGACATCATGTAAAGGGTTAAGATCCCTAGAAATGACCAATAAAGTTAAGTTCCAAATTCTAGAAAGCTCTAAAAAAATTCAGAAGAAGAAATCCATCTCAAATAAACAGGAATATTCAATTGGATAATATGATCAAAAAAGGATCATCACACTACCACAGCAGCAAATCTGACATTGAAAAATACATGGACCCAAGTAAGATTGATAAGTGGCAACTGCATCATATGTCAAAACAACATAATGCATAATATCTTCAATTTTCTGGATGTATTTTCCATCTTTCTTATCCTTTTCTGAGTCAGTTACACAAAAAAATATAAAAGACATCCTCCAAAGGAGAAAGAGCCAATCATAAAAAGGAAAAAAAGTGGAGGAAGGCCCTCACTGACAGAGCACACGTTCCTATTAGTCAATCATTAGACAGAATCTCGGAACAGCAAATTAAATTTTTCTATGTATATTGAGAATCGTTGGGAGATTAGATATAAGGAACATTCTACTTCATTTGGAAAATTGGAGAAGATATTTGACCAAGCCCAGGAATAGTTAAAGTATACAATGTATCCATAGGTCATCTTCAACAGGTTCTGGTATTTTGCCTCCCGGAAATGATCTCCATATGTTATGCATAATTCCGATTTCTTAAAAACATTTCTATAGTACCATGTCTATACAAAGATGCATTGATTTAATTTCTGCTCTTGGCACTTGAGATAATACTTTGAAACGATCAAACCAACATGCATAATGCAGAAAAACACAACATCCTCCTGCAATCAAAGTCAAAGAAATTCTTTCCCAAGTTCAAAGAGAGTAATATTTCTAAAACCAGTTTGTTTTGGGGAAACAATTGGATGTGACTGAAACTGATGTAACAGACACAAAAACATGTAAGGAGGATGTTGGGTGTCCTGGAGGGACATAAAAACTGATGAAACTGATATTTCTAATACTTTGAGAGTAATACTTTTGTTTTTTCGGGGGGGGTGGTGTTGGGTGTCCTAGAGGGACATATCTTGATTTTTTCAATTTTTCCATATGCTCCCCTGCACACTCATCTTGGAAAAGGTTTATCAACAACGGAATCACATAGAGGAAATCCTCTTCAATCAAGTACAAATGGTTGATTTAACGGAATGTGAATTCCTAGCCTGCTCTACCCAGGCTCTTCCTTGGCACGTAAGAGTAATTGAAGCAACTTTACATTCATCCACACCAAGCAAGTCAACCAGGATATATAGACCAAGCTAAAGAAACTGGTCTTCTGTCACTTCCAAATTAATAAGTTACAACAGAAGCAGACAAAGAATAGGGTCAAAAGTGGTGAGGAATTTGATCCTAAGAATGTAATCAACATGTTAACAAACAAGGACAACAATAAGTCTACCAAATGAGTTGAAGTCTTACCCTTAGAAGATGCAGCAGGGCCAACCATTTCCAATATAGCAGGAGTTGCAAGGACTTTGGGTTTGATGTGGAATTAACCAAGGAACAATTTGGGTCTAACAACAAGGGGTTTGTTTGACTGGATTATGAGGACACCACCAAGCAATTGAGATTTGGTGGAGGGTGAAACTATGCGAGGACAAGGAGCCAATGATGTAAATAAGATGCAGGTCAGATTAGAAAATATATCAAACCATAGTCTAGAAACAAAAAGGGATTTTGGAGCGCACACTTGATGTAAATATGTGAACCAAAAACCACTTAGCCCATTTGCTATACGGTCACAATTTGATCTTGTCGTACCTAACAAAGAATAAGGATTTCATCAACTCGAAACATAAGATCAGGCACTGTAAGAGTGCAGAGGAGAAAACATCTATTACACATGGTTTATGTTAACGGATGTCAGATGTAACCACGTAATCTCCACCATACCTCTTTATCAACATGAATGTGGTTTATAATACCAGATCCCAAACTTCATAAAGTCATGTAGATCGGTATAGATATCAATAGAGGCGCATAGACCACAGATATAGATAACAGTATTCCCAGCCCCAAGACATAATTCTACAACTTTGGAGGCTTAAAAAATTTCTGATTATGGATCACATTGTTGAGCTTAGCTTCCACCATGGAGGTTTTTATGATTCTGATTAAAGATATTATGAGGGTGCATAGAATCCATGCCTTCGGACAATGGTCTACTAGAATACTGACAAGTATTGGAAGGCTATACATGACATACTGATCTCTATCATCACATTAGTCATGAAAACGTGCACTTTACTTCACATACATGTGTTCCTCATCCAAAATCACTATTTTCCAGTAATTTTTCAAAGTTAATTAGGTGAAACATTTCTAAATAAAATTTTCTAAAAGTTTCATTTAAACTTCCCGTCCTCAACCAATCTTTCCCCACTTTTTCTCCAATTTGGTGATGATACATCTATATCCCATAATATATCTCAAATTTTATGAGAAAACATATAAACGGTATTCAATACTACAACCAATGTTCATGCATAATGTGTGAATCAACTCACTCACACAACTGAGAACAACAAATAAATGCAAAAGATGAAAGCAACATTAGTGATCATCAAAAAGGGCTTCTTATTTACACACCTGTATCTCCAAATACCACCTTCGAGGCAAATGCAAAAATGTTTTAAGTATTTTTTCTTTTTAAGGAGACCAAATACCTTAGAGGGATTAAGCAATGAAATTTCTACATATACTAAAAAATGCAAAGAAATCATTTCTCATTACTATTAAATAACCAAGATCACTTAAACAGCTCAAATCTGACAGCTGTCTTTAACAAATTTAAAATTCCTAGATAAATGAGGGATCTAAACTGAATAAAATAAATAAACATGTTCAGATTTTTTTTTATAAATTTTTTTAAAATCGGACAAAGTAAAAGAAGAAGACTCACAAAACAACTATATTCATGCTTGAAGCAGTGAAGAAGTTGGCACAAAATATAGGTAGATCATATTCTGGTTCTGGGAACACTGCAAAATCCAAGACCTGCATACAATAATTTGAGATAAAAATTGGGAAGAGAAATAAATATATCATTTCATGTGCCTCATCATCATCATCACAGCAGCAATAAGCATGAGGTAGTAAAAGCAGTAACAATAGCAGTTAAGAGTTATAATAATAAAGCAAAGGGTTTTAAGAGATCTTTGAAGCACACAGAAACTCCTGAAGTAGATTTTGTAAAAACAAAGGAAGAAGGCAGACAATTCCTTAACTTACAAGAAAAATGGCATGTCTAAAAACATAAATCTGTATAATATACAACTAATACAACACCATACTCCCACATGACAAGAATGATTAGCAACTTTTATTTGCAGACATCGCACAGATTAATGACCAATGTTCATTTAAAATTTTGAAAATTTAACAATTTTGTCAAAATTTTACCAAAATTTTCTATATAAAGGAGGTCTACACCAAATGCACCCACCAAACACAGACACTCACACACACGCATACACACAATCATATGAAATGAGCTCTCATCTGTTGCAACAGCTTTAATTGGCTGCGGTGTCAGACTATTATTTGCCGCATGGAAGATTATATGACCAATCCAGACCATCCATTTGATGGACAAAATGGACAATTTCTTTACCATATAGGCCATAGTAGTGGATGTGTATTAGGTTTTGTAACATATATCAATTATCATTAAATTGTTTAATGCTTTTCAAGTTTCATATAAGAGATGACTGTGTTCTTAGAGCCCTTCATTTATGTATGAAACTTAGAGTGTGACATAAGGTCAGCAAATAGGACACATGGAGAACCCCAAAATTAAGCTTCCAAATGTGGGTTATTGACTCAACAGTAAAATTGTCTACAGTGTCTCTCCAGACAACATATATACAGTCAAACTTCACTCGTTCAAGTTCCTCAAAAACTAATTTATTTATGCAATATTAAAAAATCCACTTCCTTAGTTGAGATTCTAACTCATTATTAAAATTTTAACATCAGAATTAAATTATGTTTTGAATGTAAGTATTGTACCACTTCTATGGATTAGATAACCTTTTTTCATAGACAAAGCATAAAAGTAGAGGAAATAAATCATACATCAATTTTGATATAATTTGGAAAGATTTGATGAAATTATTAGACGTATTTGTAGTGTTATATAATTTCAAAACTTTTTTTTTTAAGACGATAACTACTGTTTTTATTTCAATTTTATGAAATTTAGATTTTAAAGAATATGTGAATTTTACCTTTGGGTATTATACCTACATTTAAACTATTCTTATATGGTGTGCACAGTTGGTTTTCATATTACTTAAAGATACTGGGACATAATTATCTCTAGTGAACTTCTCCTCAATTTTATTTGAAGCTTTCAATATTCTTTTAAAAGTTTCCTAATTGGTAGAAAATATACAGTGAATCAGAAATTTTTTCCAATATTTACATTTTCAAAGTAAATAAATTTCCACACACACACAAAAATACTTCCTTTCGGCCTAGCCTACACAACTTACAACTCTTACAGCACAAGGACGAAGTCTAAATTCAAAATTATATTTTGTAGGAAATTCCTCCTTTAAAAGGGGGGGGGGGGGGGGGGGGGGGGGGGGGGGGGGGGGTGTGTGTGTGGTGGTGGTGGAAAGGAAATGACTAGTGCATTCTTTTTAAATTTTGACAAGATACAATATAAGATGGAATCACCACGGATCACAAAAAATACAATGCTCCATATCCCATGGGTGACTCCTTAAAGATTCACAAGGTTGATAAAATTGGTAGGTACAGCTGGCCAAAGGAGAGAAGAAACCATAGAGTTGGCTACATTCTCGTTTTCCATAAGCACTGAATTGTTTGATTACCAACAGATGTCTAAATCATCCGCAAATCAAGTCTCTTATTATATTATAAAATTGAGATATTTAACTATATAAAATAAGAACTATCAGAAAATCGCCAAGGAGCAGTACCTGCATTGACTCACTCCCTTCAATCATCAAGCTACGGAGGAGCCTTATTTTGGGGGCCCGAAATGATAGCATTTGAAGCTCTGATTTTCCATCCATGGCGTTCATGTAATTATAATGCTCCTGATGGTATAAATGTACTACATAATCAAGAAGAATAGCATTGAACAAAAGAGAAAAAAAATGAATGAAATAAGGTCTGGGGTTTCACAAGGTAACCATCAATCTGACATCCAATAGTTAACAGTAATTTAATAATAAAGGAATACAGAGAAATGGATTACTTCATAAAAAAAGCATTTACATTAGCCGTTATGACAACATAAAAGCGCCCTAAATCATTAACCACAGAGTCTCTTATTTTTTATTAGGATAATTGAAGACTGGAAAAGGTTATTATTGCCAATTCAAACAAGTGATAAAGCTGTGCCACTCCTGAGTTCATAAATTTATGTAGCTGATATGAGGTACTGCAAAAATATAAGCATCTGCCTACAAGTTTGTTGCCAGACAAAGAATACCTACAGAAACATACTCATCAGAACTAAAAGCTCGCTTCAGGTTATAAAATTTGAAAACGAAATATCTTTGGATGCAAATCAAATGCCCACTCCAGCAACATAAGAAGCTTTCTGAGAGAAACAACAAAATCGATGCGAAAGAGAAAAAGAAGAAGACAAGCAAACGCAACTTACCTGCAGAGGTGAGGAAACCAAACGAGTGCGGCTTCGTGTTTCTTCCACGGCGAAGTGAACGAACTTCTGGTACGAGAAAGCAAATATTTCCATGGACGGTCTTATCCTGCTTTGACGACGAGTGATCGACAGTGGTTTCATTTTAAACCCGTAGCTTGAAAATGTCTGCAACGAAGCCTCCATTGCCTTCACCGGAACTGAGAGCACCATGAAACCCTCGTCGATGTTAGATTCGTTCGAAATCTGTCGGATTATTATATCCAAAAAAGTGATCCACAAAGGAAAAATTTTTATCTTTTTTTTTTTTTTTTCCCGAGACATGCGAAAGGGGTTTAGATTTGCTGCATCGCCATCCACGCTTCACTGGGAGCTCACACAGCTACAGCTGTGTAAGTAAGGGGGATTGAGTCGGGTTGTGCTCAGTGCGGGCATGCTTCTAAATTTTATTAGCACAATCTCGTGGATTAGCCTGCCATAACCAAACCCAATCCAATTATTATTACTTCAATTATGTCTAATGGTTTAAAAAAAATGTTAAATTTTAAATATTTCTTTTATTTTTTTGGTATGAATGCAGATGTTGAGAGATCACCTATTAAAATTGTTTACAATGGTCATATGCATAATGCCCTCTTAATTAATCCCTTAAATTTAAAAAAAAAAACTTATTAATTTATTTTTGTGAAAATTATTTTTAAAATATGATAAGCCAATCACAATCTTCTTGTGTTCATGGCTGCACAATCCTCATTGTAGATAATGTACGATCAAATATTACATTTAATGTAATGTAATATATATAGATCATTGTCAAATTATTTATTTCAGATGTTATAACATATTAATAAATTTATGTTTAATAATTAATTACATAATTAAAGACAGTGAAAAAGGACAAAAAAGCAATGATACATATACACAAGGACAAAAAAGCAATGATACATATACACAGATAATACATATACAATGATACATATACACAGATAATATATATATATATATAAGCAATGATTCATATTTATGCATACAACTAAGTTGGTTTTCAGGTCACCCGGGGACTGCACGAGTTATGCACATAGCAAACTACATGCAGCCCACTTAAAAACAACTTCTAAGTGGTTATACTGACGTGGCATATCAAATGGGTCACAGCTAAGGATTATTTTGTTTATGGAGGACATGAGTTTGAAATAAAAAAAATATAAAAAAAAAGGATTCAGAATCTAAGAATATTTCCCTCTCTTCTCTTTATTAGTTGTATAGATATTGTATGAGCTCAAACTTCGAGCCAATAAAGCCTGGTTAAAACTCAAACTCCAATTCAAGATCTTGTTAGAGTTGAGTTGGGCGTGCATTGCAGGTCCCAATTAGACTTATACCTCTAATATCTGCTAAAGCTTGATCGATACGCGCCACGCCTCCTAAACGAGATGGTTTCTCTCGTGCGTTCATGTTACCATGAAACGCACGGACAACATGCCCATATCAACAGGGGCCACACCACAAATCATAGTCTCATATGTGCATTTCATGGATAGCATGACACGCAGGAGGAGAAATGCATTCCTCTTAAACGGACGATTCCCGTAATATTTTCTTTGGGTTTTGGTTTGTTTGTCTCTCTATATCTCCGACGCTTTAATTTTGTTGAATGTAGAACAATTTTAGAAAGTTTCCGTTCGATTTTCGTTGCGATTTATTTTTTATTTTTTTATTTTTTTTGCGTTCATCTAAGGTATTTCTTTGTTCTAAGTTAGTTTCATTTTTTGCCCCTTCATGAACCTAATTTCCCTTTGAGAACTTAAACATGTAAGGACCAATATCATCCTTATTGCAAAGGCAACTGCAACCTTTCATATTATTCAAGTTGGAAGCAACCATGAGACCCTGAAATACCTTAACAGGAATCAAGATCAACACTCCACAAGAAGCAGCTCAATATGGTTCACGCATAGATAATATCTCAATTCATGGAACTATACCTGCAAATAACATAACTCAAATCACCTAAACACACTCAGTGTGTGATTCACACAAGTGAAGCCTCCATCTACCATAAGGTTAAGTCCACTGACGTAGCGTGCCTCGTCACTTGCAAGGTAAAGCACAGCCTCGGCAACATCGTTGGGTGTCAACTCCACCCCTTGCAAGTTTGCATTTGAACCAAAAAGTTGCCGGAACCCCCTCCATACATCCTCTGTCCTTTCCTCCTCGGGCAAGTCTGCCACAACCATGTTTGTCGCCATCGCATAAGGTGACACACAATTCACCCTTATCCCATGCTTGCCAAGCTCCGCCGCGACGTTCTTCGTGAGCCCTAAAACTGCATGTTTAGACCCTGTGTATGCATGGGGACCAAGTCCCCCCATGGCACTTGCAGCACTAGCCACCGAAATGATGGAGCCCTTCTTACATGGTATCATAGCACGAGCTGCATGTTGCATGCCTAAGAACACACCCTTTACGTTCACATCAAACACCTTCTCGAAGTCAGATATATCCACTTCGCGAATGTCGGATGCTGAGATGCCTGAAATTCCTGCATTGTTAACCATGACATCAAGGGTGCCAAACTTGTTGAGGGCGAAGTCGACTGCGCGACGTACGTCATCCTCCTTGGAGACATCGCAATGGAAGAAATATGCATCTGGGGCTCCTCCAAAGGACTCGCACAGGCGCTGGCCAAGGTCATCTTGCAGGTCTAAGATGCAAACTTTTGCACCATGCAGGTGGAAGAGACGTGCAATGCTCTCGCCGATGCCGGTGGCGGCCCCAGTTACCAACGCCACCTTCCCAAGTAATCTGAAATAAAAACATTGAAAACTAAATGAAAACTAATCCAATTGAAGCAATTCAGCTAGAGATATATGTGGATGTTCATGTTCATAACAAGAAGTGAGCAGATTCTTTCCCAATGTTTGGTTCCTCGCTTGGTTCCTTAAAAGTTTAAAGAACTTCAGTATCCCCTAACTATCCACTATTCGTTTTCCCAATATTTACACTAGAAAATTTCAAAAGATTCTGATTTCCCTTAAGTAACTAACTAGTAACTACCGTACTTAGGCCTATTTCTCTTATTTCCATGGGAATGTCCCCTAAAATTTAAGACTTTATATTCCTTGAATAAGTACTCACAACTAATTTCTGTCTAAGTGCACATAATAGTCACAGACAACAGAACTAAAGTCTACCATATGTAGTATGAGATTGATGTCCATTGATCAAACAATCATGCCATTACAGGTGGGAAGCACAAATACATGGTGGAAAAAGAATTCACACTCAAATAAGTGCACCAAAAGTGCCTCACAGAGGTACAAACCATGCCATATTGCTACCCTTTTGGGCTCCCAACTCCCAGCCACACCTTCCTTCTATTGAATAACAAGTAGCAATGATCTTAGAACCTTTCACACCGGACACAAACCAGGTTCTTTTTTTTTTTCCTTTTTTTTTTCCTTCTCATTATAATATAAATTAAACACAGAAGAGAATGCAAGATTCGCTACAGAAATCAATAACATGGAACTCCAATCTCAAACAACTGAAACCATGGGACAGGGTATTCTGCTGATCCGCTTATATTCAGGGGCTGAGAAGCAGATCCAAATGAACCCCGAGTAACTCATGAGCTATATAGCTCTTGATCTCAGATTTCACAAAGACACCAAAACCTAAATTGAAATTAAGCAATCGTCACCAACAAAAGGAAAAGAGAACAAGTATCAGAGTTGATTACCGTTGAGGTGTAAGAAAAGAATTGCTGGAAATACCAGAGGCAGACATGACTGGATTGCAATCTGTTTCTCTATGTTAACTCCACAAAAAATGAAGATAGGGCTTCTGTCTGCCATTTCCTACTTATAAACGTGCAGTCAAAAAAGAGAGCGGACCTAAGCAACAACGGTCGACGCACGTTTAAAGACCTCAGCCTCCACCAATAATTAAAAAAGCCCTTATTTTGTCGTCTGGAAACGCCATTCTTTTTTTGGGATTCCAAACATCATCTCAAACAGAAAACGAGAGGAACCATATCCAATACCGTGTAGCCCTGTGGACATGTTTTGAGTTTCTTGGTTTTTTTCTCTTAAATCACTCATAAATCTTCATTTTCCTCTTTCAAACAAAAAGACTCAGAGTTTTTCTCACAGAGAGGCAGCTTTTTCCTGCAAGCAAACGAAGAACAGAGAGATGTGTATCTATTCTTTTTCTTTTTCTACATAGACAATTCAAACGACAGTGATGTCTTAGGACTTGGGATGCCAATTGAGATCCTGGATGTGAACTGTTGACTGTTGGGATGGGATGGGAAGGGAAAATTCAAGGCTCCAAATCCCATGGCTGACTCATTAAAGATTCACAAGGTTAATAACATGGTTAGATACAGCGGCCAAAGGACAGAAGAAAACATAGAGTTGGCTAAATTCTCATTTCCATAAGCACTGAGTTGTTTGATTACCATCAGAAGTCTACTTAAACATACTAATCCGAACTAAAAGACAGCTTCAAGTTATAAAATTGGAAAACGAATTATCTTTAGATGCAAATCAAATTCCTACTCCAGAAAACCACAAAGGAACAAAATTTCTGAGAGAAACAACATGGAAATCAATGCGAAAGAGAAAAAGAAGAAGGAGAAGAGCAAACGCAACAGACCTGCAGAGGTGAGGGAACCACATGGGTCCGGCGTCGTGTTTCTTCCACAGCGAGATGAACTAACTTCTGGTACGAGAAAGCAAAGATTTCCATCGAAGGCCTTATCCTGCTTTGAGAACGAGTGATCGACAGAGGTTTTATTTATTTTAAACCCGTAGCTTGAAAACGCATGCAACGAAGCCTCCATTGCCTTCACCGGAACTGGAAGCACCACGAAACCCTCGTCGGTGTCGGCTTCGTTCGAAATCTCCGTCGGATTATTATATCCAAAAAAGTAATCCGGAAAGGAAAATTTTCATTTCGATATTTTTTTTCTCCTGAGGCATGCGAAAGGCAGAATGCATGTAGGGCCCACCATGATAAAAATTCATTAAAATATATGTGCCATGTGGGACCCAAATACACTGTGTCTTGCCTGAGGGCGAGGTGCAGGAAATTTGGTCCAGATGATACGTGGGTCGGATCCAAATGAGTTAAAAACTCAACTCAATCTAAAATTTACTGATCCAAACTTGTGATTGACATGCTGTAACCCACATGGCACATAAATTGGTTTGGGCAGAAACTTCTTCAGGTATATTCTCTGTTAAATCTCTCTATAGAAAGCTCTCCATTGGTACTAACAATGACGCAGGTGACAAAAGATGGCTGCAGCTTTGGCAACTTCCGTGTGCTCAAAAGACCAAGTTCCTTCTTTGGAAGATTCTAAACAATGGAATTGCCACAAATGATTTGTTGCACTCCCGTGTAGGAACCCCTATTGAAAACTGTGTCCTTTGTAACCTTGAGCAGGAGTCATCGTTTCACCTGTTCTTTAAATGTAATTTCATCAGAGCCCTCTGGTTTGGTTGCATTGGAGGACGGCTACCTGATCAGTTGGGGATTGAAAACTGCAAAGAGTGGACCTTTGATCACCTATTCAAATGTGAATTAGCTGACCCTACAGAGAAGATGAAGAGATTGGCCGCTTGGGCCAATATGTGTTGGACCGTGTGGAGGGCTAGAAACAATCTCATTTTTGATAACAAACCTCATTCAATTTCTCTTTCATCTTCTCATTTCTATGCATTGCAGGAGGACTCGGCAAGTATCATCCAAGCAAGGAAAAGTGACAGCAGCAGGAGCTACATGGAAAGCTACATCAAATGGCATAGACCTACTGAGGGGTGGATGAAAGTCAACATTGACGGTGCCGCTAGAGGAACACCTGGAGATGCAGCAATTGGCGTGGCCATAAGGAATGAAAATGGGATCTTGGTGGGGGCTTTGGCCCACAGGATTGGCATAGCAAATGCCATAGCAGCTGAGGCACATGCTATGCTTGAAGGACTGAAGTGTGCCATCTCTCTCAACTGCACAATGATAGTCATTGAAAGTGATTCCCAGGTGCTGGTGGATTGCATTTTAGCAAAGAATTCTAACCTATGGAGAATCGGTCACATTTTGGATGAGATATATCACCTGTGCAGCTTGTTTATCGAAGTAAAGGTCTGCAAAATTTTTCGGGAGGCCAATGCTGTAGCTGACTCCCTTGCTAACTTCGCCCTTGATGCATATCCTTGCTGGTGGCGTGGGTCATTTCCTAATGTAATCATTGAAGCTGTTTTGGACGACTTCTATGGTCGTGCCCACAGCCGTGTAATTCCTGACTAGTATCTATGAATATATTTTAAACTTTGATATCAAAAAAAAAAAAGAAAAGACATGCTGTAACCCAATATCAAAAAAAAAGTAACCCAATATCAAAACAAAAAAAAAAAAAAAAAAAGAGACTTGCTCTAACCCAAACTCATTAAAAACAAACATAATCTCAACCGCAGCCAAAATGTTTAGATATTCCTCTCATTTTATCTTACAAGTGCCATTGAACAGCTTGATAATGAAACGGTTTATAAAGGTTAGGAAATTAAGATCAGAGAAATTTTCCAGCGGAATTCAGTTGGTGGTGTTTCTTTGTGAAGATTTTGTTATGTTGAATGCCGATGAAATTAGTTGTTTCCGCCCGGTTTTCGTTTCCTCTTTTATTTTGCTTTTCATCTGAGTGCTTTGGTCGCACCCCACCAATCGTAGAGGATTTCCCCACAAGGTATTTCTTTGTATTACTAAGTTGGTTCCATTTTTGCCACCTAATTTCCCTTTGAACTTAAACATCACCATGAAAGGACCAATATCACCCTTAATTGCAAAAGCAACAGCAATCTTCCATATAATTCAAGCTGGAAGCAACCATGAGACTCTGAAATTATCTTAACAGGAGTCAAGATCAACACTCCACAACAAGCAGCTCAATATGGTTCACGCATAGATACTAACATCTCTACTCATGGAACCATACCTGCAAATAACATAACTAACTCAATCACCTAAACACCCTCAGTGTGTGATTCACACAAGTGAAGCCCCCATCTACCATTAGGTTAACTCCACTGATGTAGCGTGCCTCGTCACTCGCAAGGTAAAGAACGGCCTCGGCAACATCATTCGCCGTCAACTCCACCCCTTGCAAGTTTGCATTTGAACCAACAAATTGCCGGAACCCCGTCCATGCATCCTCCGTCCTCTCCTCCTCAGGCAAGTGTGCCATGGCCATGTTTGTCGCCACCGCATAAGGTGACACACAATTCACCCTTATCCCATGCTTGCCGAGCTCCGCCGCAACGTTCTTGGTGAGCCCTAAAACTGCATGTTTAGACCCTGTGTATGCATGGGGACCAAGTCCGCCCATGGCACTTGCAGCACTAGCCACCGAAACAATGGAGCCCTTCTTACATGGTATCATAGCACGAGCTGCATGTTGCATGCCTAAGAACACACCCTTTACATTGATATCAAACACCTTCTCGAATTCAGACATGTCCACTTCGCGGATATCAGGTGCGGGGATGCCTGAAATTCCTGCATTGTTAACCATGACATCAAGGGTGCCAAACTTGTCGACGGCAAAGTCAACTGCTCGACGTACATCATCCTCCTTGGTGACATCGCAATGGAAGAAATATGCATCTGGGGCTCCTCCAAGGGACTCGCATAGGCGCTGGCCAAGGTCATCTTGCAGGTCTAAAATGCAAACTTTTGCGCCGTGCAGGTGGAAGAGACGTACAATGCTCTCGCCGATGCCGGTGGCAGCCCCAGTTACCATTGCAACCTTCCCAAGTAATCTGAACTACAAACAGAGAAAAATAAATGAAAACTAATCCAATTTAAGCAATTCAACTAGAGATATATGCGGATGTTCACGTTCATACCAAGAAGTGAGTATATTCAGTTTTTACCCAACATTTGGTTCCTCGCTTGCTTCCTTAAAAGTTTAAAAAACTTCAGTGTCCCCTAACTATCCACTATTCGGTTTCTCAATATTTACATTTGAAAACTTCAAAAGAGTCCTCAGTCCCTTAACTAACTAACTGCCATACTTAGGCCAATTTATCCCTTATTTCCATTGGGATGCCCCCTAAAATTTAAGACTTCTATGTTCCTTGAATAAGTACTCATAACTAATTTCTGTCTGAGTGCGCCCAATAGTCACAGACAACAGAACTAAAGTCTACCATATGAAGTATGAGATCGATGTCTATTGATGAAACAATCATGCCATTACAGGTGGGAAGCACAAATAGATGGTGGAAAAAGAATTCACACTCAAGGAACTGCACCAAAATTGCCTCATAGAGGAACAAACCATGCCGGATTGCTATCCTTTTGGGCTCCCAACTCCCAACCACACCTTCCTTCTACTGAATAACAAGTAGCTATGACCTTAGAACCTTTCACACCTGACAAAAACCATCAGAAAAAGCGTTTTTTTTTCTCCTTCTCATTATAATGAAATTAAACAGAGCAGAGAATGTAAGATCCACCACAGAAATCAATAACATGGAACTCCAATCTCACACAACTGAAACCATGGGACAGGGCATTCTGCTTATCCGCTCATATTCAGGGACTAACGAGCAGATCCAAATGGAACCTGATTAACTCGTGAGCTACTGATCATGATCTCAGATGTCACAAAGACACCAAACCCTAAATTGAAATGAAGCAATTGTCACCAACAAAAGGAAAAGAAAACAAGTATTTGAGTTGATTACCGTTGAGGAGTAAGAGAAGAATTGCCGGAAATGACAGAGGCAGACATGACTGGATTGCAATCTGTTTCTCTCTGTTAAGCCCACAGGAAATGAAGATAGGGCTTCTATCGGTCATTTCCTGCTTATAAACGCGCACTCAAAAGGGAGAGCGGGGCTAAGCAACAATTATCGACGCACGTTACAAGACTTCAGCCTCCACCAATAATTAAAAATGCCCTTATTTTGTCGTCTGGCAACGCCCTTGTCTTTTTGGGATTCCAAACATCATCATCTCAAACAGAAAACGAGAGGAGCGACATGTCCCTTGTCTTTTTGGGATTCCAAACATCATCATCTCAAACAGAAAACGAGAGGAGCGACATGTTTTGAGTTTCTTGGTTTTTTTTCTTCTTGAATCGCTCATAAATTCTTCGTCTTCCTCTTTCAAACAAAAAGACTGAAGAATTTTCCTCACAGAAAGGCATTTTTTACTGCAAGCAAACGAAGAATAGAGAGACATGGGCCTTTTCGTTCCCCTCTTTTTTTCTACATAGACAAGCCCAACTACAATGACGTGTTAAGTAGCTCAGGAGGCGCTCGGACATTCGCTACATTTCATTCGACTTTTAGGGGGTTGTCCTCTTTGTAGCAAACGCACGGCTATAGTTTTTCCATGTCTTACGTCTCACTCAAATGACAGGTCTATCTATAATTATTGTTTATAACAGCCTTTTAATGAGTTATTTTAATTTAAAAAAGCAAAAACTTTTAATTTATTTTCTAACAATTTATTTTAAATGCACAGTGAGCCAATAGTGTGCTTTGTGGGCCAGGCATCCTAGATTGTTGGTAGTGGCTTTGGTTCCTCTCTTGTTATATGAGACCATATCAGTTGGATGGAAGATCTGTTGGTCTAACGGTGGGCAAGGTGTACACATCAGCATCAGTGACGGAACCAGGATTCAAAATCTGAGGGGGCAAAAAAAAATTTCAATTAACACTTCTCATGAAATATAAAAATTTTAATGAGTTAGGGGGGCAAAACATAAATTTGAATTAAAACATATAGGAAAAAATATATTTTAAATTAAAAAATAAAATTTTAGGGGGGGCAATTGCCCCCTCTAGCTCTAAGGTGGTTCCGCCACTGATCAACATTATTCATAGATGTGTACACTGCACTCACCGTTGGACCCATGGGCGGGGCCAGGGGGGGAAATTCCCCCCCTCCTCAAAATTTTTTCTATAATTTTTTTTATTGTGAATCTTAAAAATTACTTAATATCCCCATAAACTTAAAGGAATTGCCCCCTCCCCCCTAAAAAAAATGAAAAAGTTACTTTTTGGCCCGTTTATATAAGAATTGTCTATCAAAAATCTCATTTACAGAAAAAGATCACTTTTAAAAAATAATTGACTTGCAAGGTCACTTTTGAAAAAAAATATATTAAAGTAGTAGTGTCATTTTATTGTGGCTATATGGGGTACAAGCGATGTCTACTTGGGATGAACTCATTGTATGTGAGATACGAACGTCGTTACATGGCATATGAGTGCATTCTACGTGGGGCACGAGCGCATCATATGCTCGTATCTTACTCATGACGTGCTTGTGTCCCAAGTAGGTTGCGTTTTTATCCCTCGTAGCTGCAATAAAGTCATTCTATAGTTCAAAATTTCTTTTTAAGATTAACCATTTTATGGAAAGAAGTTTCTTGATGGACTGATTTTATACATATTGGCCAAAAGTGACACTTTTTCATAATTTTCCATTTTTTTTAAAGTAAATTTTCTCAAACATTTAAATGTTAATATAGTTTAATTTATTTTGACTTATTTTTGCCCCTCCTGAGTTAATTTTCTAGCTTCGCCTTTGGCTGGACCAGCAAATTTTCCAGCAAGTGGCTCCAGTCGATTTCAAGTCCTCGTTTTGACTTGTCTTGCATGGAAGGAAATGACATCCTGTCTTTTTGTGAATAGGGTTGTTCATTGGGCAGGCTTGGACCAGGCCAGAGGTCATATGTAAGCCTGTCCAACTAGAGGATTGGGCCTGTGAATTTATGACAAAGTTCACCCAATGGAATCACCAAGAAGTCCAAGCTCGACTAAGCCTGCCCAACTATAATCACTTACTCATCCAATATGCAACTTTAGCAACCCCACATTCACGTCTTGGATTTACTATTTAAGAATTTATGAACCCACTAGGATAAAAAGGCTTCAAAACACATCACTCCAAAATTCTCACAAATTGTTAAAATGTAAGCTTCATCCCCCATTATTCCTTCATTTAAGACCTCTAAAATGTAATAGTAGAAGAGTCATGATGAAATGATTTGTCTAGGATTAGCAAAAATATTATAAACTAGGTAATGACATGTAAGGCCACCAGGTTAGGCCATTATCGTGATAGTACAGAACATTGGACCTAGCCGAGTGGGCCCAAGATTATTCGTGCATGACCAAACCTATCAAAAAATAATCTGGCTTTTCAAAATCAAGCCCGACCTGACCTTGCATCCAACTGATACACAAGCAAGCTCGTCCAAGAGAGGGCCGAAAAAATCAGGCCTGATACGTTGTTATCATGTATTGGGAGGAAGTTTGGGACCATCTCTATGGATGGAAATGACTTAGGGTATGATTCGTGAAGAGTAAAACCTCACATTTCCCACACTTATTGTAGTGTAGTATATCTATGTGTATATATATATAGATCATTTTTAAGTTACTTCTCTTAGAAACAAATTCACAAATCTGCTATCACATATGAAATTTATGTTTTATAGTTAATTACATAATTAAAAAGTGTAAAAAGGGAAAAAAAATTTGATGCATATATATATATATATATGTGTGTGTGTGTGTATGTACATAAAATTTTTGTTCATATATATTTATGCATACAACTAAGTTGGTTTTCGGGATATATCGTATGAGCTCAAAATTCAAGTTACAAATAAAACCCAGCACAAACCCAAACTCAAACTAAATGCTCAAGTCAAGCTCTTGTTAGCAATGGGGGCATCATCTACAGCATATGTTGTAGACAACCCCTCACATGGGATGTGTGGGGTCCCCCAAATGAATGGTGGGACCCCGAATGAATGATGCCCCCCAAATGAATGTGAAGTGGTGTATACATCATGAGCTGTAGGGGATGCGAATCGTCTTGTTAGAGTTGAGTTGAGTGTGCTTTGAAGCTCCCGGTTAGATTTACAAATATCGACACTGCCCGGCATAATGACGTCAGCGTGCGCTGTAGACGATGTCCACACTTTTGGGTTGCGTTTCATCTAAGGTATTTCTTTATACTAAGTTTCATTTTTTACACATCATGAACCTAATTTCCGTTTGAGAGTTAGACATCACCATTTAAGGACCAATATCCCCCTTATTCCAAAGGCAACTGCAAGCTTCCATATTATTCTAAGTTGGAAGCAACCACGAGACTCTGAAATTATCTTAACAGGAATCAAGATCAACACTCCACAACAAGCAGCTCAATATGGTTCAAACATAGATACTAAAATCTCTAACTCTAATCATCTAAACGCCCTCAGTGTGTGATTCACGCAAGTGAAGCCCCCATCTACCATAAGGTTAACTCCACTGATGTAGCGTGCCTCGTCGCTTGCAAGGTAAAGCACGGCCTCAGCGACATCTTTGGCCGTCAACTCCACCCCTTGCAAGTTTGCATTTGAACCAGCAAGTTCCCATAACCCCTTCCACATATCCTCTGTCCTCTCCTCCTCGGGCGAGCGTGCCACATCCATGTTCCTCGCCACCACATAAGGTGACACACAATTCACCCTTATCCCATGCTTTCCGAGCTCCGCCGCGACGTTCTTGTTGAGCCCTACAACTGTATGCTTAGACCCTGTGTATGCATGGGGAGCAAATCCCCCCATGGCACTTGCAGTACTAGCCACCGAAACGATTGAGCCCTTCTTACATGGTATCATAGCACGAGCTGCATGTTGCATGCCTAAGAACACACCCTTTACATTCACATCAAACACCTTCTCGAATTCAGATATGTCCACTTCGCGAATATCGGGTACAGGAGTGCCTGCAATTCCTGCATTGTTAACCATGACATCAAGAGTGCCAAACTTGTCAAGGGCAAAGTCGATTGCGCGACGTACATCATCCTCCTTGGAGACATCGCAATGGAAGAAATATGCATCCGGGGCTCCTCCAAGGGACTCGCACAGGCGCTGGCCAAGGTCATCTTGCAGGTCTAAGATGCAAACTTTTGCACCGTGCAGGTGGAAGAGACGTGCAATGCTCTCGCCGATGCCGGTGGCGGCCCCAGTTACCAACGCCACCTTCCCAAGTAATCTGAACACACAGAGAGAACTAAATGAAAACTAAACAGATTTAAGCAATTCACCTATAGATATAAGTGGATGTTTATGTTGAGACTAAGGTTTACAATTTCGGTTTTTGGACCCCGGCGATGTGTTTTGCCGAGGGAAATCGCTGGGGGCGCATCGTTGAGGACTCACCGAAATTTCGACGATTTGTCACCAGTACGGAGCGGCATGCCAAGCAAAACGGGCGAAATAGAAAAAAATTTATTTTTTATTGACGAAACGGAGCGGCGTGCCACCGAAATTTCCCCAAAATCCAGAAAAATCAATTTTTTGCCTTTTTATTTTTTCCATCGTTTCAGCGGCACGCCGGGTTTTGTTTTCGCTAGTGGGCGGCACGCCCACAGGCACCAAAACTATAAACCTTGGTTCAGACCAAGAAGTGAGTAGATTCTTACCCAAAGTTCAAAAAACTTTAATGTCCCCTAACTATCCACAATTTGGTTTCTCAATATTTACACCTGAAATTTTCAAAAGATCCCAATGTCCCGTAACTAACTAACTACCATACTTAGACCTATTTATCTCATATTTCCATGGGAATGTCCCCGAAAATTTAAGACTTACTATGTTCCTTGAATAAGTACTCACAACTACTTTCTGTCTGAGTGCACCCAATAGTCACAGACAACAAAATTAAATTCGACTATACGAAGTATGAGATCAACGTCCATTGATCAAACAATCATGCCATTACAGGTGGGAAGCACAAATACATGGTGGAAAAAGAATTCACACTCAAAGAAATCAATAACATGGAACTCCAATCTCACACAACTGAAACCATGGGACAGTGCATTCTGCTTATCCGCTCATATTCAGGGGCTAAGGAGCAGATCCAAATGGAACCTAACTAACTCATGAGCTACTGATCTTGATCTCAGATCTCACAAAGACACCAAACGCGAATTTGATATGAAGCAATTGTCACCAACAAAAGGAAATGAGAACAAGTATTTGAGTTGATTACCGTTGAGGAGTAAGAGAAGAATTGCTGGAAATGCCAGATGGAGACATGACTGGATTGCAATCTGTTTCTCTCTGTTAAGCCCACAAGAAATGGAGATAGGTCTTCTGTCTGCGATTTCCTGCTTATAAACATGCAGTTAGAAACGAGAGCGGAGCTAAGCAACAATGATTAAAAAAGACCTTATTTTGTGGGCTGGCAACGCCATTCTCTTTTTGGGATTCTAAACATTATCTCAAACAGAAAACGAGAGGAGCCATCTCCAATATCATGTAGCCTTGTGGACGATCACTTGATTTGTGTTTCTCAGAGAGAGAAATATGCCTCTTCCTTTTCTTTTGATGGTAAGCAGAGTACTGCTCGGATATTTGCTGCATGTGATTCTACATTGAGAAAATTACTTTTTTAAAATAATTAAAATTACTTGTGATGGTAAGCAGAGTACTCGGTGTCGGATATTTGCTGCATGTGATTCTACATGAGAAAATCAATTTTAGTGATACTTTTTTAAAATAATTAAAATTACTGTGATGGTAAGCAGAGTGATCGGATATTTGCTGCATGTGATTCTACACTGAGAAAATCAACTTTTAGTGATTTTTTTTTTAAATAATTTAAATTTAATCAACAAAAGTAATGACATTTGACCGTTAGGGACTTCATTCTTCCAAGAATACCCTTATCCACTCACACCCGTGACTTGGATAGGTTAATAAAATAACTTGTACCTTCTAAAATGACCTTACAACATGATTTGTAGCTTCTATTAACATTGTGTACTTGTACAAGTCATTTTATTGACTTGTACAAGCCATTTGAGTGGTTGATGTAAGGGTGTTATTAGACTAAAATAACATTTACTTCCCTCGTCAGATTTACAAAATATAATTTGACTATTTTATCCCATATCAATTTTTTATGTGAAATAAGAAAATTTTAACTTCAAATAATAAAATCACCAATGATTTTTTAAATTGGTTTTTAAGATTTTTAAACCTTTAAGAAATTATTTTTATTATTAAAAAACTCAAAATCTTATATTTTTTTGTACCTAAACAAAGGTAAATTCGTCAAAACACATTGAAATTTCAGTAAAATTTGTATAAAAAGGTGAGATATGAAGTAAACAATAAAAATAGAAAGGAGGTAAGTGTCATTTCAGAAACCTCAGGGGAGGTATCTGTAGTTGTTAGAAACTAGTAGGGAGGTAAGTGTAAATTTCTCTTATCGTAATAATACAAAAGATTGGGCCCCGAACGGGCCAGCCAGAGATTATTTATATATGACCAAGCTTGTCAAAAAATAATCTGGATTTTCAAAATCAAGCACAACCTGACCATACATCCAACTGATACACGACCAAGCTTGTCCAAGAGAGGGTCGATCTTCTCAGGCCGGGCTGGTTGCGTGACCATGAACCACCTATAGTTGCAAACAAGCGGAAATTGGTTTATTGTGATACTTTTTTTAAAATAACCCAGATTCAGTCACCTCGTTTTACTGTTCTCAAAAGGTTTCTTTCAAAAATGCCCTCAAAAGACTTGTAAACAATTTATTTGTTATTTATGGTGAAATACCTTTGATTTGGCAATGGTGGAGCTAAAATAACTTTTGGAATTTATTTTACATATGTAAATTTTTATAATTTCGTATAAAGTTAAAAATATATATTATCATATAAAGGTATATGTTAATTTTTCAGAAGTTATTTAACTCTATGCCTACGGCTGCGAAATCAAAGCTACTTCATATAATTTTAAATATATATTATAATATTTATTTTCCCCCATTTTCCGATCAATTATTTATTTTCTCATCATCATTAAACTTAAAAAGCACTAAAAGACCTAGTACCTTTCTATTACGCCTTTCTATTGCGGGTACTAGCAAGGTGCACACGTAGTATTGCACGTGTGTAAAAAGGGAAGGGAGGAGGGAGGAGGGAGGAGGGAGAATGTGGGAAGAAACAGTTACAAAACTGATTAAGAGTTTTGAAAAAAAATTGTGGCAATTTGATCATTTTACCCTGTTTATTAATATACCTTCACAATAGTGTATAAGGGTAGTTATGAAAAAATGTGCATTTTGTTTGGCACGCTTCCCAAGGGGACTATTCCCATTATATATAATATAGATGTGACATGATTTGGTTCATGCATACTCAAGGGCTGGCAATGGGATGAGCTTTTTTTTTTTTGTAGGGAAACATGTCAATATTATATTATAGCAAAAAAATCATTCAGTACACATATCCTGCCAGTAAGACGTAATCCTATTAATAACATTTCTATCCCACATAACTCCTTTACCTACTTCTAGACCAGCTTTAGCCATCATACCAGCTGCTCTATTCTCTTCCCTTCTTATGTGAGATATTTTGACCTTTTGGCATTTGGATAACAGTATTTATCCAAATATGGGATCGGGATATCACAATCTACCCCCCCCCCCCCCTTCAGAGCTGCACGTCCCCGTACAGTGGCCACCTAAAAGCCTGTCAGCCCCTCATGGGCCCACCCTCATCAGTCCAACCAACTTCTACGAGCAACGCCAGGACCCACATCAGCCATAGACTACTGGACCCAAATCCAACTCTGATACCATTTGTAACGACCCAACCCAGCAAGGTATTGTCCGCTTTGGGCCTAAACCCGCACGGTTTTGTCCTTAAAAGGCGCATCGCTTAGTTAAGTGTTCTACTTGACTCTTATACCATACCGGGTATTCATCCATTTCCAATGTGGGATCGGGATATCACATACTTGCTTGTCATGATATTGTCATCTCCCCACGAATACCTTTTATGACTTGCATAGCATCTGCCTCTAATTCCAAAAACTTAATTGCAACAGGACGAGCTTGGTCAAGTCTCAGGCCTTACTTTGACAAAGAAGCCTGTTGGCGTAAAAAATCAGTCCTAATATTGATTTGAGCAAGGCCTTGTTCATTGGGCCGACTACATTGTTATCGTGTACGGGAGAAATTTCGAAAACATCTCCGTGGATGAAATGACTTGGGGTATGGTTCATGAAGAGTAAAACCTCACATTTCCCACACTTTGGACTTTCTCCTAAAATCAATATTTTCACTTTTGGTTTGCAAGGTATGCATTGTAAACAAAGTAGAACATGAGAAAGCAGAATTTTAATTCTGAAAGGTGAGAAAACATGTACAAGAAGATCTTTTCCACCATGTAAGGCTTGAAACCTATTCCTGTTCAATTACATTGTAAAACTTGTATGGAATTTTAAGCATAGACTCTAAATTCTTCTATTTGGTTATACTTTGGTTTTTAACAAAGAATTCCTTTTAAGGGGTCCATATTTCCAGAGTATAGATAACATAGAACCAAACATCCCTCTTTCTGAATCCACTTGGACTTTTTTTTTATTTGCTTAATTTCTCATTACTTCCTTCCCTTTAATACAGAGCCTCCTTCCACTCAAGCAAGAGAGAGACAGAGAGAGACAAAGAGTGCTTGAGTGTACATTCCAAAATTCTTTATTTTTATTTACTTCTTTTCTATGTATACACTTTTCTTTCTTATAATGTCCCAATAAAGAGAGAGGACTTGATGCTATTTATTTGAATGCTCCTCTTTTCTCTTCAAGCAGTAGAGACTGAAAAATTCAAGAGTATGGGTTTAAGGGAACCAAAGAGCATGAAGTCAGAGGAGTATGATGGATGGGTTGATCTGGTAATATATAATACACAGTTACATACATATATCTAGTTATATATTGACTTAAAATGTTTTCTTTGTTTGATTTTCTTACCATTTTTTGTCCTTTTGCTTGTGGGAATATGATCATCCTTAATCTTACCCTTTTATGATATGAGCTCAGCATTTCATCTTTCTATGATTTTCATTTCATTTAGTTGCAGATTTAGACTTCCAAAGAGAGTATCAGTAGCTGTGTTCAAAAGATAAACGAACTGTTTTCAAGCAATATTGAATAACTATTTTTGTTTATACGATCATAATTGTTAATTGGATCCGTATTTAAAGTTACATACTCTATTATCAAAGTCGTTGAAATCTCAACCGTTATTTACCGTTATACAATTTGTTATAGTCATTATCACGTGTAGATTTGTTTATTGCGTTTCATCTAAGGTATTTCTTTGTACCAAGTTAGTTCCATTTTTTACTCCTCATGAACCTCATTTTCCTTCTAGAGTTAAACATCACCATGTAAGGACCAATATCACCCTTATTGCAAAGGCAACCGCAACCTTCCATATTATTCAAGTTGGAAGCAACCATGAGACTCTGAAATAATCTTAACAGGAATCAAGATCAACACTCCACAACAAGCAGCTCAATATGGTTCACGCATAGATACTAAAATCTCTGCTCATGGAACCATAGCAGCAAATAACATAACTCAAATCATCTAAACGCCTTAAATGTGTGATTCACACAAGTGAAGCCCCCATCTACCATAAGGTTAACCCCACTGATGTAGCGTGCCTCGTCGCTTGCAAGGTAAAGCACGGCCTCAGCGACATCTTTGGCCGTCAACTCCACCCCTTGCAGGTTTGCATTTGAACCAGCAAGTTCCCATAACCCCTTCCACATATCCTCTGTCCTCTCCTCCTCGGGTGAGCGTGCCACATCCATGTTCCTCGCCACCACATAAGGTGACACACAATTCACCCTTATCCCATGCTTTCCGAGCTCCGCCGCGACGTTCTTGGTGAGCCCTACAACTGCATGCTTAGACCCTGTGTATGCATGGGGAGCAAATCCCCCCATGGCACTTGCAGTACTAGCCACCGAAACAATTGAGCCCTTCTTACATGGTATCATAGCACGAGCTGCATGTTGCATGCCTAAGAACACACCCTTTACATTCACATCAAACACCTTCTCGAATTCAGATATGTCCACTTCGCAAATATCGGGTACAGGAGTGCCTGCAATTCCTGCATTGTTAACCATGACATCAAGAGTGCCAAACTTGTCGAGGGCAAAGTCGACTGCGCGACGTACGTCATCCTCCTTGGAGACATCGCAATGGAAGAAATATGCATCCGGGGCTCCTCCAAGGGACTCGCATAGGTGCTGGCCAAGGTCATCTTGCAGGTCTAAGATGCAAACTTTTGCGCCGTGTAGGTGGAAGAGATGTGCAATGCTCTCGCCGATGCCAGTGGCGGCCCCAGTTACCAACGCAACCTTCCCAAGTAATCTGAACAACAAACAGAGAGAACTAAATGAAAACTAAACAGATTTAAGCAATTCACCTATAGATATAAGTGGATGTTTATGTTCAAACCAAGAAGTGAGTAGATTCTTACCCAAAGTTTAAAAAACTTTAGTGTCCCCTAACTGTCCACATTTTGGTTTCTCAATATTTACACTTGAAATTTTCAAAAGATCCCAATGTCCCCTAGCTAACTAACTACCATACTTAGACATATTTATCTCTTATTTCCATGGGAATGTCCCCAAAATTTAAGACTTACTATGTTCCTTGAATAAGTACTCACAACTACTTTCTATCTGAGTGCACCCAATAGCCACAGACAACAGAATTAAATCAACTATATGAAGTATGTGTTAAGGAATATATTAAACATATAAAAGTTTGCCCCTACTATAAGCTTGAGCTTTTAGTATGAATGGTATTATATATGGTATCAGAGACTTAGGCAAACGCCAGGTTTTTGGTTCAAACCTCCACTCCACCCGTTAAGAAAAAAATATTCCACGTGTAAGGCCTCTCTAAAATGGGTTTGAGTCTGGCCCACATGTGAGGGGGAGTGTTAAGGAATATATTAAACATATAAAAGTTCGCCCTTACAATAAACTTGAGCTTTTAGTAGGAATGGTGTTCTATAGTATGAGATCGATGTCCATGGATCAAACAATCATGCCATTACAGGTGGGAAGAACAAATACATGGTGGAAAAATAATCCACACTCAAGGAATTGCACCAAAATTGCCTCACAGAGGTACAAACCATGCCGGATTGATATCAATTTTGGGCTCCCAACTCCCAGGAATTGCACCAAAATTGCCTCACAGAGGTACAAACCATGCCGGATTGATATCAATTTTGGGCTCCCAGCTCCCAGTCACACCTTCCTTCTATTAAATAACAAGTAGAAATGAGCTTGGAACCATTCACACCAGACACAAACCATAAGAAGAGGGGTTCTTTTTTTTCCCCCCTTCCCATTATAATGAAATTAAACAGAGCAGAGAATGTATGATTTACTATAGAAATCAATAACATGGAACCCAATCTCACACGACTGAAACAATGGGACAGGGTATTCTACTGATCCGCTCATATGTAAGGG
The DNA here is from genome assembly GCA_947561395.2 of Buxus sempervirens. NCBI lineage: Eukaryota > Viridiplantae > Streptophyta > Magnoliopsida > Buxales > Buxaceae > Buxus > Buxus sempervirens. The sequence goes on from OX387182.1 coordinate 5,136,548, forward strand.
CTAAGAAGCAGATCCAAATGGACCCTGACTAACTCATGAGCTACTGATCTTGATCTCAGACCTCACAAAGACACCAAACCCAAAATTGAAATGAAGCAATTGTCACCAACAAAAGGAAAAGAGAACAAGTATTTGAGTTGATTACCGTTGAGGGGTAAGAGAAGAATTGCTGGAAAGGCCAGAGGCAGACATGACTGGATTGCAATCTGTTTCTCTCTGTTAACTCCACAAGAAATGAAGATGGGGCTTCTGTCTGCCATTTCCTACTTATAAACGTGCAGTCAAAAAAGACGGCGGAGCTAAGCAACAATGGTCGACGCCCATTAAAAGACCTCAGCCGTCTGGCAACGCCATTCTCTTTTGGGATTCTAAACATCATCCTAAACAGAACACGAGAGGAACCATATCTAGTACGATGTAGCCCTGCGTACATGTTTTGAGTTTCTTCGTCTTCCTCTTTCAAACAAGACGGCTGAAGAGTTTTTCTCGCAGGGAGGCATCTTTTCCTGCAAGCAAACGAAGAATAGCGCGACATATGCCTCTTCTTTTTCATTTTCTGGTCTACATAGACAATTCAAAGTTTCAAACTACAATCACGCGGGACTTGTGATGGTAAGCACTGAGGCGGCGCTCGGATATTTGCTATATGATTCTACTTCGGGAAAATTAACTTTTAGTGATAGGTTTTGAAAATAATTAAATTCAATTAACAAAGTTTTGAGTTTTAGCTTCTAATAAACCTTTATCAATATAATTAAATTTTAATGACATTTGACTGTCAGGGACTTCATTCTTCCAAGAATACCCTTATACCACTCACTCTCTTCCAAGAATACCCTTATACCACTCACTCACATAAGTGGTATAAGTCAATAAAATAACTTGTACTTTCTAAAATAGCTTTTTGTACCTTCTATTAACATTGTATACTAATTTGTACAAGTCATTTTGAGTGATTGATGTAAGGGCATTATTGGACTAAAATAGCACTTACCTCCTTCGTCAGATTTACAAAATATAATTTGACTATTTTATCCCTTATCAATTTTTTATGTGAAATAAGAAAATTTTAAATTTAAATAATAAAATCAATAATGATTTTTTAAACTGATTTTTAAGATTTTTAAACATCTAAGAAATTATTTTTATTATGAAAAAATCTCAAAATCTTATATTTTTTGTACCTAAACAAGGGTAAATTCGTCAAAACATATTGAAATTTTAGTGAATTTTGTAAAAAAAGGTGAGATATGAAGTAGAAAATAAAAATAGAACGGAGGTAGATGACATTTCAGAAACCTCAAGGGAAGTATCTGTAGTTGTTAGAAATTAGTGGGGAAGTAAGTGTAAATTTCTCTTATCGTAATAATACAGAAGATTGGACCTTGAACGGGCTAGAGATTATTTATATATGACCAAGCTTGTCAAAAAATAATCTAGCTTTCAAAATCAAGCCCGACCCGACCATACATCCAACTGATGCACGACCAAGCTCATCCAAGAGAGGGTCGGTCATCTCGGGCAAGGCTAGTTACATGACCATGAACACCTATAGTTGCAAAGAAGGAGAAATTGGTTTTATTGTGATGCTTTTTTAAAAATAACCCAGATTCAGTACCTCATTTTATCGTTCACAAAAGGTTTCTTTCAAAAATGCGCTCAAAAGACTTGTAAACAATTTATTTTTTATTTATGGTGAAATACCTTTGATTTGGTGGAGTTAAAATAACTTTTGAAATTTATTTTATACATGTATTATTACATATGTAAGATAAATATTATACATTAAATATTATATATATATACACGAAATTCTTATATATGTATATATATTATATAAATATGTATTTATATTATGTTATAAACTATTATTACATATACATATTATAATATAAAACATTTTTATAATTTCATATAAAGTTAAAAATACATATTATATATATATATATATAAAGGTATACGTTATTTTTCAGAAGTTATTTAACTCTACGCCTACGGCCACCAAATCAAAGCTACTTCATATAATTTTAAAAATATGTTATACTATTTATTTTCCCCTATTTTCCCGTCTACTATTTATTTTCTCATCGTCATAAAACTTAAAAAGCACTAAAAGACCCGATGCCTATCTATTACTGGTATACGACATGATTTGGTTCATGCATACTCAGGGGCTAGCAACGGGCCGAGCTTGGCCAGGTCTCAGGCCTTAATTTGGGCAAATAAGCCTGTGGACCTAAAAAATCAGGCCTCATATTGATTTGAGCAAGGCCTTGTTCATTGGGCCGAGAACGTTGTTATCATGTACTAGAGAAAGTTTGAGAACTACAAGGCCTTGTTCATTTCATCTTTCTATGATTTTCATTTCATACAGTTGCAGATTTAGACCTACAGAGAAAGTATCAGTAGCTGTGTTTGAAAGATAAACAAACTGTTTTCAAGCAATATTTGAATAAATACTTTTCTTTATACGATCATAATTGTTAATCGGATCCATATTTAAAGTAACAAACTCTATTATCAAAGTCGTTGGAATCTCGACCATTATTTACCGTTATATGATTTGTTATAGTCATTATCATGTGTAGATTTGTTTATTGCTTATGATAAGCTCCATTAAAATAAAATGAATCATAATTATATTGCTAGGACTAAATATAGAAATAGCATAAATGCAATTTGGTCATGTATTAGTTTGTCTTTTGTCTTGTTAATAGGACCATCAAGTCTATAATGGGGAGCTTGAAGAAAAGTTTAAGCATCTGAAGAAGGAGAACTCTAAGCTGAAGAAATCACAGGTAACGAGGATACCTTCTTAAAGTTTTTACAAAAAGAAAGTTTTACTTTCCTGGTATTGTTGTTATTTAGCTTAGTTTCTGACAGAAGGTTTCTTTTCACTCTCATGTTGTAACAGGAGGATGAAGAAAAGCTCAAGAAGGTAAATTATCTATCCTTTTCATTTAGAAGTTTGAAGAAAATATTTTCTTCACTTCATTGGATCTAAATTACCATCCCTTACAAAGGGTGGTTTTGAGTTTTGGGTTTCACTTTGTGAACCCTAAGGACGCCTTATAGAAGGCAACCAAAAAATTTTGGTTCCATACAATAGGGTTTCTTTCAATTATTCTCTCTATTTCCATTACTACTTTGAAATGCTATAGTTTGGATACATTTACAGGCATTAATGAAGCGTAATGTGCTGATGAATCAGGAGAAGTCAGCTGAGAAGATGAAGTCAAGGAGGACTAAGAGCCTGCCGTGAAGGCTTTAGTCTCTGATGAACTCAGAATTCTATAGTGATACTTTATCCGGATGCTATCTGGCAATGAAAACATGAAAAAAAATAAAATAAAGCTGTAATAAAGCACCTTAATTATCATCATTTCTATCCTATTCTCCAGTTCCTTTTATTATTATTATTATTATATATATATATATACGGTCATGTTACTAATCTTTACTTAAAAAGGCTGGCAAGAAGAAAGCATTTGGTGCAGTGGGATCTTTTCACCATCATGGAAGGACAAAATTTTGGGTTTTATTATAATTTGTCAGTTAGAAGTTTGTCCTTCACAACGTAAAAAGGTGGTGATGAACTAAATGCTTTGCTTCTCAGCATCCCTCTCTTTAGTGCTACGAAGTAGAAATACTTCATGAAGTACCCCAAAAGATCCTGTTTATATATAGGAGCACCTTCTATATTGCAATAACCTGAATATGGTATTTTAAAACATTTATATGACATGTTAATCAAAGGCCTGCAAGTCTATCTTCTCCAAAATCTTGTATGAATAGCCTCAAATAAATAAGGCTATGTCCATGGGCAAAGACACTCAACTCTTAGTATAATGGAGATTCCATGTTTCCTAAAACTAACCCCAAGAACGAAAAGAGAATATCAAGCAAGGATTCTACCTAAGAGAAGATTCATACAAGTAATCTTAAATCCTAAGAAGAAGCAAACATTCCAAGGCTATTCAAACACTCATCTTAAGAACCACAAACTAATCCTAAGTGCAACCCTTCACTAAAGAACAGCATGTGTACAGACATTCATACATACATACATATGTATATAATCTTTTATATGTAAATGTGTCAAAAATATTAATATATTTTACTTCTAATAGATGACGCTGGGCTCGTGCCTAACTCCGGTGAGGGCAGTAAATTTTGCAAAGAAATTATAAGATCAATAGATTGGTAATTTCTTCCTTTCTGTAGTTAGAAAGGTGAAAACCCGGGGAATCCCCGGTATTTGCATTAGAAAATGTCTCAACTGAAAATTGAAAGGCAGATATGACCTTAATCAATATTCTGGAACAAGAATCTTCAAGACTAAACAGAATAAGTTTAATAATGTTGTCTGTGCAATCATGAATACGCCAGACACGTTCAGAAACTATCTTCATCTTTTTTAAGTATTTGAAAAAAGTAACGCAGGCAGTTCCTCAGTGCCTGCATGTTCTAATAAAAGTGGTCAGTGGAGAGAGAGAAAGAGGTTTGGGTCGTTATTTTCCATGGATGCAAAGATCTTAGTTAAGAATTCTGGTAATGATAAGCCACTATGAGTTTATCAAAAACAGGAGGTTGGATGGGTATTCCAGATTTTCCGAACGTCAAAAAATATAGTTCAATTCCTCAAAAATAACTTCAGCTAGGGTTTTACTAACAGAAATTAACCGGAAGACCCGTTTGAGTCACTTCCTAAAATCCACAAAGAAAGAAAATTTATTGCAAAAAAGGATAGATCTTAGAAAAAAAATCTAAAAATAAATATTAGGATAGAAGGAGCAGGTACTTTTGTTTCTATCTGTGCAGATTCGACATTAATATTAATGTCAGCCATGATCTTGAAAATTCCAAGTAACAGTCCAGGTCGATCTGCTGTCTCTATATAAACCACGCTGAGGGCAAAAAGGGGAAAAAATGGTGGGCAACAATGTATTTTGTAGCTACACTTTTAAGCTGGGGGCGCATGATAATAGAAGTGAAAAGGATAAATGGTTATCAAGTTGCAAACCTTCTCCTAGCTCCATCATCCACAATGCATATATGCGTCGATATATCAATATCAAGCTGCCAAAGGAAAATTCAATGAATCAAAATCAGGGTTGGCGAAGGCAGAAGGTTGTCTGTTAAGCAGAGGATATGCAAGAGTTTTCTACTTTATTTCCAAAACACCCCAAACAAGGAAAAGATTTCTGAATTATGCGTTCAGGTTCAATTAGATGGCAATGCATCAAACAAGTATTTTCTTATAGAAACATGAACACAACTCCCAGAGAATTTTTTAATCACATTAAGATCTATTATGGATGGATAAAGAATTCCTCATACCAGATTTGTTAAACTTAAAAATTTGAAACTACAAGCAATCAAGTTAGAAAGGCGTATAACTTAAACACATTAACATGGGAAGGTATATAAATAACATATTAGGTAAGCGTAAGAGCAGGTATTCCTCAATGGATTTGCTTTAAAGTGATGCCATGAGATTCAACTATCCTGAACATTTGAATTTTGTATTTTCATGCAACCCAAAAGCATCATCTAGGCATTTTTAGGGGAGCAATTAGGAGAACTGAATATTATCCAAACCTCTTTAGAGGGAAAAGTAAAAAAGAAAAGCAATGACCTTCATCAAGTTTCAACATTCCATCCATCAGATCCACTTTAAAGACTTATGGAGACATAGAGACCTTCATCAAGTTACAACATTCCATTGATTAGATGAACTTTAAAAACTTATGAGTTACTCGTGTGCCCACGTCATAACCAAGAACAAAATAATATGACGCAAAAAAATATTCGATTAAGTTCACCTTCTTGTTTATATAGATATAGATAACAAATAATAATTAGCCATCTGTTCATACTACAGATGTTGAGTGTGGTAACAAGTCTGAAGATCATATTGTAAACCAGAGGCATTAAATCCCTTCAACCTCCATGTGGGAATTTTTAATGTGAACTAAAATCTTAAGAAGGTTTGAAACACTAAATATGTCAATTTAATACATGAAATGTAATGCAAGAGATGGGTAAAGGTTCTGGTCCCAGATTTTACCTATTATATGAGGCATAATCCTGAAATATAGGGAAACCCTCAAAGCATGAGAAATGCCAATTTAATATATAAAATTGAAGATCATAGTTGAGGTATGAGCATCATGAGATTCAATCCTCAAGATTCATTTCTTAGCCTCAGTTGCAGTAGGTCCTGAGGTATAACCTTACAGACCTTTTAAGACAGTATCACAGTTCACAGCTGTTTAACATAATAGTGGACATCTTTCTGAATTTTAAATATGCAATGAATCTTTCAAAAATTGAAGGTTCAGACTATTTTTAATTGAAGAATAACAACATTAAAAACTATCCTAAAAAATGAAGGACCTGTATGATTCCAAGCATTCATTTGAGTTATTCAGAAGATCGCATCATGGGCATTCTCTGTTGTGACAAAATGTTACAAAATAATAGACAGGAAATATAAATAGGATACTAATTGCCATTGAAGGAAAGCAGGCAAGCCTCTTCAACCTTAAATTTACAGGGCCACCAACTGTCAAATAGTTGGCTTGCAAAATATTACATGGAAGCATTAAATTCATTCTGACATTGACACAGAATGGCTATTGCCATTGACACTGACCTGCAGAATCATGCTTTATTGTCTGTTTATTTTCAAAAATTTTCCCTTTCTAAGACAAAATTAACTCCTGCACTAATATTTTGCAGAAGAATGCAGTCTAAAATAAGTTGATGAAACAAACATAAGTAATGTGATAGATTAATATAAAAAAGGAAAAAACCACCAATCACATGGAAGTTGGGAAAAGACAATGAAGAACACTAAGAAGTATTACACATGCACAGAAGATGTGTATGTATCTATATAACAGATGTGCTATTTAAGATTATGACCTGTTCTGGAGATTTTGTGCCAAAGACATCACCCATAGCAAGTTGCACACTAGATTCCTGGCCAACAGGTAAAAATTGTTGAACATCAAGAAAACTTCTGGTACTGGAACAAGAAAAAAAAAACTTAAGAATCTGAGTTTGAGTCAACTCCATGAATGTACCGGACGATGCCTCAAAAGGTTGTGGATCACGGTAAGTTTAATTCTCTCCAACATATCAGGATCCTTAACTTTCTTCCCAGTATCCCTGACACATAAAAATAAGTATTTTAATGCTAATAATCTGCAACAAAACATTATATAGATCAAATAATATTTCTCAAATAACTACGTTAAATTCACTGATTTGGTAGAATTACTGTTTTAAACAAATGCTTAACCATCATTTTCAAATCCAATAAGGGGAATCCTGTACTATTGTGATGTTTTTGTGTCAATTTCGAAATATAATTTCTGAACAGTGTAGTTGAAGGCAAAGTTTCACTTTAGGTGCTAATGGTATCTGAGGCACATGCCTTAATTTATGTGAAGTAATATTTAAAGGATAAAACCTTTCTGTACCCTCCATAAGAAATATCCAACTGATACATGTTTTATCGTTAAAAGAAATACTCAAGAGCATGTAACGAAAATCTTTATTTGTAGGACTGGTCCCGCTGTTGTAACAGTTGCCTTCATCACATTCAAACCTAAATTTTTGAGAGCCTTCATCCAGTGGTGGAACCAGGACTCCAAATCTGAGGGGGCAAAAAAATTTTCAATTAACACTTCTCATGAAATATAGAATTTTAATGAGTTAGGGGGGCAAAACATAAATTTCAATTAAAACACAGGAAAATATATATTTTAAATTAAAAAATAAAATTTTAGGGGGGGCAATTGCCCCCTCTAGCTCTAAGGTGGTTCTGCCACTGCCTTCATCTGCATAAAAGTAGATTCATTATACAGGGACCAACCAACTAATCTAAAGAAATCAACATTAGAGAAAACCAGCAAAGCATTCCAGCCTCCAAAAAGGCATAACTTCCACAAGTAATCAACAATATTTACGACACTGACAACATACATACGGAATTATTAATACTTGTATCTTTTGTCTAATTTATATGAAGTATGTTTCGTTATGATGAGCCTTTGCAAGTCTTTCGTGTATTCAATTTATACCATACTTCCCTGAGAACTCAATATGATACTTCCAGTAAACAGATACATGCCTTTAACTGACATCCAGAAAGAAAAAGTTTCTTAGTTCCACATCCCGAAAGAACTTCTTTGTTCTGCAACAATTTGAAAATCAGGTTGGGATATCATCTGCCTCATTTATATTCAAACCGACCAAGTTTCATGGAAAACATACCTTCTACATTTATACTATAGAAATAAGTGTTTCTGTGTATCTCTGTGTACACCTGCATGTGTTTGTGTATAATATGAAGCATAGCAATTTCCCTGCAAAAAGAATAAATTTTGTTATCATAAGACCTCCATTTCTATGAAAAGTAATTGTGAATAACCAGGCTGTGACCTGCATAATCATCCTACTGTCTAAGGTCAGCATAGCCCAACAATGCATATCATTTATGGTTGGCTGCACAAAAGTCCTTCCATTTTTTCACTCTGTATATCCCATATTAAATCAACATACTTCAAATCTTTTTCTCAAAGTCCATTTATGTTTATTTATCCAGATTTCTGCAATTTGGTCCTATATAGCAATCAACTAAAACATACCAAAAAAGGCAGTAGGAGCATATTCACTGCTTCAGTAGTATATAATTCAGAATTTTCTTATTATCTGATTAAAATGAGTAATGTGGTAAATTCACTGTATCAATAAGAGCTCCAAGCTGATCCCCGAAGTGAAGGTGTACAAGTGTTGCATCAGGACTTGAATACTGATCTATCAGAACTATTGGCATGGGAACAGGACCAGCATTCTCGTCAGAGTCCTGGGATCATAAATGACTTGTCAAGATATAGATTCTAGTTCCAGTGACATAAAAGGCAAACAATATGACCAGATCCCATTGTTCAAGAAATTCTTGGAAGGACACAAAACAAGTAGAAAGGTAGCACTCATAATTCATAACCCAAAGCAAGCCTCCTCCTTTTTCGGGGCTTGGAAACCGTTATGCAGAAAATAAAATTTGATGGCAGTTATAATGACGACAAAATAGTAGTATAGTACTAACAGTAAGATCCATAAGTACATAAACTTCGGAGAAATATGTTGAACATGCAAAATGTTAAGCAGCAACAATAAAACAAAAGGCAGAGGACTATAGTAGAATAAGATTTTTCCTAATTAATACATTGGATTCAGTCAGAATTCTGCCTCCTAAATTACTTGTATATGACATAAATTCTAGTTGCAGAAAGATCAAAGGTAAACACCATATCCAGATTCTATTGTTCGAGAAATTCTTAAAAGGTTATAAAACAAGTAGAAATGCAGTGCTCATAATTCACAACACTAAGCAAGCCTCCCCCTTTTCTGGGGCTTGGAACCGTCATGCAGAAAAGAAAATGTGATGACGTTTATAATAACAACAAAAATAGTAGGAATAGTAATGATTAGTCAGTACGTAAACCTCGGAGAAAATGTTGACCATGCAAAATTCTAACCAGCAACAATAAAACAAAAGGCAGAGGACTAAATTAGCATACGATTTTTCAACATAAGTGCGGTCAGAGGGACAGAAGCAACTCCTAAGGGTTTAAGTACGTCAGGTTTAGTAAGTATGTAAACTTCAGAGAAACGTGTTGACCAGGCAAAATTTTGCGAGCAACAATAAATCAAAAGTCAGAGGACCGTATTAGCATAAGAGTTTACTACATAACTGCGGTCGGAGGGACAGAAACAACACCTAAGGGCTTGAATACATCAGATCTAATAAGTACGTAAACTTTAGAGAAACATGTTGACCATGCAAAATTTTAACCAGAAACAATAGAACAAAAGGCAGAGGACCATATTTTCATATGATTTTACAACATAACTACGGTCTGAAGGACATAAACAACAGCGAAGGGTTTAAATACATCAGATACAGTCAGAATCTTAACTAAAGAAATCAAAGAAGAAGGGTTTAGGTGGTGGGATTTGAAGGGGAGAATTGTGTAAAGAATCTATAATGCAAGACTTTTTTCTTCATCAATATGGTATTATTATAGTTCTTTTTTTCAATTAGTCACCGATAGCAGAGTTAAAAAAGTTAAAAGACTGATTCAAAGGCAGCAACCATGAAACTGAACAGCCGGATCGATCCAAAGGCATTATACGAACGGAAGGAAGCCTGCAAAGTTTTCCTGCATAACAGTTTTAAACATAGCTCAGCAACAAGAATTAGATACCTTAGAAGCATTTGTTCAACATAATCAGAAATATTTCCAGTTCATGACATCAGAATTACAAATTATATATTGCTTGAAGCTGAATGCACATAATCTCAGCCATGCAAAGATCACAGAAGAAAGATCACGAACATGAATTCAAGGAACCATGAAAATATCTTACAAAGAGAACGAAACATTAATTTTCATGCAATTTTGCACTACAATAGCTCAAGCTTCTCGATATTACAGCAATGCATTCAAGTATAACAAGCAAATCGCAAATCCTGAAAGAAAACAAGTGTTAGCTAGGAATGACAAAGAAGAAGAAAGAATGAAAGATAGCTCTTACATCTTTCCTGAGAAGCTCATGCGGGATTCGACGAAGTCGCCGCAAGCTACCGAGATCTCAGAGCACTCGAATGGAGATGTTCGAGAGCTAAACCCGATTTCCGAAACCCTAGATGGACTGAGAGTGAAGTAACCGATGGAAGCGTTGCAGACAGCCATGGGAGGTTTTTCCTTTCTCACTCGCTTGGTACCTCGACTAGTCGACTCGATGGTTAGTGACGGTGGCGGCCTTTTCATCAGAGAAGTCCCGAGTTTCGCTGGTGGGACCCACTTGAAACGGTTGTATGCCACGTCGGATCGCATGCCGCGGGAAGAAATCATCTGTCGCCTTTCCCCGACTTGTTCGCTTATCCGACCGTAAACGGAAAAATTGGTTTTTAGTGATATTTTCAAAATAATTCAGATTTAATCAACAATTCTTAGAATTGAGAATTAGCAATAATTTATTCAAATAATTGAGATTCAATGTCACTCTACTATTCATGAAAAAAATTTTCCAAAAATACCTCAAAAAGACTTGCAAACCTCATTTATACCTAAATGAGTGAAAAGGTTTTCAAACTCTTTGAAGGGCATTATTGGAAGAAAGTCTATAAATAGTAAAATGACACTAAATATTACTTATCTGAAAAAAGTATCACTAATTCTTAATTTTTAAGTATTGATCGACTAAATCTGAATTATGTTGAAAAAGTAAGATTAAAACCAATTTCCCCCGTGTAACGGGATGGAATCGTCTACCGCATGAAAATACGGCAGACGATACCGCCGGAATGTGAACCATGAGATGCTCCAATCTCACAGTTCACATTTTTCATATTTTTTTATTTGAAAAAATGTCTGCCGCATCATATTTTTTAATGTGAGAGGGCGGTATCGTCTGCCGCATCATCACGCGGTAGACGATTTCAGCCCCGGTGTCGGTAAGTATTTTTTTATTATTTAAATGTTTATAAATGAGGTCACATGAAAAAACAATAACCATAAGATGTTCTATGTGACAACAACTCACAATTGCATCGATGACCAAATGAGGAAAAGGCGACAGACGATGTCGTTCCTCATCCCGCGAGGTGGTTGTAATAAAGTAATGACCTTGGTTGCTTCCAGTGCCACATCGGATAGAGAAAAAGGAATTTTCAGGCCATGTCTAGAAATTTAAAAGGAAAATTTGGTTTTTAGTAATATTTTTTTAATAAATGAGATTCAATCGTCAAATTTTTGTTAATTGAGAATTAGTGATACGTTTTAAAAATAATTAGGAATCAGTATTATTTTACTGTTCATGAAACATTTCTTCAAAAAATATCTTCGAAGACTTGCAAACTTCACTTGTAACAAAATGATCACAAAGGTTTTCAAAGTTTTTTTAGGGTATTTTTGGAAGAAATTCTATATGAATAGTAAAATAATATTGATTCTCAATTATGTTAAAAAGTATCACTAATTTTCAATTAACAAGAATTAGGCAATTGAATATGAATTATTTTGAAAATGTATCACTAAAAACCAATTCTTCCAATTTAAAAGGGGGAATTTGGTTTTTAGTATTTTTTAAATAATTCAGATTCAGTCGGTCAAATCTTGATAATTGGTTTTTAGTGATACTATTTTAAAATAATTGAGAATCAGCGTCATTTAATGTTGATTAAATGTTTCCTTGGTAAATGCCCTTAAAAGACTTTGAAAACCTTTTCATTCATTTTGTTATAAGTGGGGGTTTGCAAGTCTTTTGAGGGCATTTTTGAAAGAAACTTTTAATAAATAGTAAAATTACACCGATTCTCAATTATTTTAAAAAAGTATCACTAAAAACCAATGACCAAGATTTGGCCGACTGAAACTAGAGTATTTTGAAAATATATCACTAAAAACCAATTTTCTCAATTTAAAAAATACAGTCACTAAACCAAGGCCACGTGCAGGTGAGATAAAGCAGGCGTTAGAATCGACACTGATTGCACATGTGGCTAATTTGGTTAAACTTCATTGGAAAAAATAGGTTTTAGTAATGCTTTATTAAAATAATTAAAAAAAAAGCAAAGGTTTTTTATGTAATTAAAAATTAGCGTACATCAATTTTTTTCTTCCTTTTGTGATGTCTGCACTCTACAAAAATACTTCTTATGTCAATAATAATTGATTACCATAAGCTATCTTCAGCAACTTCTCCTTATAGGTAATTTTCCTCTACTATCAGTGAATATTATGTTTAATATTTCAGTTATATGTGAATGGCTTCAGATAGATGCTTTAAAGTGTTATTTGACCCACAAGTTCACCTACGTTTAAAAGAAATTAAGCTATGGTATATTCATGCGCCAAGAATTATACAAGTAAGAGAAATATATTTGAGCATGGTATAGATTATGATATTAAGTAAATGTGTGAAAAGACTAAGAAAGATTAATGAAGAAGTGATAGAGTAATCAAGAGAGTCAAGGAATATCTTTTGATGGGTAAAAAAACACTAAAAACTAAAACCTCATTTGAGATGGTTTCATTATATTATACGGAATTGATGGATGTATACTCGAGAAATATAACTTATGGGATTCAAATGGGCTAGAAAAATAGCAAAAAGGGACTGAAATGAGCTGATTAAAAATGGTAAAAATATATATAGCCTAATTGAATTAAAGATTTTTTGGCGATTAAAATGGCGAAAAATATTTCCTATTACTGCCTCTTATCTAATAATTTTAAGAAATTAGTTTATGGATGTTGACCTTTTAAAGCAATTTCTATTGAATTGCCAGCAAGCATATGTTTTATACTTTATTATATTTATTCATTTTACTATTTTTATATCAATTAAAATATTTTTGATGATTTTGGGGTGTGATATTTCCAAACAGATTTTTTGCTTCTTCAACTCCAAATTAGTGTTAAATACCTTCCATATAAAAATAAGGGCACGCGTCTTCCAAAATTGCGTAAAATCTGCCGTGTAGCCTACAAATCTATGCATGTACCTAAAATGAAGAAAGTAATTTTAGCACTCTCTATCATCTTAAATAGGGACACCCTTGCAAGGTTTTCTTTACAATTCTAGTCATTTTTCCATCTTTGCTTCATCTTATGGTATTTGTTTACATTTCCTTTGAGTTTCCTAGAGATCTTCGAGCAGAGAAAAGAAGAGAGGAGATTAAAGCATAATTTTTGGAGAAAGGTTTGTAAATTTTCCTTTGAATGGTTGCTCTATCTACCCATTGCTTTCTTTCTTTCTTCTTTTTGTTACTTGTCTGTTTCATTGCTACTGTTTCCTGCTTTATGATTCTTTCTTTTTCCCCTTTTGTTGGTGTATTTGGATGATAATTTTTTATTTGTCTTATTTTCAATGTGTCCAAATAATGCTTCTATTGTTTTCAATTAAAAGATAAAAGAAGGAATATTACTTTGCATTCTTCAGTTTTTGGCACATTTATCAATATCTGATGATTTTATTTCTTCATTTATTCTTGATTTTTTTCATAGATTTTCTTACCTTTTTTTTTTCATGTATGTGGTTGCTTTTTGTCCGATGAACAGCACGATTTATGGTTAAAATTTTTTTTTAAAATTGACCTTTAAAGGAAAGGAATTTTTATTTATTTGCACTTCCTTACTTCATATTTTGTTAAGCCCTAATAGATCGGATCTATATATTTTTTTTTGCAGATAATGAAAAATAATATGTATATATATATATATGACCGTGTTGTTAAGACGAAAGGAATGTCTACGAAATTTGCACTTCCTTACTTAATATTTTGTTAAGCCCTAATAGATCGGATCTTTTTTTTTTTTTTTTGCAGATAATGAAAAATAATATATATATATATATATATATATATATATATATATGACCGTGTTGTTAAGGCGAAAGGAATGTCTAAGAAAATAAGATATATCCCTAAAGGGGTTTCTTGTGTATGAGATTTTTGCATAAGATGCAGGGGAACTGCATACTTGGGCATGCATCATATATGGGATATTAAAGTTCTAATATTGTTTTGATAAACATAGATATGTTATGAATTAACATGATCAAATGACGGACTACAATCAAATGTTATTTATGATTTGGTCTATTGCGTGGTTCAGTTGATGTGCTTACTATAAAAATAAAAATTTGCATGCATTTCTTTTGTATTTTTAGTTAACATTTTAATTCCTTTCATTTATTTAGTTATAATGCTTATTTTAAATCATTTTCCGTAAGAACAAAAAAAAAAATCAATGAACTTGATTTAAAATTTGACCTAAAAACATATTTTATTTTTTGATTTAATATATTATTGTTACATAGTTTAGTTAATTTGCTTAAAAAAGATATCATTGTAAGAAAATAAAATTTTCATCTACCTTTAATTTTCAATGAAATTGTTGGTTAGTATTTGTAATACATGTTTGGGACACATCAAAACTTTGGTGAGGAACAACATGAGAAAAGAAAGAAAAATGATGTTTCATTAGGAGCTCAATATGATAAGTTTTGCCAATTACCTTGTGGAAATTTTGTTTGCTATTTTCTTTAAAAGAAAACAAAATTATACTTTTCTATGCACAGAACACAAAGAAACTTATCAAATACCAAGACAATCCTTGTATATACATATTCATTTTTATTCTTCTACTTCTCCTTTTAATAAAAGCAATATATATGTCATACATTTAATGAATAATTAAAGCATACTTCAATTATTTTATTAATCTAGACATTAAATTGTTATGAAATATGTATTCCCTTATCATATAAGTTTAATTGTTGGTTTTGAAAATTAGATTTTTTTTTATAAATATTTTCGGGAAATTTCTTTATAAGCATCATTTGAATTTTATGGAGTATTTTTCTTTGTAAAGCTAGATTCAGGCACATATTTTTCATGTGATATCAAGTGAACTTTAGATTATATAAATAATTAGGGTGAAGAGAACAACCCTTTTTATTTATTAAGATGGCGTCTTCGGAGCTAGTTTCTGGAGGTAACTTCTACTTTTATTATACTGAAACTTCGTTATCCCTTTTTTGCTGTGGATTTATCTCTATTTTGGTGAACTACATGTATATAACTTCGTATATGTTGCTTCTATTATCCTTTTTAGAGCCTCCTCTTTTTTTTTTTTTAAGTCACTCTTTATATATACATTCAAAAGCATCAGTAATTTGATGAATCAGCTATTCAGCATAGAGTTTACATTTATTGTGATGAATTGTTTAATTTTAATCACTCCTTGATTATATTTTCTTCTTTAGTTCTTCTTAAGAGACACATTTTTTTCTCTCTTTAGCTTAACTGGTGACACATATTAAGTATTTGAGGTATTGTTCATGCTTCCATCAGTTCCATGCACAAGCATGAATAAGGTGCCCGTGAATAATGGCAATTTTGTTATGATTCTTGTTTAGTGATAGTGTTGGCAATGGTTGCAATGATGACAATGATGGTAATATTGGTCGTAATGATGGTGATAGCAATAGACAATGATGGTAATATTGGTAGTAATGATGGTGATAGTAGTAGAATGACACTGGTAATGCCATCAGAAAAAGGAGAAAACAATTTTCTATTTAGGTCGAAATCATAGCTTCTAGAAAGGGTTGTTTTTTGGATTATTTTTAAATTAATTTGAAAACTACGTACCCTTACTAAACATAATACTTGGATTTATGTTGAAGAAAAAAAACCCTTCCTTAAAAACATTAGCAAACATCCTCTAATTTTTTTAGTTAGTTAGAAAGAGCCACACATTTATTTCATAGGCTATATACCCTTCTAGCACCATTTCATGCATTTTATCTTTTGATAATGCAGTTCCCACTAGGGGTGGCAATTTGTCAGGTTGGGCTTAAGAGCACAAAAGCACATATAAGTACTTTAGGGCTTGCTCAAGCCCGGCTCGGCCTTGATTTCGGGCTTGGAAATCATGCCCAAGCCCGACCCTAATAAAAGTAGAGTTGTCCAAGCCCGGCCTTATTTGGCCCGGTTTATTTACAAAATGATTAATTTTTTTAATCAAGAAACCAAAAAGAAGACATTTTGAGGCTTAGTTAAATCCCAAAAAAAGACAATGAGGCCACATGTTCACTAACAAATTGTTCTATAAAACATTCCAAGGCATAGAAATCCTGATGCACGTTCAACATATATTTGATAAAAAATGTTTTTTTGAGACTTTGAATATATATCTAGGTGAATCCTTATAATAACTGAACATAAAAAATAAGAGTAACAGAGTCAAAGAAAAGATAAATGTACTATTGGAAAGTTTTTATATTGCCTAGGAAAATTAAATCCCACAATCCAAATACATCAAAACATGTAAAATATGTTAAACTAATCAACTTTAAAGGAGATGTCTTGTTGGAGAGTGATAATGAGAGACTAAAATTATGTTTTTTAGTAAACATAATATTAATAGGGTTGGGCTGGGCCGATTCAGGTTAAAATAAACTCACCCAAGCCGGTCCTAAATATTATGGGCTCTTAAAATCTGGGGCGGGCTAGCCCGATGGGCCTTAAAATCATGCCCAAAACCCGATTAAAACCGAGTCTGGAGGGTCAGGCTGAGGGCCGGGTTAGAAATTGCCACCTCGTAGGGCACTTTATTTTGAATCCAAAAGGTCATGAAAATGTAGTATTGAGTTACAACATGAGGTCATGACAAAAAATATTACTTCAACAACATGAGGTCTGCACTCTCCCTCATGAATATTCCACTCTCGCTCATGAATATTCCAAAACAACAGTCCCATGGTCAGTTTTTTTTGATGGAATCCATGGTCAGTTAGATTCTGAACTATTTATTTAAATCATCAAAGAAAATTCAAGTCAACCCTTAGTCAACCCCTTTCCAATATGATCCCATAATTAGAATTCATCCTTTTTGTTTCATCCATTTTATTTCAAGTCCTTGGATTTTTCCTATTTATAACCTATCTCCTTGTAGCCCACTTTACATTAGGAAATTATAACTACTTTTGGCACAATTCAGCATCACTTTTTCTATGTCCAAAAATATCAACTCCAAATCAACATTCTCTACCCTTTTTCTTGGGTATACACCACATTGGCAAAAGTGCTTCTCGCTTACCAATTAAGACCTCCTAGGAAGTAGCTTTCGAAGGGACATTGCAAGTAGTTTCTTGACAACATAAGTGACCTCTTGTCTTGGCTGGATAGGAATCATTAAGGAAATTCTTTTTGACTCATTGAAGGAGACATTCTATCTGAAGAAATTAGGTTGAAACTATCCTAAACTTTCTTGGCTGCATTTTTAATGGGAGAACATGGAAGATTATTTGTTTATATGATAAAAATAATAGTGACCTAAACAGCAAAAGATAAGAAGGATAAATACACAATCTTTCTAGTCAGAACATAAAACAGGAAATGCAGAATTCTGCAAGCAATGGTGCAACTTGGATTGGGCAAACCGAAAACCGCGTGACCCAAATTGACTTTGGGTCTTCAGGTTTTGGTTGCAAAAGTAATAAACCGAATTAGTTCAATTCGGTTTTGGGTTGAAGGCTCGGTTAAACTGAACGACCTTAAACCCAACTTGCATGCATTACTTTCTACACCGAACTAAATATATATAACATATGTATTAATATTATAATATATGATATATACCATATGCATTTGAATTCTGATAGTAAACCTTAGTTATCATGTGGTGTTTTTTATTTTGGAAGAATCACAAAGAGAGCCATTTGATTTTAGGTTATTAAGCATTTGGATGGGCTCATCTGTTGGTAAGAATTACGGCTTATGTTTGAGCTCACGCTTGCCCCAAATTTGTGAGATTTGGTTGATCTTATATGAGATTCATGTTAGGTTGGTTTTAGTTTCCGGTTTGGGAAAATCGATTTTCGAACCGGTTTGGTTCGGTTTCAGGTTGACTCGCAGTACAAAATCCAAATTGTCTTGGATCAACGACAACGTGGTCAAAACCGAACCGATTTGCATCCATCTCCGCTGGCTGCAATTTGAAAGGAAAATTTGCTTATTGGCCCACATTCAAATATCAAAAATTAGCAAAAAGGCCCTTCCATTTAATTTGCATTACATTCTCCTCCCTTTCTTTCTTTTGGACTTTCTTGGGTTTGGGCTTGGCCGACTCTTTTATCGCGGAAATCTCCGACGGCTCCAAAAAAGGGAAAAAAGTCAGCTTTATTCAATCCATGTGCAAACCTTCACAAATCCGTTCTGTTGTTAGTCGATCGGTGAATGCTCGTAAGTTTTTATTCTTTCTTCCGAATTTTCCCTCTTGATTTCAAAATCTCTGTCGACCCGTTCGATCAAATTTCTCCCAATAAACCCTAGACTTTGTTTCGTGCTAGGGTTTCAATTCTCAAGCTTATCAGGTGATTCTGTTTACTTGTTACTTTGTTAGTGAAAGTTTTTTTCCGTAATCTGATTTTTCGGCTTATGATTTTGGTTGTTTTTGGGTTTCGCCGAGTTTGGCTACTTCGTTCTGATTTACTTCTGGGTCGTGTTTCATATCGAGCTTCGGCGTTCTGTATATTTCTTGAATTTGGGCAAATTAGGTTTTGGAGATCGTATTAGATTTTTATTCTTCGGGTCTATTCAATTTTGTTTCATGTTTTGTCCTGCTTCTGTTTCGGCAAAGAAAAATCAATTTTGGTTTCGTCGTTGCCTTTACGGCTAGTTTCATCTTTCAAAGGTATTCACCCCGTTTTACTCTTTTCTTGTGATTCG
Organism: Buxus sempervirens; assembly: GCA_947561395.2. Taxonomy (NCBI): domain Eukaryota; kingdom Viridiplantae; phylum Streptophyta; class Magnoliopsida; order Buxales; family Buxaceae; genus Buxus; species Buxus sempervirens. Next base: position 5,155,869 of record OX387182.1, read on the forward strand.
AGAGTTTTAGTTCTCGTACTCGATTCTCAAGTCAGAGGAAGCTCTTCGATTATCAATGATATCGGATTGCTTGTCTGTCATTTAAATTTTGTTAGTTTGACTCCTTTTTCGTTCTTCCTTTTTCTTCTCCCATTTTGAATTCCTCAGCTATTTTATCGCAGGATCACTGCTCCATATGTTGATGCTTGAGCCACTTAGACTGTTTGTCAAGTGGAAATCAATGGTGAACGTTGGGTTTTCTCGTTGTTTATGAGTAATGGCGGGAAGTACAAGACATGAATTGACTTCTGCTTCTCTGGAGGGATTGGCTTTGCCAGCTTCCTATCCAAGTGGGCAAAGGGGGAACTACTCTGGTGTCAGTTTGGACAGGTCTGGAAGCTTTCGAGAGGGCGTCGAGAGCCGGATGTTAAGCTCGGGGACTGGTTCAATCAGGGGCAACAGCAGCTCGTCAGCTGATATGCCTCCTCTTTCCCAAATTTTGACACTGGAGCCGATTACAATGGGTGATCAGAAATGTAAGCTCTCTGGAGAGCTCAGGAGGGTTCTAGCTGTTTCTCTTGGGAGCACCTCGGAAGATGCCTTTGGTGGTGCTCATTCTAAATCTCCTGTTCCATTGGCAACAGAGGAACTAAAACGTTTCAAAACAAGTGTGCAAGACACCTCACTGAAGGCTAGGTAATTCTCTGCTCTTTGTGTAGTTGAAGATTGGTGCATTATGTTTATTACTGGATTTGATGTACATGACAGAGTCTCTTGTCAGAGCATTCACATTAGAAGAGACAGTTATATGTAGATTGCAAACCTAGGATCTAGTTTCTTATGGAATTGCTGACAAAAGACATACACATGACCTTTGAGTAATGGTGATGTACTGAAGATGTAATGTCTTTTGACCAGGGATAGGGCAAGAATGTTCAGTGAATTCATTCTCAAATTGGAAAGATACGAAGCTCTAAGCTCAAAGAAGCGACAACGGACTGAGCTGTTATCAAGTGAAAGGTCAGGTGGGGCAAACATGCTGAAGATGGGAAATCAGATTCATCGAAATCCTCCAGACGTTGTAACTCAAAGACTGGAGGACAGGACTAAGAATGTTGTTCTGAATAAGCGTGTCCGCACATCAATAGCAGAAGTAAGGGTTTGTATTCGAGAAATTTTACAAGGTTTGATCCTCTTTAACACCTTGTATTGAGCCTTATCTCCTGTTTGGAGACCCCATAGAGAGATTGGTTTTTTCCTAGCCAAGGAATTTACCGTTGTTTACTTCAATTATCTCTCTCTCTCTAACTCTACACATGTGTGTATATGTGTTACTGTTAGATGAGCATCAACACTAACATCAATAAAATGACCTAACCCTTGACCCAAGAACTAAGTGACATATTTTCCATGGTTCGTTTCTAAGATGTAGTTATTTTCAAATCCTTCCAGGCAGAAGGTCGGGCTACTGCCTTGTCAAGGCAACCTTTAGTCCTGGAAAAGGATAGGGAGATGCTCAAGGCTGGTAGTGGGGATTCTGTTCAGGTAGAAGAAAAGATCCGCAGATTACCTGCTGGAGGGGAAGGGTGGGACAAGAAAATGAAAAGGAAACGTTCCGTGGGCGTAATGGTTGCTCGAACCACAGATGGTGACCGAGAGATAAAACGCGTTATGCATCAGAAGCTTAGCAATGATCCTAGGTCACGATCTTCTGATGCCCATGGCTTCAGGTATCTTTGTATCTTACTGATACTTAACTCCTTATTGTATCATTGTGTTGTTGGGTTTTGTCTTGGTTGTGGTATAATATTACTGTCAAGCTGCTTTATCCCGAAGTAGTTATATTAATAGGTTCCTGCTTAATCTCAATCAGTCCTGTGTTTCATGACTTTTTTGCAAGCTGTGAGCGATTCATTGTTCATGAGGTGCTCAAACTGACATCTTATTATTTTTTGTTACTATTGTTTAGTATTTCTTGACTTTGGTTAACTTAGTTGATTGTTTCCATTTTTTTACTTAATTAATTTTGAAGGAAAATGAGTATTTTTTTTTGGCAACTCATTTTAGAGGATAATGAGGTGTAAAATCAGGAAACCATTTAAAATGAGAAAAGATTGGACTTTTTATAGGATTCTCATTTTATCTGTTTTGAAAGTAGAGCGATACTTGAAATTTCTCCCACTTTAGTAGTGGTAGTGGAAGTACTGACCTTAATGATGGCACTATTTTTTTTTTCTTAAAAAAAACACAGTGCTATTCTTCAAATTTTGCTTACCTTCATTTGAAATGTTGAGTTCGAACCAAATGATGGTGATTCAGATCCCGAACTCCTTGGATGTCATGATATTGAAAATCATTGGCTACAACTTCTTTTAGCATACAAAATTTTTTTTTTAAAATGTCAATATCATGAAAAATATTGCTTGTCTAGTCCTCAAAAGGCAACTGTTTGGATGTCATTTAGTTTGTATGAGGCTGCCATGATGACAATTCGGGTTTGAAGGTCCACCTCGTAGGACCCTGCTTAGGTAGGACTTACATCAACTTATGGCCCTTTTAGCTCTGTTTGGATATCGAGGGAGTGTAAATCGAGATTCCAACATTTTTTGCAATGCATGTTTTCGCATTCTAGACCTTCTAGGTGGGATACATGATATGCATAAAATTTTATCGCTTTTCCTTAGAAGTACCAGGTTTCACCCACTTTCGTGCAGTACAAATGCACATGAGATGTAGGAAACATGTGTTCATTGTAATCTCCCACATTCTCCCAGAATCCAATCACAACCTTATGGAGAGATTGAGATTGGAAATTTCTTAGTAAAATTTTTGGAACATGGAATCAAAATTGTATACTCAAATAACTCTGACAATTACAAAAGCATTATATTTAGCACGTTAGTCATATATACAGAATAAAACATGTGCTCTGGTGTGCATGTGATTTATCAACACTATAGACAACATGTATTGAAAGTTTTTTCAGAATTGAAACTTGTACAATATCTAAAATAAGTCACAAACACATTAAACAGCAATATAATCATGTAACTCATAGTCATGATTGAGATTGAATATGTTGCTTTGTTATTGTTGTCATTTTGAGAAGGCATGACTTACTCTATGAATATTAGAAATACCCATGGCTAAGTGCTGCCTTTTATTTATTTTTTAATTTCTAGCAATGGGTTGATAAACCAACCAAAATACAGTTGCCTCCATCCTTCCATTTTGGACTGATTGTGTGTCAAAAAAACCAAGCTATAAACAACAAAGGAATATGGAATAAAAGGCAATATTCTTTTTAGGATTTTTTCTAATGTTTTCGTTCCCCACCCAAAAAAAAAAAAAAGAAATTTTGTTGGTAAAAGATTGATTTTTCCCCTGAATTCATATAATTTGAGTATTCCCTACTTTCCTATTGAAATATATATATATATATATATATTTGGCATTTTTATAGTTAATATACTTGTCAATTTTCGTAGTTTTCAAAAACAAAGTAATTTCTAGATTGATAATATGATAGTCTTGTTTTGATAGAATTAGACAAAATCGGCTGTTTTAATAAGATATTTTTATCAAATTAAAATCCCAAAAATTGTACTTTTGGAAAGGTTTATATATTATAAAACTAAATAATTAAAGAGATAAATCATGTCAATACCCAAATACATTATCCCTATCAGTTGGGGTCAGCAACTCTATCCGAATCTTTGTTCAGGGCTCCAGCTAAAGTGTTGAGTAGAATTGAAAAAATTCATCGTGATTTTCTGTGGGAAGGGAGAGAGAAAAAAAGGTTTCATCTTGTGAACTGGAGAGTGGTGAGTCGTCATGAGAACGACGGAGGATTATCTTTAGGAAATCTCGGTTCCCGGAATAAGGCATTACTTGGTAAGTGGCTTTGGCGGTTTGGGGAGGAAAGGGAGTCATTATGGCGTGAGGTCGTGGCAAACTTTTATGGGATCCATCATAATGGATTAGAGGTGAAAACGGGTGGTCGAAGTCGGAGGCATGGTCCATGGAATGCAGTCTTACGTCTTGCTGAAGCATTCTTCCCTTTTGTTCAATTGAAATTGCGTGCAGGTAATCTCATCAGGTTTTGGTCTGATATTTGGTGGAAGAGTCAGGTTCTTTCTTCTTTATATCCTGGGCTTTATAGAGTTCGTGTGTTGCCTGATCCTTTGGTTTGTGAGATTCTTTCTCCATCATCTCACGGAGTCAAGTGGAATCTGAATTTTAAACGTGACCTCCGTCCTGCAGAATTAGATGAGTTGGCAAATCTTTTGAATAATCTCAATGACGTATCATTATCCGATTCTTTCATTTCAGATAGGCAGGGTTGGACTCTTAATTCTGGTAATAGTTTTACTGTTGCTTCCTTTTTCACTCATTTGGCAAAATCAGCAGATATCCCTTCGGTGGCCTTTCCCATCACCTTTTTGTGGAAAGCTGCCATTCCTTCTAAAGTTAAAGTTTTTGTCTGGACTGTTTTGCAATATAAGATTAACACACTTGATGTATTACAGCATCGCCAGCCTCATATAGCTTTGTCTCCCTAGGTATGCCCGATGTGTATGAAGGAGGCCGAATCGGTGGATCATCTTTTGTTTAAATGCTTTGTTGCTGATCATGTATGGAGGCACTTATTGTATTTGGGAAATGTTTCTTGGGTACTTCCTTATACCATACGGGAGTTAGCTTTTTAGTGGTGTTTTTTGGGTTTCAGTAGGTTAGGGAGAAAACTTTACAGGGGATGTTTTTTTGCAACATTATGGATATTATGGAGGGTGCGGAATAGGTGTATTTTTGAAGACGAGAAGGTGAGAAGGTTTAGTGTGCTAGACCAGGTATTATCGTTATCTGCTTTTTGGGCTTCAGGGCAGAAGGATTTTGATTCATACACATCTATGGACATCATCAGGAAATGGACGTCTTTCACTGATATGTAGTTTGGGGTGGTTGAGTAAAGTTTTTAATTTGGTGATGGTTTTTGATGTAGTTTATCATGTTGGAGGACCCTTAGAGTCTTTCTATTTTTGGTTTTTTGTGGTTTTATTATGTATTTTGGGGGTGTTCTCATTCCTTGTGAGGTGCTCCTTTCCCCTTTTGATCTAATGAAATTTTCATTATTCATCAAAACAAAAAAAAAAAATCATAGCTTCAGTTAGCTTATGAGAATTCAGATCCTTTCAAACTGACTCCATTCATGTTATTTTTTTGTCTTCTCTTATTGTTTGTTAGATCTTTCAATGAGTGGTCTCTCAGTGTTCGCTACGTCTTCTTTTTTTGTCTCAACCGTGTTAAACTTCTCTTCTCTATCTTCTTTGTTGGCAACTCAACATCACCGTCACCTGCAAGATATGGCTGAAAAGCCTACGCTCAGCTTGCAAGGTGATCAAGCAACTTTACAGACTAATAAAGGGGCTTGAAAGCAACAAGAAAGGGATTGCACTTTGATGATAGACTCTTGCATGCGTCTATATTTATTCCTTGTATTAGCTTTCCTAGCCTTCCCATGCATATATTTCTTAACATCAGTATTTCATTTCAGTAAAAGGATAAGGCCTCGGTGTAAACTTATCATTACTGGAAATTAATTTATTTTGCTATCCACTGCTTCTATACTAGTTATCGCTCCTTCATGCATGTTTTAAATAACTTCAATATACTTCATTGGTACTCTTTTTTTTCCAAAATCTATCAAATTAATTTCTTTGGGGGCCTATCATATGTTTTATTTGAGTCAATGAAACTATAAAGCATGTAGAGGTCTTTATTCTTCTCTATAAACTTCTGTAAAAATTATCTAAATAAGAAGACTGCCTCAATTATGGACTTCCATGGCATGAAGCTAAACCGATACTGATGGCATGCATTGCACATAAGGGGTAAAGAGGTTGGTTTTCCATTTTATGAAGCTTCTCTGTATTCCTCTGCATACTTTCTATATTTTAGTAAAATTGGTTTCTTGCCTTCATGTTGAGAACCTTTTCCTTCCATCCCTTCTTTTTGACTGACAAGAATGATCTTATTAATTTATTGTAAATTTTAATTCACATGACTAGTGTTGTATAAATATAAAATTTGAACATCAATTTCCGAACTATTTAGATCTTCTTAATTCATTGTAAATTATGATATATACATCCTTCGAGATAATTCTTTTCCTCTAATTTCTCCAATGCATCGACATTGTATCTATCTGTATTCTGTGCATGTTATCCTTAGTTGCAGGTTTCATTGTTTTGCTTCCATGTTTGCTAATCCATATCTGTTTGGCTGTTGCTTAGATTTGTGTGCGTGTGTGTGTATTTATGTGTACATGTGTGGGTGTGCAGTGTTTCTTCTGGGTTGTTAAAAGACTTGTGACTTTTCATTTCATTTTAATTTCACACCTCTTACAGATCAGGACCTTCAAATGGGATAAGTGGTGTCAACAAGTTGGATGTTGCTTCGCAGTCTACCAGTTCAAATGCACGCGCGGTACCCAGGAATGAGTTGGAAAGTGTATCTTTTCCTAGGGACCGTGTTACTGGACTAGACAAGGAGAGACTTGTAGCGAAAGGAAACAAGTATGTGTTCATTCATTCAAATAGGCGTACCATAATTCTTAGCAGATCTGCTAAAAAGCTTCAATTTCCAAAATATAATTTATTTCTATCAAAATATCTATCATATTTCCTGTCCCTTTACTATTATATTGAGTTTTACATTTTTTGACCACTTTATTGTGTGATGAAGACTTCTAATACCTCTGGTACACTGTTATTCAGACTGAATATTCGCGAGGAAAATCAGGTAGGAAGTCCTGGTATAGTGACAAAAGGAAAGGCTTCAAGAGCACCACGGACTGGTTCTGTCATGTTGCCAAGCTCATCTCCTAACATTCCTCGCACACCTGGAAGTCTTGAGGGATGGGAACAGCCTACAGGCTTAAACAAAGTTCAATCCATGGGTGAGGCAAACAATCGCAAGCGCCCTATGCCTGCAGGATCATCATCGCCCCCTATGGCGCAGTGGGTTGGTCAGAGGCCACAAAAAATCTCACGCACAAGGAGAGCAAATCTAGTTTCCCCTGTCTCAAACCAAGACGAAGCTCAAATATCGTCTGAATCATTGCCAGCTACTGATTTTGGGGCCAGAATTACTTCTAATGGGAACAATGGATCACTTCTTGCCAGGGGTGTAGTTAATAATACCCAGCAATTCAAAATGAAACTTGAGAATATTTCTTCTCCAGCTAGATTATCTGAAAGTGAAGAATCAGGAGCTGGTGAAAATAAGTTAAAGGAGAAAGGGATGGATGCTAGTGAGGTAGAGGATAAACCTGTGAATGCAATCCAGAAAGTTGGGTCTTTCCTATTACCTACAAAAAAGAGTAAGATTCTTACTAAGGAGGAAACAGGAGATGGAGTGCGAAGACAAGGAAGGAGTGGTAGGGGTTCGTCATTGTCAAGGACAGGTGCCACTCCGGTAAGGGAAAAGTTGGAGAACCCAGCTATGCCAAAACCAGTTCGTGGCATGAGGCCTGGTTCTGACAAGAACGAAAGGTTTTAAATTTTCTTATGATGAAAAATTTGACATTATTCTTTGTTTTATTGGCGTACTTGTATTTTATTTTAATTCTTTGTTTCAGCAAGTCAGGTCGTCCACCTTCGAAAAAGCTGTCAGATCGCAAGGCTTTTTCTCGTTCTGGGCATGTGCTACATGGTGGTTCCTCAGATTTCACAGGTATTCCTTAATAAGCAAGGAAATTATAATTCTTTTAAAGTTAACATTTTAGTCCATGTTACATATATTTCTGATACTTGTTACTGTCTCATCATATAATAAGAACCTTAAAACTTCTTTGATTGGTTCAGCATCTTGGTAATTTCTTGAAATTGATTTTTGATATTAATATACAGTTTATTGCTTCTAATATATGTTCAATCCAAACATAATTGAGAAGAGAAAAAACAAATGAATAAATATTCCGGAAATTGTAAATATCCCATCTATTGGTCCAGGTGAATCAGATGACGATCATGAAGAACTTCTATTAGCTGCGGCTTCTGCTCGTGATGCCAATTGTATGCATCTGACTTCATTTATTTAATTTTTAGTTGTGCATATGCCCTTTTAATTGAGCTTATTATCATTATGGTACTATCTTTTGTTGCTTCTGCAGATGCGGCCTGTTCTGGTTTGTTCTGGAAAAAAACGGAACCAATTTTTGCTTCTGTTGGGTCAGATGATGCATCCTACTTGAAGGAACAGGTGGTGATGATCAGGATCTTTCTTAAACGCATGATGTCAGTAATCGTTTTTGATGCAGTTTTATTTATTCTTCAATCCTGATAGATGCTTTCTATTTTCCCATATTTTGTATCAGCTATGTTTTGCTGAGGAGCTTGATGAAAGTCTTTCTCAGATGTTCGGCACTGACAACATTTTGGTATTTTCCGTTGCCAGAGATCAACTTATGTTACTTCATTTGTTGTATACTTCATATTTAGAACATATATGTTTCTGCTACCTAGCTGCATGTTTCCATCTTTACTTATTTCATTGTACTATGTTAAATAGAATTTTTTGTTTTGTATACATTTCACTGATAGCCAGAAGTTTGAGTTTATCTCAAACAAGCTAGAAAGAAAACTTAAATTTAGTAAATGACATAATCTGACTAATAGGTGGCCTTTGGATGTACTTAATGAGGCATTATGAGTTTATTCTGCATTTTTTAGGTTGATGTTGCTACAGAGGATTGATTTAACTCCATCTCTTGTTTCTTGAGGAAGCCAGTCTCATGGTTTAAGGTCAAATGAATCAACTAAAACTGCATTTTTGGTTGATAAATTGCAGGATGTTGCTGCTTTATCTGGAAAAGCAGAACCGGAACAAAGGTTTGACAAGGTTACTCCACTATACCAGAGAGTTCTCTCAGCATTGATTGAAGAAGATATAATTGAAGGGTCTGATAACTATGAAAGGCGAAGTTCAAATTTTCAACATAATGGTGTCGATTCTTCCTCTGATACATATATTCATGGGGATGTTGAACTAAAGGATGGGGACCAAGTGGAATCAGAAATTGAGTCAGAGGCAGATCTGCAGAGTAAGAGGCGTTGTTCTGTAGATAGGTTCTCTTGCAATGGAAATGCTATCTCTAACAGCTTTAGGAGTCCAAGCATCTACAACCCTTTGTGCGATGAACCGTGTCAAGGAGATGATGGTTTATTACAATCAGAGGTTGGGGTCCCTGGGTTTTGCCCAAACAGTTTTGTGGGGCCCCAACATGTTCAATCAAATATCTCTTCCATTTCTTCCTTTGATTGCCAATATCAGCAGTTGTCTTTAGATGACAAGCTCTTGTTGGAGCTACAGAGTATTGGCCTTTATCCAGAGTCAGTGGTAAGCTCTGTTTCATATAAGTGATGATGTTTATGAAAATGGTGGTCTTTTTGTGTTCTTCTCATTGGGAAGGCTTTTTTTATATCGATGCATTCCCTTTCTCATAACAGAACTACGAGTCTTGTGACACTAGAAAATGTCATTGTTAGATAGTGGTTACATGGTTGCAATATTTCTTTATGAATCATTCATCTTCAAATTGTGGCTGGAAACCATGTTCTTTTGATATTACTGATACCTATTTTATGTTTTGGTCTTGATGCAGCCTGATTTAACAGAGGGAGAGGAAGACACAATGAATCAAGACATTATTGAACTGAAGCAGGGGCTTTATAAACAGGTTTGTGAAATACAATTTATTGTATCCAAACTATATTTGCTTTGACTATGAGATCTTATCTCTCTGTCTCTCCCTCTCCCTCTTCTCTCTTTCTATATGCATTTATGTATATTCGTCTTAGTAACTTAAGTTTTCTTTTTTCAATGGTTTTTCTACTGATGTGATAGGCGGAGAAAAAGAAAATGCAGTTAGGGAAGATAGATAAAGGAATTAAGAAAGAGAAAGAGGTGGAAGGACGGTATGATCCTCAATAATTTGGACATGTTCAGATGGATAGTTTCTGAAGTTGTTGACATAATGTGGTTTGATGTGCAGGAACCTGGAGCAGGTTGCAATGAATAAACTTATTGAGATGGCTTACAAGAAATATATGGTAATAATTTATTATATTATTCATAGGTTGCTTCTATCTGTAGATTTGAAACTGATTTATCAAGTTATTATTTTTTTAGAATGTAATTACCTTAGGATATTCTTCCCGTACAAAGTATATCATTGTCATCTTCTTGGTTGGTAAATGGAAAAGTTGTACTTGCTATGAACAAAAGGAGTTAGAAGGAAGAATCGGTGTCAACGAAGTTACAGCAAATGATTTTGAGTTACATTTTCTAGGGATGTGCTGCCATAGCTGACTGCCAAATTTGATGCTTTTATTTCTTGCCAATAAAGTAAACAGTGGACAAAGTGTGTTCTTTACTTTCTTCCAACTAAACAGTGGTGGTGTTGTGTAAATTATTAGGATATTGATATAACCAATTAAGATCTGTGGCTCCCCTTTCCCCCTCCCTATTCGTGATTAAAACAATTTTATTAACAGAATGGAAGCACATGGAAGAATGAGAAAGAAATAACTGGAGAAAGAAAAGAGGAGTAACTTCCTTGAGTATACTGTTTGTTTAATCATCCAACTGTTGGCCATAAAATCAGTGCCATTTTCATTCATCCCATAACACTTGTGATGAGGCATTCATGGATAGAAGCATGTTGTGATTCTCCTTGATAATGATGTTGGTATGCCTGCTTTTTGATTTATTTCCTTAACCAGTAGTGCCCACCTCAATAAGCCTGTTCAAGAATGTTATGTTTTGAACCTTTAAGATAACTGCTTCCATGCGGTTCTGAGAAAACTGAAATATTACTTGCATTGTGGTTCCAAAATGGCATTTGGCTTAATAAGATGTGGTGGGCTCCAACACAATATCAACAAAATGCCTAATAACTGTTTATCACTTTTAAGTGATGCTTTTCTTATGTGCTTGTATGGATTTGATCCAGTATATATGGTAATATTCTCTATATCTTTGTGGTATATTGGAAGTGAAACTCAGCCTCCATATGCAATATTATAATGAGAGAAATCATTGTGCCCATCTTCTGGACAAGTTTAGTTGAATTTATTGAAACGTTGGATCTCAAAATAATACAATTAAGGGTGATCATTCCCTGCTTTTGTAAATTATTTTTGAATGATATTGGTGATTCTGAGCGTCTGGCTGTCAATAGTAAAAATTTAGCCCAAGCTATTAATCACAGGGTCATAAGTGAAGCTGAATTATAATAGGGGCTGCTTCGACCTTTGACATTAAATGATCCTCTGCTGCTCTTGGTTATCCATCTTTCTGTATGATCTGAGCAATTTATGATTTAACATTCATATTTATGCCTCTTCGCTTTATGATGCTAAAGAGTTAACACTTAATTTCTGACTAGAAAATGAGCTGGAAATGTCTATGATGCCCAAGTGATTTTCCTCAATACGGAAAAACTGTAGTCTTGTATATCCAAGAGACTTTCTCTCTATCTCTATATATATATATATATATATATTTATTTGGAAGAGGGAGAGGGGGCATGAAATTGAGCCGGACACCACTCTCTATTGACATGATTAATTTATGTCTAGGGTGCACAGGAGAAGACTAGTTTTGAGTTTACTCCTTTAGTCAAAAGTTTTTTTGTGCCATTTTGATAATGTTATTATTGTGGATGATATCTCCGTTTGTCCCTCCCTGGAATATAACCACGATATATTATTTATTATATATGCATTTTTTTTTCATATCTCTTAAATATATTTAGCTCTTAGTTAGGCTCCTACTATGTTTTATCACAAAACCTTATTCTCACCCATTTATGTACATTTTCATTTAATTTCCTACTTTTCCATTATGTCAGCAATGTGTCATGTTATAGCATTGTTTATAACCATATTTTTTCTGGATTTCTTATGTTGGTATGTTATAGTTGAGTAGGATATAAAATTGGGGGGTTTTTTTTTAATGGAATATAATCTCACTTTTAATATGAAAATAATGCAAAAATTTGTTTCTATACATTTCTTTTTTTAGTTTGATTTCTGAAGTTAAATAAATAATTCAATCTATTACATTTTGACATGCTTGACAACGTAGTGCTTTCATAACTCTTTTCACAGGCTTGTCGAGGAATTAATGCTTCAAAGAGTGGTGTTAGTAAAATCTCAAAACAAGTTGCCATGGCTTTTGTTAAGCGCAGTCTAGCTAGATATCGGAAATTTGAGGAAACGGGTAGAAGTAGTTTTGATGAGCCTGCACTACGCGCCACAATATTCGCTGCTCCTTCATTTGACAATGGTGCAGCATCTGTTGATTGTGTTGACCCAGGGGCTGCTGCGAATAGTTATAGAGAAGCTCATAACTGTCGATTTGATCCTAGAGCATCAGGTATGTTAATTTGTTCTCCCATAGAATATTTGATATGATACGTGTAAAAGACCCTTAATTGTTTGGGCGCTTATACTGTGTAAAGTAAAAAAGGCACTGGCGTTTGGTGAGACCCATGCAAATAAGCTGAAAGCTCTAATATATGTGCTGCATCCTGCTTTATGGGTTACTCCAAACACCTTGATGCTTTATTGAGTGTGTTAAGCATTTCATTGTTTTCATGTTAACTGTATCTTGATCTATTTTTTTCATTCTGCTCCTGCAGGAGCCCTTACAAGTATGCTTGAACAACCTCATATTGATAATCTTGACATGGGTTCATCAGCTGCATATCAAGCTCTCTCTTACTCTTCTGATCAACCTTTAGCCAAACAAGAACCAATATCAAACAGAGTGAAGAAGAGGGAAGTGTTGCTCGATGATGTTGGCGGAAGCACTTCTGTGAGAGCCACATCAGCTCTTGGCAACACTTTCTTAGGTGGAGCAAAGGGAAAGAGAAGTGAGAGAGACAGGGACCAGAACAAAGACATGCTAGCAAAAAATTCTGTTGCCAAAGCTGGTCGTCCATCATTGGGAAGCTTTAGAGGTGAACGTAAAACAAAAACAAAGCCCAAGCAGAAGATTGCTCAGCTATCAACTTCAGGGAATGGGCTTCTTGGTAGGCATGCTGAAAAAACTCATCTTGTGTACCCGTCGGTGCATACTTCTGGTGAATCAATGACTAAAAATTCCAATAAAGTTGGTAGGGAAGTGGGGTTGCTGTCCCATGGTACTGTTCCCAAGGATTCATATAAAGACACTGAAGAACCTGTTGACTTTACGAACTTGCAGATGAATGAGCTAGACCCAATAGAGGAACTAGGGGTATCAAATGATCTTGGTGGGCCCCAAGATCTCAGTTCTTGGTTGAATTTTGATGAAGATGTTTTGCAAGACCATGATTTGCAAGAACATGATTCAGTGGGCCTTGAAATACCTATGGATGACCTCTCGGAACTGAATATGCTTATGTGAAGACAAGCTTCTGTACATCCATGTGCATTATTCAAGAGTTTAGATAAGAGTGCTCAAGCTTTTGTTGAGATACAACTAACTAAGGTTATTGGAATTGGCACTTGTAATTATCGTAATTCATTCTTTTATATACCAATATTTAAAGAAGTTGTTGAAGGGGTCTGAATGTCAATGTAATCCCCAGAAATTTTCTCCTTGTAACAAATTACATCTTTATTTTAAGAGTCATTGTCATTCATTTCATTCCAAATTAGTTTCTCTAACATATTAATTTCTCTATTTCTTATAGTAGCTTTTGTGATCTATACAAGCTGTGCATTCATTTGCTTCTAGATGAAATTGAAGTCTTTGTGGCTAGTTATTTTAAGAAAGACTTATGAGTGTTTAATTTGCTATAAGTTGAAACTGATAGACGGATCAACATGTCTCAAGTTATTTAAGACAGGCCTAGGAGGGTGGTACTTTGCTCTAAAATTTATTGGTGGATCAACTTGCCATTATTGTTATTATGATACATTAAATTGTGGTGAAACAAGCGTAGAGACATGGTTTCCTGTCATAATATGATGTGCAGCAATGAGACAAGTGCTGCTCTGATGGCCGGTAAGTCCTGATTTGATCCTTTGTATCTAATCATAACATTTGAAGGCATTTTGGCATGCAAAACTTTGATTTTCTGTGGGTGTTTGCTTGTGTGAATAATACATTTTTGGAAATTGGTATCTATCAAGGACTGTGATGATGGACAATAGTAGCCAGAGAAGATTGGTTTTTCTCTGGACTGTATAGCTGTTTCAGTTTAGAAGGTTTACTTGGGATTTTGGGGTTGTTCATCTTCAATTTCCTCGTTGAACAAGACCAAAATCAAAAAATCAAGAAAAAATCAGGCCAGTGTGGCCCCTGATGTAATCATGCCAACTCATGAAGGAAATTGTCCTGTTGGATAGTCAGAGTTTTGATTTGGAATCTGCATCTGTGCTGGAGTAAAATCTTCATTCTCTTGGTGTCAGGCCTGGGGGAAGATTTCTTAAGGTAATCTTTTTATGAATTCAAATTTGATGACCAAATTTCTTTTGCTTTGAACTATCAGAGGCTGTTTCATTCTCCGTTGTATTGTGTTACAAGCAGAAAATAAGCATCCTTTTCCACAAGGTATGTGTATTCTTGCTCAATTTCAGTGTGGTCAATATGAAAAAGCTGTGGAAAAGTTTTCATATTTCTGCCCAGAAGAATTGATGAACTTGAGTTGACATTTTCTTTGGCTACATTGGTTATATCCAATTTCATTATTGGGTTCTTATGTTATATGGTTTCTAAAAGTTTTTGCTCAATTGTTGATTCTATATGTAGTCCTGCACTGGATAACTCTCATATGAAAACGTTTCTTACAATTTTCATGAATGTACTTTATGCTTTATTATAAGGTTAAGAGAGAGAGAGATAGAGTTTATTTTAAATGTTCTTCTGCGACTTTTTTGGCCTTTTTCCCCCCCTTTTTTTATTTTCTTAATAGCCCATAATTGGTGCTTGTAAACCATGAAGTGGAGTTATTATATATTTTTCTTCTTATCCATTAATGTAAATATTTATGCTTAAACTTTAGATGTTGACTTTATTTTAAACTTTCTGTGTTTTAGGTGTTGGCATTTCACAATCCGATATGCTGGTCCTGATGATTCATCGTACCAGTTATAGGTCAAATATGAAGCCAGAAACTGAAAGAGGTACTATATAGTTTTTGCTTCTTGGTTGCTTTCATATAATAAGCTGGTCACATGTTTTACTTATTTTAACAATGAAAAAAATTCTTTTCTTTAAAAAATCCCAGAAACTAAAGTGCAAACTCTGATTATTCCAAAATTATTGCAAACATATGATCTTTATCCGAGACTTACCATAATTTCCAATCACAAAGAAGATTCACAAGAGCTTCATCTATCTTTGCTTTTCTCTTATATCATCATTTAAAAGTCCTGTATATCATTTTTTGAGATACTTACCGCCTTCATCTGTCTTGGATTACAAACTTTAATGATTATTGACTCTCTTGTTCAGTTTGTGAAATGTGGAAACTCACTTTATTCACTTTTCTATACTACAGATAAACCGTTATGGTGTGTACAGACATTTGCTTGAATAAAAAGGGCTGTCAGTTTACTCAATCTCGACAAAGCTTGAGTTTGACTTTGCAAGATTGAGCTTCATACATTTCTGTTCTCTCAAGCTTTAGACATGATTGACCTAACCATTACCCCTTTCTTGACCATATCTGTTGATGATGTATAGATGCAGATATGGTCATTGATTCCTTTACTAAAAAGGTCTTCAATCTATTCCCAAAAATTCCATCATGCACATACACTGCTGAATCCTTTCTCCATACATACTGAAAATCATGTTTGGAAATATTCGTTACCTTACTGATCAACTTGCATGGTGTGAGGATGCAAAACAACTTATTAACGGTAGCCCATTCTTATTTTAGAGTGAGCCATAGATGGTGGTGTTCATTGGCTTCAGTGACAAGAAGAAGGGAAAGGGCTTAATTCTCCAGATTCCCTTTTTTTAATGTCATAACATTGGAAATTCAATTAGGTAAGGACATTTTAGTCTTTCCAATCATATTTAAAAGGATGAAATGGTATTTTAGTGGTTAAACGTGATGCACTAAAATGGAGTTTAAAATTTTGTCTAAGATGAAGGGTCTCATACACTTGCACAAATCATCATCATAAACATAAGCCAGTTCCTAGCAAAGTGGGTTCGGCGACACCAATCTAGTCTCTCTATCCTGTTCTATCAGAAATCATATCTTCAGTTAATTTGTGTATATAATTCTTGTTTTATTAACTCCATCCATGTCTTTTTAGGTCTTCATCTTGATCTATTAGGCCCTTAAATATGCTTCCTCTCACAACTTCTTACAGGTTCATCTCTAAGACTCTGCTTTACATGTTAAAACCACTTTAACCTTTTCTCTTCAATTTTATATCTAATGCATACTATGCTTAACCACTTTCAAATATTTTCATTTCTTTCTCTCAATTTTCTAACTTTGTCAAACTTTGATCTAAGCATCCTCAATGACACTTTTCTTTTGGACATTTTGTTCCTTTGCTGCCCAACATTCTGTATCATATGACATAGTTGGTCTAATTGCGGTCCTATAAAACATAATATATTGGGTTAATGCTTAATATAGTGGATGTGTTTTATATTTATTCATTTTTCAAAAACTTTATTTAAAGACGCTGAAAATATAAAACATAAGACAGAAGTAACGGCAAGATCATTACTTGAATTTTCTATTTACCTAAAATATCCTCTTTCCTCATCTCCAAATAATGGCTATGGCTTGTCAACTTTTGCCGAAACTGTAGAACAAGAGATAATAGGCATATATTGAAGCTTGCACTCACAGGAAGACCAATTGAAATCTCATGAACAGAGCAGAAAACATGTTTTGAGTATTTGTTATATATTGTTCCAACTTCGTGAACAGAAGGTTTTCATGCTTCAATTGCTCTCTCCTATGTTCTTCTTTTCCTCCAATCTCTCATGTCCTTGTCTTTTCCCCTATTCCTGTCTCTTCCCCTTCCCTTCTATCAGTTTCTCTCTCTCTCTTCCTTTCTCTTTCACTTCAATTTTGGTGGACCCTTCTTCGTCTCTCTTTTCTTCTCTTTTTCTCTCTCCCCATCACTTCTCAATCTCCCCTTCCATTTTCTATTATCTACTGAAGTGTTTATTTTTGTTTCTTTATTCTTTTTTCCTCTTTTTAACCCTTGAAAACAACAGGCTTGCCAATATTGTACAGGACCAGCCATAGGCGGTTTCGGTGTCAACTGTCTTACATTTTAGGGTATAAGTTTGGAGAGGCATTTGCTTATTCTTACGGTAGTTTGAATGTCATAATGGATTTTCATTCTTGCCACAAATAGTCTTAATACAAATGGTAGGGAAGAAGAAATGGGAACTTGGGACACAGATTTTAATAGCATGACTAATGATTTTACTGATGCTTAAAATTTACTTATTCTTGTCTTTCTAGAGCTCTGTTATTTTTATTTTTTTTAAAAGGTTTCCCTTGTTTATGGTTTTATATTCCCTAAAAAATATTAAAATAATTTTACCTGTGCCACTTGAATTTTTTCTCAATTTGTAATGGAGTGAAATTACCCCACAAAATGTGTCATAAGGGCTGTGTAGAGTGAAATTTCTACGGTGGAAACTGTATACACTGCACTTATGAGTAGAATATCGAAAAAATTCTAACTGAACATGCCTAGTTAATCTAGTTCAGAAATGCTATGAGCATCATTAATTCATTCAAACAAGCATGCTTGCATACGAAAGATTTCATGAGATGCATGTGATGAATTGTAATACTGCTAAGATGCCCAGTTTAATAGATCTCAAGTCAAATCTACAGAATTCACTAATAAAGTTTTCACATAAGTGAGAGTGGAGCGAAGATCTGAAGATTTGGCAGTTTTATTAGTTATTTCGTATTTCATTCTTTTAGTTGTTTATAAGTGAAGGATTTGAACATGAATGTAACTTTCTTATTTCATAGAGTCAAACCTCAAGTTAAAATCGTGATAATGGTTTGAGTGGATTTTTAATTTCCTCTGTATAAACTTAAAGAAATTTATCTTTTTAGTGGATTCTAAAGTTAGTTGCCATTTGAAATTCAATTAGAAGATGGGTTTACAATCCAGTAAAATTCGTAATCATGGACAGTTCTGTTATGCAAGTATTGTGGGTGTAACACTCCATGTTTTAATAAAACGCTCAAGGGGAAAAGTTTAAAAAACCCATCAAAGGAGGTGAAGTTACTTATTAAGTGTAGCCAGGTTTTCAATCTATTAGCTAACTATTTAAATGCAAACAGGTTTTCAATGATAGGATTAATTCCATAGTCTTAAACCAAATGCTAGGGATAATCATTGTTAATTTGTTATTGATTCAGTTATCCTCTCTTCAGTGGTAAATTAAGCCTATCTATTTTACTGTCTATTTCACAAATAGTCAGTATTGAAATGGTAGACATTTTTGCTTTTCATATTCTCATTACTAGTCTGAAGAATATTTGGGAATTTCAAATGCGCTTCTAATAGATCTGCCATAAATAATGGGAGTTACTGCTTTTAAGAGTTGCTTTGCTTTGACATGTTTGATGTTATATCAAGTTGATGTTTGTTCGGATTGGTTTCATGCATAGACAATTACTACCAGCTTTTCATTTTAGGATGCCTTGAAGAACTTGTCATATAATCAAATTTCTTGTTATAGTTCCCGGCACATCTTTCTTGGCTCAGCCATCTCTTTGAATATCCGGAAGGTCATGGTCTCTTTGATTCAATCCCTGAGGACCATCAAACCTGCATCTAAAGGCTTGGTTGAGAGTGGTCAAGAACTGGCAATAAGCTAGGTGGTGTCAGTGGACTCATTCTCACTCATCTAATAAATTATCCCTGTTAGTTGTTATGTTGGTTTGTCTATGGATTATGCACTTAAATTTCATGGTTTAATAAGTGCATTGGGTTGCTTGACATTTTGGAACAAACACACTTTTTTTTTCTTCAATGCTGTTTTTAGGTTGATTCTCTTGTAGTTCTAATAAGTTCAGGTAGCATCTCCTAGGGGTGCTAAACGCCGGCCCGGCACTGCTCGGGCCCGTTTAGCAGGGGCCGGCGGGCCGTGGCATGTGCGGCCCGTTTAGCCAGGACCCCTGGCCTGGCACGGCACACCCCAGCTAGGCCAGGGGTATTAAAAATTAATTTTTTAAAATAAGCAAGAAAAAATCCAAAAAAATAGTAAAAAATTACAAAAAAAATCTGAAAAATATTTTTATTATTCACAAAATTGTCTTACACATATTGGGATAGATTTTGATCAAAAAAATATAAATTAATTAATTATAACAAGTACAATTACAGCTTTGCAAATAATACATAATCACTTGAACAAATAATACTGCATCACTATAGTATAAGCACATCCCAACTAGGTTGGCACCCACTCATCTATCTTTCATTTGCAGTTTAAAAGAAAAAAGAAAGAAAGTAAAGTTCCTACACTTTGATTAT
Organism: Buxus sempervirens; assembly: GCA_947561395.2. Lineage (NCBI taxonomy): Eukaryota > Viridiplantae > Streptophyta > Magnoliopsida > Buxales > Buxaceae > Buxus > Buxus sempervirens. The sequence goes on from OX387182.1 coordinate 5,175,392, forward strand.
AAAAAATATAACAAAACTTAGACTAATCTGGATGACTAAATTCATCAATATTCAAATCATCGAAGTCTCCAGCAAGTTGATCATCTTCATATTCCTGATCTCTCAGTTCCGCCCTTAACCAATCTGTAAGACAGACACATATTTGCACTATCTCCGGCGTTAATCTTCTCCTGTAGTCGTTCACGGTTCGTCCACTTGCGCTAAAAGCTGATTCCGATTCAACTGTGGACACCGGAACCGTTAGTAGATCATGTGCCATGGCGGCAAACACAGGATAACTAACCTGATTTTGCTTCCACTATGTCAAAATGTTAAAAGAATTATGCTCTTCCATAGTATTGAAAAGTATTTGGGGGTTTTCTAAATAAATCCTTAACTCAGATGATCCCCCACTACTAGATGCTGGTCGTTCTCCCTTTCTTCTCCCGTTTAAAAAATTCCAAGGGGAATTATCTGGTAGTGCTTGTTGGGTTTGAGTCTGACCTTGTCTATTACAGCTAGTATCATATTCACGAAAAAGTCTTTCTAATAGGGTTCTTATTTTACGTATATCTATTTGAAAAAAGAATTCATATTCTCATTTATTCCATCTATTAAGTCTTCTACTCCTAATTTAATTCTAGGGTCTATTACAGTAGCTAAACAATATAAATTAGGCATATCTTGCCAATATTTTAAAATTTTGGCTTCCATTGCAGGGCAAATATCCTTAGCAACGGGCATGTTTTTATATTGTTGAAAGCAAATACTTATTTGATATAAACAAGTTAAAATACTCGGGGATGTTGGGTGATAAACCGCTAATAAATATATTGTTGCATCATAAAAAACTTTTAAAAAATCTCTTAAAACTTCTGCTATTTGCCAATCAAGTTCTATTAGTTCACTTTGAGGCACTTTAGTTTTATAAAAGTGTAAGTTCTTGTTTTAATGTTAGTGCAGCTTCTAGCATTAAATATGTAGAGTTCCACCTATGTTCAACATCTAGGGTAATTTTTTTAGGTTGCTTTCCTAAACTTTCACAATAATTTTTAAATTCTCTAGCGTTTGTGCTAGATTGTTTTAAATATCTTACTACATCTCTAATATTTGTTAAATGATGTTGGACAATTTTAAGCCATTCTGCACAACTAAATTTAGGATGTAACAAGCACACCTAACATGAAATAAAAATCCATTTATATTTAAGTTTAAATGTTGTTTTAATATATCTACTGCAAAATTATTAGCACTTACATTATCAAGTGCTAGAGCCATTATTTTATTTTGTATTTTATATTTTCTTATATTTTTTGCTATAGTATTTGCTATATTTAGTCCAGAATGGCTAGAATCTAGTGCTTCAAAAGTTAGTATTCTTTTTTCCATATTCCAATTTTCATCTATATAATGTGCAATTATAGCTAAATAACTTATTTGTTGTCTACTTGTCCAAATATCTGAGGTTAAAGCTACCTTAAAGTTATTGTTTGAAAAAGTTTCTATTAATCCAGTTTTCATTTTTTCGTATAATTTTATAGCATCCTTTCTTAAAGTATGGCGTGAGAAAGATTTAAATTGTGGTGCTAGATATTTGGTTATTAAACGGTTAAATCTTTTAGATTCTATTAATCTAAAGGATAATTCTTCTTGTATTACCCACTTTACTATTTCAAGCCTAGTTTCTTCTTGATTAAAAACAAAATTACCAAAATTAACATTACTGCTGGAAATTTGGGCTTGCCTAGGGTCTATTTGGCTATGTTTTAGAAGGCATTTCTGCAAATGCCATTGCAAGTGGCTTGTACCACTTTTTCCTTTACAACTAAAATTTTTCTTGCAGTGGTTACAAACTGCCCTCTCTTTACTCCCTATATTTTCAATTGTAAAATTGAGCCAAACATTGGAGGTTCGACTCCTCTTGGTGCTCCTAGGTGGTAGGGAAGATGATCTCATCTCTTGGAAAGACAACTCGGTTTCATGATCTTGGATGGGAGGGTCACCATATGGGGATTGGGTTATATCATCAAAAAAAGTTGGGTCAGAATAGGGTCTAAAAAATTCCCTTTCCTAAGTGTTAAAGAAAATAGGATGCCTAGGGTCCTTTATCAAATTTTGGAAAAAAAAATTCTTAATAAATAATATAATAATAAATTTTGGGTGATACACTAATTTATAAGAAAGGTAGAAGAAGAGATTTACTTATATATATAATATTTATACTAATTTTAAAATTAGAAAATTAAATAGAAGAATACCTCTTTAGAATGAAGCTTGAACTTTGCAGTTGAAGCCTTCAACCTTCAGAGTCCAATTTCCCACTTCTGATGCTTGAACAATTTAAGCAAAGAACTATTTCTTGATAATCAATTAGAAGAGAGTAAGAGATTGTAGAAGCGGTGTGGTTTGGAGTGGGAAAGGGTAAGCCTATTTATAGAAAATTAAAAGTGGCTTTTTACCACCTTTACCCTCCAATATGATTGTTATTTGGCAGTTGGGAGGGTAGAAAAGGTCTATTAATAATCAATTACAACTATACCCCCCTCTCCCAATATGGCTGTTATATAGCTGTTGGGGGAGTAAAAGAGGCAAAAAAGTGGTTTTTAACCACTTTTTTGGAGGGAATAGAGAGCTAGCCCTCAACAGGCCAGGCGGGCTGGCACGCTTAGACGCGGGCCCAGGCCGGCGCGCGTGTCGGCGTGCCGCAGTCCCAGGCCCGATAAGCAAGCCTACCATCTCCTTGGTTTGTAAGGCAAATAAGTCCCCTAGCCATTGAAGAAGAGCTACTATACACCTATGATTGTGTAAACAAGTCAGTTTTTTTTTTAAATTTAAGCTAGCCCGCATATTTTTATGCCATGCCATAAAGGACTTTCTCATAAACTGATTTTTACTAGAAACATTATACTTTTTCTCTGTATTTTTGTGCTTCTACTTTTCTGTGACATGAAGATGAAGCCCAATTTAGTTGAAAAAACCATTTTCTTGCTTAACTTGGTGACCCTTCAGTTCCTGAACTGTGAAATTGTTCTCTTTTGTTTCCTTGTTAAACAATGTTTCCTTTCTAGATATTTTAGCTTCCTTAACAGTATTATTAACAGTATTAGAATTAGTCAAGTTATTTTTTATTCTTTAACTAGAATTAAAAATCGTGAAGTTTGATCTCTCATATATGTGGTTCTCTTGTATGGTTGACAGTGTAATGTTGGATAAAATTTTTTTTTTTTGCGAGTATTTTTTTGAATAAAGTTCATCATATTCTCTTCTAGAGGTGGCAATTGTGACCCGTGGCCTGCCAACCCCCTGAACCCACCTGGGATAAATGGGTTTGGGTTGACCCATTTAATAATTGGGTTTGGGTTTAGGTTTTCTCAACCTGTCTAAAAACAGGCCAACCTGCACCCAACATGTCAACCCGTTGGGTACCCATTTAAATTTAAAGTTTCCTTTATTTTTATCTCTTATACCCAATTTATATTCTATCTTATTATGTTATCAAGTACACTTAATTGGTTAAGCATGTTAATTTAATATTATGAGACTTTAATCATTAAATTCTTTTTATGGCTAATTTTATTTTATTATTTTTGAGAATTAATAATATTGCTATATATATGCAAGTTTTTTATTTATTATACAATATATAGGTAATATGAGTATATAGTTGTATTACATAAACTTTAAAGTTATATTTTTAATACAATGCATGTGAGACTAACTATCATAATTTTATTTAAATTCATTTAATTGCTTTTCGGTATTTCTAATATTCTTCTCAAGTAAATTTCGCTTATTTTTTTAATTTTGTGGAAAATAAATCATGTTTATTAAGTGTTTCTATGTTATTTATTAAGGTTTAACTATATTAAATGGAGTTTTTATATAAAAATAATTGGAATTAAAATAGAAACAGAAATTAATTAAAAAATAAACCGGTTGGGTTGGGTGCAACCCATTTATTGTCAGGTTGGGTTTGGGTTGGCGATTTCTCAACTTGTTAGTAAACGGGTTGAACCCAACCCAACCCATTTAGCTATCAACCCGTTTATAACCCGACCCATTTCCACCTCTATTCTCTTCACTAATGTCTCCCCTATTTTGGTGTATTAATCTCTTTTATTATTCGAAGGCTATCAAGGTGTGGTGTTTAAGAGAAGATTTGTATGTAGGGTTGTTTTGGGTCCTTGCAGTTGGTATCAAAGCCATGTTGATCCAGAGGTTGGTTTTTGACTAGGGTTTGTGGTTAATGATCCTTGTGATTAGCTACTGAAGGCAGAATAAACCCAAGATTCTTGAATTTCTGAGCATGACAATTCAGAGACTTGAAAGGGAGGCCCTAAAACCATAGTGATCCTGAGGAGAAAGGTGAGCTAAAGAAATTGATTTATATCTCTGAAAATGGATATTTATATAACATCAGAGAAGTTGGTACACTAGGTATAAAAGTTTGAGTTTGAATGTGATCCAGGGGATTGCTTTCCAAAGAACCATAACATGGAATGTTAAAAATAATTCAAGAAAAGCAAGCAGAAAGACTAATTAAAATTAGGTAGAAGGCATTGCGGCAATCCATTTTTAGAAATTATGTCCTAGATTTGGAATCCTTAATTGAAGTGTAGGTGAAGCTGAATTATTTTTGTTCCAAGTTTCTAACCACGGATGTCAATGTTTTTTACCAGTAGACTACTCGATGGATGATTTGAGCGCAATGAAATGAATGTTCACATTGTCAAAATCCAATGGAAGATATTTTAAGGGCAGAATTTTTTGAAGAAACTGAAAAGGCAAAACAATATATGAAAACAAATCCCAATTCGGTAGAAATTTGTTTTTCTTGATTTATTTTTATTAGGTTCATATGGACTGCCATGAAAACGACATGGAGGATGGTGCTTCCTCATTCAAAAGATGATGACGGTGAATATATATATATATATATGAATGATAAGAAAGTTTCATTGGATTCAGAAAGTGAAATCATTGTTTTGAAGAAATCAGTTTTCAAGAATCACTGGAGGTATGCAATATAGGAAATGTAATGGAATTATCTTGGTATCCTTGGTTTGAGTCAATCAAGTGACAGGATTGAGAATTCTTGTTATGTCCCATGCAGAATAGGATCAAAAGTTGAAAAAACTATGATTAAAATCATGTTGAAAATACATGTGTTTTTAGGTTTCCACATTCTGATTAGGATTGAAATCCGACATTAGGTATATTGGAATCGTATTATACCAGATTGTTGGAATTTATGAAAATTGGATGGATTTTTTTAGTGCTTGTTAGTTGTTATTAGGAACAGTATTAGTGATTTCAATATTGGTTGGGTAGTTATGAAATCATTCATTAATCCGTAAAGTACAAATATGAAGCATGAGATAGACAAGATTCAATCATGGGATCATGTTTAAGATGAATATTGGACAAATTTTTTTTGATATAAACATTGCACAATCTATTCACAGCAGTCATGATGACACTTGTGATTTTTGTTGTTGGTGGAATCAGAAAGCATGGTTTAAGGGAAACGATTTGAATCTAAGATTTCCTTGTTAAACTGAGTTTCCTTTTTCTTCATCAAAAAAGGAAAAAGGATTGATGCCTTAAGCCAACCATTTATGATTGGTTAAATTGCAGGTAAATGAACAAGGATCTTAAGAAGTTCAAAATTAAATAAGTGATAAGAGAGATAAAAGTGTCAACTAGTTAGGGCTTCAGGACAAGGGAATGATTTCTTTGTTTTTGCTTTTCATATATCTACTTTTGCAATGATTTCTTTGTTTTTGCTTTTTATATATCTAGTTTCCCTTTTCATAATAGATTAATGGTACAGTGATTCTTATCACCTTTTTGTAAATTTTTCTTTTTCTTTTTCAATAATGTTCCTCAAGCTTCAGGCATTTTTTCATTTTCTATTTTATAATCTCCTTTCTCCTTTTATTATCTAGATAGATTAATAACCTGTTATGTTCTTTTTTACTTGCCAAATGGTTGCTAATTTTCATTTTTTTTATTTTTTAATTTTAATTTTTGCTTTATTCTCATTTTACAGTTGAAGGCTTCACTTATGTACTCTCAAAGCACATAATTGTCTTAAATCATTATCTAAATATAAATGTGTTCCTATTTGATACAAATTCAACAATGATTGGTATTTTAATCTTTTTCAGTACATTCTTGTTATTGGTCGTAAACTTAAGATGGCCGAGTGAGAATCCATAGCCTTTAAGCAGGTCATTAAGATCACTTGATTAATAATTATGTTTCATAATAACAACTATAATATGTAACAGTAAAAAGTTTTTTGTGTTATGTATGTGCTCCTTATTTGTTAACTTTTGTATTGTTATTCTATTACTACTACATAATAGGGTATTTTGCATGCATGTACTTGTACCCCCTTGGATAGGCCTTAGACAATCCATTGGGGTGTGCAGGTGAGGGGTCCTTCCTTAACAAGCTCACTAGCTCATGCATAATAACTTCTCATATTATTCACAATGGCAGACTCTAGATAGATTGTGCCATCATACCAGATTGAAGGTAAACCGACTGGTATACCACTTGACTTGACAAAGACCATCTGCGAAAGGACTTTTGATAGATAAAGTTCCAAAGAAGAAAACGAAGAGAGCAGAGTTCTGTTGGAAATCCATATGGTTTGTTCCAATCATGCTTGGGAGGCATCACCACTAAATAGTGATGTAACAAACACCTCATCATATGTTTGGCTTCATCTCCTCTATAATAAAAATTCTGGGATTACAGGAAGATGGATCTTTGAAAGCAATTTGGGATACTACAAGATCATGCAAAACTTATATTCATGTTAAGTATTAGGTGTTTATTTAGTTTTCTTGAATTCAGGCCAACTATCTGCTTCTGTATATGTTTACATTTTAGATGTTGTTTTATACAGATCTTATGATTTCATTCAATCACTTACATTGAACTTGAAGCTGCAGATCTGCTTATCGACAAAAGCATGAAAATCAGTGTCAGGATGAACAATTTAGGTGCATATCATGTGAATAAGTTACTACTGCTGCTAATAAACCTTGTTGTGATGGTGTATGATGGAGAGAAGTTAAGATGTCTGTGGGTGGGTTTCATGGCCATTTGTTCTCCTTTTTGGTTTTTCATACTCCGAAATGGACCTTACTGAAAAATCAATGTGAGGTTAAGTAAATCTGGCTTGATTGATTTATAGAAATATAAATATTGGAGCTCTTACAATGATAGATATGGTTAATGGGATAATTTATATATTTTGTCCTCTTTTACTTTTGAGCAGGGATGGGGTGACCCTATAGTCGTAACGAAGGCTGCGTTTGGATTTCGAGAGAAAATGTAAGTAACTAAAGAAGCTGTTTTTATACCTTGATATAGAAGTTTGAAATAAGTAGGATTAATTAACTATTTTTAATCATTTCTTTTCTTTTCTCTAACTACTAGTTGTAATCTCTTAATGCCCAAATGACATACTAATGGTCAAACTGCAATGTCTGCATAAGAAAGTATTTTGGATTCAAAAGGTGTGAGCATTTTTGTAATGCAAACTTCATCCCTCTTTGGCATTTATTCTGATCTTATAAATGAATTTGAATTCTCGGATTGTGTTTTAAGAAACGAGAAATAGATTCAGAAGTTTCAGCAATTTAAAAAAATAAATAAATAAATAAATCAGAAGCTTTATTTGCTATACATAAGCTTATGAGCAACTTTATCTTTCATGCAGCTGATGGTGAAACATGCGTACAAGTCTCTATATGAAGCCAATGAAAAATGGAGTGCTCCTGCAGATATACTCTCTAACATCAAATGCGTCCTTCATTTCAAACTAGCAATTTGAGTTTTGAAAAGCAAAGACACTGTTAGCTGCATGCAATTACAAAGATAACAGTCAATGTACATATATTGCTTATCTTCTTAAGTCAGCTCGGAATCAGCTATGAATGATGTGTTAATAAACATCAGTTATGAGTCATAAATTTCGTGTATTTCGTTTGTGCACTGCAAAAATTTGTTGAGATATCATATTGGAGCCCTCCTGTATACATAGTTTCACCTTTACCTATCAACTTAAGGATTTAAGATGCAATGGTTGTTTAACATGATATCAGAGCGGGAGGTCTTGTATTCGATATTCGACTCCTGAAAAAAATTGCCTTGCAGTTATTTATATCTAGGGTGTAAATGCCTTGTGTTAGGTATGTTTGGAAGGGGATATTAAGGTCAAATTTCAAGGTCAAAATATTTTGTGTAACTTGTATGGGGAGAAAATAGGTAAGGTGTTCCACCGCATAGGGTCACTTTTTGGCCTACGTATATAAAAACAGTCCATCAACAATCTCATTTTATAGAAAGTAGTAGTTTCTCAAACTTAATTGACCTATAGGGTCACTTTTAAAAAAAAAAAAAAAAAAATAATGTCACTTTACTGTTTCTAAGAAATGCTTGTATATATGTATGATGCGCTTGTGACCCATGTAAGATATTTCATCTCTCAAGTATGAGCATGTAAATATGTTATGTCTCCCAAGTAGGATGTGCTCCTATTTCACATAGGGAAGCTTATATCTTACGTATAATGCGCTCATATCCTAAATAAGTTTTGCTCATATCTTTTATTTTTTTGGTAATGGCTATGCTCATATATTACGTTGTTATATCTTGTAATTTAATTATTATCTCTAAAAGGTAACCTTTTTTGGAAATAAGTTTTTGATGGACCCTTTTTACAAATACCCAAAAGCGACTTTTTCATAATTTCCCCCAAAAAAAAAAAAACTAATCCAATGGTGTAACATGGCTTGAGAGTGTATTGGATTGTCAGCACCCAAAACACAATCTGCAGAGGAAACAATCTCCTTGTTGGTAGGCATGTGAATGCAATCTCCTTGTTGGTAGGCATGTGAAATTCACAATCTCCTTGTTGGTAGGCATGTGAATGCAATCTCCTTGTTGGTAGGCATGTGAAATTCACAATCTCCTTGTTGGTAGGCATGTGAATGCAATCTCCTTGTTGGTAGGCATGTAAAATTCACAATCTCCTTGTTGGTAGGCATGTGAATGCAATCTCCTTGTTGGTAGGGATGTGAATGGGTCAGATCGTGACCTGTTTACCGTTCGTTTTGAATTAAATAATCCGATTTAATCGAATTTTTACCAATTAAATATCTGGTAGGTTGGATTGAGATTTGAAAAATCGGATTTGGATTCGGATCTTGGTGGATCCGGTCTAAAACCGACCCCTTTATAGGCATTGTGGGGAGGTATACGTAAACACGTGATGTCACGTGCCAATATGCTTCACGACCCGAGTAATGAAACGCAAACCGCAAGGTAGGAATAGCGTCTTTATCTTATATTATGACCATAAAAAGTCTAACCGACGCAAACCGCATGGTAGGATAGGAATAGCGTCTTTATGTTATACGAGCATAAAAAGTTTAACCGAGATTTATTATTTATACGTGGCTGGCTTGCTTTCGGGATCAATGATCTTAACGTTGAGTACTTGCGAGATGCTGGGTATGAGATTCTGTTTACTTTTCAAATATTTCAAAGCATTGTTTCCTTTTCCATTTCCTTAAGAAGTTATTGATCATGTGATCGAAACCCCTGTTGAAACTTTCTGGTGACTTGCTTATTTCGATTTTCCAGTGTATTTTTGGTTTTAGTTTCTTCTATTTCGCTTCTATTTAGAGGATTTGATCGTTTAATGCCACTGACCATTTTGTGTAATCTTCCAGCTTCTAACTTGGTGGGGAGCTCAATTTCACTGAAACCCAGATAAGGGGTTTCTGCAAGACTTTTGGTAGGTGGGTCAATCCGTAAAAACAAATAAATTGATTATACCTTCTGAAAAGAAAAATGTAATGAGAGAAAACTTGTTATGTTCTTGGGGTAATGTTACTTTTTCTTCATTCCTTTCCCTCTTTGATTCTTGTGTTCTAGTAAATGATTCTGTTGTATTGTAGGAAATCTAGCATTGTTTGACTAGTCGTCAAATTTCTAGAAACCAATTCAGAACCACCTGCAGCAGAGGAAAAAAGAAATGAGTTTCGGTATATCTAGGCTGATTGGATTGAAGGCAGCAGTTCTGTTCTTGGCATTTGCTTACCTCCGAAGCTGTGGCTTGACCTTGTTCTCAATTCCTTTCTTATATGCCTCTTTAGTGGATCTTTTAGTCTCTGTTGCATCCCATCCAACCATTAACCTTCCTCTGCTTTTGGGGAAGAGCTCTGATGGTAGCATCCCCATTTGGTCTATAATTCTTTTTAGCCCATTCTTGTATTTTGTTCGTATTTTTTCATCATTGCGGAGATTGAAGAGTAGGGAACCGCCTTATACTGAAGTTTATGAAGGTTTATATGTTGGAGGATGGCCTTGTACATTGGATAGATTGCCTCCTGGTGATCCTGCTGTCATTGATTGCACATGTGAACTTCCAAGAATTGCAGCTCTCTCACAGAAGGCTTATCTGTGTGTTCCAACATGGGATACAAGGGCTCTTCAACCAGCTGATATTGAATCTGCAGTTCGTTGGGCTTGTAGAAAGAGAGCTCAAAAAAGGCCAGTCTTCATCCATTGTGCTTATGGTAAGTTCTGAGTTTTAAAGCAAAAAGTCATTTTCATGAATTATTAGTGGTGTTGCCTTGTTTATTTGAGCTCCCTACTTCTGGTTGTTGTTTCATTTTTCTTTTTCTTTGGGTTAGATAGTTACTGTTTTGTAAATTCCCAAAATTTGTTTATTCCATCAGTATGAACACATCCCTTGGAAGTTCTATTTGTAATCAGAGGTCATATAATATTGTTCTAATGCATCTTTGCAACTTTTTTCTGCTATCCAAACAAGACGTCTTTCTGGCATTCCTAGACAGGTATGTATAGCACACACGCAAACACACATATGCATATGAATTTCAAATTTTAGCATAACACAAGCGTGTTTTCACCAGTCAAATCTATGATATTATCATCTCTTCACGAATGGTTTTATACTATATGCTTGGACTATGGACAACAGCTGCTTCTTGGAAACCAAATTTTGTTACCCATTTGACATGTAAAAAGCCTCTGGCTTCCTTTGTATCCTATTTTCCTATTTTACTATCACAAAGTTTGTCATTATATAGTGACCTTGCCACTTAAATGCTCCAATCTTGTCGAGTACCTATTTTTATGAACTGGGTCATGTTTAATCAGCTTAAAGATGCAGGTTTAGAATTATATACTCAGCACACAGTTTCCTACCATCTGTTCTTGGGTTTGAACAATAGATAGATCTCAATATATGTGTTGAAGTTACTTTCTCTCTCAGCTTTTTTTGTTTTTCCCTGTCTGCTCGTGTGTTAACAGAAAGGTATTTATTACTTTAAGATTTTCAGAATTTTTTATGAAGGGAAGCAATACAACTGTACTCAAGGTCCTTGATATCAAGTTGAAAAAAATTTGTGTTTTGAAGGATTCTGTGTGGTTAGCTTGCCTCTTGAACATCACTCATGAGTTCCATTATATATATATATATATATATATATATATATATATATTTACCGGTATTAACTGAAAACTTTTAGCAGCTACATATTATCAAATTTTAATATGTTTGAATTTGAAAGTAAAACATTTATTTTGATGTTCCAACCAAGTTAGAGGTTAGGAAATTCTTACAATAAAAATTATTGCGAACATATATATATGTAGCTCAGATTAAAAATTTTCGTTTTTTTTCAAGTATTGATGCGTTTCGAAAGGAGAAAATTGCTTAGTTGCATCACTGGCAATTTTTTTGCGGCGTGCCAAGCGAAATGGGTTGAAACGGGCGATAAATAGAGGAAAAATTGATTTTTTTTTTTAATTTTCATTAGCGATTTTTAGTGGCGTGCTGGCGAAATTTCAACAGAATCAGAAAAAGCAAATTTTTTTTCCAATTTTTGCCTTCTCATTTTTTCCAATGTTTTGTTGCGGCGTGCCGATTTTTTCAAGGATCTGCATACCCATCGGCACCGAAACTCAAAACCTTGCTTGTAATTATATGAACCTGTGGGCTTGGTTTGATGGTGCTTGTAAAAAAGTGATTCATGTTGTGATTCCCAGACCCATTCGAACCTCATACACATGCGGACCTGATACCCTTAATGAGTGTTCAATGAAATCTCCTTTTTAATTCTTCCTTCTTCTTTTTTACTTTCGGTTTGGAGCAGGGGTAGGATACAAACTAACTATTGTCATCTTCATATTACTTTAGGTGTGGGTTTGGCATTTCCTACCCCATATGTAATCAGGTTGCATTGGGTATATATTTATTGCATAAGCAGTTGAATATGTTGGGCTCATCAGAAAGGTAGAAAAGGCACCCTGTAACTTGCATAATTTTTCATTACATATCTTATCTGGAACTTATTTTTGTCAGTCAATATTGAGGAAAATTTAATTTACGGATTTATCTAAGTCACAATAAGTTTGTGTTATTATATGCTTATTTTATCCTAGTTTGCTTATTTCCTATGAAGCATTGTCATTTGTTTGTCCTAAATTTGATTTTGTTCTTATAGATGGATCAATGCTCTGCAATTTGTGTTGCCTAATGGTGGTTATTTGAAACCGTGAACAGGTCATGGGAGAAGTGTCTCGCTTATGTGTGCGCTATTAGTTGCACTGGGGATAGCTGAAGACTGGAAAGCTGCTGAGAGGATAATCCAAGAACGGCGGCCTTCCATACACTTGAATGCTCTCCATCGTGAAAGTTTGGAAGAATGGTCTAAATACCGGTTGTCTTCTAAAAATAATGAAGGATCCGTTGTTAGTACTATAATTCTATCCAATGCTTCTAGAAACTAGAGATCAACAAGCAGATGCAAGTAATATTTCTTTATCACACAAGTAGACATATTTTACAAAATATCACATTTAGCTGTTGGATTTTGTTTTTCTTTTTCCTTCTAATTTCATTTGGTTCTATTGATATTGTTATAGGCTTCAGAGAAATAATAGATCATATGATTAAGATTATCTTATTTGAACCAAGTGATCTCATAAGTCAAGATCTGTCTGTCTCCCATGACTATTACTCTTTGCCTCAGCCTCAAAGAACAAGATTCATTTTTATATATCATGACAAAGTCATTGCACCATATACTAACAATGTATAATTGTGGGATTAATGATGTCTCCCACAGTCCCATTTGCTCATGTTCCATTTCTGATTATCAAGTAATTTCCACTATTTAAAACAAAATATGACCTTGAAAAGGGGAATTTGCTCATTTAAATTTAGATGATACTGAATTCCTCTTCTAAGTACATCAGTTTCCTTTCATGCAAATCTTTGGCAACTAGATTGTTATGATTTAAATATTGGATCATGCACTGATGATAATTTAGAACAAAACTGTTCAATATTGTTTATGTCTAAAGATTCCCATCTTAAGATTAGATTTGAGTGAGGCCAACAGGCTATGTTCAGTCTGCATCAACTATTGATTGATTGCAAGAGGTCAGTCCTCGATTCTAAATTTGTATATATGGAAGTAGTTCCATGGAGTTGAGGTATGATGAGGGGTAGCGGTCATATCACCAAGTGAGAGGCCATCTAGTAGTTGCATATTCCTCTTCTTCTCCATCTAATGCAAAAACCTCTTTTGCCTTGTGGCTGAATGTCTGATAAAACAGCCACATGACATTTCTTTTAAACCAAAGGGGAATGGATTACTTCTCATCCCTTTCACTATAGAACAAAATTGTGAAATGATATTAAGATCTCCAAATAGCTATTACTTGCATAACTGTAAAATTGGTAGATGCATATCTCTCTTCTTCTCCATCTAATCCCTTGCTTTTTAACCATTGCTTCACCTCTATTTTCGTAACTGTAAAACTACTTATTCTTATTTGTATGTTGTACCTTCGGTTAAATGTTTGACCTTAAGATCTCCAAAATGGTAATCTCTTTAAGTTTGCCAACTTTTACCAAGCCCTGTTTCTTCTCCTGTTACAGTGACTACAATATCCTTTCTAATGATCAAATTATACTTGAAGGAATGACATGTTCCCCTTGGTATAGAAACTAGGTCCTTAAAGGGATACATTCCTTTCCTTTTTTTTTTTTTGCCTTCTTAAAAACCTGGAAATATATTTATATTCTTGCTAGTATTTCTCTTTGTAATTTTCTTGATATGATGGATTGGATGGTATACTAATTCTGTCTGTTGAACTCATTGAGCACTGCATTGCCATAAATGAATTTTTTTTTCCTTTAATGGTGCTATGGAATCAATGCAAATCTACTACATTTCACTTGGTAAAATATTCAGACGCTGCCGCTTGTCTCAGGAAAGTGTGACCAGGAGAGAGCATTGCAGATTCAAACTAAGCAGCAATACCAGCGACCACTATGATCAGAGAAGGGCGGGTAGGGAACTGCCTATGTTTTTCATTCCAGATTATTCATGGAGGATGACACAAGTTCAACCATTTTATTTCCGCCGATTGATTATAAGATAAATGTGTTACTTTTTCAATGTCTGTAATTCTAATAGCTAGCTTTTGGCCATGGAAGATTTTTCTTGTTCATCTTCTTTTTACTATTGCTGATGTGGGCTTGGGAAAAAGATGGATTTGAAGGTTTCAAAAGAGGAAAAGAAGGGATTTGTGAATCAAGGACTGTTAGCCTAATTCATACCCAATGATTTGATAGTAAGTGGCAAACCAAACTGATTTCTTACAATAAATATTTTTCCAGTTGAAAACTCAAAAAGATGGCTTTTTTCTCATTGAAATTTCTAAGTATTCCTTTTGGATGTAAGAAGGGAAGGGTTATTATAAAGGGAAAAAAGGAGGGAAGGAAATAAAACCCCCTTAATCTTCAATGGTCAGATTCTATGGTTGTAAAGACCTTTTATATTTTTTTTGGTCTTTATTTAATTTTTTATAATCATCGGCCATGGTTAGTAATGACTGGAAGGTCCTTGCAACCTCTACAGAATTAACATTTTTACTTATTTTGGTATAATGGAAAATCTGGGAAGCCACAAATATGGCACCATCTGGGAGTAAACCAACTAAATGCAACCTAACAAGTAATACCCTTCGATCAAATGAGTCTTTGCTTTGACGGTTTTTCAAGCACAAGCACAAGCAAAAGCCAAATGCATATTGCATTGCGGCAAAGCAAGTTTGAAGAGGGCCCTGATCATTAGCAATATAATATATTAAATTATTTTCGTTTTGCATGCTAATCAGCCGTGCTGGAGTAGCTCAGTTGGTTAGAGCGTGTGGCTGTTAACCACAAGGTCGAAGGTTCAAGCCCTTCCTCTAGCGATTCTTTCACTTTTTGTTTATTTATTTTGCTTAGGAAACTTTTTTCTTCTCTCTACTATTCACTTCAGTTCAATATCCAAATTCCTGCAAAACCAAGAAAGATCAGAAAATTGTGCCACAGCCTTGACCCCCCCACAGCAGATAAAAGATAAGAGACACTCCAAGATGTGTTTTACAGTACGAAATGGAAATTTTTTTTGCCCCCACAGCAGTAATAAGCGTGTTGTTCTTCGTATAAAGATGATTTTGCTGGCAGAGTTAAGATTAAGCTAAGCTCGAATTGATCTCTGCTCGCTTAAAACTTCACTAACAAACTTGGCGTTTTTAAATAAATCACTTTTGCTTTGCTGATTAGAAATTTATACAGTTGATTTCTTGCTCCCCAAAAAGCGCGTTCGCAAAGCAATGAATAACAGATTTCTCCTCCTTTTTATGATTTCTTGCTTTATTGAGGGGTCCTAAGGGAACTCCTCTTGCACAGAAAGTTCTGATGGAAACCAGAGAGACCCAGAACTCCTCTTGCACAGAAAGTTCTGATGGAAACCAGAGAGACCCAGAAGAGAGACATCGAAGAAGACGAGGGCAAAAAAATTTCTAAATTTTCGCTGTCGCTGCATTTGAGAGATTCAAACAGAAAGCTTCTCTTTTCCAAGACGTTTTGATTGAAAGCAGAGAGACCCAGAAGAGAGACATCGACGAATACGAGGAAATCTGATTTTTCGACGTTCCGATTGAACGCAGAGAGATCCACACATCGAAGAAGACGAGGAAGGAAAAAAGAAAGAACAAAAATTTTGGACAGGCCACTCGTATCGGAGCCAGGTTTCGATCCTGGGACCTGTGGGTTATGGGCCCACCACGCTTCCGCTGCGCCACTCCGATTTGTTGATAGATGTTGCATTCTAATAATAAAATATTATAACACTTTTCCAAGGGGCAATTTTACTCTTATTTATAATTAAATATTTCAAAATTCATTACGAAATTTGTTGTAATATTTGATTGATTACAAATTAATTTCTGCCTTCTTAATTGTCTGATTTGACAAATAGGAATTCAAAATAATTTGCTTACAAACATGTATTGGGCAACGTGATAATTCACCCTCTCTCTCTATGGGTACGAACATAACATTTATTTTGGTAGTAGATCTTAGATTTGTCATTTATAATATTGATGAAAGGCGACATCTCAATAAAAAAAATTGTTATAATGTTCCCACCTTAGTTTTACTGACCTTATACACATTTATACCAGATAAAGGCTTATGAACATAAATTCATTTATTACTATTATAAAGCTTATTACTATTATAAAGCATAAAAGGGGTTTTCTGACTAACATTTTTTACTAAAAATGCCCTCTAAGTAATCCTCAATTTACGATTTTGTTAACCTAAGAAATTTTTTTTTTTATTTGACACACGACGTCACCATTATAATCGATGAATCATATTCGATTTGAGAGCTGCCTAAAACACCCTCCAATTTTTATGAAATTAACTCATATTGATCCATTTGTTAATGCAGGATGTATCAATAGTTAACTACCTAACATTTTAATACCCAAAACACCATGCGTGTACATTCCCCTAATTTTTTTAAAAAGAAGCTGCAAAATAATCAATCTCTGCTTTCTGATTACAAGAAAAAGAGCAGGGAAGAAGATGGCTTAGAGGAAACAAATTTGAAATGGAATGGAACCCAAGATCCAAAATATCCAAACTTAGTCATGTTTTCATTTGTAAACCTGTACTCGAACAAGCTGAAACGGAGTCTTTAAGTTTCGCATGGAACTGTCTGAGTTCGTAGAATAAATGGTTCCAACCTGTATTAACATATAAAGAATTGACAGAACTAATATGAAGATTATTTTTTTTTTCCACCAAAAAAAAAAAATATTTGACGGAACTAATATGAAGATTTTGATCATTGGTTGTATAACACACATCCAAAAGATAAATCCTATAATATGCGATTTGACTTCTCTGTACATGGTTTTCGAACAATACAACTTTAATTGCCTAAAAGAAACAAAGTAAAAAAAATTTCCTAAACAACATTTACATACAATGAAAAACAATTACAGCATTTCATCATTTGGAACCAATCAAAATATCTGGTTTGAAGCTGTGTACCATTCAGCAGTTGAACCGATGCATGCCAAGACTGGTACTCTGAATATTTTATTCTGATCTGCAAGTAAGTGCTCTAAATTTGGGATCTTCCATTACAGAAACAGAAAACATGTTTTGCTGCAGATAACTTTCTGCACTATTTAAGTTTCTTGGAGAACAACGTCCAATGCAGAATGGGCAATCTTTTTCTTTCTTTCCTTTTTTTTTGGTCCTGTCCTGGGGGAAAAACTGGCATTTTCAGATAACAAACCAAAAGGTTCATAACCATTCAAAGCTTGTTCCCTTTGGCAAAACCAAAGCAATCAGGCAATCTGATGGATTGGGTGCAATAGAAAGCATAGAGCAGGCATCAAGTGAGTAGGGGAGAATGAAGAGCAGTCTTGACCACATAGTCTTCACTGCGGGTATCTTGATCACTCCTGCACATTCTCTCTGC
Organism: Buxus sempervirens; assembly: GCA_947561395.2. Taxonomy (NCBI): domain Eukaryota; kingdom Viridiplantae; phylum Streptophyta; class Magnoliopsida; order Buxales; family Buxaceae; genus Buxus; species Buxus sempervirens. The sequence continues at coordinate 5,193,268 of OX387182.1, forward strand.
TTCAAATATGATATGAAATCTTGAAACTGCATCACAAATCACAACATTAACATCAATTCTAGCTGAAATACAACTTAAGACAATAAAGTGGCCAGCTATGTTTATGAATGAAATGGAAATAAGTCAACACCATGGCATTTGCCAAGTCATGTAATTATTTTTCTAAACCTACATGCTAAATATGGAATGCTCTATCATGTAAATCAAAAACCGTTTCTATAAGATTGGATGACTTACGCCTTTATGGTCACTGGGGGTAGAGGGCAGCAGCCGACAAACCTCTCTCTACATCACAAGTGTTAAATCAGAAAAAAATGGTAAAGATCAATTACTGAGGAACACAAAGATTGCAAGTATATTACCAAAGAAAGAAAAGGAACAAAACCTTGAACTCAATGAGATGACTTTCTGCTATTAATTTACGATTACATGTTCAATTAAAGGATCATATTCAGTTCACAACTCATAATGCTTATGCCCAAAATCATAGCAATCAACAATGCCAACAATGATTTTGCATTAAAATTTGTTCTTTTTAAGAGAATGTCAAGAGATCCCACATTTCCTTAGAATATCAACCAAGCAACAAGGAAGGAAATTATAAACAAGAGCAGCAAAAGGGCAGATTCGTGAGCAATAGTGAGGTTCTCAATAGGTTGGTTCTGGTTCTTATCAGTTCTTGCTCCATGTATGAGACCAGAACCTGATGCCTGCTTAGTATTGAATAAGATGGCAAAACTTTGGAATTTAGTATATCCTACAGTTGTTCCATGCAAAGATTCAAAATAGAGATTTCTGCAACCATAAAACACTAGATGAACTTTCTTACATAAAAAATTTTAAAAAATAAAATAAAGGAAGGTAGGTGGTAGAAAACTAGACCAAATTTCCTGTTAGATTCTTTTGTTGAAGCAATCTTTCATTCCTCTAGAGATTCATAATATACATTTTATGAAATAGTATTATCTTTGTAATATAACTGGATTTGATATTTAATTATTTAATTTTTAAATATATAATCTAATCAGGTTACTAAAATACTATCTTCGTAATATATTTGGGTTTGATAGGTCCCTGTCTTGAACCCAGTTCTTAACAGGTCATTGAAGTCACTACCATAAACCAAAAAAAGAAACCAATTGGTTCTGCAATTTTTATTTTATTTTTTAAATATTGGTTCCGCAATATTAGGTGCAGAACTGATTACTCAGTTCCAAACCAATTGGCAAGCAGTGTGAATTAAGAAGCATTCATGCAGAAACACATGCTGCAGCAACTTATCTGCAAGCTTAGAATGGAAATGCTATACTCTTAGGTTAATTAACTGACATAATCTTAGGGACTTGCACACGTACTGCACGTACATAACTAAGAAAGCAATTAAAATATTAACAATTTATAACAAAAAGACACACACACATACAAAATTAATTTATCACATCGGTCATTTAGAGTTTCACATCTACCTTCAAACTGTTGAACAAAACGGAATTTTACCTTCCTTTTTTTTTTTTCTTCTTTTTTTCTATTTAATTTTGTCAAAATGGACCATCAACACCCTGTAAATACATAATCTTTAAGGCAATCAAGTTTATCCAATCATCATTTCAAATTTCACCAAATATGACGATATTTTCTGAAAATTCCAGCAGGGGTACATTTGGATCTCAACAATTCAAAGGCGAGAATTGGAATTGGCAATCGTGAATTTCAATTCTTGTGTTTGGTTGACCAATTCCTATAAGAATTAAAATTCATGTGGTAAAAAAAGGGGCCCAATTCCAATGGTTTTTCACAATTCCCACAAGAACTACAATTTGTAACTATGAGGTGTTTTTTACAATTCCCATGCAACACAATAATTTTATTATCACTAATTTTTTGCAAGAGGTTCCATTTCCATTTATTCCACAAAGTGGGAAGTAAAGCCAATCAAAGTATAATTTAACATTTTAATATTTTAAAAAAGAAAAAACTTATTTTTTTATTATTATTGTGCACTAGTTCTTTATATATTATTATTGTTATTATTATAGTGAGGTGTTCTTTTATTAATTCAAATCTTTATTTTTTGTCAATTGATAGCTTTATTAGAGATTTTTTTTTTTTGGGTGGCAGAAGAAACCATCACTTGAATTAAATGAAGAATATAAAAGAAAAAAAAATACACTTAATATAGAAATTAAATAAGTTAAGCAAATGAACAGATAAAATCTTACTTAACCCACAAACATATGCAGGCAGGGAACACACTCCCCCTCCTTACCAATCAATAAATAAATCAAAATTAGATTTCACATGGATTTGGGCTGCCAACAAACTATTTTGGATGGCTTTACAAGAAATCGTACTCTTTGAACAGAACTAGGAAGGATTCTCTAGTAAATTGGCTGGCCCTACTTTTTTATTTTTATTTTTATTTTCCTTCTTCATTTCTTCTTAAGGCTGAGAATGAAGGAAAAATTGACTATTTCATGTAGATCTACATGAGCTATGTCTCAGATTATAAAAGGGAGGAAATTCAGGGAATTTAAAAAAATAAAATAAAATAAGTCTCTACCCTAAATCAAACATTGTAAATTAACACATGGGAAGGATTCCAGGTTAAAAAAAAAATTCAAACTAAATCAGTATCCATTTCAATTTTTTGATAGAGAAACAATCAATAGTTACTTTAAAATGCATGCCATTTGTTATTGGATGAGGAGGAGAAAGCACATATGCAAGGGTTCGTCCATTGCATATTTATTTTTGCAACATGCTGATTGCTCTGATGACTTGGTCACCAAAATAATTAGCAACAAATTTTAACCATAAAATTTTGAAAAATTAAAAAGGAAATTTAGTAAATCTTTTCCTAAATATTTTTATTATGCGAAGCAGACATATATTCATGTCAGCCAGTGATATTTTCCTTATTTGTTTGAATATTATTTTAGTGTTTATAGTTCATGGTAACATTTACTGAATTACATCTTTGTTACTTCCAAAGTTGCATGCTCTATAAATTATTGCTTTCTAGAATTGTTTAATCAAACGTTCTTTTAACACTTCCTAGAGTGTGACTTATAGGTTTTCCCCAATTTTTTTCAAATGTAACCAAAATTTGTTCAGAGAAAGCATTAAAAATATCAACAAAACTGAAACTTAAAACCTTAGATTGACTTGCGATAGCTATGCCCCATGTGAAATGCCAATGTGCCACAGAATGACACCAATAAGACATGGAACTGAATTCATTATGTCAGCCTCGCATTCTTCTTATTAACCAGAATCACTTTAAGCCTGGAGTATTGGTGATCCCATGCCACCGGAAAGAGAGGTACAAACAAATATAATGACACCCTCATAATCCACAAGTATCTAATATTCAAAAGCAAGTAACAATAAATATTCAACAAGTATGCACAACCTAGCTGAACTGGCTTTCATTGAAAATGATTCTGCTTACACCAGTAATGACATTGTAGTAGGATGCGAAAGGAACATAGTAAAAATATTCAAAGAGATATGGACATTGGGCAAAGTGGAATTCAGTAACTCACTTTATGTGGTGGAGTACTCGTAAATGTTGATTTTACATGCCGAAAATCTGTACGTTTTGTCATGTCTAATTTACTTGGCCATCTGTATTAAGTAATAACAAGAAAAACTACAATGAGAAACTAGGTTATGTTCCAATGGTGTTGCATAAATCAGAGTTCACAGATGCAAGATGAATTCCTTACTCTGCAGGTTCAGACGCAGCATTTGAATACTTGCAAATATCTGACTCCTCTCTACATGCATAAATAGTACAATAGTTAACACTGCTTTTACATAGGGCACCCTGCCACTGATAATGCAAGCAGTGTTCAGCATTTCCCGAATTGCAAGGCTCTAAAGGTGGCAGGGGAGGAGGAGAACTAGGTGGAGGTGGAGCCAAAGGAGGCTGCGACTGTGGCAAGGGTGGTGGTGATGGAGGCAATGGTGGTGGCATCTCGGGTGGAGGTGGAGGTGGAGATGATAAAGCAGGTATATTAGGCATGGCAACCATCTGATCATAACGCTGCATCAAATTTCCTGGCAACTGTGAAATTGGGGTCACAGAAGCAGGTAAGAAAGGAACTGGACCAGCATTTGCAGGAAGGTTATTAGGCATTACGCACGGTGAGATATGATTCAAGGGCAAATGATGATTTAAATTGTGTCCATCCCAAGAATTGTTTGGAGCATGATAAACAGATTGCGTAAATGAGGATGCTTGGACTTGCTGTGGCCGTGCTATAATGGGTCCTTGTGTAGCTTGCAGGGGACAAGGTACACTCCCTGGTGCTGGAAACTGCAGCCCAATTTCCTGTTTACCATAAATCCACGTTTGTTCACTGGCATGACGAACAACATGACTATCTGAAATATCCACAGAAAATCGATGAGCATACAAACTTCTAAGTTGCGAGAGCTTTGGAAATATAGCCACTGGATGGTTACCTGCTTGTGGAAGACGCACTGCCACTGTATTGTCATGGCCATCAACCTTATCAACTTTTCTCACCCCAGCAGTTAGCATCCCTGTGCAACCAGAGATAGTCCAGTTAGACTGAAATGCATGCCCAGTTTGCACCATGGTCCCACTGTTCTCCATTTCTCTTCTTTCAGATCTAAGCTCATAGCCACTGCTCCCCGGATTACCCATATAAGGTGCAGAATGTTGCTTTCCTGGTTGGCTGCTTGAATAGACAACATACAAATAAAAGAATGAAAAAGAAAAAAAGGATCCTCATAAGATGGAAAATAACAATAACTCCATTTTCATCTCCATATAGAAGCTTAATATCATCAAAACTAAAGAATATACATGCATCTGGATAATGGATGCTACACACAATAGAAAAAAATTTTAAAGTGAAAAAAAAAAGGAACACTTTCAATGCCCATTTAGTAGTTCATGAAGATGAAGCAGCAAGTCGGTAACAAGTAAATAGAAACTTGATCACAGTCATACCGATGGTTTAAAAATTATCATGCCTATGTGACATATAGACCAGTCCAGAAATTGACAAATATTGATTGACATGTACCATATACACGTGAAAATGCTATAAAAATCAGATACGGCATACACAAATGAAAAATCGTTTATGATTAAAATAAAACCTATTTGGATACAAAATTGAGCCAACAATATGATAAACACAAATGTTTCTCCCATCATAAGCATACAAAAAGGCACTATAATTGAATATTTTGTTCAATTTAGTACCTAGGTCAGCAAATGATGTGACTGATGACGTCGAAAAGGCAGGAGCAACCAGGAAAGATATGGTTGTTGAGGGTCCTTCTCCTAGGCGTTTGATTAGGGAAGGATGACTTCCATGGTTATGCACTATACATATTGGGTTTAGTAGCACTCCTCTGTTGTGTTGGGGGGAAGTATCACGTGAATGATATGTCCTCTTTCTTTGTATTATAACTTATTTTCTTACCAAGTAACATCCAGTTTTGACCCAAACCAAACCCAACCTCCAAATACAAATACAATAGTAACTGCAGTAACTTACGAAATCTGTGGGGCCCACCAAATAACAAATGAAACATTGTTTATTGGATGAAAGGGTATATAGGTATGCTGGACGTGGAAACTGCCAAGTATTTGAAATTACATCTAAGATGGTATGACGGAATGAAGAAGTACCATGCACACCAATTAATGCATGTAACACCATCATGAGATACAGGCATACAGGGAAGAAACTATGATTAGGCGAAAAATTCATGCTCAGACATGGATAGATATACAAAGGACCATTCACAGAAAGAGACAAAAAGAAATTTTCATGTCACACTCCTATCATCCATCAATAGGACTGCTAGATTCAGCGAGGAAAAAAAGAAGGTCATACTTGCTTAGATTCAAATCTTATTTTCTTAATAGATATTCCATGGAACCAAGCTACCACATTAAAGCTCATGAAAGAAGAGATAAAAGAGAAAAAAAAGCTGTTTGCAGAGGCTTGGGGAAGGGGGATGGGGGATGGGAAGGCAAAAATTAGAAATAGTAAGCACAATTGAGTAGCGGAAAAAGAAAAAGAAAATAAGGACAGGCAGGACAATGGATCCAAACCTGAACTCCATCTGCAAGAACATGCCTGGACAACCACGGAGATTCTTCAAAGCAGTAACAGCTGAATCGACACTGTTGAATTCAACATACCAGCAACACCCCATCTGCATATTTGTTCGACTGGTCCTGACAACAGACCCAAAATTGCCAACCGCAAGATTGCAAATGGCTATTACTTCTTCATCTTTAAGCAATGGAGCACCAATGTCTTGTAGGTTAATCCAGAGAGTGTTTGTTGGAACTCTATCTTCATCCCTTATGGCAGTTGAATGGTAGTTTCTAGATACATGCCCACCATAAGAACTTGAGTTCTGATTAATGTTGTATTTTGTACATAATGACAAGACTAAGGAAGATAACCGAGACAGCCGCATCTTAGAATTGTCATTAGGGGTATCACCTAAAGCAGGAACATTAGGTGATCCAATTGCACTATTAGAGATGTTTACTGAGTTGTTGCTTCTAAATTCAACATGAGTAGTGGGAGGAAATAATCTTGTATAGTCTATACGAGACCTTGCAACATCAACCTGGGTTGCATTTAATGTTGAATTTTTATTCGCTAACAGACTGTAACCATTTTCCTTACGATGCTGTCTTAGGTGTGCCATTACAGTGGCAGCATCTTCAGCAGTCTCAAATTCCATCAGCAAGGCACTTTGACTGGTAAGATCAGTTACCATAAGAGGGGTCTTGTAACCAACTTTGTTTAACCCATGCAAAAGCTCATCCTTAGCCCATTGGTTTGAAATGTTTCCAACATAAACATGGCAACTATCACCGACCGCAACACCATTAATAGCTCCTTTAGTCCCCAACCCAATGTCTAAGAACTTTACACGAAGGCGAGCACCCCAAGGTGAATTTCCCCGCATATATTCACGAGCCTTTATAGCATCCATTATGTTTCGATACTCAACCAGCACAAACCCCTTGAAAGGAAAATATAAAAATTGTTCTATAGCACCAAACCTCTCAAACTGAAACCTTACTAGAGTTTCAGATGCATCGGGACCAAGACAACCTACCCAAAGTTGTTTAGAAGCTGAGAAGACATCCATGGCTGCAGGGTCCCCATCCAAGTACCAGATAATTTGACTACTTGAAGAAGATTGATATTGAGCAGACAAGTTTTGTCTAGGCGATTCCGAAATGTTGGCTGCAACTCCACTGGTAGATCTAATGGCTTGCAAGCCAGGGGGTTCCATATTCGAGATTTGACTTTTCTGAACATGAACAAGAGGATTGACACCTGTAAACGCATTATTCCCAAGCTCCAACGGCTTCTTATTGACAGGTGACAGTAAGTGGTGATTATTGGGAAGGTCCTTTTGCTTGGAAAGCCTATTACGACCCGGATCTCCATACTCTGAAATCTCAAGATTCTTTGAGCCTAGACGTTCATGACTTAAACTCTTATCTGCTGATTGATGACCAGGTTCAAGAGGAAGCTCCGAACTGCAAGGTCTGACAGGTTGACCAGAAACTTTATCAGGTGACTCATGGTCCTCCAAATGTGCATCACGACCAGAAGCATCATGGACTATTGAACAATCGCTTCCAGAAATTTCAGAAACTTTCTCATGTTGATTAGCTACCCTAGGAAACAAATATTGTCGATTAATATATTTTGATGGATCAGAACTGTCCTCATCGCTCGCTTCTTCCACTTCCTTAACCACTTTTGAGAAAGATTCGAAGATGGCTTCCAAAGCAGTTGAAATGTCTAATAAATCCTCTGAACATCCTGATTTACAAAATTTGTTATACTTTGCGAACATCCAGCCCCTCAAGGATGGATCTTTGCTAAGAACCTGTACAGAAGGGCCCACGTCAATTTATAAGCAGTGAACTATATAATCTGTAAGACAAATAAAACAAAAGAAACTACGCAAGATAGACTGGCAGGTTCCAAGAGTCTTCCAACCATTTTACACTTCAAAAACATATAAATAACAAGCAAACAGCAACCACTTTAACTACCTACTCTGAAATGTAAAGTTGAAGATTGTTTATGCTTTACTCATGGTTCAAACTATAAGTTGAAAAGAATGCCGCCTAAAAAAGTGCCTTTGATACTGCTCCGTTATGTGGTAAAAAGAGGCATAATACAAATCTGCAGTTCAATCTCAATAGAATTTTTTTTTTCTAGTGCAGACTGCTGACCAACATAAAAGGCCCACTTAAACTCCTAAGACCCAGAATACATGTTCTTATGCAAATATAAATTATAATTAGAATTAAGAACAAAAACGAAAATGAAAACAGAAGACACTCAAAAGACATACTATGATAATTACCTAACATAGATCAGTTCTGGAATCCATGACTTAAGAGCTTCTAGTATAGCTTTTAGAAGTTACTTTTCAACTTTGAAAAGTATAGAAGTCAAAAAAATGACAAAAGCCTGTTTGGTCATATAAATTGAAACTTGAAAGCAACTTACAAGAAATTGAGAAGTCAAAACTGTTTGAAAAGTGGAAAATTTGAAAGTTATTTTAAACCCATCACCAGCAAATCAAAGGTACTTCACAATATTTTTTGTATTAATATATATATATATATGTGTGTGTCTGTGTGTGCTCGTATGCGTGTGTGTGGGTGCATATACGTATCTTAAAGTATATAGAAAATAAAAAAGTATTTATATTAAAGTTATATTATATAATATAAATATACATATTTAATATATATATATATATATATATATATATATGAAAAATTAAATTCAAAGCGAATTAATCAGGTTACCAACTAACTTTAGTACTTATAGAAGTAAATAAGTTAAATTTAAAAATTACTTTTTAGCTTATCAAAAATTATTTTTCGTAAAGTTAGACCAAACAAGGCCTTAATCTTCCCAAGCAGAAACTCTATTCAGATCATAAAAAATATAGCCAGAATAGAAACTGAACAATGCATTTGGATTAGCAGATTTTAAGGGTGCAAATTTGGATTTGAGCGTTTAATCCGACTTCATCATTTAGGTAAGGCTTTTAGAAATCTAGAGTTCCATAACACGTGTATAGATCCCGCTAAAACAGAGCCCTGAGAGAGGTAGACTGGCAACAGACCTAACCTCGGGTATTTTTGTGTCAAATGGCTGCCTTCTAACTCGAACCCATGTTTTCACACTGGCAACCCAAGCCTTTTTTTTTTAATCACAGTAAGTGGCAGTCCATTATATTTCTCAAATCCCAGGCTTTCACCACTGCAACCCAGATTTCAATTCTCAAAATCCATATGATTTAAAATAAGGGTTGTAAGGCTTTAAACTCAAAACCTGTGGATTCTAAATAAACTATTACAAGATGTTGTTAGAGAAATCCATAATATAAGCTCTCTAACTCATGGGGGAAAGGTCACCTTAAATACATTTATTTTAAATCAGCAAATACTAAAGATGGACAATTTACAAATAAAAATTTCAAATACAAAAATCTGAGTACAAACACACTCTCAACATAAATATTAATTATTAGGTCCATCTCCAACCCATTACTCAAGGAAAGATTTACACAATTATAAAGAAGTAGCCATAAAATCAGCAACTTACCAAACTCAGGCTTTATGAATTTGTCTTTCTTTTAGGCAATGAATATTGGTAAAAGAGTTTTGGTTGTTAATCATGAAGCCAAAGACATAAAACACCAACAACAAAAAGATATTCAAATCAATCCCCAGCAAATCAAACAAGCTCATATACCTAGGACCAGAGAGATTTCATCAACAACAATCCAAGCACCAACAGCCAGCAAAAAAACATGTATTTCAGAATCAAACCAACCGTTTTGAGTATTACCATTCCAATCAAGGACTTCTTTGAGAAAACAGAGGCATCCCCTGAATTACGACTTCCATCTGCTGTCAATCGCTCAAAGCCAGATCCATTGCACTCTGTAGTTGTCTCTACGCAACCTGTACATGACAGAGATTCGTTCGACTTGTCCAAATTATGAGTTGAATCAACAACATACAATGGGCTTGTCACCTGCCTTAGGAAGTAATGTCCTTCTTTCTTAACACCATCAGATTCACTTGATTCGAAGAGCTCAAAACAAGCTCCTAGTAAGTTTTTAGGACAACAAAAGAAAATCCTGAGCAGACTTAGAGCTCGAACCTTGAATAGTTTAAGCATTGCAGGTTCATTTCCAACTGCCAATTTCTGCTTCAGCTCAGAAAAGGAATCTGCGGAAGCTTGCACCTTAACAATTTCCTCATCACCAATACAATAGATGTCTTTGCCCTCAAAAGAGGACACAAAAAAGGTAAGAACATTCAAGAAAACTGCCGAGCAGATGCCTTGTATTACAGATGAAGTCGGTGCCTCTGATGAAGCAGTACAACAGATATCTATCAGACCAAAGATACAAGATTGCGCGGTCTGAATTGCTATGCCATCAGCATCCTCGCCTCTTAATATCACTGCCAAGCTCCAATTGTACATATTGATAGCAACCTTAGCTGCAGCTTCAAGAGCCGTAGGACAATAAAATGCATATCGAGGAATGAGTTCAGCAACAATACGCTGCACACTTGTGCAACCTGCAAAGTCAGAATCATAACACGAAACCCAATAAATACTAAACAAGCCCCCTACAACAATTCCATGGCAAAAAAATCCATAAGCTCTAACTAAGACTCTCTCAAATTTCAAAAACTATGCATACTTTTTTTTGGTAATACAACAAGGAATTAAGGTTCCCTAACTTTTGAACTTTAATAAAAATATTAAGATGACAGAAAAAATTATAGACACCACAGCTTCAGTGAAAAAAAAAAAAAAAAGTTTGACTCCATCATCCACTGTATGGGCTATCAAAATAACTTCTGGACCTATGATTACTAGAGCCACAAATTTAAAACTTCTGAACCTGCCGCAATCAAACAAAATAATTACATCTTCAAATTTTAGGAAGTAAGAAAAAAAAAGGATAGAAGAATCGCTGCATATCCAACAATCTTAATACTCACAAACTTAAATCCAAGCAAAGTCCCCTGCCATCAGTATTAACCAGCGATAAAAAAAAACTCCAGAAATCCCTGACAGATACAGTTCAGAAAATCTGAAAATTTAAGTGACAAAATTTTAGATCAATTAACTAAAAGGTTGGTTGAAATTGCCAGTTTAATCTAAAAAAAAAAGGCTTGTCATCAATTGGTTCAGTTTAGTTTTCTATTCAAACCAAGACCAACCTGAATTACAGTGAAAGAAAGCAAAAACCACACCAAACTGAAATGATAAAACAAAAACCAAACCACTTTTTTTTCCATGTTGACGATAAACCAAACCAATAACCGAATCATAAGTTCTGTTAGATTTGATTCGGTTTCTCTTTCAGTTTACTTATTCATTTTAACATTATTTTGAGCATGAAGTAGATGTTCCAGTAAATGAGTACTGGACAAGCAAAAGGGACTCCTTTTTTTATCCAAGGCACCGGTTGGAGAGAAACCCTCCCTCCAAAATGATGCAGGACTAAACACAGGCATGCACAGTTTCATGACTGTCTTCATTTACATTTATTTCAGTTTGTTGTTTAGTTTATTTACAGTTTACTATTTCAATTTTTGTCCTTGGTGTTACAGTAGGGATTACATCTTAAGAAAAAAGCATATACAAGGGAGTGTCACTGGATACAGACTTAGAAAGGTATACAAGAATCCAGCCTTCAAACAAAAGAGCTGAGAAAACTAAACATATAGATCCACGATAAACAGACAAACTAGGGAGTGGCACTGGACTAACTCCTCAATCCAATACTGATCCTCGTCAACAAAGAAACTTCAAATCCTGGCTCCTTACTTGGCTAGTCTACCAAACACATAGATGATCTGGAAGAGGAGAATGAAGGATTCATCCCCAGTAGAAAGACTCTGATCTCATCAATTCTATTATCGTACTTGAAGCCCCCTCTACCTCAAATTATATAATGCCTAGTGACCTAGCCTCCTTCACCCCCGTGATTAGCAGCATTAAGGCTTTAAATTTAACTAAGTTCCATCTCCCAATGCTTCTTGAAAGGATATGAGTGACGCTGCCTTCATGACATACGAATACTCCCACATTCCTGATTGACCCAGTTCAAAAAAAGAAAAAAAACAATGATCAATGCAGCTGCTGCTGCAAAAGCGCGGAATCACGCTGATCATCCAGTTTTCTGAAATCATAGCTTTTAGATTTTCCAGCCAGTTAAAAAGCTTGTGGGTTAAATATCTAACTGAAATTGGAAGTTGTCACAATACCATGAAAAGAAGATTTGTTTTGTATTGTGCATTCGGTTTTTTAACTTTAAAAATCTGCTAACCCTCTTTTTTTTTTTATAGGTAAAAGATCATCAATATATTAATAAGTAGGAACATAGTCATAGGTACACCAAAAATGTACCTATGATACAATAGGGTGGAACATACAGCACAAACAGGGAGAATACAACTTCTCCTACACACCTCCCTACTCCCCCTACACTGAAGACCTCAAGAAAATTGCACCAAGTTTTCTTGTCTAGTCTGGAAACCACTGACATAGGATGAAGTCCTGAAGCTGAACATCATTCATGACTCCATAAACTGCCAGCCACTCATACATGAGCCTAAGGACTTTCCTTTCAAGAGTTTGCAGATGTCGCTCAGTGCTCCTAAAAATTCTATTGTTTCTTTCTCCCCATATTACCCATATAATGGCCGCCGGGACAACATTCCACAACAAGTTCCTCCGACCTTTCCCTTTCATTATGCACCAAGCCTGTAGCACCCTTGCAAGACACTTCTCCTGGACCCACACTATTCCAAATCTTGCAATAATTCTGATCCAAAGGTTGTTAGCTTCCCTACAGTGGATGAGTAAATGTTCTACAGTTTCTTCTTCCTGTTCACACATTGTACATCGATTGGGCATCTGCTAACCCTTGAAGGGGATTTGTTCGTGTTTTAAGAGGGTCACGCCAAATTGAACTTGAAAGCATCTAAAACTTCTTAAGTTCCATATGCAATTGAATAAATATATTAATGGCCTCCTTCCCCTTTTTATCAAAGCCAAACTTTGTTTCAAATCGAAATAATACTTCAGAACAACAAGTTCCCCCAAAAATTTCTCTAACAGAAAAACAAAAACATTCAGAGCTCTAATCCATCCATTAGTTTTGTCTTTTCGCTTCCAAACCAATCTCGTTTACCAGAAAAAGGGGATTCCTCAATTCAGAAGTTTACCAACCACATAAATCTTAGTCTACGCAATTGAAAATTAAAAAAAATTAAATTATAACAACTCTTCCAGATCTACTTCCAAATTAAAGACGTGTGACATAAAAATCAGAGAAAGTAAAATAACACAGTATAGATGGAAAGCGAAATAAATGGACCTCTTGAAGCAGTGATCAATGAGAGGTAAGCCTGTTCAAAGTCTGCCATGAGACGGGCATCTTTCTGTGAGATACAAAACCTAATTCTCTTGTAACTGTCGTAAAGATTCCTAATTTCCTCTCTGTTTCTTCGCTTCCTCAAAATCTCCTCCTGTGATAACGGAGCCACGATGTTCTGGGGTACATTATCAGCCTCCGAGACGTGCTCGAAGAGCTTTCTCTTCTTCAGAGGTTGCTCCGCCATCGCCATGGAAGAGCTTCCGGAATCGCTTCCACGCGCTCGCCTTCTGACGTCGATTACTTCGGCCACATCAACGGTGCACACTAGATTCTGAAAAATAAAATAATTGTCACAAAATTACTGGAATATCCCTTCCACGCTTGAGCCAACAACTGCGCTCCCACAGCTTATCTCCTACTGGTCACCTTTTTTTTGAGGGAAAATTTTGAAAACGGTCACTTTTGACCATTATTTATAAAAACAGTCCATAAAAATCTTATTTTCAAAAAAGAGTCTTTTTTAAACATAATTAAAATATAAGATCACTTTCAAACATAATTAAATTACAGATTCACTTTACTTGAGTCCGGAGGACTCCGGACGACATTCGATTACAGCCCTAATCGGATATACTGCCCCTCCGGCCAAAGACTCTATTCTATTGCTTCGTATTCTCCCTTCGTTCGTCCCTTGTTTTGGTAAGTTTTAGGGTTTCTGTTAATTTTTTCTAATGATCTCTTTGTTTTGGTGATTTCATTTTATTTTTTTCTCCTTTGTGAATTGAGAGATTTAGGCCTTTTTTTTTTTGGACAATTGATATTCTACAGAGACACGATTGGAGTTAACGTTTCGAACGGAGCGAAGACAGAGTAAGCATACTTTTTCCGTTTTTCGGAGATCGGCTTCTGATCAACGTTCAAGGTTTCCTTGCATTGCCTACAGAGGTTGTTTTTTTAGTTCTGTTTCTTAGTTTTCTGTTTTCTCATTGAATGCATATTATTAAAGTAGAAGCATGCCTTATCCCAACTTCCTGTGAAGAATTATTGAATTTACTGTCTATTCTGCGCCGTTTCATACATTAATGTCCCTTGATTGGTCATTTTAAATTGCTCCTATATCTTGTGCCGAGATGCTGAATCTGTTGTCTATACATTGCAGTTCCTATATGCGTTGGTACTCCTTGAATTTATCATATTATATGATAGGATGGTTTTTCATTTTGCTGTTGCTATCAGTTTTGCATCAGAGAGTTGAATATGTGCCCTTTCAACTATTGAGCTTAATCACATGCATCATGGGATTAACGTTGGAAGTTCTAGAAGGATTGCACTTCATAGCTTATGTACTTGGTTCACACTCTTAGCATCCACACTTCTTGTTTATGAAATAAAACTTGTATGCCAGCACTTTGATTTTCTTGCTTTGGCATTGTGATTGTGAATCCTACAAGAGAGTTAGAGAGTAGATAATTATCCTTGAAAATTTCTCTTGGTTTTAACAAATCAAATTGGGGCTGTTAATGCTGTTAGAGGAAACTATGTAGCTGTTGTCTCTGTTGAAAGATACCTCTTAACATCGTATTGGAAGCTTTGCACCAAATTATGATGCCTTATATATATTTAGCTTAGTTTACCTTCAGAATTTTCATATTCGAGCTTTGCTTGGAATCCAGTTTTTTTCTTCCCTGGTATTTCTTGGGCTAAGACAGTTTACTGACATAAATAGGTATGTAATGAATTGCAAAGATAAAAGACTTGGTCTAAGACTAGAGGCTCATGTTCAGCTTTGAAGTGCATTGGTTTGGGCTTGCCACAACCAACTATGCGATGAATTGAAAAATTCTGTCTATTTAATTCAAAGCAATGAACTTGAAAGGTTTTAATAACCCTGCTTTATTATTTTTTAAAATTTCTATCCGTTTGAAAATTGTTATTATGTTTTAATAAACCTGCTTTATTTCACTACTGAGTTTAATAAGCTACTTGACCTTATACCACAACAACCTCAAAAGTCTGTTGGACCTATAGAAAACATTTCTAGCCTAATAGACATTCAGAACAATCAATGCATGCCAGGGAATTTTGTTATATGTATAAACATATCGTAGTTTTATACATTTAAATGTATTATTGTATCACTGAATAACTGAAAAAGCGAAGTTTGGGCTGGCCTGATTCCAACCCGAACTCAAGAAATAGTTTTAGAGTTGGGTTTGGGCTCAAGGGGTTTGGACTTAGGGTGGGCCGAGGTGAATTTGGGTTACTAAGTGTAGATTGGGCCGATCCCAAACTCATTAAAACCAACCCAACTCGCCCTATTTACAACTCTATCTAATGAGCTAAGTGATACAGATGACAACTTTTCATGCAATGTAATCACTGTCAACGTAAATTTTGCTAACTAAACGATAGAGGTTAATCGCGGTGATGAAGAGGGCAGGAGAACTATCATCGAAGGGAAAATGACAGTAATACCAGAGCAAGGACCGACTTCGAAAGAGGTCACACTTTGATCCAGGCAAAAGATTGAGCTGGTGCAGGATCCTCCAGACGATCGAGTGCAAGAAATGCTGCAGTTACAGCTCGTTGATCCAGAGATGATTGCTGCTAGGAAGCAAGAAAGAGGAGATTATCTCCACTGTCAAAGGCCTTTACTTATTAGACAGGATGGGCTGATGAGTTCTGTCCATGGGCTGATGAGTTCTGTCTCCTAATAGGATACACATTTCCCCAATTCCACATCTATAAATGGAAGCCTCATCCAATTTCTCACTCGAGCTGGAATATTGTGAATAACGATAGTCAATGTACAATTTTATAGAAATCCGTCCCTATCAGTTAAAAGACTGGACTTTGGGGATTATCTTGGTCTAAGTGGTCAATGAAAATGTACCAGTGTGTTGCCTTAACATGCAGAAATAGGTTTTTTTTTAGACTGCTAGATTTACTAGCTGCAGTGGGAGTACAAGACAGCGCATGAGAGAAGCAGGATTCTCTTTACCCCTCCTCTGGATAGTTGAATTTGTTTGTAAGGGTTCGAATTTGTGGGAGGAGGAGGAGGAGGAGGGGTGGGTGGTGGGGTATAGGGGGTCAAGCCACACGACGACAACCCCCCCCCCCCCCCCCCCCCCCCCCCCCCCCCCCCCCCCCGTGCAGTACAGCAAGGATATATTTGTAAATTTATCTAATATACCAGGGTTAGGTTTGTAACAAAGGTTTGGGTATAAGACATAAGTTGTATCTGTGCTGATGTAGGCACAAGGTTGAACCACATAAATTTGTTTGTCCGGTTCAACTTGATCCTTCTTTATTTAACATTCCAAGAAGCAGCCACTAGTAACTTTCAGATTGAAGCAATAATATTTACTTTATTATAAACAGGACCAATGCTCTCCTGCTAACACAGATCTATGCCTGCAATCTAACACATTAAACACAAAAATGATTCTTGATTTACTACTCCATTGGGAACAGTGTATACCACTAACCAGGCATTCTAATATACGGCCAACTTGAAAGAATCCACAGTAAGAATCTTTCCATGTATGTTTCTTCATTTGCTGCTTGTGTAGTGGGAATCCTTCTGCAAAGTGTAATCACACATTTTAAGCACAGAATCTTGGCTTAGCAATTGGTTTTATTTCAATTTTAGAAGCAGATCCTCCTCATGATTTATTTGGCAAAGATAATAATAAAAGATATACTCTGTTATTGAATCAAAACCTATGGGAAGTTAGGAATCAACAGTCTAATAAGACTGTAACGCAGTAAAATAACCCAGGAATCAAGTCAGAATTTTATATGTGGAGGTGTGTATGTGCACGCGAGTGCATCTGTTTGCATATGTATTGCCATTTAGAACATAAAATGAAGCAAAAATTCCAGTATCATGAAGTTTGTAAATTATATTGCACCTCTGGAAAAATAATACCTCAATTCTACTTGTGATGTTTGTGGTTCAAAGCAGTCTGAAGTGAGCTGACACACAGTATAGTGGTTTTTGCTTCCTCTGGATCTTATAATCAAGATCTATTCTCAAATGGACGGCAAATATACAGCTGAGATGTTGAAGTAGGTTTCCTGAATTTTATATTAAATTGTTTTTTCAGTTACATATTTTTCAGTCTGATTAAAATATGCTTGTTTTAACTTGCTTTGTGCAGGCATTTGGAGAAGCAGAGTGAGGTCCTTGTGGATGCATATAGGTCTATGTCACATGAACTACATAGACTTCAGGTTTGCTAACTATTAAATTAGAATATGATTAATATGTCTCTTGTGCACCATGAATTGTTTTCCCAAGTTTTCATTGGTTGTGATTTGCATGGAACTTGCTGATCTTTTTTTTTTCCCCTTCCTCTTTCAATTGTTATTGTTTCTTATTTAAAGGTGGAAGAAGAAATGCTTATGCGCAAATTTTACGAACTTATGTCAACTAAAGGACTAATAAAAAAGGTGCGTTTTCATTATGCATATGCAGTGCTACACCTTTCAATGAATTTGATGTTGTCATGGTGCTGTTTAAATAATTTATCAGCCCCTGACTTTTTCATGAAGCCATTATGTCATCTACAGCAAGAAAATGGTTGAAAATCCCAGCAATATATCATTTCTAATATGGGGTTAAATTTATCCTTTTGATTGTCATTTTATTCCTTTTCCTTTATTTGATTTTCCAGATTTCAATATATTTCTCATTATTATGTGGTTATGCAGCAAATAGTTGCAAAATCCATCTCTTGTTGAAATTTTATTACTAAAATAAGAAGATAATGGGGTTAATGCCCGTGACTATAGGAATTATAGTGTGGATCATTCAATATAATTTTTGGGAATTGACAAAATAGATGTCCATGAGGAGTTCATGATTTCTGTTCAACATCATCGTCAATGTTCTCAAATTGCCTATGTGAGGCTAGGCGATAGAACTGCCCATCTCCTAGGTGATTAGCCGTTTTTTCTGAAATCATCCAAGGATAAATAAATCATATTTATAACATATACAAAAACACTATATGCATTAATTAAAAAACCAACATTGGCATGATTTCTATGTGCATAAATTAAAACAGGACTTTAGTAAGTTTTTATATCTATACTATTATATAAAGTGAAAATGGGAGATTTTGGCCTGAAATTTGGTTTCTTGAAGAGAACAAACCACCCCCTACCTCCCCACCAAAAAAAAAAAATGAAGGGCTTTAGTATCCCTAGAAAATACCTGATGTTTATGCCTTTTTCCTTATAATGCCTCTTGAAAATTTTAAAATACTCTATCCCCTGAATAACTGCCAAAAACTAATTTCTTTGTATGTGCAGTATGCACCTGCACAGTTGCACCCACTAGTGTACACGTGTGTGTGTGTAAAAGGTGAATATCTGGTCAAACCAGGTGACCTCCTAATGGTCTTTTAGCATAGGCATTATCCGCCTAGGCTAGCATTGTCTCTACCCCAAAATAGCCGCCTGCCTAGGCATAGGCACCTACCTTTAACAACATTTGATTATGATAATCATAATTATCATGTTTTCTGATTAAATAGGGGTGTGATATTTCTTTATTCATTTTTATTGAACTATTAGCAAAGGATTTTGTCATGTTTTTCGTCTTTTTAAATCTTATTTGGCTGGCCAGGATATGCAAATAAAGTGCTATTTAAGATGGATTAATAACAAATTGCAGCATGTTTGATATGCGGCCTAGTAACTAAACCTGTGGTATCAATTGAGCACTTGAAAAACCAAGCCAGATAAACTGGTATGGTTGAGACTTAGGCCAGTATTAAGATTTAATATAAATTGATATAAACTAGAGAAAACTTGACAAAGTGGTAGAAAAGATAACAAGTAGGATTGGAAGATTCATAGAGAATTTTTTTTCTTGTAATAGATTGGCACACACACACACATAAATACATAGTATAAACATATGGTATTGGTAACCTTAGCCTAGGAATGATGTGTCTCATAATTCTCTTCATTTTCATAAATGGATTTGAAGGATTAGTTTAGATATGGGAAGTTTGTGAGATTCAATCATCAAATGTAATTATGTGCTGACACGAATGGTTCGATCAAATGAGCAGAAAAAAATGGTTGGCTCTTGCCCTTTGGTGCACAGGCTGGCCTGGCTCTATTATTCTTTCCTCTGATTGTAAGGGTTTAGGTTTTGGTTCTTGTAGTGTTCTTAGGAAAAACGTTTGGTGGGTTGGTGCTTTCTTTCTCCTCAGATTTCCTTGGATATTCCATTTCTCTGTTCAATTTTACCAGGCCTTTGTAGTTGACGTATGCTCATGTTCTTATTTTTGTGCAACCACCACTTGGGCAAGGTCCAAGATCACCAACTTAGTTGAGCTTATCTTCCTTTTTGTACTTCATGCATATTTACCCAGACGCATGAAACTACCAAGATTTGGACTCTTGATCCTAGTTGGAAATTTTCTACTAAAATTTTATTTAGCTTCAAGGGTAATTTATTTGATTCCTCCAAGGTATCTTTTTGTCTTTTATATATATATATATATATATATATATGTAATGAGAAATATATATACACACACACACACACAAAGGGTACAAAAGGAATAGACAACACGAACCCAGAAAATTGAGAAAATACATTAGCAGGTGTGAGCAAACAACAGCTACACCATCTCCAGCCAATTCCCAACCATCAGAGAGTCCCTGGCCACCCCGAATCTAGCTAACTGATCTGCATGTTTTGTTGGCAGATCTAGGGATATGGTGGAACTGAATATTCCAGCCAAAAGATACGAATCTTACCAAACAAATCATGTGATCTAATCTCCAGGAACCAGCTGATCCTAACAACATTCAAATCTATGACAGTCTTAGAGTCTCCCTTAATTACCAAAATTTTCAACCCCGAACTTCTTGCTAACTGGACTCCCGTAAGCAAGGTATCTTTTTGTCTTAATAATAACAATGATATATTTAAAGGGAAGGGTGAATGTATGATAGGTAATCCACATAGCTTACCAAAAGAAATGAAATGCCAAGATGGTACCTTTGGGCCCCTCATTCAAGATATTATTACAACTGAGTCCCATATACTATTGGTGCTCCGAAGTCCAGGAATTTATCCTTCCCTGGCCTAGTTAGAAGGCAAGAATAGTCCTTAGCACTCATCTATCAGAATTGAGCTTTATCAGCTTAAAATCTGATAGTTTTTATCTCATTGGAGAGGTTCAATCACAAGGTTGTCAAATAATGGGGAGCATCGACAGTGAACAACTTGCAGTCCTCCAAAATGAATCGAGGAAAAAGTGCCTTCCAAACCATGAGACTAAAATTGGAGTCATGCCTTGATATCTAAAGTTACCTTTAGAATACCTACAGCCTGAAAAAAACATCTACATGCTAGAGGCATAGCTACAATGGTTTTAAGAAAATGCTATTCTGGTAGTTCTGTTTCCTTGTAAACAACATGCATGGTTATGTGGTTATCATTAATCTCGGTGGGCCAAGCTACACACATGGAAATTTTAAAATTTTGAGTTTTCTGATTTTCAAACAAGATAGGTCAGATAAAGTGAATGCAGATGTGAAAGTGCCAAAAGAGCAATTGACATGAAATTTAACTATTGGAATTATGAAGCTAGATTCTGGAATGTTCATAAGGATCAGAAATGTGACATAAAAAATCTATGATTAATTGATCCTTTCTGTCTAAGCCTCTCTCTCAATGGGAAATCTCTCGATTTTAAGACTATTAATCACCTTTTTGGGAATTTTAAATGAGCAAACAAGTAAATGATTCATGATGAGAGTAAGTGGCAAATTCTTTCCACATTTTCCTGAGTACTTGACTAAATTGGATTTGGCTGTAACTTGATTGAAACCTTTGTTCAAGAAACGATGCTAAGAAGGGATAGTTTGCCTTGGCATGCTAAATAGAGGTGCTTCAATCCTTATGTACTTCTTGAATGTTTTGTAAGGTTGGTGGGTGGCGAAGGGAATTCGGTAATTCGATTGTCTTCAATCACTGTAATCAGTAGTCTAATTGATCTCTTCTTTTGCAGAATGAACATGAAAATGATGCTTTAAATAATCATGGGAGCAGACAATCTGGTATATCAGTGACAGAGACAAGCAATCAACAATAAATCCAAAATCAATTTTCTTAGAATTCCAAGTTCATGAGTTCTTGAAGCTTTACTTAGATTGCAACCTTGTCTCAGAAGGGGAATGGACATCATCCATCTTTGGAAGCGGTAATGTCGTTGACCTCTCGGTTTGCATTATACTAACTAGCAAACTGCACGTATGTAGAAATATAAGGGAGGGAACAGTTGTACAACCGCAAGTTTTAAAAGAATTAGGCAATTATGACTTTTATACCCCTTTATTAAAGAATCTTAACAATGAATTGTAAGGGTTTTTTAGGAAATGGGCACATTAAGATTGGCACGCATCCCAAGGGACCTCTTCTCGTTATATAGTATGGATATGGATTGTACTGTTGCAACCACATGTTTTTGTCACAAGCTTGTATTTATTATTTTAGAACAGCCTTTGACAAAATCAGAATTCCGTTTTGATCTGTTGTATATATTTGAAATTTGATTTATTTTTTTGGAAGAAACTTGAAGCTTTCACATGCTAGAATGCCAATAAAAAATTCGAACCATAATTGTAATTGTTCCTGATTATAGAGGAGAATCAAGCTTCAGTTTTCTGTATTCCCCGCTTGATGCTGCTGCAGGTCCAGATAGGTTCCCTTGCCATTTTCCTCTTGGGTGTTGGGATATATAAATTGGGTATCCGTAATGAAGTGATAAAATTCTTCAATTTGTGACTACTTTCTAAAGAGTTGTCTTCTCAAAGTTCTCAATCCTGAAGGGTTTGGCGATATTCCTTTGTTAAAGGTTAACAATTCTTTATTAAGAATATATGCACGTCGTGGTCATTGTCCCCATGTATATCTAATTCCAGTTGTATTCAAACAAGCAAGAATAAGTCAAATAACAAAGGAGGTGCAATTGCCTAAGCTGTTTTGGCTCCTTCCATTAAGAATTCTTTTGAAATGCTTTGGAAGCAGCCAAAGCAAGATTGGGAAAGGCATTTTCCCCATTAAGAAGCTTCAGTTCTCCCTTTGTCCTAGTTTTTTCTGCATTTGAATCTTCTGCACTACTGTTTCCCATTAAGTGTAACAGCCACCTCTTTAACCCCTTGTATTTTCTTCTTATCATTTGGTCTTAGACTCGAGGGAATAGTATATAGCCTCAGTCAATGATACTAGAAGCTTCTTCATGCACATGTAATCTACTCAAATTCACAAGATGAAATATTTATATGGACATATTACAAACAAAAGAAAGAGGAAAAAGAAAAAAAGGAACACCCCCTTCTGGTAACATGAAGAAAATTTGTCCCATGAAAACTGCAGAGTGAAATTCTTCTCCTTCCCCCTTCCTTTTTCTCCTTTTTTTTTTCTTCTTACCAAGGAATGTTTTCTTCTACCTGTTCAATCAGAAGGATGAAAAATGGCTTTGTGAAGGTTGAACCATCTGTAAATCTGTTATTGTCTGGCACGAAGTGTCGTCACTAATCATGTTCCTGTTAAATATGGAAACGAATCACCATTTATCTAAAATTGAAGCATAATCCTGATCTAAAAGCCCCCTGAAGAATGAACCATTGTGTAAGAATATCATATTATTGATATTATTATTATTTTTTCTTCTTATATCTTGAAACCAATGTGGTAGGTGATGATCCACTTATAGAAGACAAATTACTAAAAGGCTGTTTGATATAACTTTTCAAAGTAGAATTTTCCAACTTTTCTACTTCGAAAAATTGAAAAATAACTTTAAAAAGTTATACCAAACAGCCTCTAAAATAATGGTTATGAAAGTAAAACTAAATCCATTCTTACTCTCGAGGACGAGATGTCCAGAGGGAACTGAGGGCTCTTAATCGGTTGTAATACTCGCTAATTGCCAAAAAACATCGGGCTGCTTGTCGAACAGTCAAAATTCGACGCATCTGATGAAGGGTTTGCTGTCTTAAATTATCTGCCTACAATATAAAAAAGGGAAAGCAAATTTAAAAGAAGAAATGAGAATTAAACAAATCAGATTTAAATACATGATTAATTGTTTTGATATAATCAACAACAGAAATCTTAAGAACATGGACACAAGTTCCAAACAAAAAGTCAAAAGCGGATGAAATATGAATGTCTCAGTCATGGAGTTTGGAGTTTGGACTCTTCCAATCATGCGTTTTAAAAAATGAAATGGAAATATTTAAGATTTTCTTTCAAAAATTTTTGTTGATAGGTATAGCTAGGGTTTATCTTTCTGCAACTTATTATAGGGGCCCTTTGATAGGTACAGCTAGAGTTTAAATTTCTAAACTAATTTATGGTAGGGGCCCCTTTCCTACCACCTTTTATTTTAATTTTTTCTAAGCTGTCAAGTTACATCAAACTGGTTGTAATGAAAGTAACATACGAGAATTCTACAAAGGAAACAGTGATCAATGAACACATGGTAAGTACGAAGTAGATAATATGTACTTTCTTTCATTCTTCAACAAGTCCTGATCTAAAAATCTTATCATCTTTGGTTTAGGCTGCTCTGCTCTGAAGAACAATCAAATAAGATGTTAAATCAGTCTCAGGCAAGGAACTTCATCATCATCATTATTATTATTTTGATAAGTAGGCAAGGAACTTCATGGGCATGTGGAATTTTTTGGTAAAATTATTCATTTAGCAATTGCTTGAAAAGTTCAAAGAATATAAAAGAAAGAGAAGACTAGCCAATAATTTGGCTATTAGTTACCATTGAAAACAAAATATATCAAATGTGACAGAGGTTATAGATTCAATTGGTAGTGAGTTACCTGGTGAACAAACCCTTCAAGATTTGCAACCTTGTCAAATGCAAAGGCCATCTGACCTATGTAAGGCTCACTGGCAACAGTGTCCACCAGAGACTGTTGGAGCTGCTCAAGACCCTGGGAGAGAGCTTCCTCTGCCTGTTGTGATGACTGTTCAAGGTTGTATATGCCCATGAACTGCTGCTCTGTTAATGTGTCTAATTGGGGAATTAATATCTGATCAATCAAGATAAGCCACCATGAGAACAGAAGAAAAAAAAAACCAAGTTAGCAAGAAGATGAAACAAAATGGCCATTCACTGCAACACCACAGTAATAGTGAAAGAAAGCCAGGACAAGTTGGTCGCTTAATTTTTCCAGTAATTAAAAAAATTTAATTGCAACAAATATTATGGACTATTATGAACATTAAGAAATACCCTTATACTTCCCAGTAATTATGAAAAAGGCACCAAGAAGTTTCTGAAACATATTATGACAATCTTACCCTCATAAGGGTATTTATATTTGATTAGTTAAGATCATAAAACACTATACTTAAAAATGTGAGAAATATAGAAAAAATGGCAAATGTTCTATGGACCTTGATTAGCTCGGAAGGTCGAAAGCCACCCATCCAGAGGAAGCAACGCTCGGCCGGAGTTGTCCACATGCCGGTAATTATGTGGAAGACGTCAGTCTTTGCGGCGACTCCCTTAAGCTGATATACCTCGTCGTAATGTGCAAGATATCTATCAAGAACTAATTTGAGTTCGCCGTCCGGTAAATGTGTTTGTAACGCCGTTCGGATCTCCGCCATGTGCCGGTGATCGTCTTCTAACCATCTTAAGTATTCCATGTCAAAGATTGCAGCAGCTACAGAACAAATAGTAACAACAATGAAAAAGATAAGAAGAGAAAAAAGATTTGAGTAAATAACAACCCCATATGTTGTTGAATCATGAATGGTTTAAGGCATTTTCACTGAATAAAACTAAGACATGATGGGCAATTCAGTCAATTAAATAGTAACAAATGATATTTTTGTAAATCTAATTGCAGAAAACTCAC
The DNA here is from genome assembly GCA_947561395.2 of Buxus sempervirens. Classification (NCBI taxonomy): domain Eukaryota; kingdom Viridiplantae; phylum Streptophyta; class Magnoliopsida; order Buxales; family Buxaceae; genus Buxus; species Buxus sempervirens. The sequence continues at coordinate 5,218,654 of OX387182.1, forward strand.
TGGAGCTTATGTTTCCACCTGCACCACCTACTCCTCCAAGGAGAAAACCCTGTAAGAGAAAAGAGTGATAAGAAGAATAATAAGAAGTTCCAGCAATATTAATGAAATATGATATGATATTATTTAAACGAAAATTATACTTTTTTCAAAGGATTTTTGGTACCTGGGACCTCGCTTTTTGAAGTTCTTGTTCAAGCTGAGCAAGCTTTATTCTACTCGATTCTAGCTGCTGTACATAGGCCTGCAAGAAATATTGAACAGAAGTAAGGAAGAGACGAAATGGGTGCCTCGAAACTTTTTAATTTTCTGGCCGGGAACACCGAAGTGGGAGAATTTCCGGCGGTTAGACGGTCGGCGGAAAGAAACCCACCTTTTTTCTCATCCGACTTTTTCTTGCTGCCTCCCTGTTTTGGGCTAAGCGTCTCAATGTCTGACAAAGTTCAAACCAAAGTAGATTATTTCAGTGTCTTAAGAAAGTAAGAAATCAGGTTGTTGAAATCCAAACATAAAAAAGCATGCGAATGCTGTGTATGTGTGTGCACCAAAGAAAAAGTTAAAGAGAGATAGGTCATCAGTTTCAAGACCTTTGGATCAAGAATTTTATCTGAAGGTGAACCAGCTTTCTTCCTCGGGAACATCTAGAAAGGAAGTGTACTATATGGGAACAGTTGTGAGGATTTGTGGGGATTTCTAAGAATTTGAGCTTATGAGCTGGTGATACATGTGAACTTGTTTCAGGAATTAGTGCAAGTCTACAATGATATTCTAGTAAGTTAGTAACTTTTAGCAGCTCTAAATAATGATATCTAAGTGGTTACACAAGATTACAATCTATAGAGAATATGATAGATTTGAGGAACCCAGGCTAATTTTAAATCATACAGATATAGATATTGAAAAAGAAAAGAAAAAGAAGCTTTCAAGGTTGGTTTGAGACTTTGAGTTATTTGGCTTGGACTTGATTGAAAGGCTTCCTTTTGAGCCGAAATTTAAATTTGGTCTTTGAGTTTAGTGCACGCCAGAGGGTATCAAACTCAAAGTGAAAAGGAAGATTCTTGTGGAGAAAAGCCAGAAAACTGTATTTTTATTTTATTTGGATTTTTTGAATGTGCAGTAGAAATAATATTAAAGAAATTCTTGCTTTTCATTTTTCCTTATCTGGAAAGGCTAAAACAAACAAAATTTCCATCAGAACAAGTGGTGATCATTAGAGTCATTTGTTTCTTTTCTTTGCTTGGGTACTGTGACAACTTGGTGAACTGGGTACCGATTTCAGGATCAAGAAATGATATTGGTATGGCCCAGAGATTTCTGCCTTTTCTGGAGGTTTGTGATTTGGAACTTCAAGATATATTTAAAGCTATCATCAAGGAGCCTTTACTTTTCTTTTTTTTTCTGGTAGGCAAGGAGCCTTTACTTTGAGTTCTGGCAAATGAGTAATGGGAAGTTTATTATTTTATAATAGAAGAAACAACAGTGGTGAATTGTTTACCAAAAAAAAAACAACAGTGGTGAATTTCTAAAGATTCTACCTTTGCTTGGGATGCGTGTTAACTTTCTCCTATGATGTCAGATATCTATGAGAAAATCATATCAGACAGGTGAAGGACTCTGAGTTTGATTTTATCTTCTGAAGGATTGTTGGGATCTGCATCTTGGGTTTGGAGAAAGTATGGTTCAAAACAGAAATGGTTATTAAAAATGGTACCTTTTCCTAGGTTTGTGGGATACGGTAAGAGAGAACAGGAGGTTAGAACAGTGATTAAGATACCTTTTCTTGTGATTTGGCTTCTTGATTCCTTGGTGGTCCACTTGCCATCTCTTGTTGCAGTTGATCTGAAGTCTTTTTACTGATAGGGGACTCTGGTTCCATCTGAGCATCAGCTTTGCAGGAAAGAGTGTTCAGTGCAGAACCTGAATCTGTACTCTCTCCTGATTTTGAACTTCCCTGGAAAATATTCAAATTGGTGGTAAAGAAGAATCATCCGGATAAGAGATTAAAGTGACCTCAAAAAGCACGTTTCTTCCTTTTTTACCAAACCCCAGATCAAAATTCAAATGGGTATTGAACAATCCACTTGGAGAAAGCAAAATATTAAGATTATTGTCAGTTTCAGGCTAGTTTACATAGAACCCATATCACCAAACAGGTCAAAGTGGAAGAAACTACTCTTAGGACCTGTCGGAATCTTATTGGCCATGAGGGGAACATTTCCAGTGTAGCTGCAGTTCCGGTCGTGAAGAAAGCTGCAGAATCACGAGCCAAAATCTCTTAGAATCAGCAAATTAATAGACTCAAATTTTCCTAATTTCAAAAAGTGGAACTTTTTTTCAGCCTTTCTCCTGTACCAGTTAAGAGTCAGAAAAAACAAAGAAGAAAAAGAAAATGGGGCGGGGTTTCCGTGTTTGAAGCCTCACGCCATTAAGTTTTCTTGCGTGAGAATGCTCACTGTAATTGAAAAAGTAAGCCATCCTCAAGACTTATGCAGAAAATTTCAAAGCTCTCTGTGTCTCCTGCTTCCAGGAGATTTCTTGCTGGTAAAAGTCATTAGAGGATAAAGGATAGAGGCACTACTGTTTCTGGCTTCATTGTTTGCAGTTTTAACTCCTTGAAGCACAAGTGCCTCTTCCAACTCTCCAAAATCAAAAGCAGTTCCTTGGTGATTTCTGAAGAAGTAAACATAGTTCATATCAAGGAAAAATACATGGAGGAGATTATGCAAGCAGCTCAGTATATAAAATACAGATTAAATAGAAGAACATAGCCCATCTAAGGTTTATATATATTAAGAAAAAGGAAATACAGAGGACCCATGAGAGAGTTTGGGAAATATTACATGAAATTGCTGGCAAGAGGGGTGACCCCATTTAAGATTGGATAGGGAATATGCTGATTAGAGTGGCCTGAATCTGATATACCAGTTCCTCCAACTATGTGACCCGCCATGCAAGAACTTATCAACAAGCAGTCTTTAGCTTCTGCTTTCATCGGTTGTCTTTGCACCTGTTACATGATGACTGGAAAGGAAGAAAGTGAAGCAATTTAGATGCAGAGAAGAAGATAAAAAAAACAGTTTCGACCTGGAAGAGCAACTAAAATTGCTGAAAAGGAGAATAAGATAATTGCATAGAATCTTAGGACTTGAGAGACAGTCTTAACCTTACTACTTATGCACCTCAGTTTTCTTGGAGAAAACCCAATTGAGTGAAACACAGAAGCAAAAGATCAAAGATTTCTTTTCAATATGGTTACATGAGGGGAGGGGAGGGGGGTCCCGTCCTTTTCTCTATATATCACTGTGTTGCTTCTTTTGATCTGTCTACCTTCCTCCTTTCTCTCTCTCTCTCTCTCTCTCTAGAACCTGATTGATTATTGTTGGATTGGTTTGATTACATTTTCTAGTAAACGTTACAAGATTTAAAACTCATTTATGGCACAAAAATCTTGTCCTTGAAAACTTGTCTCAAGGAGTGAGGTTTGCAAGGAAAGAAAAAGAAGAAACGTAAGAAAAGAAGAGACATAAAAGGAAAAGGTGAGGTCTTTGCCAGGAAGCCACGGGGATCACTAACTCCACTCTTCTTAACCGTCTCTGCTTTTTTCCATTGGCTTTTGTATGGATCTTCAAGCATTTAAGTATTCAAAGCAGAATAATTTAATTCAACACTGATTAGCTAATGAGACAAGGTTCCTCCTAATAAGAAAAGAAAAAGGAGAAATAAAAGGAAAGCTTTCATGAGCTTATCTAGTTTGCTTTTCATAATCCAAGGCCTTATCCTCCCCACAGAAAGAGAAAAACCCAAAAGCCATTAGAGAGAGAGAGAGAGCTTATTTTTTGAAGCTTTCATTCATATCCTTCCAAGCAAGTTTTCCTTTCTTTGTTTTCTTATCTGCAAATTGCATGAGTGATGCCACCCTCTGGCTTCCACCTTTCTGGGATAGCCTTCCACCCATAAAAGATAAAGAAAGAAATAAAACTCTTTCTTTTTAATTATCACTAATATATGACTAAAATTATTCAACAACCATGTTCAATTTTTTTTCTTCTTTTTTCAGGTGGAGAAGTGGATCCCTTTAATGCTTATCAATTCAATAACTTTGAAGGGTCTTGCCTAGAGTCTCCAGAAACCACCGGAGGCAGAGTCAAAAAGGACTTTTAAGACCTCTCCATTATTGTTCACGGCAACTCTATGACTAGTCCATCTGATTTTGTTGCACAAAAAACTCTGGTTTTATTTTTTGAAAAAAGGACCCATCAGAGACCTTATGCAGGAAATGCTGCACAAAAGTGCTGCAGAAGATTTCAAGTAGTCAAACAAGCAAAGGATTCTGTCAAACACTTCATGTTAGGTCTTCTGAAATGCCATAATTTTAGTCCTCTGGTATCATTGTTTATTGATGGGTGAACATCCATTCTGTAAACACCTATAAACCCATCAAAGAAGCTTGTTTAGGGTGCTTTGAGCTTAGGTCCAAGGCCATACCATTGATTACATAAACTTCTCAGTGGGGTCCCAGTTCATAATCCTAACATCATACTGAGGAGGAAAAACTTAATCCACATAAGCACACTATTAATCACGTAGAAGTTTTCCACATTAGGTATGGTTGTTGATATATTGAGGATTAATTCATCTACAACTTATTGTAGGTAATATCCCCTCTGCCAACTTTTGCTTCTAATGCCAACGATTGGCTTACAGAAGATCTGATTCAGATGGAGCAACTGCTTATGAATTAGGTAAACCTGTAACTGACCTATCACCAGTGAAATTCAGAACCCACAACCCAAACCCCCCCCCCCCCCCTTCTTCTTCCTCTTACGTGTTTCTGTCTGGTTCTCACTCTCCCTCTCTTTCTTTCTGTTTTTGTTATGACTGCAATACATAACCCATGTTCTTCATATTGAACACTAACAGATTCTTGTGCAAAGAAATTACATGAAACTTAAGCATCGTGTTATATGGGTACACTATATATCTTATCAAGAGTGAAAATAACTGGTTTCATTTCATTCTAAGAAAGATTATCTGTGACTGAGTTGACATTAACAAACAGACCCAGATTGAGTAAAATTATGATTAAAAAGCCATGTTTTAACCTCTCATTCACTGCCTAAGAAAACTGTTGATTAGTCCCACTTCCCTTTTAAAACTTAATAGTTAAAGAAAGAAAGTAGATGGAAACCACTTTAGTAGTAATTTGTTATGTGCCTAACCATTACTCTAAAAGCCCCAAGGCTCATGGAGACTGGGTTGGTTAAACACTTAATCTTTAGGATCGTAACATTCCACCTAGCTTCCATAGCTGACATCCATGGCGGCCTACTCTATCGACACTGACTCAATAGTAACCCTTTCTCTTTTTACAGCTCAACTCACCTATCAATATTTAATGACTTATTATCATGCCCATACATAATGCCAAGGCATTTTAATATAGCCTATAGATTGCCACCTCCATGACTCGAACCTGGGATTTGGTGATTGGCTCTAATACCATTTATTACGTGTGTAACCATTACTCAAAATGCTTCAAGGCTTATATGGAGACTGGGTTAGTTAAGCACTTAAACTTTAGGATCGTAACATAATTACACATTGCATTTTTTGTTTTAGGCAAAACAATTGGTTTCTTTTTTAGGTATAAAAAATGTATTGATTTTTTTCCCATGCTTTTCAGATGAGACGGTGGTTAAATGATCCCCTAATTGAAAATGATCCCCTAATTGACCTTTAAATGATCCCCTAATATATCGCAAAACTGCAAAAGACTTTGTAGAAAGGAAAATGAAATTGAACGTAAAATTGACCGTTAGAAGCCCAACTCACATGAATTAAGTTCTACTCAAAAGGCCCAAACCGGCCTGCCCTGTTTGTAAAATACGGACATTAAAATTTTCCTTTGTCCGCTCCCTTTCCCTCCTGTTCAAGATCTTCAACACTCTCTCTCTCGCTTGCCCTTTCTCTCCCCTGAGATTCATGGGTAACGATTCTCGAACCAGTCTCTCTTTACTACTCGTCACAGTTCTCGTGCTCTCTGTTCGACCTGCTAGCACTTCGCTGGATGATCATCGCTACGAAGTCGGAGATTATGTCCCATTGTTCGCCAACAAAGTTGGTCCGTTGAATAATCCGAGGTATTCTTTTCAATTTTGCTTCAATCTCTGCTGTATTTTCTTGATCATAATTCTCTGCGGATTCCTGATTCAGTTGAATGCTTGCTTTATTTTTATCTCTGTTGGATAAACTAGTGGAATTTTTAGATCGATTGCTATTAGTAGGTCCTGAACAGCTTATGATCCTCCAGAAGAATTAACTAATTCACCTTGTTTAGCTTTCAGCCGTTGGTTGAACAAATTGAACTCTCTTCGAATCCTTATGTGAGTTACTAAGTATTTGGATGACTAGTAGCTAACTGGTGCTACGAGGTTTAGGGTCACTGAAAGTAAATGTTGAAAGGAACTTCAGTATCATTTTGATCTATAGGCGTATTTGCTTTATTCCAGCTGGTTCAATTCAAATGGTTAGCATCTAGTCCAATACGTTTTATCATTATTCTTACATTAGATCTCTTATGTGATCGCCTGCAGCATATGCTTGCAGTAGTTTAGATGGGTTATTCTTTCTGGCTATATCTACTTCCGTTCTAATATTCTGTGTGGAATCTTATCCTTCCATTTTCCTCACACAGAATGCATTCTTTTGCTTGAATGGTCCTTTGGTCTAGTGGTTTTTTAATGTTAATGGAAGGCCTAAAGCATGCACAATTGTTTTCAGTAGAAGGGCATATCTGATGGTATGGGATAACTTGAAATCTTGTGGTTCATAGCCCATCCAAAGTTCATGTGATTTTGGGGCAAGCCAGAGATGCTCCAGATCTTCCATTACATGGAGAGAGATTGGAGATCTTGGAAGCGCTAGCTTTCTTATAAAATATTTAAGTTTTGAATCACTGACAAGGCACTGATTCGGTGCGATGTGCCCCTTATGTTAAAATGAGCGAGGAAGCAAATTGGGCCCTCATTATTGATGCCAACTTCATGAATTACCACTTAAAATTTTTTTTTCCGGGGGTGAAAGGACTTGCCTTTGGAATATTTTTCAAATTGAAATATTTTCTATTCAGGTTGCCTAGTGTTCTTCTACTTAAGTTTACTTTAATTTCAGTAAATTTCTGATGCATCTCAATTGCATTGTTAATTTTTATGCTATTTAATTGCTATTCTCTTGCAGTGAGACCTACCAATACTTTGATCTGCCGTTCTGCCGCCCAGGTTGGACTTTTAAAATCACGATGACTTTATTCCTGTACGATAATATTTAAGGAAATCTTATATTGATGGAAAAATGGTAAATTATCTACTCTTTTTTAGTCATTATATATGGCTTCAGTATGGGCCACCCAATAATGGGCTATATTCTCAAGATTACACAGAATAAACTGTGATTTCATCCAATTAAATGAAAATTTTTTATTGCTGCATACAGTTTGAATATATCAAGCGTCTAATTAAATGGTTGGAATCATTTTAGTTTGTGTTATTTTGAGATGTGCCTTGCTTAAAAAAGTCATTGACCTTCTGGCTTATAAGTAAAACATGTGTTTTGAGAAGGAAATGTATATTTTGGAATATTTTTGCATTATTATATGGGGCAGAATTCTCATCATCTGTTATACTTGGGTACCTAAAAGGTGAAGTTATGGACTTTCTCCTTCATGATTGCAGATCATGTAACCAGAAGGAAGGAATCCCTTGGGGAAGTACTGAATGGTGATCGCTTGACCAATGCTCTATATGAATTGAGATTCAGGGAGGAAAAGGTTTGGAAAACCCTTTGTGAGAAGAATCTAACAAGTGATGAAGTTGCACTACTCAGGAAAGCTGTCAGTAATGATTTTTACTTCCAGATGTACTATGATGACCTTCCATTATGGGGTTTCTTAGGGAAAGTTGATAATGAGGACTCAATTCATAATCGGACAGAGCCCAAATATTTTCTCTTCAAACATGTCCAGTTTGATGTTCTTTACAACAAAAACCAAGTCATAGAAATAAGTGCTTTCTGCGATCCAAATCATGCTGTGGATATCACAAAAGATGTTGAAGTCAAAGTCAAGTTCACTTATTCAGTCTTCTGGAATGCAACCTCTGCTCAGTTTGGCAGTCGAATGTACAAATATTCAAGGGTTTCATTATTGCCAAAGCACCAACAAATTCATTGGTTCTCAATCGTGAACTCACTTGTGATCATTGTGCTTTTGATGGGATTATTTACCATGATATTTTTGCAACACCTCAAGAATGATCTCATGAAGTAATACATCTTTTTTGTTGAATTTTAATGTGAGGATAGCTCTAAAGTGTGGTCATGATATTTTCTTATTGCCTAAAATTCTTTGAACTATTTTTCAGGTGTTCTGTTGCAGATACAGAAGAAAACAAGGATGAGGTTGGTTGGAAGTACATTCATGGTGATGTCTTTCGATATCCTCGTTATGCGTCATTATTCTGTGCTTTCCTTGGTGCGGGCACACAGCTCTTGATCCTGTAAGCTAATACAAAGCTTGATCAATCTATTTGTTTGGTTCCTATTTATAATGCCATCTTATATTCCAAGAACTCAATGTATAACATTAGATGATATGATTCAATTGATATTTTCATTTAGAGGATTATCTGTTATCCGAATCTTAAAGATTTGATAGATTCTTTCTCCCGTCGCATATGTTTGAGAAAAAAATTGAATAAGATGGTCTACTCTTTATGGGTTTTATGAAGAACTTCATTAGTTTCACTGTGGACTTGATTCCATAATTTTTATTGTTTGATCTATTGGATTTTTTTTCCTCGGTTCAAATCTTACTTTCTTGGATTTTCAAAAGATTGTTTGACATTGGATGTTGATGGTCATTGATTGGGTAACTTTTTAGGATAATTTTGAATGGTGGATAATAAAGTCTCTGTATGTACAATGTACAGCGACCATTTCTGAACCCTAAGGGATACCTTGTCGGCGAAATTTCCCTGGTTTCAGTGTATTCCGTTGGAGGAGGGGGTTTTTTTTTTGGGGGGGGGGGGGGGGTGGGCGCGTAGTTAAAACCCCCTTTATTTCAACCAGCATTGGTGACATTTTGCCTTGTGCCGGTCAAAATACAACTGATTTTGCATGGCATACCTGGCATAAAGAAAAAAGGAAGAAGTGATCAAGATGGAGGAAATGAGAGAAGAGATGGGAGAAGGGCAACTTATTGTTCCACCATCTCCACTGCCCTCCTCTTCTCCTCAAAAGAGGGGGAAAAAAAGAACCTGAGAGAGACAATGAGATGAGAGGAGAGCTTAGAGAGAGAGAGAGAGAGAGAGAGGGAGGGAGGGAGGATACCCAGTATCACCGTGGTCGATCTCCTTGGGTTTTATGTAAAGATAGAGGAGGGCTTATGCCCTTCTTTTATTATACATACATACATGCATACATACATACATATATTTATATGTATGTATATGTATATGTATAGATGTGAAAAAATGATAATAATATTATAATATTAGGGTAATGTTATTATAACTTCTTATAGATATGTATATACATGTATACTATTAATAATATATCTTTTATTTTTATCAATAATAATATTTCATTATTGTTACTAATATTAATTTTTCAAATTTTTATAACTTTTTATATTTTTTATAATTTGTTTCAATTTTTTCTTTTAATTTTTTGAAATTTAAGGAATTTTTTCACACAGCAACACGAAAAATCCGGTAGCCCAAGCAGCATGCTATTGAAAATTAGGTGAAACAGTATCCAGGGCCCTTATCGATTGCCTAGCCCTTTTACATTACTCGATTTCTCCATCAGTTGATATTTTCTGTTAAAAACTTTAAACTTTTCTCTCACTATGCGTGTACCTTTTTCAGGGTCTGCTTCTTGTTTGTTCTGGCATTTGTGGGTATTCTTTATCCCTACAATCGGGGTGCACTGTCTACTTCTCTTGTTGTGATTTATGCTCTTACATCTGTTGTTGCTGGATACAGTGCTTCTGTAATCCACAGTCAGTTGGCAGAAACTGGATGGGTAATAGCTTGTTGTTCTTGTGTATTGTTTTTATGCCCATTTCCCTTTATTTTTCTCAAAGTCTCTTCTAACATTGCTGAATAATATGGCTGCTATTATGTCTTGCAGGAGAAAACTGTGTTCTTGACTGGGATCCTCTACCTTGGTCCAGTATTCTTAACATTTTCAGTCATAAATTTTGTTGCCATCTCCTATAGGGTTACAGCAGCACTTCCATTTGGAACCATAATTGTGATTTTTCTCATATGGATACTTGTAACAATCCCATTGCTCTTATTGGGTGGTAAAGTTGGATCTGCATTTAGATGTGAATTCCAAGCCCCTTGTGACACCAAGAAATGCCCAAGGGAGATTCCACTATTAGCTTGGTACTGGAAGGTTCCGGTTCAGATGTTTCTTGCGGGTCTTTTACCTTTCAGTGCAATTGTCCTCGAGTTACACCATGTGTATGCAAGCTTGTGGGGTTACAAGATCTACACTGTGTACACCATTCTGTTTTTCATGTTCATTGTCCTCATCACACTCACTGCAATCTTGAGTATTGTGCTGACATATCTTCAGCTTTCTGTGGAAGACCACAAATGGTGGTGGAGGTAATTTATTGCAATAATCCCAAACTTTTTGCCCCAATTTAATGTGTGATCTTGCATCATTTCATTTGTATTTTCTGTTTACTTGCTTGCAGATCTATTTTACGTGGGAGCTCAACTTCTCTTTTCATGTTTGGCTATTCCATCTACTTCTATGCCAGATCAAACATGAGTGGTCTCCTGCAGCTATTATTCTTTTTCGGTTACACTGCTTGTATATGCTATGCGTTCTCCCTGATGCTTGGGACGGTCAGCTTCTATGCTTCGTTTCTGTTTGTTCGACGCATCTACCATGCTATCAAGTGTGAATAGTTTTGCTGGCTCATCTTCTGAAACATGATCATCCAAGCTTGTAATACCTGTAAATTTTCACATTTTCGAATGAGGAAATCCAAAGAAAACCTATTGGAAACATGATCGTAACTGACAGGCAGGATTTTTTTTTTTTTAATTGCAGAAAATGGTTCAACTTGCTAAATACAGATGCTAATATGCTCATAACCTGATGAAGGAGTTGGCAGTGCAATTTGGGTCTTCATCCGGCCATCTCAGGCTTAGAGCCTTAGTAAAGAAGCAGCAGTTTTGCTTCAACTCTATCATGCATGACTTGGAGAAAAAAAAAATGAAAAAGGAAGCTGCGTGAGTTCTTTTATTTTAATTATATATTCACTTATGGTAACTAACCTACCTGTTTGTTATGGACTTAAGCTAGAGGTCCCCCAAAAAAAAAAAAGGGAACTCATTGAAATTTGTAAGATCTACAAATTACAAAACTCAAACAGAAAATAAAAGAAGACAGAGACGGAGAATGCAGCCAAGTATACTCGTTGAGATCAGGCTACTTTTGAGAAAGGAAACAAAGAATGCTATAGCGAAAGCCATGACCTCAATTTCCTGGCACTTAGTCCATTTTATCAGAAATGGCAAAGTAAATTACCCGAAGCAATACTTTGAGAACAGACCATGGGATTGTATAATTGCTTTAACAACAAGTGAACTATGACACGTAGTCCATCAATTGCCCGTCAATGAACGTTTAATGCACTGTTGTGAAGGAAAGAGGAGGGTTTCAGCAAAAATGAAGGAAAGGGGGGACGGATATCTTATAAGTATGACGGCGTTTTGATTACTGAATTGCACATCATAAACGATCATATTTCCTCACAGGTAGTTTCTTGATTTATTTAATTTTTTTGCTTATAATTTAGATAATCAATGTTAACAGCGGTTATATGAGTGTGGGGCCAAACAGTCCTAAAGAAAAAAAAAACAGTCGAAGTGATTTCTTTTGTGTATTTGTTATTAGTAATTTTTTTTTCCTGAAGAAAATTTGCTTTAAATCGGAGTGTGATGAGTGAGATTTATCTTAAATATCGTTCAAACTTAAGCCGAATCTTGCTAAAACTCCAGGGACAATTTTGAGAATAGCCGTCTAGCATCTCTCTTCTTCTTTGCCATTTAACCTTTTAACCTCACTACCCTTTGATTTCTACTGCTAACTTTTTTTTTTTTTGGGTAATGGATTTCTACTGCTAACTTGTTAAGGCATTTAACACACTCTGGCAAAAATTTAGCTGGAAAAGAGTTCGTCTGTTCTGGGACTGTCCATGTCTAAATGTTTAGTGAAAAAGGGGGTTTTAGGGGAAAGAAAGCCACGGGGCCAATCACCTTAGAGGCTTAAACCCTCGCCGATAAGGGAGCTCGTCTCCTTCCCCGTTTTTGTAAGCCTTTGGAGCCCACCTGTCACCGTCCGTCAAAATCCCACGTCGCTTTTTTTCTTTGTTCGTCTGGAGATTTTCTTGTGTTTGAGAATTTCGCTCTTTCTGCTTCTCACTCTTCCGCAGAAAAGCGCCATCACCCACGGCAACCCGGAAACCCCTTTTCGGCCTTATTCCCAGTGGCAGTAAGTTTTACTATTTTTCTCTTCCAAATGTTTGGAGAATCATTGCTACTGTTCCTTACAAGCCCCAGAGGTACTTGGTTTTGTTTAAATTTTTTTTTTCTTTCCTTCTTTTCTTGACGATCCGTATGTCGTTTTCCTGACATTTTATGTTTTGCTTCATTTATTGACGATTTAAGGTTGTTCCTGGGTTTTGGTCTATTTCACCATAATTGTAATGGCTTTTGATTTTTTTTTTCTTTCGGAAGCTTATCTGGTGATGAAATTGTATAAAAGTTTGGTGGCCCTTTTTCATGGTACTTGATTTCATGAACCAGGAATGGGGATAAAGCTTCTGTGTTTAACAATTTACTGGGTTTTACTCTTGCTAATTTTGCTCTGCTGGTTACATTGAAATGTTATATAAACCTTCTTGATGTAATTTCCCCTTATTATGCTCTCCATCTTGATTCATTGGGTTCCATGAGCAGTTTCCGGAAGGATGATTTAACTGGGATTGCAGAAATTTGAGCTTGTGGGCGTCTAAATCTTTTTTCAACGGTAGTCTATTGTAGTCTACAAGAGCTGTTTTCTTTTCCTTGTTAAGATGGCGATTCGTGCACCATCCTGTTTCGCATCTACTGATACACAAAACTCAGTGGGAGTATTAGCTGTTGTTGGAGGGGGAGTTTTAATAGATAATCACTTGGGTAGATATAGTTCCCTGAAGATGTTCAATGAGAAAAATGGGCTCTGGGGTGCTGGCCAAAAGCTCACTTCAAATTTGTCTCATTTCAAATGTTCGGCAAACTCCCATAGCGTCAGTCCATATCATAGTAAAGACCCTTTTCTGAATCTACATCCTGAAGTGTCAATGCTCAGAGGTGATGGGAATGAACCAATAGCTAATCCAAGAAAGGAAAGCTTGAGTGGCAGTGTTACAGAGAATTTGAGAGACTCAGCTGGTTCAAGTAACTACAATCAAGCCAAGATCAAAGTAATTGGTGTTGGGGGTGGTGGGTCCAATGCTGTCAACAGAATGATTGAAAGCGCCATGAAGGGTGTGGAGTTCTGGATAGTTAACACAGATGTTCAAGCCATGAGGATGTCGCCTGTCTTTCCTGAGAACCGCTTACAAATTGGTCAAGAATTAACTAGGGGTCTTGGTGCTGGTGGAAATCCAGATATTGGTATGAATGCTGCAAGGGAAAGCAAAGAATCAATAGAGGAAGCACTATATGGTTCAGACATGGTCTTTGTGACGGTACGTTCTAGTTCCCTTTACCCGTTATATTTGCTAGTTCAAAAATTTTAAACTTTGAGAAGGGGTTTCTCTCTTGACTACCTATGGCCCATGCCATCAGTCCCTTATTCAATTGGTAGATTATCCTATTGGCAGGCAGAATGAAAATATTCACCAGAAGGTGAAGAGTTAAGTTTTTAGTTCTACAATAGTTATTTCAGAAAATGGTTGTACATCATAGTCTGGATCATTGGGTTATCTAGCTTTTAGCACATTTTACTCCCGAAGGTAGTTGACCAATTGGATAAGTGGGTAAGAAAAAATGTACCATATGGCAGGACATTATGGATAATGTACCAAGGTTGATGGAAATGTTTATTTATCTTTTTATTCATTGTATCTAGCCTGATGGTCTCCTACAATTATTCTTCCATTTGCAGTTTACAGTTGACTTATTTGTTTGTTGTATATGCTACTTCTTATTTTCCTTTACAAATTCATAGTAGTCTATGCTTATTTCAAGCTCAAAAGGATATATTTGATTTTGTTTTTGTTGTTATTATTAGAATTATTCCTGTTATTATTATTGTTATTTTTACATTTTTTATCCTGTTAAATATACATACATACATTATATATATATATTAAATTATTGAATATGTTAGATCCTGATATATTTGTCTTGTAGGATGTGCATAAACCTTTCTTGAATACCATAATACTGCCTTTTCCCAATCAAATTAAAACATAGGGAAAGAATTTTGGTGATGCCAACTATGGAATTCAATGGTATATATTTAATTAGTTTCGAAACTACAGTGGACTACAAAACAAAAGTCAATATTCTTTGAAAGAGAAGAGAAATGACTAACATTCTTGTGACTATGGAGTACTTTCCTATGAGAGTGTGATCCTTTGAGAGTAAAATTTATTTGAAGCTGGATTGACTTTCAGACCTTGTATTATTTACTGTACTCATGGAGTCTTTTATTGCATTAAATTGAACTCACTAAATGTGATTGTTGAAGATTTTGAATTATACCTTCTGAAAGAAAGTTTCATACATAGTTTATTGTGTATATCTGATGTTTAGTGTTGAAGATACAGATACTGTCTGCAATATTGACTTCTACTCTCTGTTGTTATATAGCTGTGGAGTTGTTGTATAAGATAAGAAGGAGACAAATCCACATTATTTCAAATTATTATTGTTCTAATTGAGCAGTATTGAATCCTACTTTTTCGCATGTGCAAAGTGGAGGTATTCATTCAAGTTTACTATTGGGACATAAAAAGGTTCTATACTTTATTTAAGAGGGTTTTATACTTGTCTTCCTTTGATGATTCTGCACCAGCAAATTCTTCTTTGATTATATATTTGTTAGTCATAGAGTGTAGATGCTTATTTTTGGTATTTTTTCTTCTCTTTTTCGTTTTCTTTATCTGCAAGTGACTTCAAGTTGTATCTGCAGGCTGGAATGGGTGGTGGAACTGGCACTGGGGGAGCTCCAGTAATTGCAGGGGTTGCAAAATCAATGGGCATCCTGACAGTTGGTATTGTCACAACCCCTTTCTCTTTCGAGGGACGAAGGCGGGCAGTTCAAGCACAGGAAGGAATTGCAGCACTAAGAGACAATGTTGACACTCTGATTGTGATTCCAAATGACAAGTTGTTGACTGCAGTTTCACAATCTACACCTGTAACAGAAGCATTTAACTTGGCTGATGACATTCTTCGGCAGGGTGTGCGTGGTATCTCTGATATAATTACGGTATGAGATGCCTGATGAAACTTGGAATTTCATTTTAGAAGCTGACTCATTTTATTTTTTTGTTTTTTTCCCATAAATTGTTAATGTATGTATCCTCATCTTCCTGTGGAAAAACTGTACTTCTTTTGTATAATGACCATAGGCATTAAGTTGCTACTTTATCACACTAAACAGTGTTGAAAAATTTGTTATCCAGTTACTTCTGATTATGTAAAAGGTAAAATTCTTGATTTCTTATATGTCTCAACACTAAATGCACAGGCATCTATTATGGATGTTCTTATGCATGAACAAGTGAAATTATTCTGTATGAAGAATTTGGATGTGATCATGTAGGTTAACTGTAACAATTGGTGACTAATGATTGATAATGTAGCTATACAAGAATGATGTAAAGGTGAAAAGACGAGTAAGGTGACCACTTTGAAGATTTTACTGTGCAAAATTTTGACCCAATTGCATGACTGTAACTGATTTAGTTCCTTGTTGTTTTAGATAATCAGGAAACTGTGGATCATGTGTCAAAATAAGCTTTTAAGCGGGTACCAAACAGTGTATATCCACGAATGTAGCAAAACATGTTTAGTTGTGATTTGGTCATGCAGTCACATAGGCTATCAAATTATGCAGATGGCTATGTTTATGCAGTCAGAAGATCTGGTCTCCTGTTTGTGCACTTATATTATGTTTGATTTGATGAACACTAGGGGTATATGTGCATATATAAACATAGTTTCTATTGGCTATTTAGTTAATTGGAGATCTATTTTACTCATTTTATAAATTTGTTTACAAACCTTTACATTAAATGCCATAAGATATTGTTCATTTGGAGATTTATTTTACTCAGTTTAGAGATTTACTTACAAGCCTTTACATTAAATGCCATATAATATTGTATCTTCTAAGACTGATCTATTTACAACAGTCAAGAAACCCAATCCTAAACACCCAACCCTAAACCAACTTACTCAAATTCTTTATAGAGTCCTCTTAGTTATGCAACTGCTCAGCTTGGATAGTTATTTAAATGGAGCATTAATGTTCTTAAAATTTTCTGAGATGTATTCTCTAGAAGCCAAATGTCGGATCAGAAACTTCTGATCACTTTATATAATCATGTGTGTGTGTGTGTGTGTGTGTGTCTCACATGCAATTAGTGTTTATTTATCAGAATCAATGGCTTTGCAGGTTCCAGGACTGGTTAATGTAGATTTTGCTGATGTACGAGCTATCATGGCAAATGCAGGTTCTTCATTGATGGGGATAGGAACTGCAACTGGTAATCTTAAGATATTAAATTTACTTAAGATTTAATAGTTCTAGCTAGCATGTTATTATTTCCTGTTTTCTTCATGATCATTTAATCGAGATCAAAATCTATATTTTCCTTGGGTAAGTTTGTTGTCTTTGTTGGTTTGTGTTTGCTTTTGATTTACAAATATTTAAGATTTTAGTACAATTTTAATATTTTCATAGAAAATGGTTTTTTTGCCTTTTCTTTATTTTTATCACAATGTCTTTCATGAATCAAATACCTGTCCATTACAAAACTCTTCGTTTATTTCATTTGTTATGCTCATTTTACCTGAATGTACATAGCATGAAATCCAAATCTTGGTCTATGTTGTCTATTCATTTCTGTTCTTCTATGAAAGTTTTACAATGATTTTCAGTCCTTGAGGATTGAGTTTGGATTTTATATTTTCGATTATAGATGAAAATCCCACTATAATGCTAAAATCTAAGCCCTATCAAACTTGACCTTTTGCATTCCCTAAGTTCCTACAACATCTACTTTATTCATCACTCTTGTTGGAATTTTACTGTCATTTCTTGGATTATACACATGATCAAAACAATCATGTGGGGTATGGTCTTTGACTTATGGTTCCGTATATTGTTTGGTAATGTCTAGCTATGTTACACGAATACTTTGTACAACTCCAAACTACCCGTGTCGACATGAAACAACATGGGTATGGTCAAGGATTTCAATTTTGGATTTTGCTGGCATGCCGCCAACGAGATCTATATCGGCGAAATCTTGGAAATTTCCCTAGTGAGGGGAAATGGGGGAAATATGTTTTAATTTTTTGGGTTGAATTCATTTATAATGCAGATATGGGTGTGAAATAAATCCAAAACATCCAAGAAAGTAAAAATAAAGGCATAGAAATGTGATGTATAAGTCATTTCATGCATATTGCATATCGAAAATCAAGGGAAATGAAATAAAACTAATCAAGCCTAACACATAGTCACATACAAAAGAACTGAGAAGGGATGTTGCCCAAATTCCCAAATCTAAGAAGTTTTGAAGCAAGAATGCCAAGAAATGAGGAGAAAATGGCCGTTTTAAGGGCCATTTTTTCAACTTAATTTCGCGCATGACTTCAGGTCACGTAGAAATTTAAGTGAAATGTTACACGGCATTTTGCTACATTTCATTGAAATTTTGCGACATGCCACGAAATGCAGGGAAACTGGCAAAATCTCGATTTCCCTAGTCATTTTGTGCCGCTATCTTGGAAAAATGACATTTC
Source organism: Buxus sempervirens (assembly GCA_947561395.2). Lineage (NCBI taxonomy): Eukaryota > Viridiplantae > Streptophyta > Magnoliopsida > Buxales > Buxaceae > Buxus > Buxus sempervirens. Next base: position 5,236,761 of record OX387182.1, read on the forward strand.
GCTGATATATTGACGAAATTTCGTGAAATTGAAAATGCTGGTATGCATATAAGATATGTGTCAGATCCTTCATAAGTTTTTAGTCGAAGATCAAAAAAAGAAAACAAAAGAAATAGCAAATTGCAAACAATGAATTAGAAAAGATAATAGTTTTTATGAAGAAAAAATATATATTCTCAAACTCAAAAATTGCAAACAATGAATTAAAAAGAAAAATATGGAAAAAACCAAAAGCAAAAACAAACAAAGAGAGTGCTCGGCTGCTAAACCTTCGTTATTAACGTTTATTTGGAGACTTTGCGGCCAATTCCCAATATTCAAATCCAAATTTTAGACACTTCTCAAGTCTCAACCGAGTCTTCATATCCTATGTTTTGGGGGTCAAGTGGATTCGGCTCTTAGATAAATACCCGCACCAACACTCGTACCCAAGTCCATGTAACATAGCTGTCTGATATGAAATATGTCTGACAGAAAAAATAAAAACCGAAGGAAAAGAGTCCCAAGGGAGAGATAGCAAGGTGGAAAGAAGGGGGTGAGAGAGGAGAACCGGGTGAGAGAGAGAGTGAAGGAGGGAGAGAGGAAAAAAAAATTTGGGGGTGGGGGAGTGGAGCCCTTAGAGATAATGACAGAGGGGGAGAGAGGCATATTGACAGCCATTCTTCATCTCTGTGTGCTGCAGCAGTGACGCTTAAAGAATTGTTTTTTAACAGTACTCTGTGTGCTGCAGCAGTGACACTTAAAGAATTGTTTTTTAACAGTAGAAAATAGGACTGGTACCTGTCTGATTCAAGAAAAATTACAGTGAACAGCAGACAAAATTAAGGCTTCAAGAGTGAGAACACCATTATACTGTCTAAAATCTGTAGGTCGGCCTATTAAGAAATCAGTTCTGCTTGTCCCTTCCTTAGGCAATCTATCTGCAGCCTCGTTTGCTGATTTAAGCATGTGGTTGACTGAAGTCGTTAGCTTACATGCAAGGGATTTGGCAAACCTAATCAAATGTCAAACCGCGAGAGTCCATCCTCACCCTCCTCCATCCATCAAAACTGTACTAGGATCACATTCAACAGCTCTATCTTAAACCCTTGTCTTTTAGCTAAATGTAAGCCAAAAAGAGGGGCCAAATGCTCTGCTTGAACAGTCCCCTCACCAATCGAACTGCTGTAAGCACAAATTATGGATCTTACATGGTCCTTGAGCACTCCACCCACACCAGAGGGTCCTGGATTTCCTAGAGAGCTCCCACACTCGGGAGTTGTTGTCTCCATGTTAACTTTTACCACCATATTGAATAATTTTGCTGAAAAATCAGTGGACTTGGATTTTGAACTTGCAAAAGCATGATTCATACCTTTTGAGTTATCTACCTTCTCATCCTATAAGCTTCTTCAACTTGTCATCGAATCTTGGATCAATGCCATGAAGTTGTTAAGTGATTCTTAATTGGTTTAGTTTTTTGTTTTTTGGTCAATTGACCGACTCAAGGTACTAGTACAGCCAACATCCCTTGTCATTGTGTAATTAAAACTTTTTTAATAGTTTCTAAATTCAGTATTAGGAACTTTCAATCTTTTCCAAAATGTTAGAAGTAGCGCTAATATCAAAATTGATGCTTGATGGCATGGAATATTGGACATCGAAATCAATAGCATATGCCATATCTTATCCCTATATTGATGAATGAAAATGGTTTTTTACATGAAATAAAGGCTTGTAAGAGTCCATGCTTACTGGATTGAAGAAACCTATCAAGGAATAAACAAATACTAGTGGCTTTTCATAGTGAATTAGAAGTGGTACTACTTAGGATTTGTGGGATCAACAACACAAAAGGTATCAAAATCCCCACTAGTTAGTATAGTTAATGGAAAAACAAGTATTCATTTATTCTCTTTAAAATCATTCTTTTTACTCAACTTTTAGAATGAGGTTGTTACAAACCAAAAAAAAAACTATAAGCCATATGGAACACTTTAATGGCTAACTAACTGCAGATGGACCACTCTACAAAATGCTCAACACCTATCTATCCTCATTTATTTACAAACAGCTATGCAACACATTCCTTATTGAATAACACAGTAATGTAAAGCACCTACAAATTGTTAGTATTTTTATTTTCTTTTGATGAAAAAGTATTCATACATAAGTGAGAAAAGGGTACACGATAGAGATAAAAACGTAGGATAGATAAAGAAAGCCATAATGCCACAAAATGAAAAGTAGAGAAAAGAACAATGAATCCACCAGGCTATATAAACCAGGAACTAGATCCTATTCGGCAACATTTCCTCTGGTAGGAAACACCTAGACAAATACTTACACATCCCATTCTATTCCAGTCTTGGCTAACAAATTAGCAAGACCGTTAGTAGCCCCAGGCACTCCTTGAGAGTGATGTATTCATCATCAATGCCTTGATATATCTAAATAGGCCATATGCTCCAATATCCATGAATGCTATTGCTTCTTGGTCAGCCAACAGAGAACTGTGGATGAATCTCCTTCCACCAGAAGGGTGGAAAAATGAAGAGATGTCACCTCGCAGAATCTCAACCCTGATGGCATTTCCTTCGTTTGTAGGACTAGGGATATGTAATATATTGGTGTAGGGTGCTCAAATCTCTGATGATTTCTCTGGTCCTGGGTTTCTGGGAAAACTCCTAACCTACCAAGCTTCTACTCGGCCGCTTCTGCCTCAGTCCAACCAAATTCTCTCAAAGTGAGGTGAAGATAGGGACCTAGAAATTGGTTTCTGTCTCAGCATCACCTTATTTTCACCTAAATGTTTTCCAGCCAAAAGAATAATAATAATAATAATAATAAGGTACGACTTTGACCAACGTAGACTTCTGAATACTAGAATGTGGATCTCACTTTGACCTCGGTGATGGTCTGGGCCTTGAATTGTGAGCCCAATAGCCCATATGCAAATGACAATGCTGAAATTTCTTGTGAACTAGTTGTGTGACGATTTTTTGGGGCTTATTGGCTACTTTGGGGTTGTACAATGGCTGTATGATGTTCCTTTCATAGATTTTCACCTGCATCAGGTGTTATCTTCATGCTCAACTGCTCGAGAGTTTTAACACTTTAAACTTATGTAACATTGCTTATGCTTTAATTCTGCAGGCAAGACCAGGGCAAGAGATGCCGCACTTAATGCCATCCAATCACCTTTACTAGATATTGGTATAGAAAGAGCTACTGGGATTGTGTGGAACATAACTGGTGGAAGTGATTTAACTTTGTATGAGGTAATCCCTCTCTTTTTTTTTTAATAAATAATTTTCATTTAGTTTTTTTTTTATATTTAATTTCCACCTTGATCCATTCATTTTTTGGCTATTTATTAATGTTGCCCATGGGAGCCAACCCTATGTCCAAAATTCAGTAACATCATCATGCCCTAAGGGGAATGTTTTGTGGATCACTTCTATGATATAATCAAAGGTGGTTGGATGCATTCAACACCCGACCACAATTTGAATGGTGAAATCATCTTTAATTGGATGAAAGCTTGTCACAATGCTGTGTCTTGAAAGAATTTTCTTTAGTCTACAACTCCATTTCCATTAGACATTTGAAAATAAGGAAGAAATATTTAAGCTTAAAATCTAAGTTACATTATCATTGACATATCTCTAGATAACAAATAATGCTAATATATCTAGATAACAAATTATCAGAGGAAAACTAGTTTGCTATTTTCTCTCTGGTTGTCCTGGACAACTATTGACATGCGGGTAACAATATCTTATTGCTACTAGGTTCTGCTGCGTTTTAAACCCACTTGGCCATATTTTTCTAATTTGTTTACTTCTCAATGCCTGTTTTCCTTCTTTCCAATGTTCAATTCTTGCAGGTAAATGCTGCAGCAGAAGTTATCTATGATCTTGTGGATCCAAGTGCAAACTTAATATTTGGGGCGGTGATAGATCAGTCACTCAGTGGTCAAGTAAGTTGGGGAGGACCAGATATAACATAGCCTTCAGTTCTGCTCCTGTTGATTGCTAAATGTGAGCATAACTGTCTGTAATAGATTTATAGAAAGATTACATCAATGGTAGCAACCGTCTATCAACAATTGGTGTTCCTGGATTTGTTGAAGGCATACCTAACATTAGCAATACAATCTGCATACTCTTTTGAATACTACAGTAGAAGGTTGAAGGTTTCATGGTTGTGGTTCAATATTTTATTATTGATTAGGTCCCCTAGATTGGATCCAGTTATGATTAATGCCGACTTTGAATGTGCAACACATATTCTTTTGTTATGCTTTATTAGTGATAATTATTGTTTAATCTGGATTAGTTTTTGTCCTTTCCTATTAATATAGACATGGGCAATTTCTGACTAGTAATAGAAGGAACACTAATTGGGTTTGCTCAATTATATTTACTAGAACGTAAGGCTGCTTTCTTCCTTGAACCAGCCAAATAATGGTGGACCAATGAAATAATAAGCACCGATCTTGTCAGCTACTGAATCAAGTGATTTGACCTTGCTGCCAAAAGTCAATTCTTTTCAAATTCCAAATAGTCTTACTGTCTAGAAAGAGGCATTGCTTCAGTGGATTTGTGCCTGATTGACCATATGCTCTCGTGGGACAACAATGAAAATTTTTCATTAAGAATATATTAAAATAGACTATTCTGCTGCCTATTGGTTGTCTGCTATGTTTTCAGAATGCATAGGCAAGTTTATTTGTTAGATCTGGCTAATTGCCTGGTGAACAAGACTTTTTGGAAACCTGTAGCCTAATGGAGTAGAAGTGTGGGGAACTGTTTCTTTCTTTTTAATTTCTGGGGGTGTTTCTTCTTGTTTTTTCTAGGTATACAGTCTGTATACCTCTACTATTGTATTATTTAGTATCATTAATATAATATATATCTTACCGATCAAAAAAAAAAAACACATGGGTGATGTGGTATGTTTTATATTTTGATATTATAAGGGTTAACATACGCAATATTTACCTTAAAAGGAAATAAGAAAGTAGGAACAGGTTCTCTACATAGTTATCTAAAAAATGAATAAGTAAACTTGTAAAGTAAGTTAATTAAGATGAAGTCATATTTATGGAATATAATTGATTAATTACACTAGGCCCTTTTGGTAACTTTCTGTCTTTACATTTCATGATAGCAATGAAATTGTTTTATGGATTATAATTGTATAACCTCTTTTCTAGTTTCCTTTTGGCTAGCTGTGTGCTCTGTGTAAATGGGGCTTTGCTTCCTTTTCGTTAAATAAAATTCATTACTACCTTTTGAAGTGGGAAAAAAATATATTCTAGACAGATGCTACACATAATGAGCTACTAAACTGGGTTTAAATGCCAATTGAGAAGATGGAGTTCACAACAATTCAAACTATAATGAGAAGTATTTATCTGAAAAGCCTTTGACTGCAAGCACAAAAACTCGGATCTGAGTGTAAGCACATCTGCTTTGCACAAAGATGTCAAAGTTTAGATTTGTTGCAAGTCCACCACTCCTGGAACCATGCTTTGGTGGGACCTCCACATTTATCTCAAAAAGGAATCACTAAACCCCAGAATAAGCTACCTAAAATCAAAACAAATTTGTGGAATGTAATTGATTAATAATAATTTCCCGTTGGAGTAGATTTTTTGTCTTGAGATTATACAGGTTAGGGAGTATTCTTGTATAGCCTTTTGCCTATTATATGTGTAGCCTACTTTGTTATTATTATTATTGTTTTTACAAGCCTGTGCATGTTTTTTGTGTAAATGGAGCTTGGCTTTTGTTTCTTTCAATGAGATTCCTTTTTACCTTCTAGATGGATGAATTGCTAATTATCAGATGTGAATTGAAAGGACAAAACATCTTCTAGGAATCTTACTAAAACATTAAAGATATTTGAAAGCAATTCAAACTAGATATTTTTTTCTTCCAATAAAATTCCTTGTCCTGGAATTCTGTATGACCTATTATTTGGCAATGTAATTTTTGGAAATGATGTATGACCTGTTATTTTTACTCACATTCTATTTTCTTTTTCTTTGTTGCCCCTCTAGAATGGTTGGATTGCTTACTGATATCAGCATAAGCTGAATCTTCCAATTCTTTATCTAATGAAGCTTATGATACCTTTTGGTTACGAACTAAGATGAAGCATGCAGATCTGACCATGTGAGATCTGAAATGTTATGAAGAAAGTTTCAGCACTTCCTCTGTCAACGAGTCCAATCTGAAATATTTCAGTTGATATAAAACTCTACTTTTGACACATGTGGGCTGACCATATTATAGAATTTCTTGGTGTGAATTTAATCAAATTGAGAATATGATCTTCCATTATAGAAAGACCTGACAAATGGAAATTTCTTGTATAGCGTTATGATGTTGAAGCTCTCACAATTTCCCCTTCTGTGATCACGGACTCTTGGAATGTCGTTCAATTGTCAGTGCAAATAATCCTGCTTTGACCCTTTGTTTTTCTGGTCTTTTTCTTTTCTTTTCTTTATGAATGGTTGGTGTCAATATTATTTTGTATGCTGCAATTTCTGCTGGTGCACTAATTCTGCATCTTGCTGATCTAACAAATGGATAAGAAGACATTTTTCAAAGGCACATTTTACGTTTCTTTTTTTTTAATGCATGGGTGTTTGCATTACTATATTGGGGAATCGTATTTTTTTTTAATTGTGGGCTTCATTGGAAAATTCTAATTTTCCCTTTTCTAGTTTAATCTCTGATCAGAACTTGCCATAGTTTGCCAAGATATGAGTACAGCTTTCACAATGTTTGTAGGAAAATCAGGCATTACTTAGCATTGCTTTGTGTTTCAGGTGAGCATAACTCTGATCGCTACTGGATTCAAACGCCAAGATGATACCGAAGGAAGGCCTCTCCAGGTACTTTTTGTGTGTGTGTGTGTGCACATGTATATGTGTATTTGTGTATTATGTCTTTTATGCTTTTATAATTCTAACACTACTTTTCCATCCATCTGGCGAAACTCAGGGAAGTCAGTTGGGACATGGAGATGTCAGCCTTGGAATCAATCGGCGCCCATCTTCTTTCACTGAAGGTAGCTCTGTAGAAATTCCAGAGTTCCTAAAAAAGAAAGGTCGCTCACGCTATCCAAGAGCCTGACATATTCTTTTCTTGTAGCATATCTTCCATTTTCATACTGCTTTTCCTTTACCTTTTTTTTGTTGTTGTTGGGGATAAGGTGCTCTTCTCGTACCTGACATCCCATTTCTGTAGTCAAAACACCTCTCAGCATCCAGTTTCTTGTGCATTCAGTAGTGTTACCAACTCTGAGATGAGTGTGTTTCTCTTATCAATTTACTAATAAAAGGTTATGGATTGTATCTATTTTTCAATTGCTTATAAGAAAATTCAGGTACATAATGATCCAGTGCAAAATTTTCTGAGATGGAAAACTTGTGTTGATGCATATGAGGCCTGTTTATATTCCATTGAACCCTAATATCGGCAGAATGCAGTGACCCCTGGCTGATCAATACACATTTTCTTAATGCCTGAATTGCCTTTCTTCTTTCTGTGGTTATAATGATGAGCATCTGATTTACAGAGACATATATGTTGAAATTTTACTTGAACTGGGAGCTAAACCCACATACCAGATTCTCAGTTTGTTTTAGCTTGAAATGTCTGGGGGATTCCAAATCAACATTGTCTGAGAACATGATCTAATTAAGATTAGATTTAATTTACAGTATTCTAACCTAACAAATGTAATGGAGCTGTTAGTGGGGTTTGCCCCTGTTGATCCAAGAAAAACTCCTTTAGGCAAAAAAATCTTGACGGGTAGTTGTTGGTTGAATCAAACAAACACAGTGCAGCATGGTCTGTAAGCACTTGGCTCCTTGGACTAGTCTTCAAGCTTCTGATGTCCTACCAATAGTCTCCACAGGAACACAATCCATCAACAAAATGGTGGAATCTACTATTGTCCCTGACAATGATCTTTCTTCCAACAACCTTAGAAATGAATTTAATGACAGAATGACAATCCACACAAACCCTTAAATTTTTCTTCACAATTATAGGCTTCCCAATTGGCATGCTTATTAATGCAAAAGCAATGGCTATCCTCTCACTGTGATGGTGAAGAAGCCTCACCTTCATACTCTCTTCTATGTTTAAGGGAACGCATCCTGTGTAAGGAACATATCCGGCTTCTCGTATCTGACACAAGAGACTATCAAGCTTCTCATAAATTTCTCTCTTCTGGGGATGAGACCAGTCCTCAGCTCCAAAAACATGGGTTTTGTTACCAACATCAACCCAACTATAACCAGGAAGTTTCTTCATCTTCCCATCCCTCATCATTTTCCTCAGCATCCTCACATCCTCCCATTCCCCTGCAGTAGCAAAGATACTCGAAAGCAAGATACCAGTCCCACTGTTATCAGGTTCAAGCCTCATAAGCTTCTCTGCAGCAAGCTTACCCCTCTCCTTGTCACCATGAGTCTTGCATGCGCCAAGAAGCGAACACCATCCATAACCATTCGGCTCAAATGGCATTTTATTTATAAACTCCTCCGCTTCTCTGAGTCTTCCAGCTCGGCCCAGCAAATCGATAATACAAGAGTAGTGTTCTTGTCTAGGTTCTACACTGTGAATCCTCTGCATGGAATAGAAGTAATCTAGTCCTTCCTCTACTAGTCCAGCATGACTACACCCTGTCAAGAGATTGACAAAGGTGATTTCATTAGGTTTCACTCCTTTGAGAGTCATTTTTTTGAAAATGTTTATAGCTTCTCTGCCTAACCCGTGCTGTGAAAACACACCCAACAATGAATTCCATGCAATGTCATTAGGCTCTTTGATCCCCTCGAACACTAGAACTGAGTAATCGAGCAACCCGCATTTACCATACATATCAACAAGGACTGCAGAAACAATAGAGTCCTCATCAAAATGGGCTTTGATCACTTGGGCATGTAACTGTGTCCCTTGTTCAAGAGCAGCTTGGCTGGCACAGGCCTTGATCAAACTGGAGAAGGTGAACTCATTAGGCTCAATCTGTTGCCTCTGCAATTCAACAAAAATAATCAAAGCCTTCTCAATTTGATCCTTCTCCACATACCCATCAATTACAGAAGTGCACGAAATCACATTTCTCTGCTCAGATTCAGCTCCAAACACACATGAGGCACTCTCCATATCCCCTACTTTTGAATACATATCTGTGAGTGCATTACCTACAAAAACCTCTGTTTCAAATCCTAGTTTCACAGCATACGAGTGAATAGACTTGCCAAATTGGCAAGCCTTCACAGCCCCACAAGCACTTAATGTGCTACACAAGACATGCTGGTCTACATTTAATCCTTCATGAGCAATCTCCTTGAAGGCCAACAGAGCTTCCTCAAAATTTCCATTCTTCGTGTATCCGTCAATCATAGCAGTCCATGAGACTTCATCTTTACAAGGCATCTCATGAAAAACCCTGCAAGCGTCGAACAGAGACCCACACTTCGAGTACATATCAGCTAGATTACTACCCACAAACAGTTCATAATGAAATCCCGATCTCACACTAAGACAATGCATTTGTTTCCCGAATTCAAGCAGCCCCCCAGAGGCAGAAGCTTGAATTACGCTCGAAAATGCGAACTGGGTCGGCTTTTCTCCGTCCATTCTCATTTGACAGAAGGTTCTCAGAGCCTCTACAGACTTCCCATTCTGGGAAAAGCCAGAGATCATCGCAGTCCATGAGATCAAGTTTCTTTGAGGCATTTTGTCGAACAGGTTGAGAGCGTATTCGAGGTCTCCGCACTTCGAATACATACTGAGCAGATGATTGGTGACAAAGGTGCATGGTTGATACCCGGCGCAGATTAGCTGGGCGTGAAGCTGTTTGCCTCTGTTGAGCTGCCTGCTTTTGGTGTAGCTCTGGATAACGTCCGCCAAGGTTGTAGGATTTTTGAGTATGTGCTTGCTAAAAACCCTCCAGCCCTGAAATTTCATAAGAGGAGGGAGAAACCAGAGGTTAGTTTGCAAATCTTAAATGAAAAGGGTGCTTGTCTGAATAAAATAAAATTAGGGGCGACGATAAATTTCTATTTCTATATTAACAAATCTGGCCACACGGGATGGTTGGACCAAATAAACTCAAATGAAAATTTAATTACCCACAAATGTATCTATTGGTCCCAAATTGGTCCAGGCTAGACACGTGGCCGTGGGGATGATGTGTCTTTGTGCAGATATGCCAGTATCTTTCGATACAATGATTCGAGTTGAATCCTAACCCCGGACACCTATTCCGGATCTAAACCGGCGTCGGGTTAACCGTACTGCAAGTCACCTGTAATAAAATTAATCAAATGATGGAATGAAGACAAGGGGTTTAGTCTTCGTTTGGGTTCTTATTTATGTTAGAAAGTGGCAGTAAACAATAAGTACTTTTATTCAAATATCAGTCAACAAAAATGCAACCGTTGATTACAACAAATCCTTAAGTAACTCAAAAGAAAATAAAACCAATTGGGTTGACAGGACCGACCTCTCCTAACCTTATAGCCGCGATCGAAGTATGAGGAAAGGAAGTAGGGGGTAGCTACTAACGAAGTTAATTCGGGGGGTTCACCCAGGAGTATTACTTAGCCAATGTTTCGGCAATCACCTGGCTTGACCAAAGATGGTTTCGGGACCAATTGCCTGTAACCCTGTAGCCGTAATTGGAGCACAGAATTAAAAGTTAAGGGCGGCCGCAACCTCCTTGCCAGTGGCAAGATCTTTACTTCAACTGGAGTAAATAGTATCTTGAAGTGTCACTACGACAGAGAGCAGTGAGAGGAGTCCTAAATTATCTTTTCTTGTTACAATTTGGGCGTAGGAGACTGGATAGTGATCACGGATGATCGAGTTATAATCATAATAACTGATTACGGTTGAGTGGAGGTTGTCCTTGAGTTCTTCGAGATTGTGCCTTTTATAGCCGAATTTTGGCAGTTGCTACCGACTCATGTTTGCACGAACTTTGTGTTTGTTCGGGAAGTTATTCATCTGTTTCCTTCTGTCCATGTAAGATAACCTCTTTGCCACGATCGTAAACAAATAACTTCCTCGTCCATCGTTGCTCATCCACTTGATCTCGACGATCAATCTTGTATGAATAATGACGTCATCTTTAAACATAAAGAATATAGCTTTCCCGTTATATGTGCTTACATGGTTTCCGTCGTTTGTCTGGCCCATGTGGACACACTGATGCAGCTTCCCTGGTGAAGCCAAACCGTATAAGTGCCACATGGCTTTCTTTCATTTGCCAGGTTATGGCGGGTGTAAACAGTATCACTAAAAGCAAAAAAATTTATGGCACACTCCTCCATACAAAAATTAATTTTTGGTGGTATTCTATAAAATTAGAAAAGAGTGGTGCTTTTCGAACATAATTTAAAATAAGTGTAATTACATGTGTATCGCAATTCTTTTACAAATTAAAGGATGTTAATTTTTAGTTGTATAGAGTATACTCAAAAGTAATTTCTATTGAATTAGAGTATGCACGAAAATTAGAAAGAGTGCTACTTCTCAAACATAATTATAAAAGAGTGTCATGGTGAGTGAAGGGAGAAAGATAAATTAACTTTCAGTGATACTTCATTGTAAATAATTTAAAATTAACAAGAACGCTTATGATACATTCTAGGGTTCACGTATGCAAATTTAGTTACTCCCAGATAGGGTTGCTTATCGGGCTGTGATGTGCCTTGCTTTCGAGGCTCATGGCCCGTTACGGCACAGCCCGCCAGGCACGACGACTCGGTCAACACAGGCTGCATCAAGTGGGCGTGTCGGCCCAACGGCAGACACCGGCCCACCAAGCATGAAAAACGGCTAGTCGTTTTTTACCCCCCAAAAGTGGTTTTTACTATTTCTTTTTACAATTGTACACCCCCTCCAATAGCCATATTAGGGGGTATGTTTGTAATTGACTGTAAATGACCATATCCATCCTTCCAACTGCCAAATAACAATCATATTTGAGGGTATATGTGGTAAAAAGCCACTTTTGGTTTTCTATAAGTAGGCATAACTCTTACCATTCCAAACAACACTTCTTCTACAATCTCTCTTACTCTCTTCATCTTTGTAGCTATCAAGTAATAGTTAATTTTTTTAAATGTCTCAAGCATCAAATGTGAGATGTGCTCATACTATAGTGATGCAGTATTATTTGTGCAAGTGTATTATGTATTGTTATATTTACAAAGTTGTACTTGTACTTGTAATAATTAATTTATTTAAATTTTTTTGAGCAAATTCTATCCCAGTGTGTAAGACATTTTTTGAATAATAAACATAGTTTTCAAAATTTTTATGGTTTTTTACTCTTTTCTCATTTTCTCCAATTTTGTTGCAAAAAAGGATCCAGGCTCGCGGACGGCCCACCGGGCCCGACACGGCATGGCTTAGCCGTAGCCATGCTACAGGTTGGAACGTGCCTAGGTTTTTCCTTGACGGGCAGGCATGGGTTAATCGTGCCCATGCTGAGCCGACCCATTAAGCAACCTTACTCTCAAATGTATCACAAAAGCTTAAATTTTCTACATCATGCCATTGGTAATGTTAATTTTTAGTGGGATTCCCAAAAATAATTTATAGTCAAACACAATATTCATGATAATTAGAAAATTGTGATGCTTTTTTAATTAATTAAAAGGGAGTGTCATAGTGACTGTGTCACAGTTATTTTACAAATGTATCACTAAAATATAATTTCTTTTGCAGGAAAGAAAGAAAATGTAACTTTTAGTGATAATTAAAAATTACTATTTACAGTTATGATTTGGTGGACTTTATCATATAATTGAAATGCAAATTTAATTACTCCCAAGTGATACTTTTTTAAATAATCAGGATGCTATTTTAAATTTTTAGTATTTACAGATCAGTGATATTTTTATAATAATTTAGAATGAGTTAAATTTTTAGTGTATAATTAAAAATTTTCTTAAATTTATTTATAGAAAAGTATTACTATTTTTCAATTATAAGTGAATTAAATCTAGGTTAACTTTAAAAAGTATCACTAAAAAATCCAATTAAATTTGTTTTTAATAATACGTTTTAAGGGCAGTAATATTTTTTTAAAATAATTGAAAATGAGTGTTATTTTGCTATTTACAAAAGATTTCTCAAAAAATACCCTTACAAGATTTCTTGACATGATAAGATACAAATTGTATAAAGTCTTTTGAGGGTATTTTTGGAAGAACACTTTTGTTACGGTATAAATGACTTATTGTCAATTATTTTTATCATTATTTTTTATTTATTAAGTATTAGGTGATTAAATCTGAAATTTCTCTGAAAGCATCACTAAAAACCAATTTGCCCAGAAAAATGATATTTTTAGACACAAACAATTGCCACATGTCAAAAATCTTGGTTAGGAACAGGAAAGGCATCCTACGCGGTAGCCACTAGCCACTGCGTAGGGAGATGCCGTCCTCAATGTAAGAAGTCATCGTTCATTCGCTGGAAGCTTATTCGCCAAACCAAAGAGAGAAGAAACGCAGACGAGAACTCACGGCAAAAACCATGGATTCGACTGCTCGAAGAAGCGGCGGAGGCCTTCTCGAAGGGTTTTACAGGGTCTTCATGCGCCGTAACTCCGTTTATGTCACTTTCGTAGTCCTCGGCGCTTTCGCCGGAGAGCGGGTAGGGTTTCTTTTTGATCTGTTTCTCCATATTTCTGATTCTCAGACTAAAATTTCGGATCATAGATTTTGATTGCCGTGACACTCCTTGAATAGCTTGTGATTCTATTTAATGCGATCTCGAACTAGAGTCTCCAAACCATTTGGTTGTAACTGAATTTGGGACTTGGAAAGTCAGTGGGAAAAACACTTGTTCTGTTCTACGTTAGAAATATCGGTGATCTGTTTCTGGAATCAATGTCACATCTATACTAATCAGCGCTTTGGTGGGTTTGATTCCTAGGTTAATTTGAGGTGGTATGCATATATTGAATGATCATGTCTTTGATTTCTATGATTTTATTTTTATTTTTTTTCATATCTGAGTCTTGCCTCTTCTTTCTAGAACAAGGAAGCTTTTTATGTTTCTAATTAGACGAAGGTGTGATCTCTTGGCTGCAGGCAGTGGACTATGGAGTTCACAAGCTCTGGGAGTATAACAATGTTGGGGTAATATTTCTAGCACTGCCTTACTACGCACATTGAACTTTATTATTTTACGTTAAATATGGAGTATAACAATGTTGGGGTAATAATTCTAGCACTGTCTTATTTACGCACATTGAACTTGATTATTTTATGTTAAATATTGCAACATGCTTTTTACTAGCCTCGTTTTCATGTAAACGTTAGAACTGTAGTAATTTTATATCAAGAAAATTCACACTTTATGTAGTCTTACATGAGTACCTAAGAGACACATGAACTATGCAGCTCTCGGTAGTTGATTTTCACCTCATTGGGCCATTAAGAATCTTGTATTGTCATAATGAATGATTTTATTGTGAAGATATGGATTAAGTGTTTGAGCATATTTTCTTTTCTTTTTTTTTATCAGTAATGATAGATATTATATATCAGCAAAGATAAAGATACAATAGACACAACCAAAAGACATTAGGCCCCAGTCCCACGAGAAGTAGGATGAGCCTAAAAAAACAAGGACACCACCCCAACAACTAAGCTTACATGACCTGACACCTCTGCTCTAAAATCTGCTCCCAATTTCTTACACTTTTTCTCCAACCCCAAAATCACCAAATTCTGAAGTAAATGCAGCCAGTCCCATCACTGAATCTAACATGAGGATAATATCTTGTTTGGCAATGAAAATTTGCACCATAAGGCAAAGTACTAGTATTACTAGGAGAAGGGATTCTGTGTTTATTGTAGTCTAACACAAATACCCAATAATTTTTGAACCATACAGTGCCCTGGAATTTATCTTTCCTGTTCTTCATCTTGAGGAGCCTCAACTAGCTGTTTCTTTGGCATAGTATTATTGTTAGGAAACTACCAAACAGAAAAGTATAACTAAGAATTTAATATATAATTGCATTAGGTTTCTTCAACAGAGAAATGGATTGCGTAGGTCGTTGACACTTTTTTGAGTAATGAGACATAAGAAGTTATTACCATGATATGACACCTTTTTTGAATGGCTTCATTTCTTAGTCGACATGGATTTACTAGTCGTGGAAGAAAATTCAAGGCTGTTATTACCATGTAGTGGGAAAAGTTGGTGCTTCATTATGATGTTCTGGATACTGAAATGTTTATTTTTTCCTTCTGAGCTGTTATTAATTTGGTTTTGAGAAAAGAGTTGATGTGAGATAGAGGAACTTAATGAACTTAAGCAGCCAGGAATGATGCAGATGCATTTGATAAGCATCAAGATTCAAGAAACTAAATGGGTTCATGAAACATCATGTGCATCCAATCTTCTTGCTTTCAGTTTAGGTTGTAGAAATGTTTAATGCCTAGGAACTACTACCCTTCTAACTCTGCTATGTGAGGAAGCTTGATTCCTATTTGTCAGTGATTACTTTCTAGTTAATCTTTTAGTTTTGACTATTTTGGAAATCCTAATCTTATAAATCTACAAAAGCTGGATATTGTAACTTCCCATAAATATGCCTGGCATCAGGATTGGTATCAAGGAGAAGGACCTAGCCGCCATACTAACCACAAGTAATAGTGGTATTGTATTCACTGGTTCCTGGAATATCAGTTTGATTAGTTGCTAAGCTTTTCTTGATGAGAGTGCATATTAGACTTATTAGTTGATTTTAATTTAAGAAGATTGAGCTATTATGGAACAACAAACATGGGGATAGGACTTTTAAAGATTCAAATCTTGGATGAGAACAGTAATGGCCATTATGGAGGAAGACTTGATGAAAGGCTTGAAGTGAAAGGGAGTCCATGATCCATGCTGAAGTAAGCAGCTCCATCACCTCGGAATGTTAATGTGGCTATTAGAGTGTTTTTGCTTGCAAGAAATAAATATATATAACAAACCATCAAAAAATTAATAAATATGGGTAACAACCAAGTGTCTTAACCCCCCACCCAAAAAAATGGATTAGTTAAAAGAATGGGTAGAACTCTATAAAGGTTGCATCCAATATTTTCATAAAAGATATTATGATGACACATGATGTTAAAATGTTTATGGTAGAAATGCATCATGTTCTTGGTACCTTGGGTGGAGAATTGCAGAGGGTTTATAATATGACTGATCACCTAGTTCCTTTAGGCTCAACTGAGGCATTAGTTTTTTGACATTTGCAGAAGATTAAGAGAAATGGATCAAATACAAATCAATCAATATGGAAGACGTTATAGTAGTTTCTGACAGACGGGAACTTGGTTGCTGTCCTTCGGCAGGCCTGGTTTCTGATGAAAGATGTTGTATTAGGTTGGAGGGGATAACACCATATTCATTACTCGGCAGAAGTTCAAAATCGTGGGGGGAGTATCATTGGGGCCCGAAAAGGGCGGGCGGCTCATGATGCCTTAGGAAAGTCATCTTGAAGGCGAGGGGAATGCCTTATGCATATAATCCCAATGTGTATTGTGGTTTGGGATGGGTGGTATTGGTTTGAAGGTATGTTTAAGCACATAAAGATATTCTAAAGATTCAGGCAGGAAGCTTACTGAGATGGAATTTTTCGGAGGTTGAAGTCGACCTGCATGGCAATATATGGGGTGGGGCAGCTGCGTGCTATTGTTAGCATCAGGGTACTTGAATCTAAGGGCATTGACTCAAAGAGTAAGTTGCAGGTGTATAATTCAGATTTAAATTTAAATCTAGGTTTATCGGAAACAAATGGGTGGGTTGAATGTATGAGCAAACATTTGATGAAGGGGGTGTTGGGCCACATAGATCCATTTCTGTTGGGCTCATTTTTTTGATCAGTAATAAAAAGGATTATATTAAAGCATAAAAAACAAGGAGTATATAAACTAAACAGTACACAATCGGTGTACATGATCAATTCTACAAATCACAAAAATTCCCACACTCAAGAAACTCCTAATGAACCATCCCTTTACAAGATTCATTACTCGATGCCCAATACAACAGATAGTTGAGAGATGATTCTAATAAGCTCCAAAATGAACTAAACAAATCTTTAAAAATTCTCTTGTTCCTCTCTTTCCGTAACACCCAAAGAATAGCAACCGATGCCAAATTCCACAATACATCATACCTCGGAACACCTTTGCTATAATTCCAAGATTGCAACACTTGAATCAAATCTTGAGGCTGCACCTATAACTTGCCAAATCTCTATAGGATAAGAGACCACAAGTCTGAGCAACGTTATAATGAACAAGCAAGTGATTTACAAACTCCGTATCATACTTACACAATACACATCTGTTTGGGATTTGCCATCCTCTTTTCATGAGGTTATCTATAGTCAAAGCTCTCCCCAGCACTGCTGTCCATATAAAGAAACCAATTTTGGATTGGGTTGCCACAGCATGTCTGAGAGCATAAATCTTATGTCCTTCTTGCTTAGATGCTTGTAGAAACCCTTTACAGTAAACTCACCTGATCTGTTCCCCACCCATTTCACCCATCTTGATTTGAGTTCGGCTGATACCCATGAATGCTAGCTAACAGTTGAACAAGAGAATCAATTTCCCAATCAAACAAATTCCACCTGAAATTTAGATTCCAATTCCATCCATTCCCATCATATGAACATAGCTCAGAAATGTACATCTGCGAAGAAGTAGTAATGCTGAAAAGGTTGAGAGATCTGACTTTTAACGGCTCTTCCCCACACCATATATCTTCCCAAAATCTTATTCTATCACCGTTCCCCAACTCATACCTCAAACTAGTGGTAAGGTCTGAGGAGAATTTACTAATAGGCCTCCAGAGGCTACATCCAATATAGCATGTTGGTTGCATCCTATCTAATGTGGATGTAGGAGGTGTCCATTGGGTGATGAGGCCGGTTAGAGAAGCAGCAAGGGTGCCACCCTCTTGGACCCAACAAGAAGGAAAGATATGCCTCTCGGGAGAATTAAAGCAATAAGTTTCCTTCCTTAATTTCTGCACCTAAGTGGATCCATCCATTCAAGAAATTAACAGAAGAGTCAAGGAAGTGGAACTACAAACAGCGGCTTTTAAATTGCCATTGGAAGATGGGGATCAGATCTCTCAGGCATCATGTGGGAGATCGAAATGGGTGATTAGAATGGGGAGATGACTGAAGGCATGGCGGAGAAGTTGGGAGTGCAATACAAGTTGCAAGACAATCGCCGTAGGGAGAGTCAAGGTGGTGGGATAGGGTAGAGATGAGGCAGTACGATCAGATGGTAATTGACGGCTGCCATGATTGAAGGCATGGTGGGAGAAGGAGAATCAGAAGTTGGGGAGTGCAGTACCAGTCGCAGGACATTGGTTGTGGGGAGAGTGAAGGTGGCGGGGGAGGTCCGAGATGAGACAGTATAATCAGATGGTGTTTTTGTGAAAGATATATACAACTAGGAGGCATATGGAGATTCAATTTTGGGAATGATCAGCAAAAAGGTAGCTAGATCCAGTGAGCCAGCGATTTTTGGTGAATCGAGTGCAGGATGCTTCTGCAACAAAACTCTTATTCTTGATTTCCCATGGTATTGTGAGCATCCACAGCCTAATCCAAGTGCACTCTTTCGAATGATCTTTTCATTTACATCCTCTCCATTAATTATGGCCTTTAATTTTATGAAACTAATGTGCCCCAAGATATATCTTTCTTTACTGAAAAGCCTTATGATCCATCAAGGGCAAATAGGGTTGAGGTCAAGATTGAAATACCAGTACTGGCCTTGAACAGTATCGATATGTACTGTCAATAATGGACAGTACCATCGATTTGCCTTCTTCTTCTTTGTCGTCCTTCCTTTTTTTTTTTCTCATCATTCTTCTTCTTCTTCTTGTTTCTCTAATTTTTCTGAAACTAGATTTTTGGTTTTATAAAAACTAAACTGGTCTCTGAAACCAGATTTCTGCTTCTTCCGGTTTTCCTATAATTCTTCTTTCTTTCTTCTCCTCATTCTTCTTCCTTTTTCTTCCTCTTCATCGTCATCTTCTTATACCTGAGTCATCTGCAGATACTTTCAGGCTGTACCAAGTTGGTACCATGGAGACCGAGTCAACTCTGGCAGTGCCAACTCAGTGTCGGATTCAGGTTGAGTTTGGCCAATTCCAATAAAAAAAAAACTCGTACTGGTGACCTGACTGATAATGGTAGCGGTCAAAAACTGAATTGTACTGGCTGGTACAACTTGGTATTGGATGAATTTTAAAATTGTGGCTGAGGTTTCTGTTGAGGAGACATCTTAGGAGGAAGATCATAGAGATTATGAAGTGATGGCCTTGAGTCTCGTAGATAAATGTTGAACTTTGGGAGGGTGTTAGCAAATTTGCATCAAAATTTGTATAGAATAGTAGATGATGTTGGGAATGAAGTCCCAATAGAAACTGCAGTACACAGTTTTAGGTCTAACTGGGAGTGGCAGTATGATGTCCAATTTTATGGAATTTCAGGGGATGGGAGTGGCGTGCAGAAAGAGAGGAGTAAAGGAGATGTGCCAGCCAATAAAGCCGGATATAGTAGTGCTTGTGGAAAATAAACTAAAATCAGTCAAGGTTGCAAGGAGTCTGTTGGGTGATTGTGATAAAAATGGGCATTTGTGCCACCTTAGGGAAATTTTGGAGTGATCTTCATAATGTGTGATTCCTTTGTTATTGAATATGGGAAAAGACTGGTTTCTTTTCCCTAATGATCAAGATTTCTTCGGAACATGATGGGTTTAATTGGTGGTTAACTTGGGTGTATTGACCATGTAGGTACAGGGATAGGAATCAGTTTTGCAGCGAACTTCGGAATGATTCCCCAGGTAATCATTCACCATGGGTAGTAATTGAGGATTATTAATGTCGCCAGATTTCTTATAAGAAGAACCCTACATTAAAGAATTAAGAACAAGTTGGGATAATCTATAATTTCTTATATTTTATATATATATATATAGCATATGGAAAGAGAATAGAAATGTATTTATTTATATTCTTATTTTATCTATATGTTGATTTGAAAAAATATTTATAATTTATTCATATTTTAAAATTTTTTCTAGATTTCTTATAACTTTCTAAAATTTTATGTTATGTTATAACTAAAATTCTGACGAAACGGCACATGGAGCCCTTCAGGGGCAGAGCTAAAATGACAAACTAAATATACATTCCACCCACACACCCCACCCCACCCCCCCCGCAAAAGAATATTTAATTTGCCCACTGTTCTTCTAATTTCTACCGGTCATCTTCCATTTTGTGTTGCCTTGCCCACCTTAAATAAACAAGCATGGAGAGCCTTGCATTGGATGCTATGTTTAGTCCTCGCTTCAATAATGACCAGACACAATAGCTTAGTATTATTATGTATGATGATTCCTTGAGCCAAAAGTTCTTGATTGTTATTCTTATTGTAGTTTCTAACCGAAGTTCATCTTTCTTGTGATGCAGAAACGGTATCAGGACATTCCTGTATTGGGGACAAGGCAATCTGAAGAATGAATTATTATCTCTCTTTCCCTACTGCCAGTTTCTCGTTTTTTTGGAATTCTGAATACTATGACGTATTGGGATGATGCTTTAATAGCTACCAAACGTGGGAAAATTTTTCCTTTAATAAGTGGTGCTGTTCGGGTGGATCTGACTCTTTGGTTTTCCATATTCTGAAATTTTAGATGACTGGAATTCACAGCCTTTGAACATGCATGGCTAATTTGGTTTGCATTAGGTTCTGTAAGGTTTTTGAGGATCAAATCAGATCCCAGACCCTTTTCTTGGCGTCACGCTTAATATTGGTCTGAAATTTGTTAGTGTTTCTTGGGTGAAATTATACGAATTACGTCCATGAACAGTCCGTCGGAGTGGTGGGATTTTTCTATTCTATTACCTATTATATACCTATACCTATTATAAAAGAAACTCTTTGTACTTTTTTTGTCCTGATTTTTTTTCCTATTTTGTCCTACGTTTCTAACGTCTCTTTTCCACTGTTGTCCTTAAATGAATCGCTATTTACACTGACCTGTATCAGTTGGCTTTCAAGTGAATACGTCAGCTCACTTTAAGCGAATTGTACATCAAGCCTTTTTTTTTTTTTGGTAAACACTTGTATATCAGTTTATTTTTGAAAACAATTGATGATTTAGTCAATCAATGCCGTTCTACTGTTACTGTTATTGAGTATTGTCAAAAGCAACTTTTTTTTTTTTAAAAGAAAATGTAAACAGCTTCATTCATGAAATAAAACGTGAGGTACATCTTCCACTTACATCATCGATTAGACATGAATTTAAACAATGTGGGGGTCTGTTATACCAAGTACAAGAGTAACAATCAAGCCCAAAATTTGCAAGTAAATCTGCTGCTTGGTTAGCTTCCCTAAAGACGTGGGAGATCCTAACAATAGTAAAACTTCTAATCAACTCCTGGATCTGTTCTAAATATGCACTGATTTTCCAAGGAGGGAAAGCTGAATGTGAGGAGATAAGTTGAATTAAAGCTAAAGAGTCACCTTCAAGCTGAATATTCTGACAATTTAAACTCTTCGCCAATTTGAGTGCTTCAAGAGCTGCTATTGCTTCCGCCTCTATGGTAGATTTAGGCCCCAATTTTACAGCAAATCCTCCAAGAAAAGTTCCCGATTCATCTCTGCACAATCCTCCTGCTGTTGCTTCCCCTAAAGAACCACGGGATGCTCCATCGAAATTCACTTTGAAAAAAGAATGTTTTGGTGTTTCCCAGCCCACCATGATTTCTTTCTTTGTCCTTTGTTTGCTTTTCTTTAGTTCTTTTATCTTCTTAGAGTCCATTTGCAATTGGTGGATGTGGGAACAGGTCCCTTCAACTGATGGAGTAATGCCTTCAAAGAGTGCTTTATTTCTGGTCGTCCATATTGCCCATGCCACATTTGCACAACCTGTAATCACATCAAAATAATGTAAGTCCCATGAACTATAATCCATTACTAACAGAGTTTGGAACCATTTGTAGTAATCTTCTGTGGGGCCTGCTTGTTGTGTTGTCCCTCCCATCGTACTAATCCATACAGCTCTTGAAAATGGACATTCAAGCATGAGGTGTTCTAGAGTTTCCTCCTGCATGTAACAGAGCACACAATTATCATTAAAACCTCCTATTCTAGAATTCAAAAACTTGTTAGTCAGGACAGCATTTTTAAGGCATTTCCACATGAATAATTTTACTCTTGGCTGGCACCAAATATGCCAACAAGTTAACCATGATTTAGCATCCAATGTACTCGGGGCTTCTTCAGAAAGGATAGATCTATATGCTGAAGCGACTGAGAAGATCCCATTTGATGTAGGCATCCAACTTGGAGAATCAGCTTGTAGGGATACTCGGATAGGAACATGCATGATTCTTTGGGCCATTACAACTCCCCACAGATTCTCTATTAGGTTCAAATTCCAACTTCTATCATCCTGACATATGATTTCACTTACCTTGCTAATGTTGACATTTGAAGACACAGGTGGGAAAATTACTGTACCCTTATGATCTATCCAATTATCTGAGATGATGTTGACCTTTTCCCCATTAACAACATTCCACCAAATATTTTTTTTAAGATGACACCTGAGAGAGCAAACTTGTCGCCACACAGCGGAATGGGATTGACGACATGGTGCTTCAAGAAAAGGCTTTTGTTGACAGTACATGTCTTGCATTAACTTCACCCATAAGCCTTGGTTTTCTCTAACCAAATTCCATGCCAGTTTCAGCTGGAGAGCTTTATTAAACACCTCAGCTCTCTTGATGTTGAGGCCTCCAGATCTACAGCTTTGGGTAAGTCTTTCCCAACAAACAGAGTGGATGGGATTTGACACTCCTTTTTTGAACCAAAAGAACTCCCTAGCCAATTGATCCAGCTTGTGTAACACTGATTGAGGCAACTTATAACAACTCATGAAGTGAACTGGTTGGGCTGCAAGAACAGAATTTATCAGTGTTGTTCTTCCCATTTGTGACAAGAGTTGTGCTTTCCATCCAGCTAACTTTGCCATGTATAGTCAAAAGCAACATTAATTTTTAATTACCAAACTTTGGTAACTGAATCATAGTTATTTATAAAAACTTAAACTAAAAACCAATTTCGTATGAAAAAAAGAAATCATTAAATGCAAGACCAACTCACTGAAAACCAACGCCGTTCTAACATTTTTGTTCCACTTTTCTCCCTAACTATATCACTATTTACATTCAAACCAACTCTTGGGTTGTACGTTACCTCACATTAAAATGCCACCCTTTGTTTTATCTGTTACCAAATAATTCAAATTCAGTCATAAAATTATTGACACATGTGGATTAGTTATTTAAATCATGTAAATATTGTTTTGTACAAACTATTTCCATCAAAGTAATTAATATTTCAATTTAAAATATTATTTTCGATTCAAGTGAACTATAACAGTTTAGTTTTTAAGTGAATATAATAATTAACTAATTGGTTATAGGCATTGCAAGGAGGAATCATTGATTGTAGTTGTAATGAAGGCTCATGAGCTTTCGTAAAAATTTACATGTGATACGTGGTTATGAAAGATAAAAAGAAAAAAAATAATGGAAAATATAGACATAAAAAGTTCTAAGTTTGAAAAAGAGTACATGCATTATATTATTAAGAAACAAAAATTTACATAGTAAAAAACATTATGTACATTAAAAAAAAGAGACATTCTAAAACACAATATCATTTTACAAGTTCTCCATTGTTGTCTTTCTTTCAAAAGAAAGCATATAAATATAGCGGTAATGATTTTATTCTTATGGCCAAAGATGTCAAGTTTCCGCACTCTGAGTAACATAGGTCGCAAAACCATACTGTTGTAATACCATTTCAACAAATGTGCACTATATGGAAAATAAACTTTTAAACCTTTTTTTTTTTAAATTGCAGGCCACCACTTATCCGTTTTTCCCTCTAACATAATATTACCTAAAATCGTTTTATAAGTCTCGGAGCATCTCATAGATATCAAAAGATCATGAAGAATTGTAATCCGCTTATGAATAGTGGACACACTATAAGGTGCACCGCTGAAAGTTGGAGGCATTTTATCTAAAAATCGTTGCAACTGCTCAAGTCTAGGGTGAGGAGGCCTACGATGAGTAATCTTGATATTTTCTGATAATCCAGACTGCTCCTTCAGAGCTTTCTTCATCGGCATTTATCTAGATTGGTAGAAAACTATTTAACTAATTCAATGATCTAACAGTCAATATAATATTAAGAAGACGCTTACTTTTTTTCTATAGTAAAATATATATACATATGAAAGAAACGATATCTCTAAACATCATGAAATACACAACAAAGATATATTCATGAAATATTATAATTCATTATCTTATGCTTGTATATGGAATTTGAAAGAAAAAGAAATACGCATTATAATGTTGTAATAACAAATTATTTACTTCTATTAACGTAAGCATTAATATTTGTCTTGTTCACAATGACACTATCTTTACATTAAAGCTAATAACAGCTAATTCAATTGAAAGAAAGAGAAATTCATATTACTTAATTTTAATTTTAAGATAAACTTTGTTGCTACCATTTATTTTCTTCTTTTTAAGATAAGTATTTGATATTACCTTGCTCATGTTAAATTCATCAACATGGAGATTAAGTTCATCAACGCCATCAATGTATGATGAAGAACAGAAAACTCAAGAAAGAGAAGAAATATCACTTAAAACTAATATTTCTCCCTTTTATGTGTGGTGGCTGAATTAGTCTTTTTGGGGAAACGCTTTTTACAACTAATTAAGATTCAGTCAACTAACTATCTCAAATTAAAAATTAGTGATAAATTTTAAAAATAAATGAAAATAGCGACACTTTACTGTTAGTGGATGTGTTTTCTGCGCAAGTAATCTCATGACATCATACGAGGTAGGAGGGGTGCTTTCTAAAAATAAATTTTAATTCAGTCATTTAATTCACTTAAATTGAGATTTTTTCAATAATTTTAAAAATTATTAAAAAAAAGTATCATTTAATTTTTGACGCATAATTTTTATAAAAATGCCCTTATGACCCCTTTATAATCATGGTTTTGTTTAAGGTATTTCATAAGGTTTCTAACTCTTTTAAGGGTATTTTGGAAAGAAAGTTTTTGCAAATAGTAAAATAAAGTGACAACAATGTTTCTCTCGCTTATAAGAATTAAGAGAAGCAGTGATTAAGAACCATTTTGTTTAATCAATTCCAACACAAAAAATTAAGGATAAAAAAATGTTAATAACAAATTGTTAGATCCAATTTCTACATAAGCAAGATAAATAAAAAAAAATATGTGTTTTTAATGTTGACTAAACTTAGGATGTTAATAGATACATAAAAAATTTCTTGAAATCTATACAATTTATTGAATGAGAACAACTTATTATAATTTTAAGAAATCAAAAATATAAAATTTAATAAAACTAATATAATTTTAATATAACTTCGTAAATATACATAGAACTTAGTGAAGATATTTTAGGAAAAATGAGAAATCAACAAATATAGAATTGCATTTTAAAATAGATTTAGTCATCAATTTTTTGGTAATTAAGATTAGTGATATTTCTTAAAATAACTGTGAATCTATGTCCTACTTTTCATGAAGGATTTGCTTTTTCCAAAAAAACCCTAAACATACTTGTAAAATAAATTGTTTGTTATCATGTTTTAATAAGATTTTAATGAAGTTAAGAAGTGTTTTGAGGGTATTTTTGGAAGAAGACTTATGTTGACAGTAAAATGACATGCATTCTCAGTTATTTATGAAAATTATCACTAATTTCTAATTACCAAGAATTTAGCTACTGAATCAGAGTTATTTTTATAAATTTACACTAAAAACCAATTTCTTCAGAAAAAGGCACTCATTTAATTTTGAGAAAATTCACATTTTTAGTGTTACTTTTTCAAAATTATTGAGATTCAGTTGGCCCTATCTTGATAATTGGTTTTTAGTGATACTTTTTTAACACAATTGAGAATCAATGGTATTTTACTATTTATTAAGACTTTCTTCAAAAATGCCCTCAAAAAGACTTGCAAACCTCAATTATAACAAAATGAGTAAAAGAGTTTTTAAAGTCTTTTGGGGTATTTTTTGGAATAATTTGTTAATCAATAGTAAAATGAAACTGATTCTTAATTATGTTAAAAACATATCACTAAAAACCAATTACCAAGATTTGGCAGATTGAATTTGAATTATTTCGATAAGGTATCACTAAAAACCAATTTACCCTTTAATTTTAAGTATTTTGTATCAAAGAACTTTATTTTAAAAATGCCTTCAACATACTTGTAAAATAATTTGTTTGTTATATTAAGACTTTTAATGAAGTTACGAAGTTTTTTGAGGTTATTTTTGAAACAAGACCTATGTTAACATTAAAATGATACTCATTCTCAATTATTTATAAAAACTATCACTAATTTCTAATTATTAAGAACTTAATCACTCAATATGTTTAAAGATTCACGATATATTTTTTTTGGTGAGAAAAATTTCAGGCTATTTTTTGTGAGAAAAATTCACACTAAAAACCAGTTTTGTCTGCAAAAAAAGAAAAAAAAAAAAAACCAACTGCATTTAATGATCTATTGCCTTTTTTCCCGTAATTTAATTATAAGTATTTCATATAAAAAGGGTTTGCTTTTATCTACTTCGATCTTCTGAATAATTCTCAATTACAAGAAAGTCGTTGATTGGATCTGAATTATTTTTAAGAAGCATAGCCTCATTTGAACAACAAAAGTGAGTTTTCGAACTGTGGAATGCTCCATTTGGCATCATTTTATACCAACATAAAAAATTAATGCACAAAAAAATTACAGAAAATTGCCACCTTGTGTTCTTAACCTTTTTACTTACCATTTTATTTCTTACTACTTATGCACCCCAATATTTCCAATTTGTTATACATAACACAGGCACAAAACATGGGCACGTGCAAAGCACGTGCCTTCCAACTAGTTTTAAAAAATGTTTGTATGTGTGCATATTACGTGCTTCAACACTGATTGTGTTTGAAAGTGGAGTGGTTGAGACTTTCACCTGAGCTAGTGGCAAAGTCTTGTAATAGTCATGGCTAAGGCCTGGGTTCCACTCTTGCCCTCGTTAAAGGTAAGCAACGCAACGCTCGACGGTCCCACCTCTAGCAGCGTTCGAGCTGCTGCTGTCGCTTGCAGCCCTTGCGGTCCCTACGATGCCGCATTCTCAATTGAGCAAGTGTTTCTCATCTATTGTTTTAAAGAAAAAGGGTAATAAAGTATATCTATACCATATATAACATGAGGTGCCATTTGGGAACCGTGCGAGTCATAATGTGCAAATTTCTCAAAAAGCCCTTGTATCTCATTGTTAATATTTATTAATAAAATGAGTATAATAGTCATAACTATTTCAATTCTTTCAAAACTAAATTCGTTGCAAAACGGTTCCGTTCCATTTTTTGTTTATCATCCGTGCTGCATGTGTATCCGGCTAGTATATTTTTAAAACATTGGTTTGAGGGTCAAGCTACAAGCTCTTGGAGATGCTTGAACCCTATACGAGTCTAATACGGTTGTAAAAAATACCCAGGCGGTCAGGTACAAATTACAATACATATTTATTTATTTATTTTTGTGCGGTAGAACAAGGAAATGAGATGAGTAATGCATCAGAAAATCTATCATGAGTATATCAACGTAGTCCTCAGGACTGAATTCATAAAACAGTGTCCGAAATCCTAATGTGAGCTTCGTATTTTAAAGGGATTTGTTTTTTGGCTGGGCTCTGGGTCTAGTTTACGTAGCCCAAACATAGCCCAGACCCGAACCGTCTGTCGTCTGTCGCTCTATGTTTAACTCTCCCTTAAAAGGTCAGCGAGAAGCAAAAACCCTAGCTTAGGATTATCGTTTTGAGGTGGGTGAAGTCGTCTTCTGCGCTTAAACAGTTCTTCGTCTTCGTTTGATCTTATACTGGATTTTAGATGTAGATCTGTTTCGGGAACGTAATACCCTCTTTATCGTTGAATGTACCTCTAAAGATTTCTCATTTTACTTATTTCTTGCTCGATCTGCTTTTTTCTGTTATTTGATTGGAACTCTAGCGTCTCTTGTTTTCAAAATATTCTATTGTGAGCAGGAAATGTAGTCTAAATCGTTGGATTTACTAAACTCTTATTTGTTTGATTCTCTTATAGGAGTAATCTGTAGAGGGATTCCGGAGACGAGCAAGTCGTAACCATGAGGTATCTTCGACCTCCGATTTCTTTTTGCTCTCATTTATTAATCTTGTTTTGTTTATCGTTGTGCTATGTTGTGTGTGTGAGATTTGTAATATTTGTTGGTTTAGAACTTCGTTTTGATTTAGCTGCATTGAGAATAAAAATTTGTGTTCACTTTGTCTTCGTCTTACGATCGATCATTTGACATAACCTCCATTTGTATACTCGATCGACCTGTTGGATCAAGTTATTGGTATTTCAAAGGCCTTTGGTCTCCCTTGATTCTGGTCATTCTAGATCTATTTTTTGCCGCCCAATGTTTTCGTCTAATCAAATTTTCTGTTGAAACTTTGATGTGTTTTTGTCTTTTATTGCTATTCGTATTTTTCTTTCGAACATATTTGCTGATTTTCTGGAGCTATAGTGTGCGCTTTTTGCATCATATTCTTCTGATGCAGACTAAAACATTGGATACAAATTGGTGGAGCTATTTCCTTTACAGAAGTTGTTTTAGGTATTTAGAATACATTGGACACTTGGAGCTATTTCCTTTACAGAAGTTGTTTTTGGTATTTAGAATACATTGGACACTTTTTAAAATATATATATTTTTTAATTATCTGCTTCCCCCACTAGTTCCTTGAAGTTATACATTTTTTTTGTGTCATGGGCAAGGAAAAATATAGTTTGTGTTGGTGCTATCAGCAAAGCTTATATTAGGATTGCTTTTTGGGTGCTTGGAAGCATGGTTTCAGGTATCAGCCAATACATCCAGTGCATATCAGTGGAATTGGACGCCTCTGGTATGGAACTGAGTCCAAAATGAGGCCCAAGGCTATGTTAATCTTGGTATGAGAAGCTGGCCTATGCTTGTCAGTATTTGTAGACACCAATTCCACATTTTGAAACAATGCTTGGAGGAGGATATTCAAGTGTCGTTGTTTGTTATATGGATTTGTTGTCAAATGATAACTGCATTTTCTCCTCTAATTTTCTCTAGAGTGATTAGTCAGTATTTTTTTTCGTGTTGTTTTTATTGTGGTGATACCCAATCTTTGGATTGGTTATACTGTTTATGAAATGACAACATTTTTTACTGAACCATCTTGATGAAACTATAGATCTAAACCATCTGTATTTCTTTATTTCTTTAAGTTCATGTTACCAGTTTCCATAATTATAAACCTGTTAAGGCAATAATTTACTCATGGAAATTTATTTAAAAAACTTACCTGTTTGCTTGTACTTTCACTTAGTCCCATTTTATATTACTAATTTGACCGGAAACATTTTCTAATTTGAATATGTATTCTAGTAAATCTAATGTTTTCCTTGTAGAAAACTTGAAATATAGTAAAAATTATTCTGCCTTTTGTTATACTTGAGAAATATTTCTAGACATGCATTAGTGGGACTTTGTGGCTGAATGTTCAGTGCAAAGCCTGTTCAAATGGAAACTTTATCGGATGGGTGATTTGGATCGTCATCTTCCTAGATATCATAAAAATAAATGTGTCATTAGGTAAATAAACATGGTGAGACAAATCATAATAATTTTTGCCTTCCTATTAAAAGCTAACATTTCGTGAGCACATATGTTTCTGCGTTCTTTTCTTATTAAAAACATTTTGTATTATGATGATGGCATCACTTGCCAACGTTGTGGCCCTGACTCCAATGCATTATTTGTTGTCATCTAGTAAGCTTCAGAGTGATGCATTAAGAGAAGCCATCTCTCAGGTTACTTCTGATGCCAAGGAGAAAAAACGTAACTTCACTGAGACAATTGAGCTTCAGATCGGGCTGAAGAACTATGATCCCCAGAAAGATAAGCGTTTCAGTGGTTCTGTGAAGCTGCCTCACATTCCTCGCCCTAAGATGAAGATTTGCATGCTGGGGGATGCGCAACATGTAGAGGAGGTAACAACATTGTATATTGCTGAACTAATAATGAGGTTCAAAATTTTCAAAATCTTGCCATCTTTTGAAGATTCCAAAAACTTCAAAACTTGTGACATTTCTATATTTCGACCATGTACCGCTGTGTACAACTAAAAGATATGATCATGTGGAAAAAATTAAAGGAATTTGAGGATTTTGGAGGAAATTGATATTTTAGTGGTTTCAATTTTCACCAAGAGCGAAATTGATAATGAAATTTGGATTTCAAATTAGGTTTCTTAGTTACGAGAAAGGGAAAGAAAATTTATGATTCCATATGACTAGTCTTGGGTTTGATTGCAATTTCTTAGTGTTGTAGTGTTTGTTCAATTATTAAGATGATGTTTGTATCTTGACTAAATATATGCTTGCATGCGTTTTGACATGCATACATACATGTGTGGGTGTGTGTGTCTACATATTTGATGAACATGTACATTATATGCAAATTGCAGAAATAAATTAGTTGTATCTGGTGGTGAGTTGGCCATATATTAAATTCTCCTTCTTAGGTATCCCGGAAATATCTCATCTTTAAATGCCGATTTCCACATAAGATGGCATTTTGTTTTGGGTTCAGATGATTTAACTGTTGCAATGCATTTTGCATATAGTGTACATATTCATCAAATATGTAGACACAGACACCCACACATGTATGTATGCATAAATAAACTAGTTGTATCTAGTGGTGAGTTGGCCATATATGAAATTCCCCTTCCTAGGTGTCCCGGAAATATCTCATCTTTGAATGTCGATTTCCACAGGTGGCATTTTGTTTTGGGTTCAGATGATTTAACTGTTGCAGGCTGTCTAGGCTTAATGGTTTTGGAGTTCTAGGCTTCTGTATGCATGCTCCGGTTCATCTGTTTCACTTATTTATATAACTTTTGACCAGATGTATGCTTTCTATTACATAATATTTCATCAAAATGCCTCATTATGAAAGATCATGGAAACAAATTGAGGTAAAACCTAGAGGGGAAACATGCTCATGAGATTTCTGCTTCATATGAGGTGTGGCAAAGGCATATGCATCACATGGGGTGTATGTCTATTAAGGCATAAGCATCACCATGCAGGCGAATTCTCTCAATTTTTTCTTTTTAATAATAGTTCTTAAGTGTAATCAAGGTTCTAACCATGGATTGACACTTGTCAATTTTGTGTAGGAAATAACTGCTTCTTCATTTATTTATTTAGCTTATCAGTCATTGTATCATGATTACATATTATTATTTTAATCTATTTTGTATTTGTATTTAAATATCTTGTGATATATTTATTCGTTTATTTATAAAATGTGTGTTTTGAGGTTTAATCTTGTACTTTGGGCAAGTGAAATACCTCACCTCGCTCTTTAGTGATAATGGATTTTTTACTGCAGATACTTTTTGAATCTCATCTTCTAGTTTTTCAAGCACTGCACACCTTTCAACTTAATCAGGCATTTGTGTTTAGTTTTTTCACCTTATTAACTTGAAAATTTTGATAGGGACTTCTCTCTATGTTGTGTTGTCTCTAAGTAACATTTTGCTTATTTGACCACAGGCAGAGAAGATAGGTCTGGAGTATATGGATGTGGACAGCTTGAAGAAGCTCAACAAAAATAAGAAACTGGTCAAGAAGCTTGCAAAAAGATACCATGCTTTTCTAGCATCTGAAGCTGTTATCAAGCAGATCCCTCGTCTCCTTGGTCCCGGTCTAAACAAGGCAGGCAAGTTACATTTTCATCAACATCTTCGTTGTCCTTGTCCTTGTTAATGCTTCATATGACTAAATCTACAAAAGTAGAATATACGGAGTAGATATACTTGGTTATGATGATCATCTGCAATCTTCCACTGTCACAATATCTGTATGGTGCTAATCAGAATATTTATCCTGCGGAATTAGCAACAAGGATTATGTACTAGTTTATTATGAGCATCACATAGACGGAAGAGGATAGTTGCTGCATGAATTTATAAGAGCAAGATCCACATACTTGGTGAATATTTGTTTGTGCTTCTATATTAGATTATTTTTCATCTAGGGTCGAAAATATTTGCGAACAAACCATTTAATTTATATTAGAATGATCTTCATTAATCCCTCGAAGCTTCCGATCCATTGGCACATTATGGATGACAAGAATTATGTTAAATCAGGAACCTCTGATTTATGGGCCTTACCTTGGTACTCTGGTTTGCTTGATTGCATGACATGAGACCATGCGATCTCTGGCATGTGCAATTTACTTCAATGTATAATTGTATTACAAATGTCAATGTAGGAAAATTCCCTACACTGGTGACCCATCAGGAATCATTGGAGTCGAAGGTGAATGAAACCAAGGCAATGGTGAAGTTCCAGCTGAAGAAGGTCCTTTGCATGGGAGTTGCTGTAGGGAACTGTAGTATGGAGGAGAAGCAGATCTTCCAAAATGTCCAACTTAGTGTCAACTTCCTTGTGTCACTATTAAAGAAGAACTGGCAGAATGTAAGATCGCTCTCTCTCTCTCTCTGTTATTGTGCATATTGTGGTTTGGCTGTCTATTATTAGTTCCATTGCTTCTTATCCATGTTATTTTTCTTGATTTTTCCCATGGTTGCCAAATTCCCCATGCATTTTTGGTACACTCTATGTGTATTGATCAGATTAATTGAATTAGTCACTGGCTCAATCCTCAATTTCTGATTTTGGACCAAACTGAAAAACCTGTGACGTTGGATTGATTAAGATTCAGGAATCTGTTCGCTGATACGTTAGGTGTTTATTGACCCTTTGCACTACTTTTGTCGTGCATTGAGTCCATTTTTCCAATTGAAATATCATAATTGCCTTGTTGCTTCTGGAAAATGACATTGGTAAATCGTATGCCACGAGTACGAGAGAGACAGAATTTCCATTTGATTTTTTGGGATCGACATTTACAATTTTGGTTTAGTAAGATACCTGGAACTAATATATTCTCCCTCTCTCTCTCTGTCTCTCTTTTTTTTCTTTTCCCTGAAATGGGAATTCAGGTGAGATGCTTGTACCTGAAGAGCACGATGGGGAAGCCATACCGCGTCTTTTAGGGTAGTAGTTCACTTGTCAGGGAATTGTTCAACAGGACTGTTGAGAGGTGCTAAACTTTTTTCCGGTGGTGCATTAATTCCTCCTTTTTGGTCCATTGTTTAATTTTGATCCTTTCCTAAAAATTTTAGTTTTGCTGTTGAAATTGTTTGGAGAACTAATTAAAATATTTTGAGATTTTATGGTCATTATGCTTAAAGAAGCTAGATGGTAACCTGGTTGAAGAGCTCAAGTATCCTCGCCTTTGTGACTCGCATGTTGCCCACTGAAACAGAGCTTAACCTTGCCAGTTACGTTCATACCGGCTTCTAAAACGTTGATAATTAAGAGGGTGTTTGGTAACGTTTCTAAACACTGATTTTCTGTTTTTAAAAACAAAAAGCCAAAAACTTGTTTGTTAGTCAACGTTTTCAAATCAATTTTCAGAAAAACAGTTCAAAAATCACCCTGTTTTTAAAAAATAAAAAATTTTGGCTTCTGAAAACGACGATTCGTTTTTTCTATTGAATGGCATTTTTGTAATACAATCTTTGTTTTTTCGTCGACACTTAGTAGACCCTGCCCACGACGTCGGTTAGAGACCTGCGGAACCAGACCATGGGATCAGCGAGAGACCATGCAGCGATGCCCAAGGACTTTTACATCTCTGATCTTCTTGAAGGCTATAAGCAGTCCGGTAACCTATCAAAGTGATCCATCTCGCAAATCAAACCAATAGCAAGGACGACAACAAATTGAGTTCAACCAATAGCAACGACGACGACAGATTGAGTTTGTTCGGGTATGTGTATCAAAACACCGGAGCATCTGGTGGAGGAGAAGAATTCAACAAGTTGAGTATGCTATTCCAGTAACTCTTGTTCTCTTCATACTCGGACAAGTTGCAGTTCATGTTATCAGAATGTCCACCGCCGGTGAACGAATCCCAATCATCGGACTTATTCAGAAGAAGATCAGTAAACCTTCCAATAAGTGTGAACTCTCTACATTCTCGTTATGGATGTTCAATGATTCAGTGAATTTTGAAATCCGAAGGAAGACATGGATGTTGCTATTACGCAGAAACGGAAGTCGCCGGGGTTAGACTTCTCGGAAATCGTAAGAATGGAAGGGAAACTTGGTTTTTAGTGGTATTTTTTAAAAGCAATTTAGATTCACTTATCCAATTCTTCATAATTAAAAATTAATGATAAATTTTTAAATAAATGAAAACAAATGTCATTTTACATTTCACAATAACTTCCTTGTAATCATGGTCTGGTGAAAGTATTTAAAGAGAATTATAAGTCATTTAAGGGTATCATTTATTTTGTGAACAATAATAAATGATACTTGTTCTCAATTGTTTGAAAAAGGTATTACTAATTATTAATTACGATGAATTGGATTTGGAGGCAATAAGGAAAGATGGCACTAACCCTTGCAAAAGGTTAGTTTTTTGGTGGCAATATTTCAACAAACGGCATGTAAGGCTCTCATCAAATCGGCACCAATCCTTTATATAATTTATCCTTCATTAATTTTTTTTTATCTAGGATAATAAAATAATAAAATTATGAAGATTTTAGGAATAATAATATTAATACTGTCTTTAAACCTTAAATAAATAGAAATAGCTAATGGTATGAGAGTTGTTTAGGTTGTAGGTATAGGAAGGGGAATTGGTTATTTTTAAATTTTTGGTATGGGATTTTAATTTGATTTGCTTATTTTTTCCATAGCAACTTTATTAAAGTTTAATGGCCTTGAATGTTGTATAGGAACACATTTTTGTTGATTTTGAAAATTTGAATCACTTTTTTTTTTGTTTAATCAATAGTTACCAGATGGATTTCTTGTCACCTAATTTCAAAAACCTAAAAACAATTAATATTACCAAACGGGTTTCTTGTCACTTGTTTTCAAAAACCCAAAAATAGTTGGAACTATTTTTGGTTTTCAAACTGTTTAAAAAAAAAGAAGTTACTAAACAACCTCTAAGTTAAAACTGATATACTTCAAAATGGTTATCTATTATGACGTTCGATCTTATTAACTAGGCCATGCTAATATGCCCTTTATGGTGGTTATACATGCATGTACAAAGTATATATGTCATGTACAAATTAATCTTTAAAACAAATTAATAGAAATTGCTTCAAAAAAATATTAATAGAATTTCTTTTACAGATTATATATTAGGGATTTAATTTGTCTAGCTATTGTGGGCTGTAATACAAAACAAAGCTAAAGGAAGGAGAGGAGAACTGATCTTACATCAAATGGGACAAACCAAAAGATAGTTGGTTCAAACTTTAAAGCTACTAGATATGGAATAGCAAGAGGTCAACTTGGAAAAGCAACCATAGGAATCATATGTGGTAACTCTCTTGTCAGGCCAAGAGAAGAATAGCTAAATTTATTGGAATAACATCATTCATAGAAGCTGAAGCAATCGCTATCCTTGAAGGGCTAAAACTTGCCAAGAGGTTAGGGATTTAGAAATTAGAAACTAGAAAGTGACTCAAGCTATATAATCTCTGCACTCAAATAACCCAAGGAAGGGTATCCGTGGCACATAGGAAGCATAATCAGGGAGGTAGCAACCCTCGTTAGGAAATTACGAAGATATCATCTATTGCTGCTTGTTATTGCTTTTCATGCAGCAACCATGAGATGTTGCCATGTGTAGCATCTCACGGTTAGATTTTTTTTTTATAAAAAAAGTTTGTGTTCTGTATTTTCAAAGAAAAAAGCTGCATCCGATAGATGTTACATATGTGATATGTCAACATTTAAATCAAGCAGCAATGAAAACTGCATTCAAAGGCGACAGACAATTTCAAACTAGAATCTACACAGTTATAGGGAAGCAAGTACAGTGGAAGACATGGTGGCAAATTTTGCTATCAAAAAATCTTGATTCTAGGATTCTAGCTAATATATTGCTATTATTATAATTTTATAATAAAATATCATATTTTAGGTAATAAAATAATAAACTTTATAAATAAACAAAACTACAATATAACAAGTATTACGATATTATAACACATAATATTATTTTCTATTATATTGTATTATTCTAATTCATATTATAAAATAAAATATGGTAACATAGTAATAAATAATATTTAATTATGATAAAATTGTAATATTATTAATATCATAGATGAATATTAAATTATTATTACTGTAATAAACCAAAGGTTATATTATTCCTTGTAGTTGGTTTGTTCGTCCTCCTCCTTGCTTCGCTGTTGAGCGATGATGCGAGAGGGAGGTTGACGATAAGAAGTGTAGCTCGTCCACTTAATATAATTCGTTTCACCCAAAAAAAAAAAAAAAAAAAAAAAGAAGAAAGAAGAGAGAGAGAGAGAGCGGGAGGAAAAGGCACGGTGGCATTGTTCATGCAACGGTCACATGCTATATCGCATGTGACCGTTTTTTATTTTTTGGTAACATCCTTCAATCCACGTTTGAGATTTTGTGAATCTTCTCCAACGTTCAATTTTTTTTTGTTGAAAGTTCTCCAATGTTCAATGCTCCAGTCCAGCAACGACACTTGAAATTAAAAATTTAAACCTATATTCTTCTTCATCTTCCTCTCCTACGCCCTTTTGATCTTCTTCATCATCTCTTCCCCATTTCTCAGCTTTCTGATCTTCCTCAGATCATCTCTTTCCCATTGAAGTTCAATGCCTGCTGTAACCCCTCGATGGCGCTGACAGTGCGAGTCGGGCGTGGATCTCAGTCCTTCCCTCTGCAACAACAAACTCATCGGCGCTCGTATCTTCTCTAAGGGTGGCCTGTGGTGGGAGTTTCGCGAAGAAGCCAAAGGAGAACGCGCCACCCCAAGATCACGACGGGCACGGCTCGCACACGGCAAGCAGGGCAGCCGGAGCGCATGTCGCTAACGCTGGCCTTCTTGGGTACGCCTCCGGGACGGTGCGTGGAATGGCGGCACGGGCTCGAGTCGCCACCTACTAGGTATGCTGGAGCACTGGTTGCTTTGGATCTGACATACTTGCAGGGATGGATCGCGCCATCTCTGACGGTGAGCATGTTGCTCTCGCTCTCTCTCGGTGGCGGTTCCGCACCGTATTACCGTGACACAATCGCCATCGGAGCTTTCACGG
Source organism: Buxus sempervirens (assembly GCA_947561395.2). NCBI lineage: Eukaryota > Viridiplantae > Streptophyta > Magnoliopsida > Buxales > Buxaceae > Buxus > Buxus sempervirens. The sequence goes on from OX387182.1 coordinate 5,274,211, forward strand.
CTATGGAAATGGGCATCCTCGTCCCTTGTTCCGCCGGCTCGTTGCTCTGAGCGTTATTCTGCGACCGATCAGTTCCAATCAATCCGATTACCTGCAGCCTCTCCGATAAATCTCGAGATTATTTACTCCGGCATCCATATTTACGCTCGAATTGGGGGTTACTTCTTTTTCCGGTCGTCTATTATCTTGACTGTGTGTTTCTGTTTTTTAATCGTCCAGCAACCTCGACGAGCTTCGACCATTGGCGAACCTTCACGGCCAATCTCCGGCGCAGGACGATTTCATTATAATCTCCGGCGATCGGGTTCCCAGCGGACCTAATGAAAAGCTTCTGTGCCCTGTATTAGCAAAGCAGGATTTCTTGTTCAAGCACTTAAGGTAGTATAGATCTCTATTATATTTTTGAAACTTGTTTATTATTTTGTGTAGTTTCTTGGTACTCTAGGGGATAGCAATGCCTTGATCAGGTGTACAGCAAGAAAAGTTATTCTGCTGACGAAGCTACCTGTTTTGGGGACGTTTAAACGATCATTTGATGGCCTGATTGCCAATTTGGAAATTCATTCACATACGCTAGGCTCTTACTGTTCAGGGTTATTGCATCTGAATCATTAAAATTGTACATATTTTCTATCAGGATGAAGCTGATAATTTTTCTTTTGGCATATTTAGTCTTAGCAAAAGTCACGCAAAGCTTGCAGTGGGCTTCACGAAGGTGTTGTCAAAGCTTGAAAACTCTTCTAGTTCTTGGTTTGTAAATGTCAGCTGAATCATTTTAAGTAATGACATGCACCTGATTAATTATAAGAAAATATAACCATGCATGTACCTGGTGAGATTATGTACCCTCTCTCTTTATATTTGATGATAAGCATCTCATAGTATAATTTCAGTAATTCATCTACCTTCTAATGGAATCCCATTAAGTTTATTTTCAAGGCTATGGAATTATCTACCCTTGGTGGTGGTTCCTATGCCAGCTGGGACAGGGTTAGCCATAGAGAATCTTCTTATGCGTTGGATGCTACAGTATCTTGTTGTCAATGATTCAGAACTTTGCTTCTTTGCGAAAACTATGTTTTTGCTAGTTATGTTATTATATAATGCCTGAGTGAATATGCTATACTGCAGTAACTGTTAAAGTATGCTTACAACACATTGATCAGCATATGAATTAGTCTTTTTTTTGTTTTGTTTTTTTCTTTTGGTTGTGAGATGTATTTTAAACACCTAATAGCAAACAATGATTATATCAAAAGTATAATGTGGCATTTGATTACTTACATTGAATCATGAATTGCTATTTGTTTTTATTGGCATGATGAGTCACTTTGCTGATTGCACTTTTCTCTTTTAAAGCCTAGTTAGTTATCCAATTATTGACAAATAGAGACCCCGAGATGGTTTTCTTTGAAGTTAAGGTTTTCTATGTATGGTGAGAAATGCGATATGTGTTTTCATTCTTTTATATTCTTTTGTATTTTTTTTTGCCATTCAATTTGAATGCCCTATCCTAATAATCACATTTGTTTCTTTCATATCCTTTCTCTCAATTTTGTAGTTTGTTGTAAGTTTCTTGTTGATTTGAGTGATTTCTTCAGTCATAGAAATTCAGTAAACTTTTTTTTTCTGATTTTATGTTGTATACTTTCATTTTTTACATTTAACTACAAAAAAATGATTTAATCTTAATAACAAAAATGGTTTAATTTTAATTTTTTTATATTTTAATATTCTCTTAATTTCATTTTTATATTTTGATGATTTTCTATTTATATTTTTAATTTTGTTCTTTTATTAAATTTTAATTTATATTTCTTTGCTTATTGCTTATGTTTTTTCTTTTTAGTTTTTTGATTATTTATTCATATATTCAATTTTGTGACATAACATTTTTCTACGTTCACTTAGTGTTCATCTTAACTGAATCATATGTGGTACTAAAAAACTATAAAAAATACCTGCTAAGCTTCCTATTGTGCCTTAAGAAAGGAATCAAGGAAAATGGGAAATAAGAGTCAAGTCTAATTAGGGTTGATAGGTAATAAGACTATAAAGGACAAATAAGAGTGAACATTGCTAAAATTTTAAAATATATATTTATACGAAAACAAACTTAAAAAAGAAGCTTCAATTAGATACCAAAGTCATCAAAATTAAAAATGATATATGAGTGTGAAGCTTACCAAAAAATCAAAGATAATTTATTAAAATAAACAAAAAAGAGAAATCTAAATAGAAAATCTGTAGCACCTTAAAGCATTGAAATATAATTCAAATGCTTCAATCAAAATAAAAACAAGTAAAAACAATTCAAGTTATAAAAAAACAAATAAGTCTCTTTAACATTTTCTATTGTTATTTCTTTCTTTATGGTATGATGGGAAGCTCAAAACTATTCTGATTCGTTTATATTATTTAATAATCTTACCATTCAATTTGAATGTCTCTCTCAATCTTTCCCCTTTAAATTGTGTCTGCCTTTAAGCACTTATTCATTTTTCACTCTATTCGGTACTCTTTTATTTACATTTTTTATTTCATTTGTCTTGTTTCTTGATATTTATTTATATTTTGACTTGTTTATACATGCTTTTGTTGCGATTTACCAACATTTCCCTGTTTCTATGCCTTAAGGTCTCTATTTTTGATTTTTATTTAGGTTTCTTTTTTAAATCTATTTTCGTGATTGAAGACAATTTTCGATCTAAAATTTCTTGAAATTGCAACACTTTATGAACTTATTTATGTTCTGTTATTTCCTTAATACTTATTTTGCAGAAAGCAAAGTGATTGAGTTGCATTTCTTTGATAGTTAATTTGATTAGCTTTTCCTTACATTGGTAGAATGTTTTATTTGTTTATTTCCGGTTTTGATGTTGTATCTCCTCAAATCTTTGGTTATTCTCTTCATTTGCTATTCCTATAACCCAACCTTGTGTTTTTAACTTTCTTGGATTGCCAATCACCAAGAGCAGAAAAGCGAATCAAAACCTTAGGCTGAAATAGGAATAGACCTGAGCATGGTAAATTGTAGCATATCTAATTTGAACTGAAATGCACCTATAATCGTAACAATCTGATCTTTTGTGTCATAACATTCAATCCATGTTGACATAGGTACCCTTTCCAATATATCTATAATAATGTTTTTGTGCAAAGCCACCATTTAAAGAATTTTTGGGTAGGTCCTCACAGTTATGATAATAGGCTTGTTGTTCAAGTAAGGTTGATGGACTATATTTAACTCTATAAAATGTATTTTTTATCGACGCTTTAGAACACAATTTCAATTGAAATTTAATGCTTGATATTAATTTTGTTCTGCTTTGGTTTATTAATTGAGTTTTTTTTTTTGAATTCTAATGTTTTGTTGAGTCATAATCCTTATATTCTACAGTTCTAATGAAAAGTAGGCTAATCAACTGTTTATATGAGGTAAATTATCTATTTAGCATATGCATTGAATCATTAATTGGGATGTGCATTTATTTCTCCATGTATGAATAAGCTTTGGTGGTGCTTTCATGATTTTCCGCCAAAAGATTGAAGAAAAATCCTATTGTTGATATGTTGCTCTCTTCTTTAAATAGTCTCTTTTTGTATAGCTATGTTTATCTTCTAAGAAGAGTTGTATCTAGTACCCATTTTATGTTATTCAACTTCTTTGGTTGTAATATTTTGATGATCATTTGCAACTTACACAAGTTGATAGATAAGTTTGCTGAAATTTCTTGGATTTTGTAAAAGAGCAGTTGTGGAACGTTTTTAGTTTTGACATAAATCCATCTCAATCTCTCATAAATTCTGTTTAGATCCGCTTCGCTTCATGCATGGAGACCTCAAGTCCCTCTCCTTTAAAGTCGGATAGAGTATAAACCACACTACAGTACAAAACTTCATTTGGTTGGATAGTGGATGAACTGTTGTTTGATTCTCTGTGAAATAGTACTCTGGGGATATATGTTTCCAAGGAAAACTGGAATAATAAGTTAAATTGTTGTATATGTGGGTACCTGGACTTGTTGTGTGCAATATTGTATCAAATATTGCAAATGATTTTCTACTGAAGGAAATTTATGCTTCCTTCAATGATTTTATTCTTTCCACTATCTTGTCAAGTAGTTGATCTTATGTATTTCTTCTTTTATTATTTTTTCAAAATTTTTTAATGCAGATCCATGATTGCTTATGATGAACGATCAATTGTTCTTTACAAATTATGATCAAGTGGAAAATATTTCTAAAGGTGACAAAATTTTAAATACTTCTATTAGTTAGTGAAAGGGACTCCGAACTTAATATTGTTTAAACCACATTTTGCAATACATGGAGAAGTTTTATGCCATTAGAAAAGATGTAACATTTAGCATTTTTTGTTACCTTCTAAATTGAAAAGGGAATCTGAGAGTGAATTACCTTGTAAAGTTCTATGCCATTGGAAGTCATTGAGCATCAAGTCAGTGTTTTAACATTCTAAATATTATATCGTCTTCTTATAAATTGGTGATGAGGTATATAAGAGTGGTCAGGTCATCATCATTTGTGAAAGCCAACAGCATTGGACGATCCTTAAGATCCGAAGAACTGTAGGTTAGTAAGTTGGGTCGTTATAATCATCTATTCCTTGTGAGTTTAGGTATATTGTGGATGCTCTGTAGTACTGTAGCATCTGTGAACAATGCTCAGTGGACCATTCGCCAGAATGGATTAATAGAGACCATCAATTAATGAAGGCTTCCCTTTGAATTTATTGAGCAACATTAGTTTGTAGAACTTAAATTTTTATAAGGTCTTCAGTACAATACCCTCTTTTCTTTCTTTCTTTCTTTTTTCTTCCTTTGTGGGATGCTATGCTTGCCTCTTATAAAAAAATTGTGTTTAACAGTTCCAGATTTCTAGGGTCTTTGGATTTGATTATGCTGCTCCTCAGCTATAATCTAGTAGGACTACTGGCATCCTCTCCGATATCGTACTCAGATTATTTCCTCTGGCATCCATATTTACGCACAAATTGGGGGTTACTTCTTTTTCCAGTCTTCTATTCTGTGGACGGTGCGTTTCCGTTCTTTGATTGTCTAGTGACCTCGAAAAGCTCCTACCATTGACGAACCTCCCGCAAATCTTCAGCTCAGTGCGATTCATTATAATCTCCGGTGGTCATGTTCCCAGCAAACCTAAAGAAAAGCTTCTATGCCCTGTATCGGCAAAGCAGGGTTTCTTGGACAAACACTCAAGGTAGTATTGATCTCTGTCATATTTTTGAAACTTGTTTATTATTTTGTGTAGTTTGTTCGTACTCTAGAGGATAGCAATGCCTTGATCAGGTATACAGCAAGAAAAGTTATTCTAGTGATGATGCTACCTGTTTTGGGGACATTGAAATGATAATTTGATGGCCTAATCGCCAATTTTGAAATTCATCCACAGGTATGTTGTTATGGATGGATACTAGGCTCTCACTGTTCAGGGTTATTGCATTTGAATCATTAAAATTGTATATATTTTCTAGCAAGATGAAGCTAATAATTTATTCATTTATTTTTGGCATATTTAATCTCAGAAAAGGTCACGCAAAGCTTGAAATAGGCTTCACGAAGGTGTTGTTGAAGCTTGCAATAGGCTTCACGAAAGTGTTAGCTAAATCATTTTAAGTAATGACATGCACCTGATTAATTATAAGAAAATATAACCATGCATGTACCTGGTGAGATTATGTACCCTCTCTCTTTTATATTTGATGATAAGCATCGTATAGTATAATTTCAGTAATTCATCTACGTTTTAATGGAATCCCATCAAGTTTATTTACAAGGCTAGGAATTATCTACCCTTGATGGTCATTCCTATGCCAGCTGGGACAAGGTTAGCCATAGAGAATCTTCTTATGCTTTGGATGCTACCGTATCTAGTTGTCAATGATTTAGAACTTTGCTTCTTTGCAAAAAGTTTGTTTATGCTTGTTATGTTAGTATATAATGCATGAGTGACTATGCTACACAATAGTAAATATTAAAGTATGCTTACAAGACATTGATCAGCATATGAACTAGAGTCTTTTTTTTTCTTCTTCTTTTGGTTGTGAGATGTATTTTAAACACCTATAGCAGACAATGATTATATCAAAAGTATAATGTGGCATTTGATTACTCAAAGGGAATCATGAATTGCTATATGTTTTTATTGGCATAAGTCCCTTTGCTGATTTCACTTTGCTCTGTTGAAGCCGAGTTATGGTTATCCAATTATTGGCAAACAGAGACCCCAAAATGTTTTTCTTTCATATTATGGTTTTCTATGTATGGTAAGAAATGCAATCTGTATCTTTATTCTTTTATGCTTTTTTGTAATTTTTTGCTATTCAATTTGAATGCTCTATCTTGATAATCACATTTTTTCATTGATATCTCGTCATTAAATTTTTTTTCTTTTGTTGATAAATCACTAAAGAAGAACTAGTTGCACTTTCGTTTGGATTACTTAAATTTTATTATGTTTAATTCATTTTATTTGTTGAATGTCTTAACATTATTTGTATTTTTATTATGTGATCAATTTACATATTTTTTTTTGTGTTCATTTGACTAAGTTTAATTTTCTTTTTTAATATATGCTTTACATTGGTGTAAATTTTTTTTTCCTTTTTTTGTTTTGTTTTATCGCATTTCATTCCAATAAGTATTTATATCTTACACTATATATTTTTTTTATATTCTGCCATTCAATTCTAATGTGCCATTCAATTTCTTCTTTGTTCGATTTTATTATTTTCTTTTTTACATTTCTTTTGTCACTCAAATTTAACGTGTTCCTTTTAACTATTTCTCGAATGATTGAAGCTTTTGATTTAATTATAAAAATTTGTATACTATTTAGTGATGTGGTTGTACTATTTATTTGTATTTTTATGTGGTTTTTCATTTATATTTCTGTTACTTATCTGCATTTTTTTTTCAACCTTTGCCATGTTTTCTTTTCTACCGTTATTTCGCTTTTTGTCTTTTTATTTCCTTTTAGGAGGTTTCACTTTCTAAATTTTTTGATATTTTTTTCTCTTTTTGTAGTTTGATTAATTTCTTGGGTAATTTATTGTGATTTAGCTTTGTTTCTTATTATTGTTTTTATGTAGTTTTCTCTCTGATTTTCTTCGAGATTATTTTTTTTTTCATTAACTCTATTTCTCAAAATTTGTTTGTATTTTATGATTTTTCCATTTCTTTTGTGACTATTTAAAGGCAAAATTAGAGTTTTGTAATTATTAAAAATTATCGATAAAAAATTTTCAAAGCAAGTCGTGGTTTTGTTGTTATAATTTTATCTTGATTGAATTGCACACCAATCATAGGGCACGCATTCAATCATTTTAGGTTACGCACCAAATATTCATAGGGCATGCACTATGTTATCATAGGCCACATATCACGCAATTATAGGGAACATACTGCATTATCATGAGACACGCATCTTGTCATTTTAGAGTACACACTTATTTAGAAAATAGACTCAGAAGGGGTAATTCAGTCCAAGTAAAAGCTGTAACAATAAACCACTACTTATTTCTTTTAAATAATTTTTTAAAATTATACGTAATTTTTTAATTATTAGAGAAACCATCAATTTATCTTATTTTATTTTATGAAGCATGATTAAAACCTAATGCTGCCTTATTTAAACCTATTTTTTATAGTATTTCATATTTTCCCTTTCAATGTTTGTGTTCTAATTGATGCCACTTGTTGAATTTATTGATATTTATTTCTATTTTACTCCTTTCATCATGTAAGACTTAGTTTATTTTCTTAGGATTTTTTCTTTCTTTAAGTTATTTTCCATGCATTGAAGTTTTTTAAAAATTATATTATTTCCTTATTTTGAAGATTTATTTTTTTGTAAAATAATAGTGTTTTTGCCACGGTCTTTTCTGTTTGATTTTTTTTAATCTTTAATATCTCTTATCTTTCAATTTAGTGTGTTCTTTTGGACATTCTCCAATTGTTTTTTCTTTTTCTTGAATCATAAATTTTTTATTCTTTACTATAATTTAATGTTCTTATGATTTCACGTTTTTAATTTTTGAATCATAAATAATTACTTTTTTTATTTTTTGATTTGTTTTTAAATGTTGTTCTTTGGATTTAATCGTTTTTCTTTGTTCCTATGCATTACTGTTTTTTTTTTTCAGAATTTCTATTTTGATTTCTTTTTTAAAATTCATTTATGGAATTTTATGTTTCTTTTCTTTTTTTTATGAATTAATTTACCCTTTCTTATCCTTCTTAATTCAATTTATTTAGTCTTTGCTTTGATTTGACTGTAATTTGCCCTTTTTTTTTGCTTCTTTAAGGTTTAATGAGATTCATAATAAATATTTATTATTGTTTTATATTTTTCTTCTAGGCATATCTTTATGTTTCTAATTTTGTTTCTTCAATTATTTATTCATTTTTCATTTTTACAATTTAGTAACTTTCCGCATGACCTTTGTCTCTTTCATTCAATTTGTTTGCCATATTTCTTGATATGTATTTCTATTTATATACTTTGGTTTGTTTCTACATATTTTCATTGTAATTTGACTTTGTTTCTTATTTTTTATATCATACGTTGAGTTTTTTTTATTTCTGATTTTTTACGTGGGTTTATTTTTGTGAATATTTATTACTTTTCATTGGATTTTTTCGTTTCAATTTTGATGAAAAGCATAATAAGTGTCTTTATTATTTTAAAATCTGACATATTTTACCATAATTTTTTGATCTTTCTCCTGTTTTACTATTTCTCGGTTTTTTTGTCGTTTGATTTATTTGTACATGATTATTATAGATTAAATATTTTTCTTCTTTTGCTTTTTTGAAGCCTTTTTTTTCTGGACTATATCATTGGGCTTTCTTTTTCGAGTTCATTCCAATATATGTGTTTATCATTTATTTTTATTAAGCTTCATGCTTATTTTTAATTTTAATTTGATTTATTTTGTTTTTCTATATGATAAAATGAATTTTAAAATCCGCTAATTAAAAACGTAGTATAATGTAGACCTAAATAATGAACAAATGTCAAACTCTATATGATGTGAGGGCAATTCAAATGGGAAACTAATTTGGAGATAAGAACGGAATTGGAGATTTTTAACTATGGAGAACTTTAATTATTTTCGAAGTATTAAATCAACATTCCGTTGTTTTCACTGACATCAATTTGGTGAGGTGGTTGCCTTGTTCTTTCTATGGGTTTTTGTGCTACATTGCTACAATTAACTTTTCTTGTTCTTGGATTTTATATATATATTTTAATCAATTGTAGTAATTTTGTGATTTTCCCCTCTTGGAGTAATATACATGGAATGGAGCAGACCCGGTATTTTATTTCAGCAGGTTTCAAAGGTATTTTCCATTTATATCTCATAGCCAAAATTTTAGCTCTGTCAATTGATGGTTCTAGTGGTTTGATGGTTATCCAATTATTGACAGATGGAGACCCCGAAATGTATTTCTTTCAAATCAAGGTTTTCTATGTATGGTGAAAAATGCGATCTGTATTTTTATTCTTTTATGCTCTTTGTTTTTTTTGCTATTCAATTTGAATGCTCTATGGAGATAATCGCATTTGTACTTTCATATCTCTTCGCTCACAATTGTTGCACTTATCTTGATAAATCACAAAAGAACTGGTTCCACTTTCGATTGAATTACTTATATTTTGTTTTGTTTAATTCTTTTTTTATGAGTTGTTTAATTCATTTCATTTGCTAAATATCTTAACAGTATTTGTGTTTATATAGTGTGATCACTGTACATATTTATTTTCGTGTCCATTTGACTAAGTTATAATTTCTTGTTTAATATATGCTTTACATTAGTGTATTATTTTTTTTCCTTCTTTTTATCGCATTTTGTTCCAACAATTATTTATATATTATACAAATTTTTTGATATTTTGCAATTCATTTCTAATGTGGCCTTGTTAGTTTCGTCTTTGTTCGTTTTTTTATTATTTTCTTCTTTACAATTCTTTTATCACTCAATTTTAACATGTTATTTTTAACTACTTCTCAAATGATTTAAGATTTTTCTTTAATTATAGAAAATCTGTATCCAATTTAGTGATGTGGCGGTACTATATATTTGTATTTTTATTTGGTTGTTCCTTTAGTTTCTGTTACTTATCTACATTATGTTTTTCTAACCTTTGCCATTGTTTCTTGTCTAGTGTTTTTTCTCTTTTCATCTTCTTATTTCCTTTTAAGAGATTTCACTTTCTAAATTTTTTGGATATTTATTTCTGTTTTTGTAGTTTGATTAATTTTTTGGGTAATTTATCGGGATTTAGCTTTGTTTACTATTATTGTTTTTATGAAGTTTTCTCTCGGATTTTAATTGAGTTTATTTTTTTGTTTTCATTAACTCTATTTCTCTAAATTTGTTTATATTTTATGATTTTACCACTTCTTTTGTGACATTTTATAGGCAAAATTAGTGTTTTGTAATAATTAAAAATTTTCAAAGCAAGTCGTGGTTTTGTTGTTATAATTTTTCTTGATTGAATTGCACACCCATCATAGGGCACACATGGAATCATTGTAGGTTACACACCAAATGGTAATAGGGCATGCACCACATTATCATAGGCCACATTCCACACTATTGTGGGGAACATATTGCATTATCTTGGGGCACGCAATATGTCATTGTAGGGCGCACATTTATTTAGAAATTAGTCTCATAAGGGGTAATTCAGTCCAAGTAAAAGTTGTAACAGTAAACCATGACTTATTTCTTTTAAATAAATTTTTTTAAAGTTTACGTAATTTTTTAATTATTTAAGAAACCATCAATTTATCTTAGTTTATTTGATGAAGCATGATTAAAACCTAATTTTGTCATATTTAAAGCTATTTTTTATAGTATTTCACTTTTTCACCTTCCATGATTGTGTTCTAATTGATACCACTTATTGAATTTATTGATATTTATTTCTATTTTAGTTATTTAATCAAGTAAGACGTATTTTATTTTCCTAGGGGTTTTTCTTTCTTTAAGTTATTTTCCACATAACGAAGTTTTTTTAAAAAATTTTTATTTCCTTATTTTTTTTATTTTTAGTAAAATATTATTGTGTTTTTGCCACGGTCTTTTTTCTTTGATTTTTTTTAATCTTTAATATCTCTTATCTTTCAATTTCTTGTGTTTTTTTGGACAATTTCTCTAATGGTTTGTGCTTTTTCTTGAATCATAAAAGTTTGTATTCTCTACTATAATTTAATGTTCTTATGATTTCACGTTTTTTATTTTATGGTTTCACTGTTTTTTCAGAAATTTTTGTTGTTATGAGTTTTTTGCTGTTCATTTTTCTCACATTTTTAGGTTTTTCATTATTATGATTTTTCTTAAATCTATTGAGCTATATTTCTCTTTTGAAATTAAGGAATTTTCGTTTTTTACCTTTCAACCATTTATTATTGGTAGGTATTTTTTTCTTTTGTGATTAGTCTTTTCATATTTTGATTTCATGTTTTTTGCTTTCCTCATTGATTTCATTATCTAAATTTTTTTTTTAAATCACATTTCAGTGACAGTTAATCCTTCTAAATTTGAGTTTTCATTATTTTTCAGCTTTTTCTGTTATGTGAGATTTTTAATTGCCTTAATTGTCTAGTCTTCCCTCTTTTTTTTTTTTTTGGAAATATTTTATGTAATGTGTACAACCAAAGGTTTTGACAAATATTTTTCTTTTCTTTTATGTTTTAGATAACTCTTTCATTCAATTTTATTTCATTTTTTATATTATTGTTATCTTTGGCGATAGAAACTTATTTACCTTTTTTACAGTTTATTATTTTTATGGATTCACTATTTTATATTTGATTTCCTCATAGTTTTGGTTAAATGGATGACACATTGATCAGCATATGAATTAGAGTCTTTTTTTTTTAATTTTATTTTTTCTGTTGGTTATGAGATGTATTTTAAATACCTAATAGCAAAAAATGATTATATCAAAATTATAATGTGGCATTTGATTACTCAAACGGAATGATGAATTGCTATTTGTTTTTATTGGCATGATGAGTCCCTTTGCTGATTGCACTTTTCTCTTTTAAAGCCTGGTTATAGTTATCCAATTATTGACAAATAGAGACCCCGAGATGGTTTTCTTTGAAATTAAGGTTTTCTATGTATGGTGAGAAATGCGATTTGTATTTTCATTCTTTTATGTTCTTTTGTATTTTATTTTTTATTTTTGCCATTCAATTTGAATGCTCTATCCAGATAATCACATTTGCTTCTTTCATATCCTTTAACTCAATTTTGTAGTTCTTTTTAAGTTTCTTGTTGATTTGAGTGATTTCTTCAATCAGAAACTTAGTAAACTTTTTTTTATGATTTTATGCTCGATACTTCCATTTTTACTTTTGACTAAATAAAAATGATTTAATCTTAATAAGAAAAATGGTTTAATTTTAAATTTTTTTTATATTTTAATATTCTCTTATTTTCATTTTTATATTTTGATGATTTTCTATCTATATTTTTAATTTTGTTCTTTTATTAATTTTTAATTTATATTTCTTTCTTTTTCCTTTGTTCTTTGCTTATGTTTTTTCTTTTTAATTTTTGATTATTTATTCATATATTCAATTTTGTGACTTAACATTTTTCCACGTTCACTTAGTGTTCATCTTAACTGAATCATATGTTGTACTAAGAAACTATAAAAAATACTTGCTAAGCTTCCTATTGTGCTTTTAGAAAGGAATCAAGGAAATTGGGAAATAAGAGTCAAATCTAATTAGGGTTGATATGTAATAAGACTCTAAAGGACAAATAAGAATGAAAATTGGTAAAATTTTAAAATATATATTTATGCGAAAACGAACTTAAAAAAGAAGCTACAATTAGATACCAAAGTCATCAAAATTAAAAATGATATATGAGTGTGAAGCGTATCAAAGAAAAAAAAAGATAATTTATTAAAATAAACAAAAAAGAGAAATCTAAGTAGAAAATCTGTACCACCTTAAAGCATTAATTCAAATACTTCAATCAAAATAAAAACATGTTAAAAAAATTCAAATTATAAAAAAAAAAAAAAAAGTCTCTTTACCATTTTCTATTGTTATTTCTTTCTTTATGGTATGATGGGAAGCTCAAAACTATTCTGATTCATTTATATTATTTAATAATCTTACCATTCAATTTTAATGTCTCTCTCAATCTTTCCCCTTTAACTTGTGTCTGTCTTTAATCACTTATTCATTTTTCACTCTATTCAGTACTCTTTTACTTACATTTTGTATTTCATTTGTCTTGTTTCTTGATCTTTATTTATATTTTTATATATTTTGACTTGTTTATACATGTTTTTATGCTTTAAGGTCTCTATTTTTTATTTTTATTTAGGTTTCTTTTCTAAATCTATTTTCGTAATTGAAGAAATTTTTCGATATAAAATTTCTTGGAATCGCAACAGATTTATAAACTTATATGTTCTGTTATTTACTTAATAGTTATTTTGCAGGAAGCAAAATGATTGAGTTGCATCTCTTTGATAGTTAATTTGGTTAGCTTTTCGTTACATTGCTAGAATGTTTTATTGTTTATTTCTGGTTTTGATGCTGTATTTACTCAAATATATGGTTATTGTCTTCATTTGCTATTCCTATAATCCAATCTTGTGTTTTTAACTTTCGTGGATTGCCAATCACCAAGAGCAGAAAAGCAAATCAAAACCTTAGACTGAAATAAATCTGGACTTGAGCATTGTAAATGGTAGCATATCTAATTTGAACTGAAATGCACCTATAATAGTAACAATCTGATCTTTGATGTCATAACATTCAATCCGTGCTGACGTAGATGCCCTTTCCAATATATCTATAATAATGTTTCTGTGCAAAAGCCGCTGTTTAAAGAATTTGGGTAGGTTCTCATAGTTATGATAATAGGCTTGTTGTTCAGGTAACAATGTTGGACTATATTGAACTCTATAAAATGTATTTTTTTTAGACACTTTAGAACACAATTTCAATTGAAATTTTAATGCTTGATATTGATTTTGTTCTATTTTGGTTAAGTAATTGAGATTTTTTTTTGAATTCTAATGTTTTGTTGAGTTATGATATTTTGTAGTTCTAATGAAAAGCAGGCTAAGTAACTGTTTATATGAGGTAAATTATCTATTTAGCATATGATTTGAATCATTCATTGGGACCTGCATTTATTTCTCCATGTATGAATAAGCTTTTGTGGTGCTTTCATGATTTTCTGCCGAAAGATTGAAGGAAAATCCTAGTATTGATATGTTGCTCCCTTCTTTAAATGGTCTCTTTTTGCATAGCTATTTTTATCTTCTAAGAAAAGCTGTATCTAGTACCCATTATATGTTATTCAACTTCTTTGGTTGTAATATTTTGATGATCATTTGCAACTTACACAAGTTGATAGATAAGTTTGCTGAAATTTCTTGGATTTTGTAAAAGAGCAGTTGGGGAACGTTTTTAGTTTTGACATAAATCCATCTCAATCTCTCATAAATTCTGTTTAGATCCGCTTCGCTTCATGCATGGAGACCTCAAGTCCCTCTCCTTTAAAGTCGGATAGAGTATAAACCACACTACAGTACAAAACTTCATTTGGTTGGATAGTGGATGAACTGTTGTTTGGTTTTCTGTAAAATAGTACTCTAGGGATATTTGTTTCCAACGAAAAGTGGAATAATAAGTTAAATTGTTGTATATGTGGGTATTTGGACTTATTGTGTGGAATATTGTATCAAATATTGCAAATGATTTGCTCCTGAAGGAAATGTATGCTTCCTTCAATGATTTTATTCTTTCCACTATCTTGTTAGGTAGTTGATCTCACATATTTCTTCTTTTATTATTTTTTCAAAATTTTTTAATGCAAATGCATGATTGCTTATGCTGAATGATCAATTGTTCTTCACAAATTATGAGCAAGTGGAAAATATTTTTGAAGATGACAAAATTTTAAATACTTCTATTTGTTAGTGAAAGGGACCTCGAACTTAATATTGTTTAAACCACATTTTGCGATACATTGAGAAGTTTTATGTTGTTAGAAAAGATGTAGCATTTAGCTTTTTTTGTTACCTTCTAAATCGAAAAGGGAAGCTGAGAGTGAATTACCTTGTAAAGTTCTATGCCATTGGAAGTCATTGAGCATTCAAGTCACTGTTTTGACCTTCTAAATATTATATAGTCTTCTTATAAATTGGTTATAAGGTATATAGGAGTGGTCAGGTCATCATCATTTGTGAAAGCCAAGAGCATTGGACAATCCTTGAGATCCAAAGAATTGTAGGTTAGTAAGTTGGGTAGTTATAATCATCTATTCCTTGTGAGTTTAGGTATATTGTGGATGCTCTGTAGTACTGTAGCATCTGTTAACAATACTCAGTGGACCATTTGCCAGCATGGACTAATAGAGACCATCAATTAATGAAGGCTTCCCCTTGAATTAATTGAGCAACATTAGTTTGTAGAACTTAAATTTTTAAGAGGTCTTCAGTGCAATACGCTCTATTCTTTCTTTCTTTTTTTTTTCTTCCTTTGTGAAATGCTATGCATGCCTCTTATAAAAAAATTGTGTTTAACAGTTCCAGATTTCTAGGGTCTTTGGATTTGATTATGCTGGTCCTCAGCTATAATCTAGTAAGACTACCGGCAGCCTCTCCAATATCGTACTCAGATTATTTCCTTCGGCATCCATATTTACGCACGAATTGCGGTTACTTCTTTTTCCAGTTGTCTATTTTGTTGACGGTGCGTTTCTGTTCTTTGATTTTCCGGTAACCTCAACGAGCTAGGGCCATTAGCGAACCTCCAAATCTCCAGCTCAGCGCGATTTATTTTAATCTCTAGTGATTGTGTTCCCAACAAACCTAAAGAAAAGCTTCTATGCCCTGTATCAGCAAAGCAGGATTTCTTGGACGAGCACTCAAGGTAGTATTGATCTCTATCATATTTTTGAAACTTGTTTATTATTTTGTGTAGTTTGTTCGTACTCTAGAGGATAGCAATGCCTTGATCAGGTATACAGCAAGAAAAGTTATTCTACTGATGATACTACCTGTTTTGGGGACGTTTAAATGATAATTTGATGGCCTAGTCGCCAATTTGGAAATTCATCCACAGGTGTGTTGTTATGGATGGACATTGGGCTCTTACTATTCGGGGTTATTGTGTCTGAATCATTAAAATTGTATATATTTTCTATCAGGATGAGGCTGATAATTTTTTTTGTGGCATATTTAGTCTCAGCAAAAGTCACACAAAGCTTGCAATAGGCTTCACGAATGTGTGGTGGAAGCTTGAAAATTCTTCTAGTGCTTGGTTTGTAAGTGTCAGCTGAATCTTTTTAAGTAATGACATGCGCCTGATTAATTATAAGAAAATATAACCATGCATGTACCCAGTGGGATTATGTACCCTCTCTCCTTATATTTGACGATAAGGATCTTATAGTATAATTTCAGTAATTCATCTACCTTTTAATGGAATCCCATTAAGTTTATTTTCAAGGCTATGGAATTATCAACCCTTGATGGTGGTTCCTATACCAGGCTGGACAAGGTTAGCCATAGAGAATCTTCTTATGCTTTTGATTCTACTGTATCTAGTTGTCAATGATACAGAACTTTGCTTCTTTGTGTAAAGTTTGTTTATGCTACTTATGTTATTATATAATGCATGAGTCACTATGCTACACAGTAGTAACTGTTAAAGTACGCTTACAACACATTGATTAGCATATGAACTAGTCTTTGTTTTTTTTTTTTTTTCTTCTTTTTGTTGTGAGTTGTATTTTAAATACCTATAGCAGACAATGATTATATCAAAAGTATAATGTGGCATTTGATTACTCAAAGGGAATCATGAATTTACTATTTTTTTATTGGCATAAGTCCCTTTGCTGATTGCACTTTGTTCTTTTGAAGCCTGGTTATGGTTATCCAATTATTGACAAATGGAGACCCCAAAATGTTTTTCTTTCAAATCAAGGTTTTCTATGTATGGTAAGAAATGCGATCTGTATCTTTATTCTTTTATGCTCTTTTTGTTTTTTTTGCTATTCAATTTGAATGCTCTATCTCGGTAGTCACATTTTTTCATTCATAATCTCTTCGCTCAATTTTTTTTCTCTTTTGTTGATAAATCACTAAAAAAGAATTGGTTCCACTTTCGATTGAATTATTTAAATTTTATTATGTTTAATTCATTTCATTTGCTGAATATCTTAACATTATTTGTTTTTTTATAATGTGATCACTTTACATATTTCTTTTTGTGGTCATTGGACGAAGTTTTATTTTCTTTTTTAATATATGCTTTACGTTGGTGAAAAATTTGTTCCCTTTTTTTGTTTTGTTTTATTGCATTTCATTCCAACAAGTATTTATATTTTACACTATTTTTTTTTTATATTCTGCCTTTCAATTCTAATGTGTCTTTGTCAACTTCTTCTTTGTTCGTTTTTATTATTTTCTTTTTTATAATTTCTTTATCACTCAATTTTAACGTGTTCCTTTTAACTATTTCTCAAATGATTGAAGCTTTTTCTTTAATTATAAAAAATTTGTATACTATTTATTGATGTGGTGATACTATATATTTGTATTTTTATTTGGTTTTTCATTTAATTTCTGTTCCATATCTGCATTATATTTTTTTAACCTTTGCCTTATTTTCTTGTTTATCGTTATTTCTCTTTTCATCTTTTTATTTCCTTTAAACAGATTTTACTTTCTAAATTTTTTGATATTTATTTCTTTTTTTGTAGTTTGATTAATTTCTTGGGTAATTTATTGTGATTTAGCTTTGTTTGTTATTATTGTTTTTATGTACTTTTCTCTTGGATTTTCTTTGAGTTTATTTTTTTCATTAACTCTATTTCTCAAAATTTGTTTGTATTTTATGATTTTTCCACTTCTTTTGTGACTATTTAAAGGTAAAATTAGAGTTTTGTAATAATTAAAAATTGGCAATAAAATATTTTCAAAGTAAGTAGTGGTTTTGTTTTTATAATTTTTATCTTGATTGAATTGCACACCAATCATAGCGCACACATGGAGTCATTGTAGGTTACGCACTAAATGGTCATAGGGCATGCACCATGTTATCATAGGCCACATACCACACTATTATAGGGAACATACTGCATTATCAGGAGGCACGCATCTTGTCATCGGAGGGCACACACTTATTTAGAAAATAGGCTCATAAGGGGTAATTCAGTCCAAGTAAAAGTTGTAACAGTAAACCACTACTTATTTCTTTTAAATAAATTTTTTAAATTATATGTAATTTTTTAATTATTAGAGAAACCGTCAATTTATCTTAGTTTATTTTTCTGAAGCATGATTAAAACTTAATTTTGCCGTATTTAAACTATTTTTTATAGGTTATATTTTCACTTTCGATGTTTGTGTTCTAATTGATACCACTTGTTGAATTTATTGATATTTATTTCTATTTTACTCCTTTAATCATGTAAGACTTAGTTTATTTTCCTAGGATTTTTTCTTTCTTTAAGTTATTTTCCATGCATTGAAGATTTTTAAAAATTTTATTATTTCCTTATTTTGAAGATTTATTTTTTCGTAAATTTAGATTGCGTTTTTCCATTGTTTTTTTCTTTGATATTTTTTTAATCTTTAATATCTCTTATGTTTCAATTTAGTGTATTCTTTTGGACAATTTCTCCAATGGTTTTTGCTTTTTCTTGAATCATAAAAGTTTGTATTCTTTACTATAATTTAATGTTCTTATGATTTCATGTTTTTATTTTATAGTTTAATCGTTTTTTCAGAAATTTTTTGTTGTAATGAGTTTTTTACAGTTTATTTTTCTCAAATTTTTAGGTGTTTTCTTATCATTTGATGGCCTGATTACCAATTTGGAAATTCATTCACAGATGTGCTGTTATGGATGGACGCTAGGCTCTTACTGTTCGAGGTTATTGCATCTGAATCATTAAAATTTTACATATTTTCTCTCAGGATGAAGCTGATAACTTTTCTTTTGGCATATTTAGTCTTAGCAAAAGTCACGCAAAGCTTGCAGTGGGCTTCACGAAGGTGTTGTCAAAGCTTGAAAACTCTTCTAGTTCTTGGTTTGTAAATGTCAGCTGAATCATTTTAAGTAATGACATGCACCTGATTAATTATAAGAAAATATAACCATGCATGTACCTGGTGAGATTATGTACCCTCTCTCTTTATATTTGATGATAAGCATCTCATAGTATAATTTCAGTAATTCAATTTTAAGTAATGACATGCACCTGATTAATTTTAATTTTGTTCTTTTATTAAATTTTAATTTATATTTTGTTCTTTTTTCCTTGCTTATTGCTTATGTTTTTTCTTTTTAGTTTTTTGATTATTTATTCATATATTCAATTTTGTGACATAACATTTTTCTACGTTCACTTAGTGTTCATCTTAACTGAATCGTATGCGGTACTAAAAACTATAAAAAATACCTGCTAAGCTTCCTATTGTGCCTTAAGAAAGGACTCATGGAAAATGGGAAATAAGAGTCAAATCTAATTAGGGTTGATAGGTAATAAGACTATAAAGGACAAATAACAGTGAACATTGCTAAAATTTTAAAATATATATTTATACGAAAACAAACTTAAAAAAGAAGCTTCAATTAGATACCAAAGTCATCAAAATTAAAAATGATATATGAGTGTGAAGCTTACCAAAAAAAATCAAAGATAATTTATTAAAATAAACAAAAAAGAGAAATCTAAATAGAAAATCTGTAGCACCTTAAAGCATTGAAATATAATTCAAATACTTCAATGTAATAAAAACATGTAAAAACAATTCAAGTTATAAAAAAAAAGGTCTCTTTACCATTTTCTATTGTTATTTCTTTCTTTATGGTATGATGGGAAGCTTAAAACTATTCTGATTCATTTTTATTATTTAATAATCTTACCGTTCAATTTGAATGTCACTCTCAATCTTTCCCCTTTAAATTGTTTCTGCCTTTAAGCACTTATTCATTTTTCACCCTATTCAGTACTCTTTTATTTACATTTTGTATTTCATTTGTCTTGTTTATTGATATTTATTTATATTTTTATATATTTTGACTTGTTTATACATGTTTTTATTACGATTTACCAACATTTCCCTGTTTCTATGCCTTAAGGTCTCTATTTTTGATTTTTATTTAGGTTTCTTTTTTAAATCTATTTTCGTGATTGAAGACAATTTTCGATCTAAAATTTCTTGAAATTGCAACACTTTATGAACTTATTTATGTTCTGTTATTTCCTTAATACTTATTTTGCAGAAAGCAAAGTGATTGAGTTGCATTTCTTTGATAGTTAATTTGATTAGCTTTTCCTTACATTGGTAGAATGTTTTATTTGTTTATTTCCGGTTTTGATGTTGTATCTCCTCAAATCTTTGGTTATTCTCTTCATTTGCTATTCCTATAACCCAACCTTGTGTTTTTAACTTTCTTGGATTGCCAATCACCAAGAGCAGAAAAGCGAATCAAAACCTTAGGCTGAAATAGGAATAGACCTGAGCATGGTAAATTGTAGCATATCTAATTTGAACTGAAATGCACCTATAATCGTAACAATCTGATCTTTTGTGTCATAACATTCAATCCATGTTGACATAGGTACCCTTTCCAATATATCTATAATAATGTTTTTGTGCAAAGCCACCATTTAAAGAATTTTTGGGTAGGTCCTCACAGTTATGATAATAGGCTTGTTGTTCAGGTAAGGTTGATGGACTATATTTAACTCTATAAAATGTATTTTTTATCGACGCTTTAGAACACAATTTCAATTGAAATTTAATGCTTGATATTAATTTTGTTCTGCTTTGGTTTATTAATTGAGATTTTTTTTTGAATTCTAATGTTTTGTTGAGTCACAATCCTTATATTCTACAGTTCTAATGAAGAGTAGGCTAATCAACTGTTTATATGAGGTAAATTATCTATTTAGAATATGCATTGAATCATTAATTGGGATGTGCATTTATTTCTCCATGTATGAATAAGCTTTGGTGGTGCTTTCATGATTTTCCGCCAAAAGATTGAGGAAAAATCCTAGTGTTGATATGTTGCTCTCTTCTTTAAAAAGTCTCTTTTTGTATAGCTATGTTTATCTTCTAAGAAGAGCTGTATCTAGTACCCATTTTATGTTATTCAACTTCTTTGGTGTAATGTTTTGATGATCATTTGCAACTTCACAAGTCGATCGATAAGTTAGCTGAAATTTATTGGATTTTGGAAAAGAGTAGTTGATGAACACTTTTAGTTTTGACATAAATCCATCCCAATCTCTCATAAATTCTGTTTAGATCTGCTTCGCTTCATGCATGGAGACCTCAGGTCCCTCTCCTTTGTAGTCGGATAGAATATGAAGCACACTCCAATACAAAACTTGATTTGGTTGGATTGTGGATGAACTGTTGTTTGATTCTCTGTGAAATAGTACTCTGGGGTTATATGTTTCCAAGGAAAACTGGAATAATAAGTTAAATTGTTGTATATGTGGGTACCTGGACTTGTGTGCAATATTGTATCAAATATTGCAAATGATTTTCTACTGAAGGAAATTTATGCTTCCTTCAATGATTTTATTCTTTCCACTATCTTGTCAAGTAGTTGATCTTATGTATTTCTTCTTTTATTATTTTTTCAAAATTTTTTAATGCAGATCCATGATTGCTTATGATGAACGATCAATTGTTCTTTACAAATTATGATCAAGTGGAAAATATTTCTAAAGGTGACAAAATTTTAAATACTTCTATTAGTTAGTGAAAGGGACTCCGAACTTAATATTGTTTAAACCACATTTTGCAATACGTGGAGAAGTTTAATGCCGTTAGAAAAGATGTAACATTTAGCATTTTTTTTGGAAGCCAACAGCATTGGACGATCCTTAAGATCCAAAGAACTGTAGGTTAGTAAGTTGGGTCGTTATAATCATCTATTCCTTGTGAGTTTAGGTATATTGTGGATGCTTTGTAGTACTATAGCATCTGTGAACAATGCTCAGTGGACCATTTGCCAGAATGGATTAATAGAGACCATCAATTAATGAAGGCTTCCCTTTGAATTTATTGAGCAACATTTGTATGTAGAACTTAAATTTTTATAAGGTCTTCAGTACATTACCCTCTTTTCTTTCTTCTTTTTTTTTTTCTTCCTTTGTGGTGCTATGTATGCCTCTTATAAAAAAATTGTGTTTAACAGTTCCAAATTTCTAGGCTCTTTGGATTTGATTATGCTGGTTCTCAGCTATAATCTAGTAGGACTACCGGCATCCTCTCCGATATCGTACTCAAATTATTTCCTCTGGCATCCATATTTACACACAAATTGGGGGTTACTTCTTTTTCCAGTCGTCTATTCTGTGGACGGTGCATTTCCGTTCTTTGATCATCTAGTGACCTCGAAAAGCTGCGACCATTGACGAACCTCCCCCAAATCTCTAGCTCAGCCCGATTCATTATAATCTCCGGTGGTCATGTTCCCAGCAAACCTAAAGAAAACCTTCTATGCCCTGTATCGGCAAAGCAGAATTTCTTGGATAAGCACTCAAGGTAGTATAGATCTTTGTCATATTTTTGAAACTTAGTGTATTATTTTGTGTAGTTTCTTTGTACTCTAGTGGATAGCAATGCCTTCATCAGGTATACAGCAAGAAAAGTTATTCTAGTGATGATGCTACCTGTTTTGGGGACGTTGAAATGATAATTTGATGGCCTAATCACAAAATTTGAAATTCATCCACAGGTATGTTGTTATGGATGGATACTAGGCTCTTACTTTTCAGGGTTATTGCATCTGAATCATTAAAATTGTATATAGTTTCTAGCAAGATGAAGCTAATAATTAATTTATTTATTTTTGGCATATTTAATCTCAGCAAAGGTCACGCAAAGCTTGCAATAGGCTTCACGAAGGTGTTGTCAAAGCTTGAAAACTCTTCTTGTTCTTGGATTGTAAGTGTTAAGCTAAATCATTTTAAGTAACGACATGCACCTGATTAATTATAAGAAAATATAACCATGCATGTACCTGGTGAGATTATGTACCCTCTCTTTTTATATTTGATGATAACATCTTATAGCATAATTTCAGTAATTCATCTACCTTTTAATGGAATCCCATCAAGTTTATTTACAAGGCTAGGAATTATATACCCTTGATGGTCATTCCTATGCCACCTGGGACAAGGTTAGCCATACGGAATCTTCTTATGCTTTGGATGATACCGTATCTAGTTGTCAATGATTCAGAACTTTGCTTCTTTGCAAAAAGTTTGTTTATGCTTGTTATGTTAGTATATAATGCATGAGTGACTATGCTACACAATAGTAAATATTAAAGTATGCTTACAAGACATTGATCAGCATATGAACTAGAGTCTTTTTTTTTTCTTCTTCTTTTGGTTGTGAGATGTATTTTAAACACCTATAGCAGACAATGATTATATCAAAAGTATAATGTGGCATTTGATTACTCAAAGGGAATCATGAATTGCTATATGTTTTTATTGGCATAAGTCCCTTTGCTGATTTCACTTTGCTCTTTTGAAGCCCGGTTATGGTTATCCAATTATTGGCAAACAGAGACCCCAAAATGTTTTTCTTTCAAATTATGGTTTTCTATGTATGGTAAGAAATGCAATCTGTATCTTTATTCTTTTATGCTTTTTTGTAATTTTTTGCTATTCAATTTGAATGCTCTATCTTGATAATCACATTTTTTCATTCATATCTCGTCATTAAATTTTGTTTTCTTTTGTTGATAAATCATTAAAGAAGAACTAGTTCCACTTTCGTTTGGATTACTTAAATTTATTATGTTTAATTCATTTCATTTGCTGAATGTCTTAACATTATTTGTATTTTTATTATGTGATCAATTTACATATTTCTTGTTTTGTTCATTTGACTAAGTTTAATTTTCTTTTTTAATATATGCTTTACATTGATGTAAATTTGTTTTTCCTTTTTTTGTTTTGTTTTATCGCATTTCATTCCAACAAGTATTTATATCTTACACTATTTTTTTTTTATATTCTGCATTTCAATTCTAATGTGCCATTCAATTTCTTCTTTGTTTGATTTTATTATTTTCTTTTTTACAATTCTTGTATCACTCAAATTTAACGTGTTCCTTTTAACTATTTCTCAAATGATTTAAGCTTTTGATTTAATTATTAAAAATTTGTATACTATTCAGTGATGTGGTTGTACTATTTATTTGTATTTTTATGTGGTTTTTCATTTATATTTCTGTTACTTATCTGCATTTTTTTTCAACCTTTGCCATATTTTCTTTTCTACCATTATTTCTCTTTTCGTCTTTTTATTTCCTTTTAGGAGGTTTCTCTTTCCAAATTTTTTGATATTTTTTTCACTTTTTGTAGTTTGATTAATTTCTTGGGTAATTATTGTGATTTAGCTTTGTTTCTTATTATTGTTTTTATGTAGTTTTCTCTCTGATTTTCTTCGCTTTTATTTTTTTTTTCATTAACTCAATTTCTCAAAATTTGTTTGTATTTTATGATTTTTCCATTTCTTTTGTGACTATTTAAAGGCAAAATTAGAGTTTTGTAATTATTAAAAATTATTGATAAAAAATTTTCAAAGCAAGTCGTGGTTTTGTTGTTATAATTTTATCTTGATTGAATTGCACACCAATCATAGGGCACGTATTCAATCATTTTAGGTTACGCACCAAATGGTCATAGGGCATGCACTATGTTATCATAGGCCACATATCACGCAATTATAGGGAACATACTGCATTATCATGAGACACGCATCTTGTCATTTTAGAGTACACACTTATTTAGAAAATAGACTCAGAAGGGGTAATTCAGTCCAAGTAAAAGTTGTAACAATAGACCACTACTTATTTCTTTTAAATAATTTTTTTAAATTATACGTAATTTTCTAATTATTAGAGAAACCATCAATTTATCTTTGTTTATTTTATGAAGCATGATTAAAACCTAATTCTGCCTTATTTAAAGCTATTTTTTATAGTATTTCATATTTTCACTTTCGATGTTTGTGTTCTAATTGATACCACTTGTTGAATTTATTGATATTTATTTCTATTTTACTCCTTTTATCATGTAAGACTTAGTTTATTTTCTTAGGATTTTTTCTTTCTTTAAGTTATTTTCCATGCATTGAAGATTTTTAAAAATTATATTATTTCCTTATTTTAAAGATTTATTTTTTTGTAAAATAATAGTGTTTTTGCCACGGTCTTTTCTGTTTGATTTTTTTTTAATCTTTAATATCTCTTATCTTTCAATTTAGTGTGTTCTTTTGGACATTCTCCAATTTTTTTCTTTTTCTTGAATCATAAATTTTTTATTCTTTACTATAATTTAATGTTCTTATGATTTCACGTTTTTAAGTTTTGTATCATAAATAATTACTTTTTTTATTTTTTGATTTGTTTTTAAATGTTGTTCTTTGGATTTAATCGTTTTTCTTTGTTCCTATGCATTACTGTTTTTTTTTTCAGAATTTCTATTTTGATTTCTTTTTTAAAATTCATTTATGGAATTTTATGTTTCTTTTCTTTTTTTTATGAATTAATTTACCCTTTCTTATCCTTCTTAATTCAATTTATTTAGTCTTTGCTTTGATTTGACTGTAATTTGCCCTTTTTTTTTTGCTTCTTTAAGGTTTAATGAGATTCATAATAAATATTTATATTGTTTTATATTTTTCTTCTAGGCATATCTTTATGTTTCTAATTTTGTTTCTTCAATTATTTATTCATTTTTCATTTTTACAATTTAGTAACTTTCCGCATGACCTTTGTCTCTTTCATTCAATTTGTTTGCCATATTTCTTGATATGTATTTCTATTTATATACTTTGGTTTGTTTCTACATATGTTCATTGTAATTTGACTTTGTTTCTTATTTTTTATATCATATGTTGAGTTTTTTTTATTTCTGATTTTTTACGTGGGTTTATTTTGTTGATATTCATTACTTTTCATTGGATTTTTTTGTTTCAATTATGACGAAAAGCATAATAAGTGTCTTTGTTATTTTAAAATCTTTGACATATTTTACCTTAATTTTTTGATCTTTCACCTGTTTTACTATTTCTCGGTTTTTTGTCGTTTGATTTATTTGTACATGATTATTAGACATCAAATATTTTTCTTCTTTTGCTTTTTTGATGCTTTTTTTTTCTGGACTATAGGGCTTTCTTTTTCGAGTTCATTCCAATATATGTGTTTATCATTTATTTTTATTAAGCTTCATGCTTATTTTTAATTTTAATTTGATTTATTTTGTTTTTCTATATGATAAAATGAATTTTAAAACCCGCTAATTAAAAACGTAGTATACAGTAGACCTAAATAATGAACAAATGTCAAACTCTATATGATGTGAGGGCAATTCAAATGGAAAACTAATTTGGAGATAAGTACGGAATTGGAGATTTTTAACTATGGAGAACTTTAATTATTTTCGAAGTATTAAATCAACATTCCGTTGTTTTCACTGACATCAATTTGGTGAGGTGGTTGCCTTGTTCTTTCTATGGGTTTTTGTGCTACATTGCTACAATTAACTTTTCTTGTTCTTGGATTTTATATATATATTTTAATCAATTGTAGTAATTTTGTGATTTTCCCCTCTTGGAGTAATATACATGGAATGGAGCAGACCCGGTATTTTATTTCAGCAGGTTTCAAAGGTATTTTCCATTTATATCTCATAGCCAAAATTTTAGCTTTGTCAATTGATGGTTCTAGTGGTTTGATGGTTTATATTGTGAAATATCATATTTTGGTGTCTTAAAATTCAGTTGAATGTTGTTATATTGTCAACACATTTTTTATTATATGATGCATGAGTGAATATGCTACTGCTAAAGTATGCTTACAACACATTGATCAGCACATAGCTTTGTCAATTGAGATGTATTTTAAATACCTATAGCAAACAATGATTATATCAAAAGTATAATGTGGCATTTGATTACTCAAAGGGAATCATGAATTGCTATTTGTTTTTATTGGCATAAGTCCATTTGCTGATTGCACTTTGCTCTTTTGAAGTCTGGTTATGGTTATCCAATTATTGACAGATGGTGACCCTGAAATGTCTTTCTTTCAAATCAAGGTTTTCTATGTTTGGTGAGAAATGCGATCTGTATTTTTATTCTTTTTTGCTTTTTTGTATATTTTTGCCATTCAATTTGAATGCTATATGGAGATAATCACATTTGTACTTTCATATCTCTTCGCTCAAAATTTTTTCTATTATCTTGATAAATCACAAAAGAAGAACTGCTTCCACTTTCGATTGAATTACTTATATTTTGTTTTGTTTAATTCTTTTTTTATGAGTTGTTTAATTCATTTCATTTGCTAAATACCTTAACAGTATTTGTGTTTATATAGTGTGATCACTGTAAATATTTATTTTCGTGTCCATTTGACTAAGTTATAATTTCTTGTTTAATATATGCTTTACATTAGTGTATTATTTTTTTTCCTTCTTTTTATCGCATTTTATTGCAACAAGTATTTATATATTATACAAATTTTCTTATATTCTGCAATTCATTTCTAATGTGTCCTTGTTAGTTTCTTCTTTGTTCGTTTTTTTATTATTTTCTTCTTTACAATTCTTTTATCACTCAATATGAACGTGTTATTTTTAACTATTTCTCAAATGATTTAAGATTTTTCTTTAATTATAGTGATGTGGCGGTACTATATATTTGTATTTTTATTTGGTTTTTCCTTTATTTTCTGTTATTTATCTACATTATGTTTTTCTAACCTTTGCCATTGTTTCTTGTCTAGCGTTTTTTCTCTTTTCATCTTTTTATTTCCTTTTAAGAGATTTCACTTTCTAAATTTTTTGGATATTTATTTCTGTTTTTGTAGTTTGATTAATTTTTTGGGGAATTTAATGGGATTTAGCTTTGTTTACTACTATTGTTTTTATGAAGTTTTCTCTCGGATTTTAATTGAGTTTATTTTTTTATTTTCATTAACTCAATTTCTCTAAATTTGTTTATATTTTATGATTTTACCACTTCTTTTGTCACAATTTATAGGCAAAATTAGTGTTTTGTAATAATTAAAAATTTTCAAAGCAAGTCGTGGTTTTGTTGTTATAATTTGTCTTGATTGAATTGCACACCCATCATAGGGCACACTTGGACTCATTGTAGGTTACACACCAAATGGTAATAGGGCATGCACCATGTTATCATAGGCCACATACCACACTATTGTAGGGAACATATTGCATTATCATGGGGCACGCATCATGTCATTCTAGGGCACACACTTATTTAGAAATTAGTCTCATAAGGGGTAATTCAGTCCAAGTAAAAGTTGTAACAGTAAACCACGACTTATTTCTTTTAAATAAATTTTTTTAAAGTGTACGTAATTTTTTAATTATTTGAGAAACCATCAATTTATCTTAGTTTATTTTATGAAGCATGATTAAAACCTAATTTTGCCTTATTGAAAGCTACTTTTTTTTATAGTATTTCACGTTTTCACTTTCCATGATTGTGTTCTAATTGATACCACTTGTTGAATTTATTGATATTTATTTCTATTTTAGTTATTTAATCAAGTAAGACGTAGTTTATTTTCCTTGGGGTTTTTCTTTCTTTAAGTTATTTTCCACGCAACGGAGTTTTTTAAAAAAAATTTTATTTCCTTATTTTGTTTTTTATTTTTGGTAAAATATTATTGTGTTTTTGCCACTGTCTTTTTTCTTTGATTTTTTTTTTAATCTTTAATATCTCTTATCTTTCAATTTCTTGTGTTTTTTTGGACAATTTCTCTAATGGTTTGTGCTTTTTCTTGAATCATAAAAGTTTGTATTCTCTACTATAATTTAATGTTCTTATGATTTCACGTTTTTAATTTAATTGTTTTTTATTTTATGGTTTCACTGTTTTTTCAGAAATTTTTGTTGTATTGAGTTTTTTACAGTTCATTTTTCTCACATTTTTAGGTGTTTCATTATTATGATTTTTCTTTACTCTATTGAGCTATATTTCTCTTTTGAAATTAAGGAATTTTCGTTTTTTACCTTTCAACCATTTATTATTGGTAGGTATTTTTTTCTTTTGTGATTAGTCTTTTTTCATTTTGATTTCATCTTTTTGCTTTCCTCATTGATTTCATGATCTAAATTTTTTTTTTAAATGACATTTCAGTGACAGTTAATCCTTCTAAATTTGAGTTTTCATTATTTTTCTGCTATTGCTGTTATGTGAGATTTTTAATTGCCTTAATTGTCTAGTCTTCCCTCTTTTTTTTTGGAAATATTTTATGTATTGTGTACAACCAAAGGTTTTGACAAATATTTTTTTATCTTTTATGTTTTAGATAACTTTTTCATTCAATTTTATTTCATTTTTTATATTATTGTTATCTTTGGCCATAGAAACTTATTTACCTTTTTTACAGTTTATTATTTTTATGGATTCACTATTTTATATTTGATTTCTTCATAGTTTTTGTTAAATGGATGACATTGATCATAGAAACGTATTTGACCTTTTCTACGGTTCAATATTTTTTTAATTTATTTTAGGTTTTTCACTTATTTCATTTGCTGAATTTTTAAATTGTTATTTGTGTTTTTGTTCTTGATTTGCTATTAAATGTTTTCATTTTGATTTAAATATGTTTCTAATACTATTGTGGTTCAAGGTATTTATTTGTATATTCGTTTTAGATTTCTTTTTTAAGTTTGTTTGTAAATGTTTATATTTGTTTTTTTAAGTTTTCTTATATTTGTTTTTGTTAAATATATGCTTGCATGTGTTTTGACATGCTTACATACATGTGTGGGTGTGTGTGTGTCTACATATTTGATGAATATGTACATTATATGCAAATTGCATAAATAAATTAGTTGTATCTGGTGGTGAGTTGGCCATATATTAAATTCCCCGTCTTAGGTGTGCTGGAAATATCTCATATTTAAATGCCGATTTCCACATAAGATAACATTTTGTTTTGGTTCAGATGATTTAACTGTTGCAATGCAATTTGCATGTAATGTACATATTGATCAAATATGTAGACACACACACCCACACGTGTATGTATGCATAAATAAACTAGTCGTATCTAGCGGTGAGCTGGCCATATATGAAAAACCCCTGCCTATGTGTCCCGGAAATATCTCATCTTTAAATGCCGATTTCCACAGAAGATGGCATTTT
The DNA here is from genome assembly GCA_947561395.2 of Buxus sempervirens. Classification (NCBI taxonomy): domain Eukaryota; kingdom Viridiplantae; phylum Streptophyta; class Magnoliopsida; order Buxales; family Buxaceae; genus Buxus; species Buxus sempervirens. Next base: position 5,304,487 of record OX387182.1, read on the forward strand.
GTTTTAGGTTCAGATGATTTAACTGTTGCAGGCTGTCTAGGCTTAATGATTTTGTAGTTTTAGGCTTCTGTATGCATGCTCTGACTCATCTGCTTCACTTATTTGTATAACTTTTGACCAGATGTATGCTTTCTATTACATAATATTTCATCAAAATGCCTCATTATGAAAGATCATGGAAACAAATTGAGGTAAAACCTAGAGGGGAAACATGCTCATGAGATTTCTGCTTCATATGAGGTGTAGCAAAGGCATATGCATCACATGAGGTGTATGTCTATTAAGGCATAAGCATCACCATGCAGGCGAATTCTCTCGATTTTTTCTTTTTAATTATAGTTCTTAAGTGTAATCAAGGTTCTAACCATGGATTGACACTTGTCAATTTTGTGTAGGAAATAACTGCTTCTTCATTTATTTATTAAGCTTATCAGTCATTGTATCATGATTACATATTATTATTTTAATCTAGTTTGTATTTGTATTAAATATCTTGTGATATATTTATTTGTCTATTTATAAAATGTGTGTTTTGAGGTTTAATCTTTTACTTTGGGCAAGTGAAATACCTCACCTCGATCTTTAGTGATAATGGATTTTTAGTGCGGATACGTTTTGAATCTCATCTTCTAGTTTTTCAAGCACTGCACACCTTTCAACTTAATCAGGCATTTGTGTTTAGTTTTTTCACCTTATTAACTTGAAAATTTTGATAGGGAGTTTTCTCTCTGTTGTATTGTCTCTAAGTAACATTTTGCTTATTTGACCACAGGCAGAGAAGATAGGTCTGGAGTATATAGATGTGGAAAGCTTGAAGAAGCTCAACAAAAATAAGAAACTGGTCAAGAAGCTTGCAAAAAGATAGCATGCTTTTCTAGCATCTGCAGCTGTTATCAAGCAGATCCCTCATCTTCTTGGTCCCGGTCTAAACAAGGCAGGCAAGTTACATTTTCATCAACATCTTCATTGTCATTGTCCTTGTTAATGCTTCATATGACTAAATCTACAAAAGTAGAATGTACGGAGTAGATATACTTGGTTATGATGATCATCTGCAATCTTCCACCGTCACATTATCTGTATAGTGCTAATCAGAATATTTTTCCTGCGGAATTAGCAACATGGATTATGTACTAGTTTATTATGAGCATCACATAGACGGAAGAGGATAGTTGCTGCATGAATTTATAAGAGCATAATATTTGTTTGAGCTTCTATATTTGATTGTTTAGATTATTTTTCATCTAGGGTAGAAAATATTTACGTACACACCATTTAATTTATATTAGAATCATCTTCATTAATCCCTCAATGCTTCCGATCCATTGGCACATTATGGATGACAAGAATTATGTTAAATCAGGAACCTCTGATTTATGGGCCTTTCCTTTATTACTCTGGTTTGCTTGATTGCATGACATGAGACCATGTGATCTCTGGCATGTGCAATTTGCTTCTATGTGTAATCGCATTACAAATGTCAATGTAGGAAAATTCCCTACACTGGTGACCCATCAGGAATCATTGGAGTCGAAGGTGAATGAAACCAAGGCAATGGTGAAGTTCCAGCTGAAGAAGGTCCTTTGCATGGGAGTTTCTGTAGGGAACTGTAGTATGGTGAAGTTGATCTTCCAAAATGTCCAACTTAGTGTCAACTTCCTTGTGTCACTATTAAAGAAGAACTGGCAGAATGTGAGTATCTCTCTCTCTTTCTCTCTGTTATTGTGAATTTTGTGGTTTGGCTGTCTATTATTAGTTCCATTGCTTCTTATCCATGTTATTTTTCTTGATTTTTCCCATGGTTGCCACATTCCCCATGCATTTTTGGTAGACTCTATGCGTATTGATCAGATTAATTGAATTAGTCACTGGCTCAATCCTCAATTTCTGATTTTGGTCCAAACTGAAAAACCTGTGACGTTGGATTGCTTAAGGTTCAGGAATCCGTTAGCTGATACGTTAGTTGTTAATTGACCCTTTACACTACTTTGGTTGTGCATTGCGACCATTTTTCCAATTGAAATATCATAATTGCCTTATTGCTTCTGGAAAATGACATTGGTAAATCATATGCCATGAGTACGAGAGACAGAATTTCCATTCGATTTTTTGGGATCAACTGTTACAATTTTGGTTTAGTAAGATACCTGGAACTAATATATTCTCTCTCTCTCTCTCTCTCTCTCTTTTCTTTTTTCCTTTTCCCTGAAATGGGAATTCAGGTGAGATGGTTGTGCCTGAAGAGCACGGTGGGGAAGCCATACCGCATCTTTCAAGATAGTAGTTCACTTGACAGGGAATTGTTCAACAGGAAGTAGTTTTGAGAGGTGCTAAACTTTTTTCTGGTTGTGCTTTAATTCCTCCTTTTTTGTCCATTGTTTAATTTTGATCCTTTGCTAAAAATTTTAGTTTTACTGTTGAAATTGTTTGGAGAATTAGTTAAAATATTTTGAGATTGTATGGTCATTATGCTTAAAGAAGCTAGATGGTTACCAGGTTGAAGAGTTCAAGTATCCTTCGCCTTTGTGACTCGCGTGTTGCCCGCTGTAACAGAGCTGAACCTTGCCAGTTACATTCATACCGGTTTCTAAAACGTTGATAATTAAGTTAAAACCGGATATACTTCATAATGGTTATGTATTATAACGTTCGATCATATTAACTAGGCCATGCTAATATGCCCTTTATGGTTATACATACACACGCATTATATATGTCGTGTACAAATTAATGTCTGAAAAATAATAGAAATTGCTTCAAATGTTTATAGAATTTGCATTACAGATTAGATATTAAGGATTTAATTTGTCCACCTCTTGTGGACTGTTATACAAAACAAAGCTAAAGGAGAGGAGAAATGATCTTACATCAAATGGGACAAGCCAAAAGTTAGGTGGTTCAAAAATTTATAAAGTTAATAGAGATGGGATAGCAAGAGCAGAGGTCAACCTGGAAAAGCAACCATCAAATGGTAACCTCTTTTCAGGCCAAGAGGAGAATAGCTAAATTTATCGGAATCATATCATTCATAGTAGCTGAAGCAATGGCTATCCACGAAGGGCTAAAGCCTGCAAGGAGGTTGGGGATTTAGAAAATAGAAACTAGAAAGTGACTCAAGCTATATAATCTCTGCACTCAAATAACCCAAGCAGTTATTTTGGAACTTCTATGCCCGCAAAGCTAACGAAAAGCTTCTATGCCCTGTATCGACAAAGCAGGATTTCTTGGACAAGCACTTAAGGTAGTTTAGATCTCTATTATATTTTTGAAACTTGTTTATTATTTTGTGTAGTTTCTTGGTGCTCTAAGGGATAACAATGCCTTGATCAGGTGTACAGCAATAAAAGTTATTCTGCTGATGAAGCTACCTGTTTTGGGGACGTTTAAACTATCATTTGATGGCCTGATTGCCAATTTGGAAATTCATTCTCAGGTGCGTTGTTATAGATGGATGCTAGGCTCTTACTGTTCGGGTTTATTGCATCTGAAGCATTAAAATTGTACATATTTTCTATCAGGATGAAGCTGATAATTTTTCTTTTGGCATATTTAGTCTCAGCAAAAGTCACGCAAAGCTTGCAATAAGCTTCACGAAGGTGTTGTCAAAGCATGAAAACTCTTCTAGTTCTTGGTTTGTAAGTGTCAGTTGGATCATTTTAATTACTGACATGCACCTGATTAATTATATGAAAATATAAACATGCATGTACCTGGTGAGATTATGTGCCCTCTCTCTCTATATTTGATGATAAGTATCTTATAGTATAATGTCAATAATTCATGTACCTTGTAATGGAGTCCCATTACGTTTATTTTCAAGGCCATGGAATTATCTACCCTTAATGATGGTTCCTATGCCAAGTAGCACAAGGTTAGCCATATAGAATCTTCATATGCTTTGGATGCTACTATATCTAGTTATCAATGATTTGGAAATTTTCTTCTTTGCGAAAACTATGTTTTTGCTAGTTATGTTATTGTATAATGCATGAGTGAATATGCTACATTGTAGTAACTGTTAAAGTATGCTTGTAACACATTGATCAGCATATGAATTAGTCTTTTTTTTTTTTCTGTTGGTTATGAGATGTATTTTAAATACCTAATAGCAAAAAATAATTATATCAAAAGTATAATGTGGCATTTGATTACTCAAATGGAATGATGAATTGCTATTTGTTTTTATTGGCATGATGAGTCCCTTTGCTGATTGCACTTTTCTCTTTTAAAGCCTGGTTATAGTTATCCAATTATTGACAAATAGAGACCCCGAGATGGTTTTCTTTGAAATTAAGGTTTTCTATGTATGGTGACAAAAGCGATTTGTATTTTCATTCTTTTATTTTCTTTTGTATTTTATTTATTTATTTTTTTGCCATTCAATTTGAATGCTCTATCCTGATAATCACATTTGCTTCTTTCATATCCTTTAACTCAATTTTGTAGTTCTTTTTAAGTTTCTTGTTGATTTGAGTGATTTCTTCAATCACAGAAACTTAGTAAACTTTTTTTATAATTTTATGCTCTATACTTCCATTTTTTACTTTTGACTAAATAAAAATGATTTAATCTTAATAAGAATAATGGTTTAATTTTAATTTTTTTATATTTTATTATTCTCTTATTTTCATTTTTATATTTTGATGATTTTCTATTTATATTTTTAATTTGGTTCTTTTATTAATTTTTATTTTATATTTCTTTCTTTTTTCTTTGTTCTTTGCTTATGTTTTTTCTTTTTAATTTTTGATTATTTATTCATATATTCAATTTTGTGACTTAACATTTTTCCACGTTCTAGTAGGGTTCATCTTAACTGAATCATATGTTGTACTAAAAAACTATAAAAAATACTTGCTAAGCTTCCTACCGTGCTTTAAGAAAGGAATCAAGGAAAATGGGAAATAAGAGTCAAATCTAATTAGGGTTGATAAGTAATAAGTCTATAAAAGACAAATAAGAGTGAACATTGCTAAAATTTTAAAATATATATTTATACGAAAACGAACTTAAAAAAGAAGCTACAATTAGATACCAAAGTCATCAAAATTAAAAATGATATATGAGTGTGAAGCGTACCAAAGAAAAAAAAAAGATAATTTATTAAAATAAACAAAAAAGAGAAATATAAATAGAAAATCTGTAGCACCTTACAGCATTAATTCAAATACTTCAATCAAAATAAAAACATGTTAAAAAAAACAAATAAGTCTCTTTACCATTTTCTATTGTTATGTCTTTCTTTATGGTATGATGGGAAGCTAAAAAATATTCTGATTCATTTATATTATTTAATAATCTTACCATTCAATTTTAATGTCTCTCTCAATCTTTTCACTTTAAATTGTGTCTGTCTTTAATCACTTATTCATTTTTCACTCTATTCAGTACTCTTTTACTTACATTTTGTATTTCATTTGTCTTGTTTCCTGATCTTTATTTATATTTTTATATATTTTGACTTGTTTATACATGTTTTATTGCAATTTACCAACATTTACCTGTTTTTATGCTTTAAGGTCTCTATTTTTTTTTTCTTTAGGTTTCTTTTTTAAATCTATTTTCGTAATTGAGGACATTTTTCGATATAAAATTTCTGGAAATCGCAACACTTTATAAACTTATATTTTCTGTTATTTCCTTATTACTTATTTTGCTGGAAGCAAAATGATTGAGTTGCATCTCTTTGATAGTTAATTTGGTTAGCTTTTCCTTACATTGCTAGAATGTTTTATTGTTTATTTCTGGTTTTGGTGCTGTATTTACTCAAATATATGGTTATTCTCTTCATTTGCTATTCCTATAATCCAATCTTGTGTTTTTAACTTTCATGGATTGCCAATCACCAAGAGCAGAAAAGCAAATCAAAACCTTAGACTGAAATAAATCTAGACTTGAGCATTGTAAAAGGTAGCATATCTAATTTGAACTGAAATGCACCTATAATAGTAACAATCTGATCTTTCATGTCATAATATTCAATCCGTGCTGACGTAGGTGCCCTTTCCAATATATCTATAATAATGTTTCTGTGCAAAAGCCGCCGTTTAAAGAATTTGGGTAGGTTCTCATAGTTATGATAATAGGTTTGTTGTTCAGGTAACAATGTTGGACTATATTTAACTCTATAAAATGTATTTTTTATAGACACTTTAGAACACAATTTCAATTGAAATTTTAATGCTTGATATTAATTTTGTTCTATTTTGGTTAAGTAATTGAGATTTTTTTTTTTGAATTCTAATGTTTTGTTGAGTTATAATATTTTGCACTACTAATGAAAAGCAGGCTAAGTAACTGTTTATATGAGGTAAATTATCTATTTAGCATATGCATTGAATCATTCATTGGGACCTGCATTTATTTCTCCATGTATGAATAAGCTTTGGTGGTGCTTTCATGATTTTCCGCCGAAAGATTGAAGGAAAATCCTAGTATTGATATGTTGCTCTCTTCTTTAAATAGTCTCTTTTTGCGTAGCTATTTTTATCTTCTAAGAAAAGCTGTATCTAGTACCCATTATATGTTATTCAACTTCTTTGGTTGTAATATTTTGATGATCATTTGCAACTTACACAACTTGATAGATAAGTTTGCTGAAATTTCTTGGATTTTATAAAAGAGCAGATGAAGAACGTTTTTAGTTTTGACATAAATCCATCTCAATCTCTCATAAATTCTGTTTAGATCCGCTTCGCTTCATGCATGGAGACCTCAAGTCCCTCTCCTTTAAAGTCGGATAGAGTATAAACCACACTACAGTACAAAACTTCATTTGGTTGGATAGTGGATGAACTGTTGTTTGATTCTCTGTGAAATAGTACTCTGGGGATATATGTTTCCAAGGAAAACTGGAATAATAAGTTAAATTGTTGTATATGTGGGTACCTGGACTTGTTGTGTGCAATATTGTATCAAATATTGCAAATGATTTTCTACTGAAGGAAATTTATGCTTCCTTCAATGATTTTATTCTGATTTTATTCTTTCCATTATCTTGTTAGGTAGTTGATCTCACGTATTTCTTCTTTTATTATTTTTTCAAAATTTTTTAATGCAAATGCATGATTGCTTATGCTGAATGATCAATTGTTCTTCACAAATTATGAGCAAGTGGAAAATATTTTTGAAGATGACAAAATTTTAAATACTTCTATTTGTTAGTGAAAGGGACCTCGAACTTAATATTGTTTAAACCACATTTTGCGATACATTGAGAAGTTTTATGTTGTTAGAAAAGATGTAGCATTTAGCTTTTTTTGTTACCTTCTAAATCGAAAAGGGAAGCTGAGAGTGAATTACCTTGTAAAGTTCTATGCCATTGGAAGTCATTGAGCATTCAAGTCACTGTTTTGACCTTCTAAATATTATATAGTCTTCTTATAAATTGGTTATAAGGTATATAGGAGTGGTCAGGTCATCATCATTTGTGAAAGCCAAGAGCATTGGACAATCCTTGAGATCCAAAGAATTGTAGGTTAGTAAGTTGGGTAGTTATAATCATCTATTCCTTGTGAGTTTAGGTATATTGTGGATGCTCTGTAGTACTGTAGCATCTGTTAACAATACTCAGTGGACCATTTGCCAGCATGGACTAATAGAGACCATCAATTAATGAAGGCTTCCCCTTGAATTAATTGAGCAACATTAGTTTGTAGAACTTAAATTTTTAAGAGTTCTTCAGTGCAATACGGTCTTTTCTTTCTTTCTTTCGTTTTTTTTCTTCCTTTGTGAAATGCTATGCATGCCTCTTATAAAAAAATTGTGTTTAACAGTTCCAGATTTCTAGGGTCTTTGGATTTGATTATGCTGGTCCTCAGCTATAATCTAGGAAGACTACTGGCAGCCTCTCCAATATCATACTCAGATTATTTCCTCCGGCATCCATATTTACGCACAAATTGCGGGTTACTTCTTTTTCCAGTCATCTATTTTGTTGACGGTGCGTTTCTGTTCTTTGATCGTCCGGTGACCTCAACGAGCTACGACCATTAGCGAACCTCCTGCAAATCTACAGCTCAGCGCGATTTATTATATTCTCTAGCGATTGTGTTCCCAACAAACCTAAAAAAAAGCTTCTATGCCTTGTATCGGCAAAGCAGGATTTCTTTGACAAGCACTCAAGGTAGTATTGATCTCTATCATATTTTTGAAACTCATTTATTATTTTGTGTAGTTACTTCGTACTCTAGTGGATAGCAATGCCTTGATCAGGTATACAGCAGGAAAAGTTATTCTACTGATGATGCTACCTGTTTTGTGGACGTTTAAATGATAATTTGATGGCCTAGTCGCCAATTTGGAAATTCATCCACAGGTGTGTTGTTATGGATGGACATTAGGCTCTTACTATTCGGGGTTATTGTGTCTGAACCATTAAAATTGTATATATTTTCTATCAGGATGAAGCTGATAATTTATTTTTTGGCATATTTAGTCTCAGCAAAAGTCACACAAAGCTTGCAAATAGGCTTCACGAATGTGTTGTGGAAGCTTGAAAATTCTTCTAGTTTTTGGTTTGTAAGTGTCAGCTGAATCTTTTTAAGTAATGACATGCATCTAATTAATTATAAGAAAATATAACCATGCATGTACCCAGTGGGATTATGTACCCTCTCTCCTTATATTTTATGATATGGATCTTATAGTATAATTTCAGTAATTCGTCTACCTTTTAATTGAATCCCATTAAGTTTATTTTCAAGGCTATGGAATTATCAACCCTTGATGGTGGTTCCTATACCAGCTGGGACAAGGTTGGCCATAGAGAATATTCTTATGCTTTGGATGCTACTATATCTAGTTGTCAATAATTCAGAACTTTGCTTCTTTGTGTAAAGTTTGTTTATGCTACTTATGTTATTATATAATGCATGAGTGACTATGCTACACAGTAATAACTGTTAAAGTACGCTTACAACACATTGAGTAGCATATGAACTAGAGTTTTTTTTTTTTTTCTTCTTTTGGTTGTGAGTTCTATTTTAAGTACCTATAGCAGACAATGATTATATCAAAAGTATAGTGTGGCATTTGATTACTCAAAGGGAATCATGAATTGCTATATGTTTTTATTGGCATAAGTCCCTTTGCTGATTGCACTTTGCTCTTTTGAAGCCTGGTTATGGTTATCCAATTATTGACAAATGGAGACCCCAAAATGTTTTTCTTTCAAATTAAGGTTTTCTATGTATTGTAAGAAATGTGATCTGTATATTTATGCTTTTATGCTCTTTTGTTTTTTTTTTTTTTGCTATTCAATTTGAATGCTCTATCTCGGTAATCACATTTTTTCATTCATATCTCTTCGCTCAATTTTTTCTCTCTTTTGTTGATAAATCACTAAAAAAGAATTGGTTCCACTTTCGATTGAATTACTTAAATTTTATTATGTTTAATTCATTTCATTTGCTGAATATCTTAACATTATTTGTGTTTTTATAATGTGATCGCTTTACATATTTCTTTTTGTGTTCATTGGACTAAGTTTTATTTTCTTTTTTAATATATGCTTTACATTGGTGTAAAATTTTTTCCCTTTTTTTGTTTTGTTTTATTGCATTTCATTCCAAAAAGTATTTATATTTTACACTATTTTTATTTATTTATATTCTGCCATTCAATTCTAATGTGTCTTTGTCAACTTCTTCTTTGTTCATTTTTATTATTTTCATTTTTAACGTGTTCCTTTTAACTATTTCTCAAATGATTTAAACTTTTTCTTTAATTATAAAAAATTTGTATACTATTTATTGATGTGGTGATGCTATATATTTGTATTTTTATTTGGTTTTCATTTAATTTCTGTTACTTATCTGCATTATATTTTTTTAACTTTTGCCATATTTTCTTGTTTACTGTTATTTCTCTTTCATCTTTTTATTTCCTTTTAACAGATTTCACTTTCTAAATTTTTTTATATTTATTTCTTTTTTTGTAGTTTGATTACTTTCTTGGGTAATTTATTGTGATTTAGCTTTGTTTGTTATTATTGTTTTTATGTAGTTTTCTCTTGGATTTTCTTTGAGTTTATTTTTTTCATTAACTCTATTTCTCAAAATTTGTTTGTATTTTATGATTTTTCCACTTCTTTTGTGACTATTTAAAGGTTAAATTAGAGTTTTGTAATAATTAAAAATTGGCAATAAAAAATTTTCAAAGTAAGTAGTGGTTTTGTTGTTATAATTTTATCTTGATTGAATTGCACACCAATCATAGCGCACACATGGAGTCATTGTAGGTTACGCACTAAATGGTCATAGGGCATGCACCATGTTATCATAGGCTACATACCACACTATTATAGGGAACATACTGCATTTTCATGAGGCACACATCTTGTCATTGGAGGACACACACTTATTTAGAAAATAGGCTCATAAGGGGTAATTCAGTCCAAGTAAAAGTTGTAACAGTAAACCACTACTTATTTCTTTTAAATAATTTTTCAAAATTATACGTAATTTTTTAATTATTAGAGAAACCGTCAATTTATCTTAGTTTATTTTTATGAAGCATGATTAACACCTAATTTTGCCTTATTTAAAGCTATTTTTTATAGTTTATATTTTCACTTTCGATGTTTGTGTTCTAATTAATACCACTTGTTGAATTTATTGATATTTATTTCTATTTTACTCCTTTAATCATGTAAGACTTAGTCTATTTTCCTAGGATTTTTCTTTATTTAAGTTATTTTCCATGCATTGAAGATTTATTTTTTCGTAAAATAATATTGTGTTTTTGCCACTATCTTTTTTCTTTGATATTTTTTTAATCTTTAATATCTCTTATGTTTCAATTTAGTGTATTCTTTTGGACAATTTCTCCAATGGTTTTTGCTCTTTCTTGAATCATAAAAGTTTGTATTCTTTACTATAATTTAATGTTCTTATGATTTCATGTTTTTATTTTATAGTTTCATCATTTTTTCAGAAATTTTTTTTGTTATTAGTTTTTTACAGTTTATTTTTCTCACATGTTTAGGTGTTTTCTTATTATGATTTTTTCTTTACTCTCTTGAGCTGTATTTCTCTTTTGAAATTCAGGATTTTTCGTTTTTTACCTTTCAACTTGTTATTATTGGAAGGTATTTTTTTTCTTTTGTAATTAGGCTTTTTATATTTTGACCTCATCTTTTTGCTTTGCTCATTGATTTCATCATCCAAATTTCTTGTTTGAATCACATTTCTGTGACAGTTAATCCTTTAAATTTGAGTTTTCATTATTTTTCACCTATTATGTGATTTGATTTTTAATTGCCTTTATCTTCCGATTTCCCTTTTTTTTAAATATTTTATGTATTGTGTACAATCAAAGGTTTTGACAAATATATATATTCTCTTTTATGGTTTTGATAACTTTTTCATTCAATCTTATTGTATTTTTTATAGTATTTTTATCTTTGATCATAGAAGTGTATTGACCTTTTCTACTGTTTAATATTTTTATGGAGTCACTATTTTATATTTGATTTTTTTCCATAGTTTTTGTTAAATGGATGTCGCTGATCATTGAAACGTATTGTACTTTCTTATGATTCTATATTTTTTAAAGTTTTTAGGCTTTTCACTTATTTCATTTGCTGATTTTTTAAATTGTTATTTGTGTTTTATATTTTGATTTGCTTTTAAATGTTTTCATTTTGATTTAACTACATTTCCAATACTATTTTTAAAGGTATTTATTTTGTACATTCATTTTAGATTTCTTTTTTAAGTTTGTTTGTAAATGCTTATATTTGTTTTTTTATTAATCTTTACAGCCATGTATCATTTTTTATTTTATTTATTTAGTCTTAATTTGATTTAATTCTAATTTACCTCTTTCCTCTAACTTTTATTTCCTATATGATGATGAGTTTAATAACTCTTTTTATTATTTTATTTCATAGTTTGTCCCATAGCTTTCATTATTTAATTTTTCAATTATTTATTCAATTTTCACTTTTTTGATTTAGTATGTTTGTTGCATTAATATTGTTTGTCTTTACAGCTGATTTCATATAAATTAAGTGGTTAAATATCCCAAGTAATATAAAATAATTGAAGTAACTATTAATCTTCCTGTCATATCTTAAGAAAGACCAAAAAAGGACAAAGGTAATAAGGCTCAAATCAAAATAAGACTATAAGTTGATAAGATTTAAAAGGTAATTAAAAGGTTTAAAATTGATAAAAAAAAATAGATGTTAAAGTATACTAAAATTAACTTATTGGAAAGCTACAGAGAGAATCAAAATCTCTAATTTTAAAAAGATTAGTGAGTGTAATGAATAAAAAAAATATAAACATTTACTAAAATAAATTAGAAAATAAACGTAAGTAGAAAATTGGAAATGAAAACGTTATATCGTAGTAAAACAGGAGCTTAGGTCAAATCATGATAAAAACTTTCCAAAACAAAAAAATAAAATTACAAAGAAATATCCTTATAACTTTTCTTTGCATTCTTTTTAAGAAATGATTGGAAGCTTGAAAAGTACTCTAATTATTTTATATTTTTTGATTCCTTTTTCATTCGGTTTTAAGGTGTTTTTCCATCATCGTTGCTCTTTTATCTTTTTTTTTTCAATGATTTAATTATTATTCACTATTGTGATTTGGTTAGTTTTTTTTCCCCCTTTCATATCATTTATGCTTTTGAATGTCAATTTATGTATTTCTTGATATTAATGTGTATTTGTTCTACCTATTGTTATTGATATTATATCTTTGTTTTATTTTTGAATTTGTTTTGTTAAAATCTTATTTATTTTTTGTTTTAAACTTTATTTCTTTAAAGCATGTCAGGAAAGTTAATGATCATTATTTTTTTCTTTTCTATTCTTCGATATGGTTTCCAATTATGTTTTAACTTGTTTTTCCCATATTGTTCCCTTTTTTAATTATTTTACTTCATTTATTTATTCAATTTTGATTGTTGATTAAATAATTTTTATATTTATTTCTGATTTGATTTGGTTAATTTATTTCTTGAGAAATAATTACTTTTTTTATATTTTGATTTGTTTTTAAATCTTGTTCTTTCGATTTAATCATTTTTCTTCGTTCCCATGCATTGCTGTTTTTTTTTTCAGATTTTGCTATTTTGATTTCTTTTTTAAAATTTATTTTTGAAATTTTATGTTTCTTTTCTTTTTTTTATTATTAATTTACACATTCTTATCCCTCTTAATTCAATTTATTTAGTTTTTGCTTTGATTTGACTGTAATTTGCACTTTTTTTTTTATTTTGCTTCTTTACTGTTTAATGAGATTCATAATAACTATTTATATTGTTTTATATTTTTCTTCTTGTCATATCTTTATGTTTCTAATTTTCTTTCTTCAATTATTTATTCATTTTTCATTTTTACTATTTAGTAACTTCCCACATGAACTTTGTCTCTTCCATTCAATTTGTTTGCCATATTTCTTGATATTTATTTCTGGGGAAATTTACACGTACACCCCCTGAGGTTCAAAACTGATCACTTACTACCCCGTAGTTTCAAAAAGCGTCACCTACTACCCCTACCGTTACATTGCACACAAACACCGTTAGTTCTTTTTTTCAAATGGCCGAAATGCCCCTCTCTTAAAAGGCTCATCTTCGTTCTCCTTCTCCAACTTAGAACTCCAGAACCAAAAGATGCCCTAATCTCCAGTTGCGCCTCCTCTTCGTTCTCCTTCTCCAACTTCGTTCTCACATCCCCTCCACGAAGAAACCCGAAGGCGAAGCCCTTCTTATCTTGGCGGTTGCGGCTCTTCCTTAACGCAACCTAGGTGCGTCCCTATTTCGTGTCGATTTGTGATCTGCAGTAGTTTTTAGGATTTGAAAATTTTGGTTTCGTGCGTCCCTATCACGAAAATTGTCTCTGGTCACTTTGTGCTCTGTAAGATCTTCTTATTCATTTGTCTTTCTCTAGTTTCTCTTCTCTTGATTTGTTTAACTACTTTGATGTTAGATTTTCGGTATTGACATCGACTATTGGTTTATGCTTCGGTCCCTCTGTTTTCATTACTATTGCGATTAAGTTTTTCTTCTTTCACTCTGTTAGCTTATTCATTATCTGATGGTCGACCAATTCTGGATTATGGAGTTTTATGTTTTGAACTTTTATGGGTTTTTTTTTTCTTCCTCAATCAAAAGGCTTGCTATATGTATTTTGGTCTTATTTGATTTTTGAGAACTGATTATTATTGAGAAATACTTTCTGATATTGGGGCATGTATTTTGGTCTTATCTGATTTGGAGAACTTTTATGATTGAGAAATGGTTTCTATTATTTGCTCTGTAAAACCCTAAACCCAGATATGGAGTTTTGGATGTTTGAGATTATCATGTGTTAAAGAATAAAAAATAAGTCTTTACTTGATACATATCTGGCATGTAATTCTTTTTTGCCTTTAGGAGTTCTTATATTTGTAGGATTAAGAGTCATTTCTTGCCTTGATTCATCCCGAATGTCTATCTGCTTGATGGAGCATCCGGAAGAGAGAGATTGACTACTTCAATTCAAGTGGTCAGCCTTATTGCAAAATTTTGACAAATTTTGAGGGAGGGAATATGGAGATTGAACTTCAATTCAAGTGGTCAGCCTTATACTAGGCATGGACCAATTGGTCTTTAATTTTAAGAAAATTTGACTGATAGGTAACTTTCTACAAGGGTGAGATTTTAAGGGATTTAGAGGCCTTCAACCCAGAATTTACAGATCTCAAAGGTAATTGGAATATTAATTTGTGGAATTGAAAATGGAGATTAGGTGCTTGTCTTGACTTTGAATTTGTGATTTAAATTTTCAGGTCTGTTAGGTAGGTCTGTAGACGTGGCTTTAGGAGTTATATGCTGTAAGTGGCTGAGCATTTTTTACGAGAAGAAAACAAAACTAAGTGATTGTGAGAATCACATAATATTTGTTTGTGTTATCTACACATCTGGAGATGTGATTGGTGCTAAGAAAAGGAGATCCATTTAGTTGATTTGCTTGTAGAGAAGAAAATAGAGAGTTTGTTACTACTCTCAGAATATTTAAAAGATTTAAATACAATCTAAGCTTAATCCGGTGCAATTTCTTAAAATTCAATTAGAATCTTTTTTTTTTTTTGAGTCAATACTGAAGTTAATTCTTTACAGGAGAAAGATGAAGCAATAGACAATAAAACTCTACTTTAACGAAGTTTTACTTTATTTTGTTTTGCTTGTTGTAAAGTTGTAATTGTTTTAAGTCTATTGTTGATAATTATGTTCAGTTCTAATTGAAATTGAGTTCCTCCATCTTTGATAGGAAGAATGGCTGCAATCCAATGTCCATATGCACAAGGGAAATGTTTGATAGTAAAATTGCACACCCAAAAAAATCCCGGTAGAGAATTTTATCGATGCCCATCCTGGGTAAGTATCAACTTCTAAGGAATTCCAATCTATTATGAAAACAAAAGAAGTCTTCATAAATGTACTAAGATTCTTTTCTTATTGATGCAGAAAGACAATGACTGTAGGTTTTTTTTTTGTGGGTTGATGAGTGCAAGATATGTCCTTGCAATAGAGGTCCATGCATTCTGTAACACAACTCACATTAAGGAAACGACACCATTCAACCAAATGAACTGAAACATAATTGTGGTGCATTACTTGAACACGAACAACATTCATGCCCTGAAACATTTAAGCTGAAAGCAAAACATCAAGAGAACACCATCCCACACACCAGTTAATGTCTTGTAGCATATGGGAAAAACAAAAGCAAATGGAAAAGAACAGATGAAGTGAAAATCCCACCATAAAAATCCAACCAAGAACAAAAACTTAAAAATCCTTGTAACATGTCCAATGAAACGAAATAAGCCACAAATGCCACGTTGCTTCTTGTTCTCCCCATCACCTATTGTCACAATAAGAAAACTAATAACTAATAAGTATAAAATTTTAGAAAGCAAATACTGAGACCCTATTAATTAGTTTCAACCAATTACTTGTTGCTTGACGTTATGCCACGTGGAGAGAACTTAGGTCTCAGTGATGCATGTAGTCTCCATTTACAACCGTCATGAGCACATCCAACTGTGACCCGAGTTCTCTCATTCTTCATTCTCTTTATGTTGAATCCTTCTTTAATTGCAAACTCAGCTAGGGCTTTTCTGAGATCATTGATGTTAGGAAATAGCATACCTTTCTCAAGTTTAGGCTCTTCCATACCATGGTCCATATCAAATTCAAAACTCCCATCCCCGTCATGTTCATCATCTGGATCACATAAACTTTGATAGTCAAGATTAGACTCATAATTAGAGAGTTGGTTTCCATCATCTTCGTCATATTCAAAACCTACTTCATCATGTTCTCGTGGTACACGTGTGTCATTCAACACTTCACCTTCTTCTTCTTCATTACTCAACTCATCTTCATCTTCACTTATTATAACCTCTTCCTCCACCCAATCTTCATCATCTATGGATTCTCGCTCCTCACTTCTTCTTCCACCTGAAGTAGCCGCTTCCTCTTGGGTACATTGGGATACTAGAATTGCAAGCTCTTCATCCAAAACCAAGTAGATCTCGTTTACATTGCTATAGAACTCAAACACCTTCATTAATGTTGCATCACCATCAATAACGTGTAAATCTTGTGAACCAGGAGCACGATATTTGATGGTGAAAGCATTACCAACATCAACCTTAGCAACGTTCGCGGCATCATCCGCCAAATCAAGATAACTATATCTATCCTCGTCCACATTATCAATATAATCAACCCCTCTTGGGTGATGAATTGTCAGTGTATGCAACATGTTAAGAAGAAACTACACCTAATAGATTGAACAAGATGAAATTAGCTAAGGCGTAAAGTATAAATCAAATGGTGCAAAAGTAAGCCTTCTAGAAATATAGGATTCAGATGTGGAAACAACAGACTAATAGAGACAAATAAATGCATTTAGATACATTAAGAATAATCAGATTAATCTGATTATATAGGTCAATAGTATTGGTTCTATCCCACGATCACAAGGTTTTTTTTATCCGTAGTAAGAAGCTGCCAATATGAAGAGACAATAACCCTTGAATCACAAAATTCCTTTACCAAACAAGGTAGATATCAATAAACAGAATTCAAATGTTCTCTTACCTTAACGAGGACTATAAGAGAACCTGAAAAATTATGCACCTCACCACCAAAATCCAAGCTCATATGAGATTAAAACAAGTCTTAAAGAACATTTGTCTTTTTTGTTTGTTTGTGCCCTTTTCCCCTTTCCTTGCACTCTAACCCACATGGGCCACATGCCATCATGAAATGGGACTACTCAACAGCTGTGACCCTTGGAAAATATAAAAAAAGAACTGTAGGTTCAGAACCATATTATCTTGGAACCCTTACACAAAATTTAAGTTTATTTCCCTACATAATTATAACAAGCCACACAGATTTAGATACTATATGTACACTATTCCAGCAAAATTTAATGGATGGTCCCTTGCAACTGATCTAATCATGCTATTGTTGGTTATGAAACCTACCTGGAATTTCAAGAATCCAAACATATAGATTGAAGAACAAGCTACTCCTTGAGGAGGATTCTTGAAACAACAAAGCTATGCAATAGTATTCTGACTGCAGGCAACTCTTGAGATGAAACAGCTGCCTCAGTTTGTATGGTTGAGATACAGGTTCACCATGATTTTCTATGAGAGCTAACAAGTAAGAGAGATTAGGTAGTTGCAACACATGAATTAAATTAACTAATTAACTATGATTTTTAACTAACAAAGTAGACAAAGTTTGTTGAAGATAACATTTGTTCAACATGAATTAGGCAAAAATAGTCGCACTTACACAAGATCCATTGGGTGTGAAGGCATCCTAACCGATAAAATTTTACAGGAAATAAAACAAAAAAAATACAAATAAACAGATAAAAAAAGTTCATATGCATCCGCGATGAATAAATGCAAAGCATACCTTACTGAGATGGAAGTAGAAACTTGATCACCGGCCAAATATATCTTTCAGATTTGCGAGTAACCAAAATCTATACTATATACTAGCTGTGGAGTTAAAAAGAGCAAACAAAGTATAAGAATACACGAAAGTATGCCCTAAAGAAATGCAAAAACAACAAAATATGGCAATTGAAGGAAAATCTTAAGCCATTATTAATAAAGGGTGAACAACTACAAATTCAGCAGTTAAAATGCAACTCATGGGCACAGATTGGAAGGGCTGGCATTCATTTGTTTATCTGGTTCACATTTACATCAATGTGAACTCTGTAAATCTCCGCAAGAAAGCCCTTGAGGCCTTGCCCACACAAAGTGATCAATAAAAGCTTCAAAATAAAATACACTAATCTTCTTAAAGCTAATGATCACAAAGCCAAAATGTCATAGTCTCAGAAAGCATGGGTAAGCAATTTCCAAAAGAAACCCTAGAAACCCAGAAAATCCCTGAAAATACACAAAAGTTGATGGAAAAAGACAAGCACGACGATCATTGTACGAAAGAAACGTAAAAACTAAAAACAATAACAAATCCGCAAAGCAAAGAAAATTTCTACATCCATTCACGCCAAAAGATCGTGTACTGTTCGACTTAAGCTAAGAAGATGACGTTAGGTTAGGCAGAAAACCTCAAGTGCTTGAAAATCATAATTTATTTAATAAATTCAACTCGTGGGCACTCTTCGTTAGGGCTCACTGGTATAGCAATTGAGGAAGAGACGCACCTAGTTTGCGTTGAGCCGCAACTGCCGATCACTTGCAGGAGGAGAACGAAAGGGGGATGTGATCGCTAGGGCTTCGTCTTCGGGTTTCTTTGTGAAGGGGATTTCTTCGTGAAGGGGATGCAAGCAACAGAAAGGGAGATTGGGGCTTCTTTGGGTTTTGGAGTTCTCTCAAACGTGGAGAAGAGAACGAAGAGGAGCCAGGGGCATTTCGGCCATTTGAAAAAAAGAACTAACGGTGTTTGTGTACAATGTAAGGGTAAGGGTAGTAGGTGATGCTTTTTGAACCTTGGGGGGTGTCCGTGACACTTTTCCTTGGATTTTTTCGTTTCAATTATGATGAAAAGCATAATGAGAGTCTTTATTATTTTAAAATCTTTGACATATTTTACCATAATTTTTTGATCTTTCACCTATTTTACTATTTCTTGATTTTTTTTTCGTTTGATTTATTTGTATGTGTTTATTATACAATAAATATTTTCTTCTTTTGCTTTTTAAAGCTTTTTTTTCTAGACTATATCATTGGGCTTTCTTTTTCGAGTTCATTTCAATATATGCGTATATCATTTGTTTTTATTAAGCTTCATGCATATTTTTTCTTTTTAATTTGATTTATTTTTTTTTTATATGATAAAATGAATTTTAAAACCTGTTAATCAAATGTAGTATAATGTAGACCTAAAGAATGAACAAATGTCGAACTCTCTATGATGTGAGGGTAATTCAAATGGGAGACTAATTTTGAGATAATAACGGAATTGGAGATTTTTAACTGTGGAGAACTTCAGTTATTTTCGAAGTATCATATCAGCATATGTTGTTTTTGCTGACATCAATTTGGTAAGGTGGTTGCCTTGTTCTTTTGATGGGTTTTTGTGCTGCACTGTTACTGTTAACTTACTTGTTCTTGGATTTTATATATATATTTTTAATCAATTCTAGTAATTTTGTGATTTCCCCCTCTTGGAGTAATATTCGTGGAATGGAGCAGACTATTTTGTTTCAACAGGCTTCAAAGGTATTTTCCATTTATATCTCATAGTTAAAATTTTAGCTCTATCAACTGATTGTTCTAGTGGTTTGATGGTTTATATAGTGAAATATCATATTTTGGTGTTTTTAAATTCAATTGAATGTTTTTATATTGTCAACACATTTTTTGTTTGCGTGAAATGGATGTCATTGTCTACAGTGTGACAGTTAGTAGCACTGCTTGTTACTGATTTCCTTAAAATGGATCAAACAATCATTTGTTGTTTCTTTTATTTGTTTGCCTATAAAATTACTTTGCTCATTAAATTTATTAACAGGCAATGAAATATTGAATGTTGCACTATTACAGATGTATGCTTTTTATATTCTTGTAGGTCTAGCGTATTGTACCACATGAGATTTCATGTTTTTTATTCATGTCTTGTATGATAGAACAATAAGGGTCAATTTACATGCTTTGGGGCATATGGTTTTAGGTTTCATAATGAGATTTTGACTTTTGCTAGGCATTGGAGGAAATTTCACAAAACTTTGTAGTTTTACAATAAAATATGCAAACTTCTTTGATGCCATGTATAAGTTGGATTTCTTCATATTCATAAGGAATTGGTGAACTTGCATTTGATATTTTGGGAGTTCCATGGTTTCTAGACATTATAGATGCATGTCATTCTGTTGGTCCAATAGAATTGGTGAATTGTCTCTGTTTATATAATTTGTCTAGATGTCAGAAATGCATGTGATTCTGTTGGTTCAACATGGTTAAACGAAAGAAATGTGACCTTATTTTGCGGTCTCTTGTCCTTGTTCATGTTATTTCACTCGTCACATTTGAGGGCATGCTGTTGTATCTTCTCTTTTCATGTATGATTCACTTTCTGGCCTTGAAGTTAAATTTGGGACTTGATCTTGCTATGCTTAAATTGATTTATTTAGAGAAATGGCAGAATGCATGTGGTGAAAGCATCTTAATTGGCACTTTACGCTGCTTTATCACTTAATGGGGGTATAAATTTTAATGTTGGCTTCTAATTGTTGCCACTCATCCATTGATGTATTTAACTCAGCTACACCCAAGCTTTGAAAATGTCCTTGTTGCCTATATTTTGGTAGACAGAGCATTGCTGATTCAGTTGATTTCTTGGGAAAAGTTTTTTGTTTATTTGCATTGTATACATTGCTTCATCATTCTCCAAATATCTAATTCAATGGGCATTCGGTAATTGCTTTTTCGTTGTTTGTAATTAATATAGTTGTGGAAATGACCATCTTGTGGTCTTTTAAGTCATTGTATTTTCCATATATTTCTGAAATAATATAATATTTGTATTTTGCATTTTAATAACCTAATTTGCTTTGCTTGTAGGTGACTCCCATTTATACTGTTTCTTCATTGAGTGGTTAATTGTAGTTTCAATTTCTTTGTTCTCGCTCTGTAACCTCTGTATATTTGGTAAACCTGTTCACACTGTTTGGAGAAATGTCATATATCTAAGGAATTATGGGCTTCACTTAGTTTTCTTCTATGAATTCTTGTTCATAAATATTTTGATGGTTGTGACGCTCACGCATATTCATATTTGTATCCACAAAGTGCATGATGCCTGTTCTAGAAGTTTCTTGAAGTATTTATGCTTGATTTTGTCATTTGTCTTGGCTTTTATTCTTTTCATATTAGGATTCCACATACCTGGGTTGATATTTGTGATGGATGTAGTTTGAGGTAACCCCATGTTTGCTTGCCCCACCCACTAGATCTTTGTCTAATATGGATGAGGACAACATGGATAATGATAGCTTTTCCAGAATTGTCTTGGTATTTAATGAGAGTTTTGAACTTATATATTGGTTATGGTGTCATTATTTGGTTATTTTGTTTTTGTATGACGGATTGTACACAGGGCCACCTACTGATGATCTGTTAAAGGGGTTGATTGGCGTCGTTGTTACTGAATTGGCACATATGGTATGAGCTCTATGTGTATTCTCTTTCTCTTTTCTATTTCTTGATAATGTAACCTTCGCATAAAAAAATGGGTTGTAATCCAGTGTAGATCTTGTTGAACTGGGTGCCTGAAAAGGGATGGACACAGACTTATATTAATCTTTTGTATTATTTCTAAAAATGGCTGTGATCATACTAGAATATATATTTACATACTACCAGTTGATGTTTTTACCATTGAAAGAAGTCAAGAATGCTAACTTGTAAGACCTCGGAATTTGGAAAAACTTTAATTAAGATTAATTAAATAAAATTAAGTAAGAACAATTACTTAGACCAATGATTCACTAGGTTGGTTTAGTTTAATTGAAATGGTTCAATGGCTCAATGGATTAGTGGTTCAAGGTTCAATAATATGCTAAAGCAATAACCCGTAAGCTCTTTCAATTGCATTTGGTCGTTAGGGTTAGAAAAAAGAAAAAAAAACGAATAAAAGAGGAAATCGCAGAAGAGAGGAAGCCGTGGAGAGGAGGAGAGAAGAAGGGAAAAGAAGAAAGAAGAAAAGAGGAAGAGAAGAAGAAGGAAGGGGTTCTGGTTCGTTTGTCCATCTTGGTTGCTTTTGGGGGTTAACACAAAAAGGGGAAAATGTGGGGGAAAGAAGAAGAGGAAGAAGAGAAGGGGTGTTCGTTTGGGGGTTTAGCTGCAGAAGAGAAAAGAGAAGAAGAAAAGAAAGGAAGAAGAAGAAGAGGAGGAAGAAAGAGGGAAGAAGAGAAGAGGGTTTGGGCGACTGGTTTTGTTTTGGGCATAGGATTCTGCGAAATCTGGTAAGTAGCATGTTTTCCTCTGTTTGGTTTGATCGATAGTTGTTTTTCTTTCTTTATTATGTAAGCATTTTATTCGATCGATTTCTGGGTTTTTCTGTTGGGATTCTGTTTTGATCGATTTCTGGTTGGTGTTTTTCTTATTTCTGTAGTTCGCTCAATCACTGTTTGCTTACGATCAATTACTGTTAACAATAAAACGCCCAAACAAAAATCTGCGTGGGTTCTTTTGTTTATGTGGGTTGTGTGGTTTCACCAACATGTCGCCAAATGCACTAATTCCACTTCTCTGATAAGATTATTTGGGGATGTTTCTCTGGATGTGTGGGTTGTTATGAAATTGATTGAAGTAGTTATTATTTGTGGTGATTGGTAAACTAGTTATTATTTGTGGTGATTGGTAACCGAGTAAAAACCTTACTTTGGGATTTTCTTAATTTCACTTGGTTAGAGTGGGGTCGTTTGGTTTGAGAAACCAATCTCTATTTCAAATTATGGATTGTAATTTAGGTTATGATTGCAGTGTTCAGGTTTGCAAATAAGTATTGGGGATTTTCAATATGCTTAAGTCCTGATTAGAATGCGATAGAAATCCTATCTATTAACAATCATGTTTGTTGACAACATGCTTAGGTTGCAAAGATAGGGCGGTTGTTAGATAAATTTCAGAGATTGCCTGTAATGGTTAATGGATGTTTAAATTGCTGGTGTCCTAAGTATATTAGGAGAATGTGGACTTCCCAAATTATGGCGGAATTACCATACTTGGAAGTTGAAGTTGGAAGTTAAAAACATAGAAGCCTTTTTTTTATGCTGTCGCAAATTTGTACTATTTCGGTGGCTTGCGAAGGCTAGGAATATTCGCATAAAAATTCATATTAGCATTCTAAAATTTAGTTTAGGGTATTTGTAGTTGAATGGAATTGGTTTAGGACCAATCGAAACTCGAGGTATTGCAAGAAAAATCTAGAAAAGTTGATGATTTCCGTCCAGTAGGTTTCGCGGCTGTTTGTAATCACCTGTAGTAAAACAGCCATAACTCCCTGTAGGAAACTCCGAATTACGAACCGTTTGTTGCGTTGGAAACTAGACTTATAGAGCTTTCCAACGATATATAACATGTACACAAATTCCTTATTGATTCGATCAGGTTTAATTTTCAATTAACTAGTTAGAATCAGTTTTGCAAAGTAAACTGCAAAATCAACCAACCATGAATATTTCTAAATTGTGTTCAAAAAATTGATTTATAAAAATTATTCTTTACCTTGTTCCGTTAACGATTTGGTTCGATAAAATGATTTGAGATTCGTAATTGGAAATTGAAGCTTATGCTTCTTGTTAGGTAAGAAAGGCAATGTGCCTAAGGTATCTCGAAAAGCAAAATGGCCTAAGGACTGAAGGGTAGGTGAATTGCGAGATTCACTTAAACTTGGTTATGCTTTCAGCAGTTGAATTTTTATGAGTTTGTTTAGCAAACTATTTGATTGATTACTTTTTATACGCGTCTAGGCAGTATTGAGGGTTATGGATCCACAGTCAGTCTAGATAGTGCATTAGTGTTGGCTTGTCGCGTTAATACCCCAGGCCACTTGCGTACCACCGTGTGGGATCGGTGAGGCCTTCGTGTGGGATCGATGAGCTACAGCGTGCCAATCCATGCATGGGTGCTCCACTCGTACGATGTCCATGCGCGGCTTCGAAGGCGAGTAGTAAGGTGGCAAACCGGCTAAGGGTGTTTAACCCGATTTACAGACACGCTAATCCACGAGTCTGGCATAGACAATTTATTTCTAAAATTGTATTGTTATTGGTGAAATGCTTTCTTCGCATGCTTTGATTCGTATAAATGTACCATGTTAATTTATTATCTAAAATTGCATAAAGTTGATTATTTCAGGCATTGTGCTACTTACTGGGACATTAGTCTCACGTAAGTTTTGTTTTTATCGGTTTTGTTTTTAGATCCAGCGGATGAGAAGCGTAGCGGGGCTGAAGTAGAGGATTATCCCGAATATAGGCCAGAGGACTACTTCTATCCTGGCTAGTGATAGAAAAGGCAACCTTTTTGA
Organism: Buxus sempervirens; assembly: GCA_947561395.2. NCBI lineage: Eukaryota > Viridiplantae > Streptophyta > Magnoliopsida > Buxales > Buxaceae > Buxus > Buxus sempervirens. The sequence goes on from OX387182.1 coordinate 5,329,027, forward strand.
TAATTGTATATTCATTTTTGGAAACTGTGTATATTGTATATAGTGAGAGAGAGAGAGTTAAGAGATAGACAATCTTTGATAACGTACTCTTGTGGAAAGGTTAGTGTGTGATGTGCATGAGATATATAAACTGTGTTTATCAGGTGATTATTTGTGATTGGGGGCTTAGCCTATTCTCGTATGTACAAGCCATATATTGCCGTTTTTTTTGAAAATTTAGGATTCTATTACCTTCATCCTAGTTAGTTTCTTAAGGTGCCTTATTGTAATTTGGGCCCTAAAGTAGCGCTCGGGAGCCAATATAAACCCGACCCGGGTGGACCTGGTTTTGGGGTGCTACATAACTGCTGATTTGTATATGTAAACTTAAATAGTCTTTGGAGCTGGAAATTGAAATTATGGTGTTCAAAATGCATTAGTTGTAGCAAGAAGATGAGAAATGGCAACTAGAAATAATAGATGAGCCCTTTTATTATCTCTTTGTAGTTTTTCATGAAGCAACTTTATTAAAGTATTTTGCACGAGTACAAAATAGACAAACATAAACCTCCTTTCCTTTGACTATGGTTGTTAATGTGTAGTTAGCGTTTGGATCTTTGCTTATTACTTTGCACATTCAATGAGTTATTCCACATTTCAAGGGTCTGATATTAAGGTTCATGACACTCTGTTGGATGATGAGGATCTGTAGCTTACATAACATTTTACTAATGAGATTTTCTGCATGTTATGGGGTTTGCAATCCCTTATAATCTGGAATCTAGAAAACCTTGAAATCTGCAATCTGAAAATTTTGCAATTTGGAATTTGGAGTGATTTATCAATTTTTCAGTTTTATGATTTAGTAATTTTCTGCTTGCCCTTTGTCTTTTTCATTGATATTCTTTATCTAATTTTTTTTATATATATTTTTAATTCTATACTTCGATTTGTTTTTACATGCTTTCATTATATTTTAACTATTTTTCCTTTTTCATTATACATTAAGGCTTTAATTTTGGATTTTCAGTTTGGGTTTTATGTTTAATATTATTTTAGTAAATACTTATTACTTTCCTTTGGTGTTTTCGTTTAATTTATAACGAAAAAAATATAATGTATCTTTACTATTTTAAGATGTTTGACATCTTTTACCATTCAGTTTTAATGCGTTATTAGTATACCTTTCATTTTCTAATATTTTCCTTAATGATTTATTCATTTTTAACGTTTGTGATATGTTAATTTTCTACATGCCCTATGTTTGTCTGTTTCACTGATTTCATTTGTATTCTAATTTATTTGTATATGTTTTTATTATAATTTAACTATTTTTCCTCTTTTGTTTTTCTTGAAGGAATCTTTTTTGAATTTTCGGGTTATCGAATTAGGTTTCTTTTTTAAAGTTAACTTTAGTAAATTTCTATATTTCTTCTTTTATTAAGCTTCACACTTATGCGGCCTTTTTAATTTTATTTATTTTGAATTTCTACACGATAAAATGGTATTCAAAACTCATTAATCTTTCTTTTTTGTTTCCCCTTTGAGATAGACCCATTATTTAAAACACTCATTCATTCAATGGGCTCCCTTATAGAATTGATTCACTAGTCATAATAGTGTCTTAAAATGCACCAATGACCTTAAGGATTCATTAACCTAGATCCTTTCTAGGTAGCCAATAAGCCTCGAAAATCCACTTGATAGCTTTAGAGTCGAACATTGTATAACATAGACCCAAAATATGAACAAAGGAACTCCCAATGATGTGAGGGGAATGCCATTGGAACACTGATTTGGGGATAACAACTGAATTTGAACCTATGGCAGCTAGGACAAGGTTAGCCATAGAGAATTTTCATATGCTTTGAATGCTACCATATCTAGTTGTCAATGATTTGGAACATTGCTTCTTTGTGAATACTATGTTTTTGATAGTTATGTTGTTATATAATGCATGAGTGAATATGCCACACAGTAGTAAATGTTAAAGTATGCTTGCAACACATTGATCAGCATATGAACTAGAGTCTTTTTTTTTCTTTTGCTTGTGAGATGTATTTTAAATGCCTACTGCAGACAATGATTATATCAAAAGTATGATGTGGGATTTGATTACTCAAAGGGAATCTTGAATTGCTATTTGTTTTTATTGGCACGATAAGTCCCTTTGCTGATTGCAGTTTGCTTTTTTGAGGTCTGGTTATGGTTATCCAATTATTGACAAATGGAGACCCCAGAATGGTTTTCTTTCAAATTAGGGTTTTCTATGTATGATGAGAAATGCAATCTGTATTTTTATTTTTTTATGCTCTTTTGTATTTTTTTTGCCATTCAATTTGATTACTCTATCCCGATAATCACATTTGTTCTTTCACATCTTTTCACTCAATTTTTTAGTTCTTTCTAAGTCTCTTGTTGATTTGAGTTATTTCTCCAATCATAGAAAGTTAGTAAACTTTTTTTCTGGTTTTATGTTGTATATTTTCATTTATTACAATTTAACTAAGAAAATGTGATTTAATTTTTATTTCTTTCTTCTTTCTTGTTCTTTGCTTATATTTTTTTTCTTTTCAATTTTTTAATTATTTATTCATATATTCAATTTTGTGACGTGATATTTTTCTATGTTCACTTAGTGTTCATCTTAATTGAATAGTATGTGGTACTAAAAAACTATAGAAAATAAAAAAAGAATACTTGTTAAGCTTCCTATCATGCCTTAAGAAAGAAATCAAGGAAAATGGGAAATAAGAGTCAAATCTAATTAGGTTTTATAAGTAATAAGTAATAAAACTATAAAGGTCAAATAAGAGTGAACATTGCTAAAAAGTAGAATTATATATTTAAACTAAAACGAACTTAAAAAAGAAGATTAAATTAGAGATCAATATCATCAAAATTAAAAATGATATATGAGTGTGAAGCTCTTACCAAAGAAAAAAAAAGACAACTTATTAAAATAAACAAAAAAGATAAATCTAAATAGAAAATTTGTAGCACCTTAAAGCATTGAATTATAATTCAAATACTTCAATCGAAATAAAAACATGTAAAAACAATTCAAATTATAAAAAACCAAAAAAGTCTCTTTACCATTTTCTATTGTTATTTCTTTCTTTATGGTATGATGGGAAGCTTAAAAAATCCTGATTCGTTTATATTATTTAATAATCTTACCATTCAATTTGAATGTCTCTCTCAATCTTTCCCCTTTTACCTATGTCTGTCTTTTATTACTTATTCATTTTTCACTCTATTCAGTATGCTTTTACTTTCGTTTTGTATTTCATTTGTTCTTTTTCTTGATATTTATTTATATTTTTATATATTTTGACTTCTTTATACATTTTTTTATTGCGATTTACCAACATTTCCCTGTTTTTATGCCTTAAGGTCTCTATTTTTTGATTTTTATTTAGGTTTCTTTTTTAAATATATTTTTGTAATTGAAGATAATTTTCGATCTAAAATTTCTTGAAATGGCAACAATTTATGAACTTATTTTGCTGAAAGAAAAATGATTGAGTTGCATTTCTTTGATAATTAATTTGGTTAGTTTTTCCTTACAATTGATAGAATGTTTTATTTGTTTATTTCCGATTTTGATGTCGTATTTACTCCAAGCTTTGGTTATTCTCTTCATTTGCTATTCCTATAATCCAATCTTTTGTTTTTAACTTTCTTGGATTGCCAATCACCAGAGCAGAAAAGCAAATCAAAACCTTAGACTGAAATGTGTATAGACCTGAGCATGGTAAATGGTAGCATATCTAATTTGAACTGAAATGCACTTACAATAGTAACAATCTGATCTTTCATGTCATAACATTCAATCCGTTTTGACATTGGTACCCTTTCTAATATATCTGTACTAATGTTTTTGTGCAAAAACCCCTGTTCAGAGAATTTGGGTAGGTCCTTATAATTATGATAATAGGCTTGTTGTTCAGGTAAGATGGATGAACTATAGTAAACTCTATAATAAGAATTTTATATTGATGCTTTAGAACACAATTTCAATTGAAATTTCAATGCTTGATATTGATTTTGTTCTGTTTTGGCTAAGTAATTTGAGATTGTTTATGAATTCTAATGTCTTGTTGAGTTATAATCCTTATATTCTGCAGTTCTAATGAAAATTAAGCTAAGTAACTTTTTATATGAGGTAAATTATCTATTTAGCATATGCATTGAATCATGCATTGGGACCTGCATTTATTTCTCTATGTATGAATAAGCTTTTGGTTGTGCTTTCATGATTTTCCGTGAAAAGATTGAAGAAAATTCCTAGTGTTGATATGTTGCTCTCTTCTTTAAATAGTCTATTTTTGGATAGCTATTTTTATCCTCTAAGAAGTGCTGTATCTAATACCCATTATATATTATTCAACTTCTTTGGTTGTAATGTTTTGATTATCATTTGCAACTAACACAAGTCGATAGATAATTTAGCTAAAATTTCTTGGATTTTGTAAAAGAGCAGTTGATGAACCTTTTTAATTTTGACATAAATCCATCCAAATCTCTCATAAATTCTGTTAAGATCCGCTTTGCTTCATGCATGGAGCGCTCAGGTCCTCCCCTTTAAAGTCGGATCAAGTATGAGCCACACTCTAGTACTAAACTTGATTTGGTTGGATAGTGGATGAACTGTTGTTTGGTTCTCTATGAAATAGTACTCTAGGTGTATTTGTTTCCAAGGAAAACTGGAATAATAAGTTAAAGGGAAAATTACACTTAGACCCCCTGAGTTTTAGTGCGTGGACACTTAAACCCCCTGTGTTTTGAAAGTGATCACTAACACCCCTCTAGTTATGTAAAATGTACACATAGCACCCCTGCCGTTAACTTCCTCCTAACGGTGTTAACAAATTTATAAAAAATGACCAAATTACCCTTATAAATAATAGAAGAAAGGGAAAAAAAAAAGGAGGGCGTTGGGTTTCTTCATTCAACGAAATTGTCGCTTGGAGAAGGATAAGACTTCACCCTGCTTACAACATGGTGAAGACGAACCTACATTCGCACACTTCCCCAAATGCCACCTCCCCCTTTTTTTCCTTTCTTCTGTTATTTAAAAGGGTAATTTGGTCTTTTTTTATAAATTTGTTAATAGCGTTAGGAGGAAGCTAACGGCAGGGGTGTTATGTGTACATTTCACAAAACTAGAGGGGTGTTAGTGATCACTTTCAAAACACAGGGGGTTTAAGTGTCCGTGCGCTAAAACTCAGGGGGTGTAAATGTAATTTTCCCTAAGTTAAATTGTTGTATATGCAGGTACGCGGACTTCTTGTGTGCGATATTGTATCAAATGTTGCAAATGATTTGCTCCTAAAGGAAATGTATCTTCTCAGGTAGTTGATCTCACATATTTTTTCTTTTTTTCTTTTTTCAAAATTCCTTTAATGCAGATGCATGATTGCTTATGCTGAATGATCAATGTTTCTCTTCAAATTATAATCAAGTGGAAAATATTTTTATACGTGACAAAATTTTAAATACTTCTATTAGTTAATGAAAGGGACCCGAACTTAGTATTGTTTAAACCACATTTTGCAATACATTGAGAAGGTTTATGCCATTCGAAAAGATGTAGCATTTAGCTATTTTTGTTACCTTCTAAATCGAAAAGGGAAGTTGAGAATGAAATATCTTGTAAAGTTCTATGCCATTGGAAGTCATTTAGCATTCAAATCAGTGTTTTGACCATCTAAGTCCTATATCATCTTCTTGTAAATTGGTATAAAGGTATATAAGATGTAGCATGGAGCGCTCAGGTCCTCCCCTTTAAAGTCAGATAGAGTATTAGCCACACTCCAGTACTAAACTTCATTTGGTTGGATAGTGGATGAATTGTTGTTTGGTTCTCTGTGAAATAGTATTAGGTCATCATCATTTGTGAAAGCCAACTGCATTGGATGATCCTTGAGATCCAAAGAACTATAGGTTAGTAAGTTGGACAGTTATAATCATCTATTCCTTGTGAGTTTGGGTATATTGTTGATGCTCTGTAGTACTGTAGCATCTGTAAACACTACTCAGTGGACCATTTGTCAGCATGGATTAATAGAAACTTTCAATTAATGAAGGCTTCCCCTTGAATTAATTGAGCAACATTAGTTTGTAGAACGTAAATTTTTAAAGGGCCTTCAGTGCAATACCCTATTTTCTTTCTTCCTTTTATTTCTTTCCTTTGTGGGATGCATGCCCCTTATAAAAAAATTTGTGTTTAACAGTTCCAGATTTCTAGGATCTTTGGATTTGATTATGCTGGCCCTCAGCTATAATCTAGTAAGACTACCGGCAGCCTCTCCAATATCGTACTCAGATTATTTCCTCCGGCCTCAATATTGATGCACGAATTGGGGGTTACTTCTTTTACCAGTTGTCTATTCTATGGATTGTGTGTTTCTGTTCTTTGATCGTCCAGTGACCTCAACAAGCTGTGACCATTGGCAACCCACAAATCTCCGGCTCAGCGCGTTTTCATTATAATCTCCAGTGATTGTGTTCCCAGCGAACCTAAAGAAAAGCTTCTATGCCCTGTATCAGCAAGTAGGATTTCTTGCACAAGCACTTAAGGTAGTATAGATCTCTGTCATATTTTTGTAACTTGTTTATTATTTTGTGTAGTTTCTTCATACTCTAGTGGATAGCAATGCCTTGATTAGATATACAGCAAAAAAAAGTTATTCTGCTGATGATGCTACCTGCTTTGGGGATGTTTAAATGATAATTTGATGGCTTCATCTCCAATTTGGAAATTCATCCACAGGTGTGTTGTTATGGATGGACACTAGGCTCTTATTGTTCGGGGTTATTGCTTCTGAATCAATAAAATTGTATATATTTTCTATCAGGGTGAAGTTGATAAATTTTTTTCTTGGCATATTTATTCTCTAATAAAAGTCATGCAAAGCTTGCAATAGGCTTCCGAAGATGTTGTGAAAGCTTGAAAACTCTTCTAATTCGTGGTTTGTAAGTGTCAGCTGAATCATTTTAGGTAATGACATGCACCTAATTAATTATAGGAAAATATAACCATGCATGTACCCAGTGAGATTATGTACCCTCTCTCTCTATATTTTATGATAAGGATCTTATAGTATAATTTCAGTAATTCATCTACCTTTTAATGGAATCCCATTAAGTTTATTTTCAGGGCTATGGAATTATCTACCCTTGATGGTGGTTCCTATGCCAGCTGGGCCAAGGTTAGCCATAGAGAATCTTCTTATGCTTTGGATGCTACCATATCTAATTGTCGTTGATTTGGAACTTTGCTTCTTTGCGGAAACTATGGTTTTTGCTAGTTAATTTATTATATGATGCATGAGTGAATATGCTACACAATAATAACTGCTAAAGTATGCTTGCAACACATTGATCAGCATATGAGCTAGAGTCTTTTTTTTTTCTTTTGGTTGTGAGATGTATTTTAAATACCTATAGCAAAAAATGATTATATCAAAAGTATAATGTGGCATTTAAAGGGAATCATGAATTGCTATTTGTTTTTATTGGCATAAGTCCTTTTTATGATTGCACTTTTCTCTTTTGAAGGCTGGTTATGGTTATCCAATTATTGACAGATCGAGACCTCCAAATGTCTTTCCTTCAAATTAAGGTTTTCCATGTACGGTGAGAAATGCGATCTGTATTTTTATTCTTTTTTGCTTTTTTGTATTTTTTTGCCAGCCAATTTGAATGCTCTATCCCGATAATTACGTTTGTACTTTCATATCTCTTCACTCAAAATTTTTTCTCTTTTCTTGATAAATCACAAAAGAAGAACTAGTTCCAGTTTCGATTGAATTACTTATATTTTGTTTTGTTTAATTCTTTTTTTTTTATGAGTTGTTTAATTCATTTCATTTACTAAATATCTTAGCATTATTTGTGTTTTATAGTGTGATCATTGTACATATTTCTTTTTATGTTCATTTGACTAAGTTATAATTTCTTTTTTAATATATGCTTTACATTGGTGTATTATTTTTTTTCCTTTTTTTTTATCGCATTTCATTCTAACAAGTATTTATATATTATTCAAATTTTTTTATATTCTGCCTTTCATTTCTAATGTGTCTTTGTCAATTTCTTCTTTGTTCGTTTTTAATATTTTCTTCATTACATTTCTTTTATCATTCAATTTTAACATGTTCTTTTTAACTATATCTCAAATGATTTAAGATTTTTCTTTAATTATAGAAAATTTGTATCCTATTTAGTGATGTGGTGGTACTATATAATTGTATTTTTATTTTGTTTTTCATCTTTTTATTTCCTTTTAAGAGATTTCACTTTCTAAATTTTTTTTATATTTATTTCTGTTTTTGTAGTTTTATTAATTTTTTGGGTAATTTCTTGGGATTTAGATTTGTTTATTATTATTGTTTTTATGAAGTTTTCTCTCGGATTTTCTTTGAGTTTATTTTTTTTTCATTAATTCAATTTCTCTAAATTTGTTTATATTTTATGATTTTATTACTTCTTTTGTGACTATTTATAGGCAAAATTAGTGTTTTGTAATAATTAAAAATTATCGATAAAAAATTTTCAAAGTAAGTCGTGGTTTTGTTGTTATAATTTTTTTTTTATTGAATTGCACACCCATCATAGGGCACACATGGAATCATTGTAGGTTACACACCAAATGGTAATAGGGCATGTACTACGTTAACATAGGCCACATACCACACTTTTGTAGGGAAAATGTTGCATTATCATGAGGAACACATAATGTCATTGCAGGGCGCACACCTATTTAGAAATTAGTCTCATAAGGGGTAATTCAGTCCAAGTAAAAGTTGTAACAGTAAACCACGACTTATTTCTTTTAAATAAATTTTTTTAAAGTGTACGTAATTTTTTAATTATTTGAGAAACCATCAATTTATCTTAGTTTATTTTATGAAGCATGATTAAAACCTAATTTTGCCTCATTTAAAGCTACTTTTTTTCATAGTATTTCATATTTTCACTTTCCATGTTTGTGTTCTAATTGATACCACTTGTTGAATTTGTTGATATTTATTTCTATTTTAGTCATTTAATCAAGTAAGACTTAGTTTATTTTCCTAGGATTTTTTCTTTCTTTAAGTAATTTTCCACGCAGTTATGATTTTTAAAAATTTTTTTATTTCCTTATTTTGTTTTTTATTTTTTCATAAAATATTATTGTGTTTTTGCCACGGTCTTTTTTCTTTGATATTTTTTAATCTTTAATATCTCTCATCTTTCAATTTCTTGTGTTCTTTTGGACAATTTCTCTAATGGTTTGTGCTTTTTTTTTGAATCATAAAAGTTTGTATTCTTTACTATAGTTTAATGTTCGTATGATTTCACGTTTTTATTTTATAGTTTCACTGTTTTTTGAGAAATTTTTGTTGTAATGACGTTTTTACAATTCATTTTTCTCACATTTTGAGCTGTATTTCTCTACTCTCTTGAGCTATATTTCTCTTTTGAAATTAAGGATTTTTCGTTTTTTACCTTTCAACCATTTATTATTGATAGGTTTTTTTTCTTTTGTAATTAGTCTTTTCATATTTTGACTTAATCTTTTTGCTTTCCTCATTGATTTCATTATCCAAATTTTTGTTTAAATCACATTTCAGCGATAGTTAATCCTTTTAAATTTGAGTTTTCATTATTTTTCACCTATTGCTGTTATGTGAGATTTTTAATTGCCTTAATTGTCTAATCTTCCCCCTTCTTTTTTGGAAATATTTTATGTATTGTGTACAACCAAAGGTCTTGACAAATATATATTTTTTTTTCTCTTTTATGTTTTAGTTAACTTTTTCATTCAATTTTATTGTATTTTTTTATATTATTGTTATCTTTGACTATAGAAGAAAGGTATTGACCTTTTCTACAGTTTATTATTTTAATGGAGTCACTATTTTATATTTGATTTTTTCATAGTTTTTGTTAAATGGATGTCATTGATCATAGAAACGTATTTGACCTTTTCTATGATTCAATATTTTTGGATTTATTTTAGGTTTTTCACTTATTTCATGTGCTGAATTTTTGAATTGTTATTTGTGTTTTTGTTTTTGATTTGCTTTTAAATGTTTTCACTTTGATTTAACTACGTTTCTAATACTATCGTGGTTTAAGGTATTTATTTTGTATATTCGTTTTAGATTTCTTTTTTAGGTTTGTTTGTAAATGTTTATATTTGTTTTTTTATTAATATTTACAGCCATGTATCATTTTTAATTTTATTGATTTAGTCTTTATTTGACTTAATTCTCTTTTACCTCTTTCCTCTGATATTTATTTCATATATAATGATTTAGTCTTTATTTGACTTAGTTATTATATATATTTATTTCATATATAATAACTATTTTTATTATTTTATTTCCTAGTTTCTCCCATAGCTTTCATTTTTTAATTTTTCAATTATTTATTCATTTTCCACTTTTTTTATTCTGTATGTTTACTGCATTAATTTTGTTTGTCTTTACAACTGATTTCATATAAATTGAGTGGTTAAATATATAAAGTAATATAAAAAAATAATTGTAGTAATTATTAAGCTTTTTGTCATATCTTAAGAAATACCAAAAAAGGACCAAGGTAATAAGTCTCAAATCAGAAAAGGACTATAAGTTGATAAGATTTAAGAAGTATGAATAAGGGTTAAAATTGCTAAAAAAATAAATGTTAATATACTAAAATTAACTTGGAAAGCTAAAGAGAGAATCAAAATAACTAATTTTAAAAGGATAAGTGAGTGTAATGAATTAAAAAAAAAGAAATGTAAATATAAAATTGAAAAGAAAGCGTTAGATCGTAATAAAATAGGAGCATAGATTAAATCATGATAAAAACATTTTATTTTTTTAAAGGAATGACTGGAAGCTTGAAAATCATGATAAAAACATTTTATATTTTTTGATTCCTTTTTCACTGGGTTTCGAGGTGTTTTTCCCACACTGTTCTACTTTTATCTTCTTTTTTTCAATGATTTAATCCTTGTTCACTATTGTGATTTGGTAATTTTTCTTTCCTTTCATATCATTTATGCTTTTGTCACTATTGTAGTTTTATGTATTACTTGATATTTATTTGTATTTGAATTTTTTTACTTGTTATTCTAATTTAGCTGTTTTCTTCTTTTTTATGCCTGAAGGTTTCTTTTGGACTTTATATCTTTGTTTTATTTTTTAGTTTGTTTCGTTAAAATCTTACCATTTTTTTTTAGGATTTTATTTCTTTAAAGCGTGTCGAGAATCAAGATGGTTAATGATCATTATTTTTTTCATTTTTGCTCTTCAATATGTTTTTATATAATGTTTTAACTTGTTTTTCCCATATCGTTCCCTTTTAATTATATTACTTCATTTATTATTTATTAAATTTTGATTGTTGTATTTTGTTCATTTTCTGTATTCAAGTTGTTTTATATTTATTTCGGATTTGATCTATTTATTTTCTTTCTTGATAAATAATTACTTTTTTTTAAATTTTGATTTGTTGTTAAATGTTGTTATTTTGATGTAATCGTTTTTCTTCGTTTCTATGCGTTACTGTTTTTATTTAAGCCTCTACTCATTTCATCTGAACTGCACTTAAAGAGAGTGTTGAGAGGAGTCAACTAGGGCAAGAAAGATGAAACTTTTGAAAAACAATTAATGAAAACACGAGGCTTCTTTGCTTCCGAACTGTAATTGAGGAGTTTTCAAAATGCAAAAGAAAGATTTCAATCACCACCACCAACAAGGGTTAAAAGAGACGAATCAAGTGGGAAAAATATAAGAACTGGAATACAGACAAACATACCTGGTAAATGTCAAGGAAGCGATAGGTTGTTCTTCGTATGGAGTTACGTGAAGGAAGAAGCAAAATCTCTTCTCTGTGTCTAATCAGCGGAGACCAGAGAATCGCAGCCCTGGTTGAGGATGGATGGAGAATCAGTTGCTTGAGTTTCAGCATCTCTCCTATTTTGATCACTTGCTCAGTCCCGTTCTGAGACAATAAAAACTGAGGTTGTGCTCAGCCGATGTTGTCCTCGAAGGAGATTCCCTCACCATCATCCAATTGTTTTCTCGTCGCAACTCTTCCTTTCCTTGGCGTATTCTCGCAACCCTCTCTGAATTACAGCTGTTGACTAGAGATTTTGTTGCTGTTCTGTTCAACCATAGATGCCGAGAGGGGAACCAAGTTGCCGATATGCTAGCTAATTTCGCTATAGATAGCTTCTCCTGTACTTGGCTTCGTTCCCCCCTGGTTTTGTTTCTCTGTTATTGCGGGCTGATGCCTAGAACATTTCATTTCCTCGTCTATAATATAATTCCGTTTTTCCCGCCAGAAAAAAAAAAAAAAAAAGACATTCATGGGTAACATGCATGCAATATTGGACTTTATTTAGGATATGTAAGTACCAGGGGAATGCACTATGCAGGTAGCAAAAGTATCAGAAACAAAAAAATGTTATGTTATTTGGCCTTTTGGAAATATAATGTTATGTGGACAGTTAGCTAAGACACTTGTTGTAATAACAAACCTTGGTATTTGAATATATTTCGATAACATCAGAGTTGGCATTTTGGGTATAAAATGTCAAGCAAAAAACAAAAAATTCATCTTATATAATTGCATAGATTTAAAAACCATCGCTTATAGACCCAACCCTCCCTTGCACTTCTAAGCTCTACCCATAACCTATGAAAATGGTAGCCCACACATATATGGGAAACAATCAACAAAACGTACCACTTCTTCTTCTTCTTCTTTGTTTTTGTGGTTTTTGTTTTTGACTCATTTGCGTCTTCTTGGGACATCCGATCACTTTTCCTACGCTTTCGTTGCACATAAACTTTAGTTTTACTGGATGTCGTCACCTTCTCGAAAAACCTTCCAGCACGATTTTTTCAGCCAAAAGGTGGGATTAATAGGTCAATCAAATTTCATGGCACACCCAGCAGTTGATCCTCTTGCTATTGTGATGGATGCGCCTCAGAATTTCTGAACAGAATTACTGTTAGCACCCCCTCATTAGGTCACAAACGCAAAATGGCCTTGACACCCGAAAATATAGAAATGTATGGGACCCAAATTTGCATTCATATAGGTGTAGGTTGTATGTAAACCAACAAGGCAAAAGATTAGAAACTCAATCATCACATTGGACATGCCTCTAAAATGTATCGCCGCCATGGAACCCAGTAGTAAACAGTGGTTCAGATGGAAACATGAAATGGACTATTGCATGACAAAAGAAAATTCAGGTCTATGCACAAAGAAAACCAGATTTTGATTCAATTTTCTTTTCCCATGTGACGGTGGGAAAACATTTCGATGTGGAACCACTTCAGCCAGAGTAACATAAAAAGCCGCTTCATCGTCGTAGTACATCAGAAAGAGCATAATAACATCCGGATCACTGCCTTCGGTTGACATCATAAAGCACACAGATATCTGCTGCCGTCTTCATCTGAAACATAAAATAAAATTCAAATAACAATAATTTATGCATAACATGACCATATAATGGTGTAAAACTGAGATTTGATGAATTTAACAATAAATCAGGCCGTTATTATATGATATACAGTTGCAGAAATGCTCAATCATGCATTTATTTCTTTCCTTTTCCTTTTCAAGAAATAATGGTTATAATGTAGATACCCATTGAAAAACTCAGAGAGTAGAACATGAATCTAAAAACAGTTACTCACTTGAAATAATTTCAGAGTATTATGATGAAAAAAAAATCTAAAAATAAAATAAAATTTCTACCAACAAGACCATCGAATTCAATTATTCAACTAAACGAGACATTTGTTGCATGTTTCTTCGCTTCTTCGCAACACCTCCGCGGCGGGGGGGGGGGGGGGGGGGGGGGGGGGGCGGCGGCGGCGCAGCGGCATCATCTCAGCCTTACCCCCATATGAAAGAAAAGGAAGAGAGTTTTCTATATCAAATATAATTCTGAGATTGGGTAAGCATCTCTTATACAATTTTGAGATTGGGTAAGCCAGTTTTATCCAATCTAAAATGGCCAATAGTTTCTTTAGGCAAAAGTGAGGGATGGGAAAAGAGCTGAGAAAGACCATTAGCACCAATTTTTGTTAGGGATTCAGTAATAGTATTCACTTCTCTGTAAACGTGAGAGAGATGGTAATTGCATGAAGAGAGTTGAGATTTGATCTTGGATATCCAATAAACCAAGTGCCAAGGAGGAGAAGACAATCCTTTCATCCAGCTGATTAGATTTTTTGAATCCGAATCAATATACAAATCACGGTAGCCTGCTTAAATACAAATCTCCAAGGCATGAGACAAAGCTTTAACTTCAGCTTCATTGTTAGAACAATGGCAAAAAAAGATGGAGAACGCCAAGATAAAAGAACCATTAGCATCTCTAAGAATACCACCGCCTCCTCCCGGTCCTAGGTTTCTAAGACAGGAACCATCTATATTCAGCTTCAGTAATCCAATGGGAGATTTCAACCACTTAAGTGATAGAATAGATAAAGATCTGCAACTTAAGGCAGGGATACCAAGGTCTATAAGAGAAGAAATTGATTCACTTTTGTTGTCCTCCTTTGGAATGAAGAGAGACATAATTTCCTTTATATGAATTGTAATTCTAGAAAGAAGCTGGTCGGTAGAAGTAAAAAGACTCTCATAGAATCTCCTGTTGCACTCTTTCCAAATCTCCAAAAAGTCAAACACGGAACCAGAATATGGAGGAAGCCTGCCTGAGATTTCATTGAGGACTTAGAGAAACAACTCATTAAAAAGGAAAAAAGTGAAGCGTCTTGAAATTGGAAGTTCATGATTCGACTAAAGTGCCTCCAAAGAGAAACAATAAGCTCACTTTGAAGAAATAAATGTTCTACGTTTCCACAAAGTGATTAATAAGAATTTCTAAGCGTTTGGTAAGCCTGTAATAGAATAGAAGGTTTACACAAATCACACAGAAAAAGACCAGTAATTTCTTTAAACGGCATAGCACCCAATTAAGAAAAGAAATCAGAGGAAGAGAAGAACAAATTCAATTGAATCTTTCATCTTTCCTTCCACTAAATTTTCTCCTCGCCCTATTCTCATCCCCACACTACCTTACCTATATACTAACAGCAACAACTTAATGATGATGGCAATTATGAAACTAGAAGCAGAGACCACTTGCAATAAGAAAGACACCAAATATTCTGCTTCTTCTGTTCTCCCTATGAGTAGAAAGTGCCAGAGTCATCAGTGAGAATTAACAAAAAGACAGAACAATAGATCAAAAGAAATTCCAGACCTATCTCTTGCTCAATCATCTGATGCTTACAGTTGCTTTGTGAAATTGAAAGCTATGGCTGAGAAATTCATTGCTTGTCACATCTTATATCAATATTCCTTTTTCGTGGGTCTGTGAGGCTGCATCATTTAGATGAACATCTAAAAGTTCAGAGACAAAAGCTTATTACTTTTTTCCATGTATTCTTCTATTCAAATCTGAATCCTTTGCTAACTTTCTCTTAAATTTTTTTAATAGGGAAGACAATGATGTGTGTCATTGGCAACATGAAGTTAGGATTGATTAAAATAGGGGCCAAAACAAACCTTGCAAACGTTAGGTGTCTCTTCTTCACCTTTCATGGGTGAAACAGAACAGATATAAAAGAAAGATCAGATACATGGTAACTTCCTTTAGATATTTGAAGCAATTCCCAAAGCTACCAATTATTTGAGCATCTGAAATTTCAGATATCTGTGTTCGTTACTTTCTTCTTGTATTCCTGTATTTGAATTGGCTTCATTTGCATACATTCTTATTGCTATCTCTAGTAAAGAAAGGGATGAGTGATGACAATGTGTCATCATTTAATTGAAGTTATCACTGATTAGAAAAGGAATAATGGGGTCCAAAGTAAGTATGAGAATCAGTAGGTCTCCCTTCACCACAATAGCTATGCACTATCAACTTGTACTGTTTACTAACACTTCTAAAAACAGAGAAAAGAAAGACTTGCTAAAGAAAAATCTTTTCGGAAGCTGGCAAATTTAAACATGATTTCGGTACCATTAATCAATCTCTATTTGACATCTATAATTTCAATTGACTTTCTGGCAGATTCAAAGAGAATTATATTAGGGCATCGGGATTTTTAGTGATCTCCATGATATCTGTTTTTCACACTGTGATTCAACAAATGAAGTAGAAATTCATAGGAAATTAGATTCAAAAGCTCAAAATTTCAAACAAACACCTCAAATGGCATAGAGGGAGAAAAATAATTATCCTTGATCTGAAACTTCACAAAGCTCAATCTGAACTCCAATGATGGACATTGAGCCAGGTTAGGTTGCCATTTATACATCTTTTATGGCACGCGAGTTAAGAAAACCACAACATAACCTAGAATCAAATAGAGATGTGAGACTCTAGGCAACAAAATGGCAACCATATGCACTTATAAAATTAGCATGTAATATATGCTATTTTGCTATAAACTGTGGACATACAAGAGATGGATTCTGTTGCATGGAAAAGTTATGACTTCAGAATACAGCATAGAGCAGAAAAGTTACAGGGGTATTCTAATTGATCTAAAATATGGAATTTAAAAGGAAATTTTAATGGAAATCTTTATGGGATTTCACATATTTTGAAGAAACTTGAAAACTGTAGGTGCGTATTTACATATACATTCATGTAGCTGAGAAGCCTGCAAGAGTTGATTTGTTAAAAAAGTCAAACCATAGATTACTGGGTCATAGCATAAACATGATGACACATCTCTTTATTTATCTGAAGTAACAATTTCTGTCAAGATTTGCACAATGCATAATAACGTACTTACCCACGCGTTTTAAAACATCATATCTTTATGAGTATCATATTTATCACAGGTATTCCAGAAAAATCTTATAAACTTAGGTTCAACATTGGATTCTGATTTTACAGGTTTTAATGTGCCTTGGCATGGCCAATGAAATTTTAAAATAATTTAATTTTCTCAAAATATGGGGAGCTAAGTGACTTATTTCACTGCAGTACAAAATCATGTGTATCATATACCCAACTTGAGGCAAATGCACAACATTTCATTGGATTGTTTGGGATGGAGTTGAAAATATAGAGTAAGGTTAATGTAAGCCTGGTTCCAAACTGCTCAAGTCATATCACTCTTTACAGGTCTATAAAAATGAAGGATGGACTCCATATCCATATAAAATATCCATGACTGCACTTTGCTCTTATTCATTGACTAGTTCTGTAATAATTAACCATCTGACCCCCAAGGTGGGAATGGTTGAATTTAGTAGTCCTATGGAGTATGTGAGAGCAGTGAAGGATTGGGTTGTATTCAGAGATCACAAGACTGGTATTGTATAACTTTCAGCTATCCGAAAGACATGCTGCTAGGGCTGGGATTGTTCCTTTTGATGGATAAGTTGTAAATTTGTAATAAGGCAAGGGATCTTCTACCATGGTTCTCTCTTGTTAAGTTACAGGGTTGCTCCGGAGGCTGGTTGATATGGTCTATTGACCTAGATCAGTAAGGACCTCCTGTGTTCTGATGTATCCAAAGTGGCTGAATATCTAAATGGTTAGTTAGCTAAGAGTGGGGAAATGACAAAGATTAAATTAGGGCAATTCCATTGAAGATGTTCCCCATTTTGTTTTTTAATTTCCATTTTGTGGCTATGTTTTCCAGCCTTTACCTTCTCTTTAACCAAGAGTTTGTATCTTTACACTAACATTTATTTTATGTTACTAAAAATTGCACCCAGTTTGAACTTTATTTTTCAATGCTCTCATATTTTTGGGCAACTAAAACCTCCAAACTCCATTTGCAAAGATAAAAATTAACGAACCTACAATAATATTTTTTTTGTTTCACTTAAAACTTGAGGATATTTTGATTCTTTAAATAAATAAAAAATTCCAAGAATGGTTCGTTCATGTTCTTGAGAGTTTAGGCAGAGTTCAGTTACTTAAAAAGCCACAATTATGTGGAGCTACCTGAATAACATTGACTGTTTGCTTGATTGCCCATCCAAGCAGAGCTACAATGACCGCATAAGAAAGAAGTGAACTCTGCTTAACAACATTCAATAGGACCTAAAGAAGACACACAGAAACAAAGGTGAGATACGCTTCTTAAGGGTCCGTCTTGAGAAAACAATAATGCATTGAAAATATATCCTTACATCAATTACACTGTTAAATTGGTTCTCTGCAATAAGGAATAGGATGATGTAGAGAACCTGCAACATTAAACCACTGTCATTCGAAAAGGCAAAAAAGGTTGATCAAGCAGAGGAAGCATCTCAGATAAGCTCAACTATTACCTCGCATGCCACACAACAATAAGCCATGAACATTCGATTTCCATAGTATGCCTTGAAAAGCCAATTAGTGCTGTCCTTCACATCTTTATGACTAACCTTTCCAGATAAGAAAGTACTGCAACAAAGAAGTTGGGTAAAAATATTAAAAATCGACACAAGGCACATGCTTTCCACTAGAAGATATTCTTGTTTAACGTGAAAGCTGTGAATCTATTCAAGAAGCCCAAGCCCCTTGATGGAAGGGGGGAAGGAAAGAAATAAAAGAATAAAAAAGAAAAAGAGCAAAGAAACTAATACCTGTACATTTGAAACCAATGGCTAGAGATATCTAATGCAAGCAATGACAAGAAAATCAAGCTAGGTCTGCAAGATCCTACAAAATTCTCAGAAATCCAACATGCATATAGATTTAAAACCAACAGCACAAACATCAAGAAAGTCTAATACAACTATCACCTGTACATCTGTGAAAGGATCACCAACAGACAAGCAGTGCTGACCCTGGAGACAGGAAAATATTAAATTGGATGGGACAGAATCAACTCTTGGAATCCAAATTGCAGTGTAATATGTATAAAATACAATATAGAAAGCGAACCATGGAGAAAATTTAACATCTATGCACCTATCTACAAAAGAAGTGTCAAATGATTAATAGAAGATCACCTATCTGTTACCATGTCCAAGACAGCACCAAAGGTTGAAACTGAAACAGGAAGTAAAAAAGGTGAGCAAAATGCTAAACCTCAGGAATTTCTTCAATATATCCAACCATTTCACCCATATCAAGTAGTTTTTTTTTTTTTTTTTTGGGATCAGTAATCCAGATGATATATATATTACGAAAGTAGAAAGAGAAAAAACATGTCATCCTTATCAAGTAGTTCAAGAGAATTATCCAAAAAAATCAGCAAATACACCCTTACAATTGGACAAAAGTTATTTACAAGAAAGAAACTTTAATACTCAAGGTTCTCTGGAATTAATATGTTCTCCGATGGTGATAGAAAGATAAAATCAACTAACAAACCAAAAGTTCCAAAATGGAAACAATAAAAACCACTAAACCAATAATCAGTCCCACAGTAGTAAAAAACAATGACTTACAGGGAAAAAAATTCATACGTACTCCTATAGGAGTGATAACCATTTGTAAGAACAGGATAAAGATTGCACATAAGAAATTAGTTCTACTGGTTAATATACAATCCTTACAACCCTCAGCTTTTTAAATCAGCCATGTGCTCTTTCTCCTTTGGTTTTAAGGTTTCTCTTTCTCTTTCTGTTGATCATAGGCCCTAGGTACTTGCATCTTCATGGCAAATTTCTCCTCACAGCAAAGACTCTGGTTTCAATATCCTAGCATTTTACTACCTCATGAACAAAGGCCAAAGGGAGAACCTTAACATGGGTTCTCTCAGAGAATGTTTGCATTGAGGGGGTTATTTTTTTTTTTTCAATTGCTACCTCATGAACAAAGGCCAAAGGGAGAACCTTAACATGGGTTCTCTAAGAGAATGTTTGCATCGAGGGAGAACCTTAACCTGGATTTCTTCCTTGGTGGCTTGTTTTTGCTGGGAAATGATTTTTCGGATTTAAGCATCAATATTTATCACAGAAGGGATCAGGTTCAGTCTCTAGACCTGAAATTCTGGCACTGTTTGGTATAGCTTTTATAAGACACTTTTCAACTTTGAAAAGTAGAAAAGTTTAAAAAAATACATAAGATAAAGGCTAGTTTG
The DNA here is from genome assembly GCA_947561395.2 of Buxus sempervirens. Lineage (NCBI taxonomy): Eukaryota > Viridiplantae > Streptophyta > Magnoliopsida > Buxales > Buxaceae > Buxus > Buxus sempervirens. The sequence goes on from OX387182.1 coordinate 5,349,066, forward strand.
GTAACATAAGTTAGAAGAAACTTACTAGAAGTTCAAAAATCAAAATTCATTTTTTTGTGAAAAGCCAAAAAATAAATAAATAAATAACTTTTCAAAGTTATTTTAACCCCATAGTTGGCAAATCAAAGGTACTTCACCACATATATTTATATTAAAAATGATATAACTTTTTTAAGTTTATACTAAATAAAAATGCATAATATTAAGTTTATATTATATTTGTAGAACCTCCTCTGTGCGTTTGTTTACATACATACATATAATATGAATCTTTTTAGATTTTTCTGGATTCTGACCTTTTTATTACTAAACAACTTTATTACCTATAAATATCAACAAAAGCCAGTTCCCCACAAAGTGGAGTCGGTGACCCGAATCTTGTCTCTGCATATCATTCTATAAAAAATCATATATTTAGTTAATATATGTTAATGTCAGTCTTATTTTATTAACTCCATACATGTCTGCTTAGGTCTTCCCGTTGATAACTTTATTACTTATATAAGTCGAAAAGAAAATTGAAAGTTTACATTTTTATACCTAATTTTTGGTTTAACAAAATTTGCTTTTCCCAAGTTATACCAAACAAGGCCTTAGCTGCAGGAGGGTGAGGTTCTCCTATGCTTGACCCACCGCAGAAGTTACAAATTCAATTTGTTGCAGTAACATGCAGTTTTTCCACTTTGAGTTCACCTATGAGATTCTGGTACTAAAAGGTTTGGAAAACATTTATTCCTCCATGTATGCATAAGATACATTAATACATTATCCATATGGCTTGATAAGATTGATACTTAAAATGCCGCTCTTATAGAGTCTCCTCCATATTTTGTTATTCATGGTTTGCAGATATAAATTGATGACTGGAAAATAATTCAAATAATATTTCTATTAGATAGTGAAACCATAGATATACCATCTAGCCAACCCTTTGGCCACCAAGGGGGATCTGACTTGAAGTAGACATTGCTTTTACTATTTAAATTTATATTATGTGTCATCAGAAAAGAAAAAAGAATGCTTAGCTTGACATGTCCATCAAACAAAGCTTCTAGTTTCTGATCATTTTATGAACTCAATCCAAGTAATGAATGAACCCAAATACTTAAATCTGAAATATATATTTGGTGATGATATAATAGTTCTAAGCATACCTTGATTAAATTTGCGAGCAAACCAACCATCTATACCATCACAGACAAAGCTGAAACCACAGATCATAGGATCAGTGGAGGCCTTGAAACCCACAAATGGAGGAAACTCATGACGTTAATATAATCACCTGATGAAATAAAGTATAGCAAACAACTTTTTATCGGAAAAGCATCGAACAAATGCTATGCAGTTCATGAGGATTCTTATGTATCCTGCATCACCAGTTAAGCATAAATTATAGACCAAATTTTTGGAGGCATAACAATAAAAGGCAATGAAGAACGCAAATGAAGTATAAGGTATTGATATTACTTATAGCATGATATTAAGTGATAAATTTTCTGCAAATTTTAGGTAGAAAACAAGAATGTCATATATTTTAGTTGTAGGCTAAAAGACGTATAAATAAGGAATAGTTATTATCTTGTCAAAAAAGATAATGACTTACCTATGATATTGGGAATGTAAAGGTATACAGAAAGGGTTCTGTGAGTCGATTTTCCAGGCATTGTAGTCTTTCAGTTATCTTAATTTTTGTGAAATGTATCTGTTATTTTGCATTGCATGAATTGTGTCCGAATTTCATGAGGTTTCCACCATTCCTTCTCCCGGATACCTGTAATGTCAGAATCAAAACCCACAGTTACATCACATATTTAAAAAATCTATAATAATGAAACAATTTAGCTACAAATGTGGAAGAAAATAAAATATAAAGCCCATCATAAGTTGTTTGGATTATGGAAGAGATTCCATTCAAAATGAATGCATGTAAACATTAAAGAAACAAGTCAACAACTACTGCCACCACCAACAGACAATAGGATCAAAATGCTGAACCACATCCATAAAGCATACAAAAAGCAACCAAACCAGGAACATTCTAAAAAAATCAAGAGAATTTTAGGAATCTTACATAACATCTACCCATTTTGGTTGCCAGTACCAAATTTACAGTTTTAAAATTTGTCACCATACAGGAAAACTAATTAGTAAATGATGTTAGTGACAATGAAGAAAAAAGATCAACTCATAAAATTTTCTTCTTTACTTATTTCAATTCACCTTTCACTTGAGTATGAACATTATTTTTAACCTGAAAAAAAAAATTGTGATAAATGATGTTAGTGACAATGAAGAAAAAAGATCAACTCATAAAATTTTCTTCTTTACTTGTTTCAATTCACCTTACACTTGAATATGAACACCATTTTTAACCTGAAAAAAAAAATTGTGAAAACAATCAGATGAGCTTCTATGTATGATTATCATGAGATTGATAATCTAAGAACTTTCAGGACTCCTCCCTTTCAACTCGCTAGAATATAAACCAAGGTCATGTCTGCTTTTTCTGGGATGTGACAAGTACCAGTCATAGAAAATCACAAATTACAAAAACATTATGACCAAGAAACAACCAATCAATTGATTCTCGTCCATAAAACTAATGCAACTGAAAATTAAATTTACTTGCAAACCTTACTATAAACTGTAACTTAGTGAAAGTAAAGATAAGACCACAAATCACACGCCTTGAAGATTCTAAGACTAGTTCAGAATAAAACTATGCTTAAGAGAACTAAATGAAAATTTGCAGTAGATAATTAAACCTTTAGCCAATAAATCTTGAGATCTCTATAAGCATTCAAAGCTTAGAGCAACATAATACTCAGCAAGGGAGAAATGAGAGGCTCCTTTGCTAGCTTTTGAAAAATTCTTTCCACAAATTAGTCGAGCACACATGCAACCATGCGTTGCATGTGTGGACCTGGGAATTGAATTGTTGATTTGGACTTGGTATAAAAGATGCTAAAAATGGTTGTACATATACAGAGCAGAGCCAGAAAAAGGTCAGAAGGAAATGCAGAAAATGAAAGTGAACACTAAAAGTCCCGCATACTGCAACCAACAACAGAAGTTAAGAAATTTTTTTCTCAAGTCAAATAGCAAGCGTGGCTAGGGTCTTCTTTCTCTAAAGATGCATTGTGGCTTACTGTGTAGTTCAGGAAAATCAGGAATTGTCAGAATCATGCAGGACATATTTGATCATACCATCTTTGTTTCTTGTGGGGCAGAGGTTCTTTCCCTTTACCCTTCAGTGCAGTTTGGGACATTTGAATTTTAAAAATGATGAATTTTTCAACGATGTAATTTATGAAGATAACTTGTGATTTGTGTATAAATTTGGCAGTCCTTTGATTCCAACTCACATATTTAAAGAAATTTGAAAGCTTGATTCAGAATAAATATTGCATTGTCTAGACTTTTGATTTTAGCAAAAATTGAGATGGTTCTTATAGTACATCAAACTTAACCTTGGAATTATTCAACAGAAAGAGATGCCTAAGTAGCCTTCATATCTTTTATTATATTTGTGTTGTGATTTACTTCTCCTTTTCCAGCCTAATGCCTATATGATGCGATATCAAACCAGAAAAAGGGAAAAATCTTTTTATCTCCCATATTTTTTTGATTGTTGTAATTCCTGAATCATTGCTTTAAAATACTTATAATTTCAATTTGTTTCATTTTCTGTATAAAGTTGTAAATGGTCGTTGAGAAATCGTCCTTTTATCTTTTATATTTTACAATATACATTTTTTTTTATCAGTAATCAAAGGGAAATATTATAAATAATTAGAAAAGCTTAAATAGTACACAAACTGTGTACCAATAGAAAAAACTCATTATTGGCCCAACACTACAGAAACATAACCGTCAACCAGATCTCTACCCCCCTCCCATTTCAAAAAACCTGTTGCACTCCAGAAATTCTTCAATGGGGATGTCAGCTCCCACAGGTTGGCTTGACACCCAGCTATGTGTTAATCTCAGGACAGGCCATTCCAATGTTGTCCCCTTCCTTTCAATATTTTGGAAAGTCCTATTTCTCTCTTTCCAAATCACCTAAGCAACAGCTGAAGGAATAGAGTTCCATATTAAGTCTCCACAAGATTTAACTTTCCTCCTCCCCCATGCTTCAAGAACTTGTCTCAAAACCCTAGATTTCTCTCTCTTTCATTGCTTGGCTCAAAACCCTAGATTTCTCTCCGTTCATCGTGAACGTTTCTGAATGCAGATAGATGTATTATTTATTTCACAGTTTGGAGAGCAAGTGATGAGCTCTTTCAACTTTAATGTTCAACTGACTAATTGGGGTATAATGATTCTCGGCTGAATAGGATGAACTGATGCCTATCAATCTTAATTGTTAAAGTTGATTTAGTCTTTTCTTTCCTCGTCGTGGGTTCTTTTTTTTGATGAATAACAATAGATTCATATATAAAATAGATATAAAAGATATACCCATGAGAAGTGCATATATAGACAAAAGGTCAAAGACTGTTAGCCATTACATTAACAAAAACCTTCTAGCCAGAAAACCAGGCAATTAAAGTCCAAGTCCTTTAGCTTCCTTCTCTGGCTAGCATAGCCCACTCACTAATTATTTCACCAAAGGATACTCCCCGAAAAAGTTTGTGCAAACTCAGCTGTCTACCGACATTAGATACTACATTCTCTATCACCGCTTGAGAGCTTGGCTTGTAATCCTCAAAAATACATCTGTTTCTAACTTTCCAAATGTTTCATCCCACTGCAAAAAACACTGTTCAGTCTTTCTTCCCTAGAGCTGAGAACCTCCGTTGGTATGTTAGTTTGTCAATTCTTTTTGGCATCACCCAAGACATTTTTATTAACTCTAAGAAATGATTCCATCTTTTGACGCTCTTTAATTTGTTCTGTCTAGAAGAGAAGACGATAGAAAAAAGGGGATTTGTCTGCGCCTACAAAGTTAATGTCATAAGAACCAAGAAAAAGATATAATGAGATCAAGATCTAAGATTTGAGGGTTTCTTTGAGAAGGAAAAGACAAAATACTTCAAAGAATGCCAGTTATTTCTTAAAAATAAAATTCGAAGTCCCAATCAATAAGGATGAGCCGAAATTTCGACAACACCTCCCCTAAAATGGAAGGGGTGACCATGCCCAAATAGGTCCCAAAATCAGACAACCTGCAATAAAAAGTCTTTATACCATTCATATATCTAATTCCCACCCCCAATTTCATTCATTTAATTCCTTTTCATCCATGCAAATCCAATTCATGCATTCTAACCACTAAATTAACAGTGTATGGGCAAACATAGGTAAAATCGATAATGAAACCAAATGAGAAATGTAAATCTACTGAGGGTTAAACAAATCTAATCACGATTCAGACAGAAACATTAGTTTTACATAAAGATGACAAAAGGCATATATCTCAAAGGAGCCATGGGATAGGGAGAAGCCCCTTGGTTTGAAAAAGGAAAAAGGTTGGGTGGCTAATCAAAGTATACCAGGTGCAGAATTTAGAAACCTGAATACAAAGTAAAATCTAAACAAAGAACATATATATTAGAAAAGGGCACTTGAAACATAAGTATAAGAACCTAATAAGAAGGAAACAATAGACAAAAAGGTTGGGTGGCTAATCATGCAAACGTAAGAGAGTTTACGTGAGTTTTGAAAAACCCAAGAGTCCAAGGCACTGAACCACAACAAGCAACGATCAACTACCTCGAGCACAAGCAAGGGTTTCATTCATTCAATCTCAAACATGAATTTGTGGGCAAATCCAAAAATCTGTTCAGCATAGTAAGATAGCAAGAATGGTGCATAAAGTGGGTGCAAAAATGGTGGATGTGTGCAGATGCTTAAACACAATAAAATAGCAACTTATATTTCATCATTATAAGTTTAAAGGAAGCTTTGAGTTGAAAGATAAAGGAAATAAGCAATACAGTTGATGAATAGCCATGCTCCACATGTAACTTATATCTTCTAGAACCCATGATGTTGCCTCTTCCACATTCAAACCCCAAGGTAAAGCACACATGCTACTCTCATTTTCATTGATTTCTCATCTCAACACATTTCAAAAAATACCATGACATGCATCATCATGAAAACAAATAAAGTGTGGAATTAGTGAACAACGCATCAAAATAGCAATTATGTAATGAATAAAAAATCATTCAAGAAGGAATTGAGTGGGTACTATTATCACAAGATATGCCCAGAAAATGAGGTTTTCAACCACTATTTTGCAATTTCAAACCATACAAAATCTCAAAAAAGGTAGGTGCAAGGAATTTTTACAAATAATTTGGATAAAAGGAAACTGATTACAGCTCTTTGGTAAACATTAGCATAGCACTTCATCACATGGCTTGGGTTGCAAACAGAAAACTAGACATATCCATTGTGCAAGCTTCCTAATGATGACAACCCTCTACAATCCACGTCCAAAGGAGCTGAAAAATAGCATGGCATTCCCGCATTATTTCAGCCTTCACCCATGAACTTTAATCGATGCAAACACTCCCATAATGAAACCAATTCGTGCACATAACAATCCGGGACTTCTTAAACAGCTAGCATTCCAGTAATGTATTATTATTTTAAAATTCTTATCCTAATGATACAACTATTCTATTACACTTAGAGAGTGATGAATCTGGTGAAACTTTCCATGAAAGATAGGAAGGATAGGAGCTACTTGTAGATCACTTATCTATAGAAAATGGTGAGCAAATCTTGGGCACAAGAAAAGGCTGTGGTGGTAGTTAGTGCCTTGTGATTAAGCATATAACATCATCAACAACCAAATAGAAGGCCACTGATCGATAAAAAAATAAATAAATAAACAACCAAATACAGGGCTTGTTCCTCCACAAGCACATCAAAAGAAATAAAAAACAGAGATTCTTTCCACAAATCGTCTCCAAACCTAGAGATCCAAAAAAAAAAAAAATTTGCAATAACTAAGAACAAATCGTCTAAGTTATATAGATTATTTTTGCTCATTACTTGTAATGTCACATGTTATACCGCCATGTCTATGTGTGTTGAAAGGATCTCCGTTACACGGCCGATAGGAGGAAATGAGCTTCAATGTGTAAACCAGATAGGTAACGGAGATGAAGAGGATCAACCTCATGGATATGCTGAATGCATAATACCAAAAACAAAACGTCCACCTCTACCTTTGCTCAGGATTTTGTTCCTCCTGATCTTAAGAAGAACAATATGGGTAAATATTGACATATATCCTCCTCAAAATCCGTTACTCATCAGAGATAAACCAGAAGAATCTCAGCTGGTCACCAAATCACTCTTTTACAGAGAGAAACGTACAATGCAGTAACGTATTACAATGCAAAAGGGGGGGAACACTCCAAATGAAACAAGTGATGTCATCTGAATGTGATCAGATCCAAATAAACCTAAAAATTCAGCACCCAGGTAAGATAAAAGAAAAAGGCAAAAAGGAAAAGAGGTGGAGAAAGAGAACCAGAAGTGGAGATTTTCAGTATCTTCTTGTTCATTGAATTACGTAATTTTTGTACAAAGAAAGATGGGTACTACGTATCAGATCAAGAGGGAAAGAACCCATCTCTGATCTGATACTTCTTAATGCGATCGACCATAAGCTTGGGTAAAACTCGAGACGAAGACGTGGAGACGGCAATGGGCGTACCCGAGGCACTTCCATCTGATCCCAAAGTAGTTTATCCGAATCCTTGAGGGTTCCTTTCATGGTCTAGGTTTTTCCGAGCTCAACAGACGAGAAATCAAATAAACAAATTGATATAAATAAATCAATAAAAGCATAAAATTGCAGCAAGACGAGAATGTCGCCTTGCCACTCGATTCCAGAAACTCATCCAACAAAGAACGCACCGAGTTTCCCCAATAAATCAAACAAGAAGGGGAAAAAAACGCAGATTGAGATGAGATGAAAAAAACGCACCGAATTTCCCCAATAAATCAAACAAGAAATAAACAAGAAGAAGAAGAGGAAGGTGTGGCCGAACCTGGTCGCGCTCCTCGTCGCCGTCTCCCCTTTATCGCAGGAAACAGAAGAAACGTTGAATTAGTTGGCAATGGAGCAGACGAGCAGCAATGGCGATTGAAACCTTGGCGGCAATGGAGAACACAAACTCTGATCGATTTAGGGTTAGGGAAGAAAACCAAATGACTTGGATCCTCTGACGTCGGAATGGGATCATCTACTAATCCCGTAAATGGGCTCAACCGAATCCAATGTTGCTTACCAAGTATGCAACCAACATCCCCTCTCCTTTCTCTCTCTGCGAAAAGGTAAAAGTGATTTTCACTTTTTCACAGGGTTTTTCTTGCTTACTTGACAAGCAACCATTGGACATGGTTGAGCCCATTTACAGCCTCAACCGTGATGATCTCATTCTTAGGATTCGTAATATACTCTAACCCGTAACCACTTATATGGTGTCACATCAATGAATTTGCAGTATCAGCGCCACGTCATCACAAAAGCCAAAACTCAAACGGCGTTAAACATTTACCTAAAGATTTTTTTTTTATTAGAACACAACAATCGATGGCTGCGCCTCGACTGGCGCACCCTCTCCTTGACTGCAACAACCTTTCTTCCAAATCAACCTCATTGCCTGACCTCTGGTTCTCTCTCTCTCAAGCCTTTCCTAATCTCTCTTTCTCTCTCTCAAGCCATCCTCCTCGTCTGGTTCTCTCTCTCAACCCTTCCTTAATCTGTGCTTCACATGCTTTGATGGCGGGAACCTAGTACACGGTGATCAAAAGTGAGGGCTTTTGAGTTGTTTGGGGATGGTGAGGGCTTTTGGGTTGTTTGGGGTTATGAGGGGCTGTCCTAAGGCATACCATCCTTCCTCTGTTAATCAAGAAGAGAAAACGAACTAAGCAGGTATGTTTCTTAATACATTTGGGCTCCGTTTGTTTTGATGTAAAACCTAATGCAAAAAATGTTTTCAGATTAAAATGGGGTTTTTTACGTGTTTGTTTCAATGTAAAATACAATATGATGTAAAACAGTTTTCCAAAAAAATAGTTATTTTCCAGAAAATGACATACCACTGAAAATCTCGTATGTCATTTTCCGGAAAATGGATCACGCTTGATATTTAGCAGGGGTTCAACTCAGGTCGGTTCGGTTTAGGTTGAGGTCAACCCAAGACCAAACCAAAATATTTGCAATCAACCAAACCAAATTGAAACCTATTATATAAAACCGAAAATCGAACCAAAAATAAACCAAATTGGTTCGGTTCAAGTTGAGGTCAACCCAAGACCAAACCGAAATATTTGCAATCAACCAAATCGAATTAAAACCGAAAATATAAAACCAAACCGAACCTAATTACATGAGATCAATTCAATTCAGTTTAGGCGAATAATGAATTCGGTTCGGTTTAACCGAGCATTGAACCCAAAACCTAACCAACTTGGTTCAGTTTATGGATTTTTGGACCAAAACTTAACCGAACCAAACCAAAGTCAGTTTAGGTTCGGTTTTAACTGGACCGAGTTGCACCCCTAATATCTAGCATAAGAAAATGAAAAATTCTCTTTTTCAACTTTATTTTCCAATTTCCATCCAAACAATTGAAAAACTATGATTTTCCTGAAAATATTTTCTGATGTAAATGTTTTCCACAGGAAAATGTTTTACATCAAAACAAACGGAGCCTTGATCTAACAACTATTGCTCTTCCTTTCTGGCAATAAAACGAACAACCATTGCTCTTCTTTTTTGGCAATAAAACACTCGATCTAACAATGTGATGGTAGAGAATAGTTCCAAGAAAAAAAGGACAAAACGGAAAGTTTATTTATATTCAGAGAAATACTTATAGCCTATAGAGTAGCCTTTCAGTGACTATTTGGATGGCATTCTTGTTCGTTTTTATTTGGATTCATCTCTGAATTTATTTTTTTTGTTGGTTTTCTTTTATTTGTTCTTATTAAGCGTTAAATTCTGTTTTCTTAAGGAGCATTATGGTTTGTGCCCAAGGACCTATTGGAGGATTCTGAAACATTAATAAATGACTAATGATAGATATTCAATGCATTAGGAGTTAGGACCGCACTCGAGAGCTCCATTCAAGAGCTTCTATACTAAAATAGTGATTGGATGAAACTTATTTCCCTAATTTTTAAAATTATTTGGATTCTTTTATAATAGTTTACTAAAAAAATGATAAAAATAATTGATCTGCAGCCAAACAACATGTCCATGTGAAGCAGGATGAGGAGTGGCCTTCGGATCCACCAAATTGTTTAGCTATTTGTTTCCTTCTTGATATCAGCTTGGGAAGTCTTGTCCTTCCAAGAAGAAAAAAATAAAAAAATAAATCTCCAACCAAATAATGCCATGAAATTTTTAAGTATCTTAGTTCTCAAGACATATATAATGTTGAGATTTCCCATTTTTTAATATTAATCAAACAAATAAATAAAACCTCCATAATAGATATCCTATTATAGAAGTATGGTGGGGACATGAAAAGCAATATTGTAATATCTGCTCCTGTTTCCTAAAACATGGCAGATATCTCTGGAATTATGGATTTCTGGGTCCTGAATTCTATTGGTTGTGTGTAAAAATCTAATGGGTTTTAATCAATCAGAGGCAATAGGAGCATCATATTGATGACACAATAGACTAATTGTAGTACAATACAATGTAGGGTCCTCCATCCTGTTTAAAACAATAGATTTTCTTTATGCTGCTTTGAAAGAGGGAATGGTCGTGCAATTATTATGGCTCTGGAAGAGGTAATGGTCAATTCTTCTATTTACTCAAAATATCAGTTAGTATTTATTTGATATAAGTTTTCATTCTTGATGTATTTTAAGGTTGTCAAAGCTGTACAAGATGAGTTCCATAAGCTCCTATACTTTCTCTTCTTGTAGGCGATTTTACTAGTTGATCCTGCTTTATATCTTGGATTGGAAGGTCTGTGGTGTTCTCTTTGGCTGCTGAAGGTGAGTGTGGAATAAGAAAGGTGCTCCAACTGCTACATGATGAGTTTGAGTTGACTATGGCGTTAAATGGATGCTGTATCCTCGACGAAATCACTTTTAACCAATTTTTGGTTATTGTTTCATTGTTTGGGTTGAGGCAGAAATAAGGTTTTACAGGGAGCTTGTAGCCATTAGTTATCCTCCTATTACAGGAGGCCTTTGATTCTCAGATATTAGACTAGATGCTTCCATTAAAGATGTCTTCCTTATTCATTGTCTTGCAACTTGAATTTAAAGGAAGTAATTTACATTCTATTTTGGCCTTAGTGATCACATTGAGATGACCACAATTCCAAAAGCAACATAATTTCTCACAGGTCACTTAAATTTTGCAAGCATGGAACGCTTAAAATAGGATACCGGAGCAATTCGGTTCAATCGATCACTTTATCATTTTACTATTTGGGGAGAAAGGAATAGAAGAACTTTTAAGAATGAGGAAAGGAATCTGAACTCCATGGAAAGAGATATCCTTAGACTACAACATAGTTGATGACTCCCCAACCTATTCAAATATTAGTGGTGATCACTAGCATAACTACTTTTGTTCTTTAGACCACAAAAAGAAAAAATGGTATGCAATCATACGTGGTGGATGATCTTTACAGAATGCAACAAGTGATCAGGTGAGAAAATACTTCAATATCATTGCATTGAGTTGGTTTCTTGGCGTGCTTGTCTATAGTTCAATATTTTTATTATTTCATATTTCATTTGATGTTTTTCTTGACTTTTTATTCATTTCATAAAATTGGTTTCATTGTATTTAGGTGTATTTTATTGCTTTGATATTTTTTGAAATAGTGAAGAAATAAAATACAGGCTAGATTTTATTTCATTACACAAAATTGGTTTAATTGTATTTATTTGTATTTTCAATTTTCAATCTCTATATATTTTTTCAGTTGATGTTATTTACCAAGTTTGAGGGCAAGCCTTGGCGCAATGGTAAGGTTGTTCTATTTCAGCCTAAAGGTCGTAGGTTCGAGTCATAGGAAATAGACTCCCCGCTTGTGGGGGTAAGGCTGCATACATTAGACCCTCCCCAATCCCCACACGGTGGTGGGAGTCTCGAGCACGGGCTGGCCCCTTGATGTTATTTACCAAGTTTCTAGACATTTATGTGTTTTTATATTTTGATTGCTTTTAAAACATTTTGTGATGATTTAATTAGCTTTCCTCGTTTTATTTGATTAGGTTTTTCTGCAAGGAGTTTTCTTTTTCATATTTCCTTTTAAAATTTAGTTGAGTAAGTTTTCTTAATTTTATTTCCTTTCAAACTGCATATTTCCTTTTATTTTTTTGTTGAAAGCATAATTCCTTTTATGCAGTTTGACATTGACACCCTTTGCATTTAAACAACTCTACAAAATAGTACCCTACCGTCAATGGTAAGATCGATCGTGTTAAAGTGGTATAAGATGAGCTAAGTATACTCTCTTTTAAAAGCTTTTTTATTTTTTTAGCCTTGGCATTTTTTTTAGGAAAATGTCTTTATTACAGCAAATCCTAAGTCAAAATATCCTATGCTGCTGTTAGGCTTAAGGCATGCTTGAAAATCCCTTGATGTTACCAGTAGAATTTTGGTCAGGATTAACATGTATCTGACGCAAACAGCTTTCCGATCATCATTGCAGATTGATATCAAATCTGGTAGTATATTACTATTAAATGAATATTTCAAGATTTTGACCGGTCTTTTTAGTTAGTCACAAAAAACCTTTTGAAAATCCTTAAAGAAAATATTCATGAAGTTATCCACCCAAATACTCATATCTTATCAAGAAACTACATATGTGTCTATCCCGTAAAAACTGGCACCCAAAAGAGTTCCATGTTAATTTCCTGCACATACCTCCCCTAATAACATCTTTTAGCACATGTGAAAACTTTGATAATAAAATTGAGTGGCCCTTTTTGTGGGCAAGGATCGACTTTTCGGTGCCGCGCCAGACGGTAGAAACGGTTTGCCGGCGAAATGGGCCGAAAAGGCATTTTGGCGAAATTGGCGGCACACCGGCGGTGTGCCGGCGAAAAGCCAGTGAAATGGCCTGACGAAATTCATGTTTTGGCGAAATTGGCGGCACACCGGCGGCACCCCAGCGAAAAGGCTTTATACTTATGATTTTATACAATCCATGTTTCAGTGAAATTTTACCGAAATTCTAGCGAAATTAGCGAAATTGACGAAATTTGGCAGCGTGCCAGCAAAAAGCCAGCGAAACGCAGGGGGACCATTTCGAGGTCATTTTTCTGCCGCTGACCTAACGAAATACGAAATTTCGACGAAACTGCAAACCTTGTTTGTGGGTGACAGAAACAAGATCTGAATTGCAACTAACTACCATACTAGTTCAATTGTTTGGGCTAAAGGCTCATTTAAAGTTTTGAACTTGTTCTCAACCTCGTCCAGACAAAGGTCACTAGTTGGAGCCCACAATACCTCCTCATCCATTGCATTGTCAATTCAGTTATCACATGGCCTATGGATGAAACCGACATGGGCAAGTCATCCTCCTCACACACCTACTGACTTACAAAATCCAACATAAATTCTCATCCCATCCCATCTTTGATTCCTAACTGTCCTCTCACTTCTCTCGCTATGGTTGCTGACTCTCTGGTTTGGTCCGAGTTGACATCGACCCAAAAGCAAACTGAGATTTGTGTTTGTTATATCCTAAAATTGGACTGGACCATATTGAGAGCAGATCACTCTAACCTGAAAATTGAACCATTTTGTTCGGTTCAGATTGGTTCGATTTATTTTAGTGACATATTTTCAAGTCGAGTTGGTTCGGTTTGATCGAGAAATCAATTTAAAACCAAACTGGTTCAGGTTACAGATTTAGAGAACCAAACCCAAATTACATTTTCTGAAACCCAACCCAAACCACCCGAGATCAGTTTAGTATCGTTGGATCCAGTTTTAACCAAAAAAATCAATTCAAAACCAAACCGGTTCAGGTTACAGTTTTTAGAATCCAACCCAAACCGATCCGAAATCAGTTTAGTATTGTTGGATCTGGTTTTAATTGTGTTCTTTTTCCTCTTTATTTTCCATATGACATCAATTTGTAGCGGCAGCTGTCATGAAAGGGGGACGTGCCACGTGTCCATTTTTTAGTCAGTTAATGGTTTAGAGAAAAAAGAAAACACGAGCTCTGAAACCGTCGGTGGTCCACACCAGTCCACCTTCCTGTTTTTTGGCACGTGATATTACACCCCGTGAAAGAGACAGTGAACGTGTCTTCTAGAGCTAAAATCTGGTGGTTCAATGAAACACAGGCTGGAATGCATTTTGGGGTGTGGGCCCCCTATTGAAAAGGGCCATCCATCCGCACATTTCACGTTGGAACCACTGATTAGCCCGTGGTGGAACCAGGACTCAAAATCTGGGGGGTAAAAAAAATTTTCAATTAATATTTCTTATGAAATATAAAAATTTTCAATGGGTTAGGGGGGCAAACCAGATGAAACGGTCTCGGCAAACTATACACGTGAAGTGGCTGGTGATTAAAACATGATAACAAATAACAAATAAATAAAATTCGACTGGACCTACCGTTGATTGGATCAACTCAAAATTGGACACAAACCATCTGATGTTAATAACAACTTCACATCTCGAAAAGGTGTTGGTTGTGATGATGGTAAAGCTTTGTAATGTTCATATCTAATGTTTGGGTTTGAAACTCGTCCTCAATGTCACCTTGTCTCCAATTGAGTCTTTGCAAATTATTTGACATGCCGAGTCCTTGCAAACGTGTATAATGGATGGGTGTATGTATATTGGCTATGTGCTAGGTTGGGTGTTTAACCAAAAAGAAAAAATAAAGTGTGTGATTCTAGATGCATTAATTTATATGTTGGATGTACTTATTTAGAACTTTAAAAAAAAGATATGGTTTTAACTCATCGTAGAGGACGCAACCTAGAAGACGATGCTTTGCTATCTTCTTCTTGCGAGGAATGATTGTTGGAGAATAGGAGAAAACAGAAGGGAGAAGACAAAGAAGAAAACACAAGAGAGGAGAAAAATGGCTTTGTTACACCTTAAATATTCACATTTTTTTTTTTGGTAAAAGGCTAAGCATATGCAATTTCATTAATCCAAAACAAACTTACAACATCATCGGCCAAAGACCGGAATAGAATGTAGTTACATCTATAGAAACTTGAAGTAACACAAAAGAGATAAGGAAACTGAGCATCTTGATATCCCACAGGACTGAATACAATGCTGAAGAAACTCAGACATGTGACCATAACCACAACATCCAACGGAGAACCGTTGATAGAGTTTGAAAAAGGGTCCGCTCGAAGGCAGATTAAAAGTCCCAATGAAGGGAGAACCAATATTGATGTCAGAGATGTGATAAGAGAGAGGGCAGGTACCGGCAAACCGAAACTAACCCAAACAAAGCCTTGTATCAGTTGAAGGGCAAGGGAGGTGCCACAAAATCCATTTGCACATATCACCCAAAACAACATACAACACTGATCAAAAGATGGATAGACTATTAGGACCACGCACCTACCGGAGTGCACTTGAGATGGAAGTTGAATCAAGACCATCACTCCACAATATCCGACATAGACCACAAAAAAAGCCACATATAGGGGATTGACCTGCAAAATGAACAAAAAACCAAAAACAAGAACAAGCTAGTAGTTTGTGATAACTCATAGTCCACCTGGAACCAACCAAACACAAACCACTGCCGTCGTCATCATTAGCATCGTCAACGGTATCCTCCTCAGTGGACATCTTCAAGCGGAGCTAAATGATGATAGGGACAATGGTAGGGGCAGAGCTTCCAACTCTCTCGGCACATCGGTCTTCACATAAGTCTTCTCACAATCATTGGTCTTTGGATACTGATGATGATGAAAAAACCAAAGGGATTTTTTCGCCTCCTCAAGCCCTAACAAAACGCGTCTTCTCTCACCTCAAACCCTATTGATTCACCGAGCTTCAAACCCTAGCTTTTTGCCGATTTTGAGAGAGACCCTTTTTTCTGACGCTGATATTGATTCACAATAGCCTTTTTTCTCGCACCTCAGATATTCACTATAGCACAATTCAATATAACTACCCTTTTCATATATCCAAATAAGACTTAAATACAGCACACATCACAACTTTTATGTAACCCACTCCTAAATACTCTCTGCAATCTAGACTCAAAACTCCAACAAAAACATAACTCATAAACTCCTAAAAATACTCATTAATGGTTTGCATGTATTGGTGTGAGAACGTATTAGTTGGTCCCTCACATTGGAAGATCTGTTGCTCCTATAGTGGAAGGTGTGTACACATAGGCTTCATATACCTACCTAGACACACATTTTACTGTTAGACGAGCAGATCTTCCAACCAAAGGCTCTAGTGGATTTCAAGTCGTATCAGTGATCATTTTCCATGCTGTAGCAAAATGCCTACATTTGCATCACAAATAGAAAAGTATGAGGCCCTATTTAACATATTTAATATATAAAATTCGTATAAATAATATATAGTAAGTACTAGAAACATTATGGTTTTTTATCATAAGGGAAAGAAATGTTTTTTTTTTCAAATAGTAAAAGTATTTCTCCCTTATTCAGAGGATCCGTTAGGAAAACAAGGCGTGTGAGGAGGTGGGGCCAAAACGAGAGTACGAAGACCATAAAATGCAGTTTTTGTAATAATGTACAAAAAAGAGATATTTATTATGAGCACTTAAGGGGACCATGTTAAAGGCTTCTAACGTTTCTTTTTTGAACAAAAAAAATAATTGCACGTTCAAACAAAAATTGCCACTGCGAGTATTTTCTCGGCTGTCGGGATCTCTCCCTTCAAAGGCCGCCCCACAACCACCACTTCGCTGTTCCCACTACTCCCCTCTCCTTGATTTCCTTTTCTTTTTTACTTCAAAATAAATAAAAGAAATCGCAAAAGAGGAAAGAAAAACCAGGAAAACTCCTTTTCATGGAAATTAAAACCCCGTTTTTATTGTGTTTTCTGATACTCTTTTTCGTTGGAAGAGTTTTGAGTTTTGGCTAGCGGGGAGGAATTTTACATCGAGCGATTTGTACGGAACAAATGCTTTAGAGGTATCTTCCTCTCTCCTTTTCTTCTTCTTCTTCTTCTCTCTCTGGATTCGAGAGTCTGTGAATTCTCAGTAGCTTTGAATCTTTTGTTACTGTTCAATATTCATCAGGCACGGTTGATGCTGTTGTATTTGCTTCTGGTCTGCTTCACCGAGAGTTCTGATTGAATTTTCGCTTTCTGAGTAGAGATTTTTAGGGATCTCATTTCAGACTCTGAGATACTCGTTAGATATTTTCAAACAAAAAAAATCGGTTTAGAGGTTTATTAGTTCTTCTGAAATTGAATGCTAACTCGTCTGCTTCT
Source organism: Buxus sempervirens (assembly GCA_947561395.2). Classification (NCBI taxonomy): domain Eukaryota; kingdom Viridiplantae; phylum Streptophyta; class Magnoliopsida; order Buxales; family Buxaceae; genus Buxus; species Buxus sempervirens. Next base: position 5,366,491 of record OX387182.1, read on the forward strand.
TGGGTTTGGAATCGGAATACGCTGCTTCTACGAGTGCCATAGCATTGGCTTTCTGTTTGAATTGGGTTTATGTACTGTTCTTTTTTCGAAAGGAAAAATGTGGGTTTATGTAATACTTGAGATTTATTTCTGTAATTGCTTTTCGCGAGAACTATGTACTTTTTGCTTTTAGTTGAAGCTGTTGTACTTGGTTTCTTGATTTGTTGATTTGTCTATATGATGCAATTTAATTTTATGTTCTTGTTACACTTCTTCTGTTCACTTGGTCCGTTGGTGTTCTATTGATTCAAGAAAGATGGTTTAATCTAATTTTTTATCTCATGCTATTCTTTCAACTTGCAGTTTAGGTTATCCATTGGTGGTCGACTGACTCAATAGGAAAGATCCAAAGCAATTTATGAATTTTTCTTTAGTTTGCAATAGTCTAGCTAGATTGAGAAACTGCCTGCTTGTTTTCGTATTTGTTAATTCGGCATGGAAATATTTTTTATATTGGTTTATGTTTCTTGACAAGGAATGCAGATTATAGTTGACATTGCTGTGAATCTGTGGATCATTTCGTAATGTTGGTGCAAAGTTTAGTGATTTGTCACTCTAATATTCTAATATGTAATAAATTGATGTATCATTTCAATGCAGTTATAAAGTATTTATAGGGTGATTTTAGTTCGTGGAGGAAGTGAATTGATGCTCTGCAAGGAGTAATTGATTGAACATGGATAAAGTATCTCCAGATTGTCCGTATCCAGGCTGCTTCTTCTGCGTCATGAAGGAAGGAAATCCAAGTAAGCGCAGAGCAAGTATACTAAAGTTCTTCAGAGAACTTCCTTCACAGGATGATGATGGTCAGGTTCTCCCAATTAGTGGCCTTTGGAACACTGCCATGGCACATCCTAATGACCCTGAGTTTATTGAATTGGGAATATTTGAATGCATGGCCGCACTAATATGGAAGGGTTTAAAGAACCGCCGTTGGCTTTCTCATGATCAAAATATATACATACCATACTATGCAGCACACATTATAGGATCATACACTATGAACATGGAAGAATTTGCAGAACGTGCTGTACATGCTGGAGTAATTCCTCCATTGGTTGAGCTCTTGAGAGGGAGATTAACCTGGGTCGAACAGAGAGTAGCTGTAAGAGCTCTAGGACACCTGGCTACATATGCCAGTACTTTCCCTGCTGTGGCAAGTCATGGAGAAATTCTTGAGCTTTCCATGCAGCTGGCAATGAGTTCACTGGAAATTGTTTACTCTCATTTCTACCAGTATGTAGACAGAAGACTTAGTTATCACTGCGATCTTCTCACACGTGGGATGGGTGGAGTGGAAATGGAATCCAGGAAGGCTGAGGAATGGGCTAGTCAGTTACAGTGCTGGTCTCTTCAGCTTATTAATTGCTTTGCCTTCAAGCCTGAGTTTCTTTCTGTCATAGGCAAGACTGAATTCTTAGTAAAATTGCCAGGCATGTGGGGTGGACTTGTTAATGAAAACTCACCAGCTGGTATTGGTTTGTTGCGAACAATTTGTCATCACAAGCTTGGCAGGGGACCTGTAGCAAACTGTCCTAGTATTATTGAAGCACTGTGTAATATTGCTCGATCATCAGATGATTGGCAGTATATGGCTATCGACTGTCTTCTCTGGTTGCTTCAAGATCCAAGTGGTTGTCATAAGGTGACATTATCATAAACTTGATCCTGAATTTTAATTTACATTTGAGAAAAAATTATACATGTAATTTTGTATCTCAACACAGGTATGCTCTTGTAAATTGTGGAATTTTTTTACTATTACAAGTGACAATCACTTCTCACGTGAGATTGATATCTGTCGGCAACAAAGCTATTACCGTGTTTTAAACTTTTGTATGATAAGCTCATGCCAGAAGGAAACTAATCTTGATGTTTGTCTGCAATGAAGCTATTACTGCATTGTACAATCTGTAAATGTTTGTGTTGGGTTATTGAGTAATTGCTTTGAAAGGCTATATTTTATGCTTAGTGCCTCCGGTTTTGCTGCCCAGGTGGTTGATAAGGCAGTGCCTGCACTCATAGACTTGTCGGAAATCTCAACTCTAGGTGATCACAAAAAGCTTGGGGATTTGATTGTTAATGTTCTTCAAGAATGCCTCGAATCACAAGGGACAGGACGTAACTCTCTGATTAATCGCACAAAAGAACAGATCGAAGAGCTACTAAAATCCAGACAAAGATTGAAGTGGGAGAAGGCTATGCCCAAAGAGGATCTCCATATCAAACAAGCAGCAGCATTAGTTGTCAAACTTGAAGGAAATTCACTGTTCTCTTCTGGAAATATATCTGAAGCTGCATCTAAGTACTCTGAAGCATTGGCATTGTGTCCAATGAGGTCCAAGAAAGAGAGAGTTGTCCTCTATAGTAATCGAGCCCAGTGCCATCTCCTAATACAACAACCCTTGGCAGCCATAAGTGATGCTACACGTGCGTTGTGCCTTCATAACCCTATTAACCGTCATGCTAAGAGTCTTTGGAGAAGAGCTCAGGCATATGATATGCTTGGTTTAGCAAAAGAGAGCTTGTTAGATGCCATTCTTTTCATAAATGAGTGTTCTCAGTCAAATGATCCTGATCTTTCCATGAGGCAAAATAGGGTACCTGACTATGCTGAGCGGCTAGTGAAGAAGCAAATGCGTGCAGCTTGGTTATTTAGAGAAGCAGCTCTTAAACATGGTGGTGTTCATTGTGAGGGTGGTGCTGGTGATATCTATGGTCAAGAGGCTGATGATTCGGAGTGGGAGACAGCGAGTGAAAGTGACATTGGAAATGATGGAGGAGGAGAAATCGGTGATGACGATAGTGACTGGAAAAATGATGACAAAAGGAGAGGTAAGTTTGAGAAGACTTCAAAGAAAGGTACCAAATTTTACATATTCATTTATGGTAAATATATAGACGTGTTAGTGTAAGTGTTGATTGCTGTTATGAAGAAACTATCAAGACATATGGTTCACATGTAAAAGTCTGAGCACACTGTCCAATTTATTTTTCCTAGTAGATATTCTTGATTGAAAGTAACATAAACATATCGTTGTTAATTCAAAATGATCACATTTGTTCAGTGAATAAAAATGACCATAAAACGGCAGTCCAGTTAGGTCAGTGGTTGCAAGTGATGAATCAGGATGACTTTTATTAAATTTCCCTTTTGTCTCTTGTTTTTTGTCTATAGCCAGTAGTAACTACCTATAATATTCAGACTTTAGACTGTAAATTATATTATAGGAAACTTCCTACAGAGAAAAATTGAATTTCACAACTTCTACAGACATGAATTGAATGTTGAAATTTCTAAAACCAATTAATTCCAAATACTTAATGATATAGGATATTCATACACATGAGATTCTTAAATTTTTCCCCCTTTGGGTGTGGTACGTGTGTTCCGTACTTCTAGCTTAAGCTTTCATTGGATTCTAAGTCTAATGGTTTGCTAGTATTTTAAGTTGGTTGACATCAAATGTTATTGGTGTCTGAATGGGATATGAACCCAAGTCTCTAGTATTAGCAGTGACCACTATGGGGTCTTAAAAACTGAGGCAGTTAGCAACTTCATATTGTCTAATTTATAAATTTCTCTTTTTAAGATCTTTTCTTTTATTTTCTTCTTCTCCTTCCTTTTTTTTTGGCCTTTTGGTTCCTTTAACAATTGGAGACCTGAAATCCTGAGGACATAGCACATTTTTTTGTAGCTAACAAAAATTATTTTTTAAAATTATTTTTTATGATATCTAAATGAGCACGGCACTTTTACTTCAGCTTCTGGATAAACAGCTGGAACCAGTCAAGTTACCCTATATTATATGGACATGGGTATGAGTGTTTGGTGTGGGTGTATGTATAGGACTATAGGAGTCAGATCAACCTGATCCCCAACACTTAGGATTCAGGGACTCTGTTGAGAAGCGTCCAAAATTTGGATACAGATACTAAGATTCAGCTGAAATGACTCCAAATAAATTTCAAGAAGGCAAGTCAGAAGCTGAGCTCTCTTTTTGTTTGTCTTTGTTTCTTTTTTTAACCCAGATTTTTTTTTGGCTTGATTGCTTGCAATTTTTAGGTCTGAGAATATCTACCCTCTCTTTATAAAAACTATATCCTTTTTCGATTCATTACTTGCAAACTAATTACTTGCTATTTCTTTTCTCTTCTTTTTCCCCCTTGATCTTGAACTGTCTTGTCCAAGAGAACATAAAAAGGATCTGACACAAATCTTGAATCCATACACACGTTGTGTTGACATGGGTACTTTGGGGTTATTTAAAGTGTCTGTGTAACATAGAAGTTACCTAAACTGCACATGAGACTTGGTATCTGCTGCTTTGTGATTATTGATAACATGTAGTGCTGCATTGGGGAGTAGTAATTTGTGATTGCAGTAGTTATGTTGTTCCTTGCAGTTGGTCTATGGACGGTAATGATTATTTGAATTTCATAATTTTCTGTAATCAGCAACACCTAAGGTTGACGTGAAGACTCTTAATATACTTACTACACATTTTCTAAGTATGAATAGGAAAGTAAAAAATTTCTGATCTGTGTCTATGAGACAAAGGTCTCCAAATGCTATTATTGCTGTAAGAGAGTAGAGTACTTAGAACAAAATAACAGCTTTATGTTGAGAAAATGTGACTGAGATTGTGGAAGTCTTCAATGAACACATTTTCGCACTTCTGTCTGAAGAATGATTTAGATGATGGACCTTATAGTTCTTTTAAACACTTTGATGAACAGAAGATTCTTATGAATATTGGAATTAATGGATGAATGTTTTATAAGAGTTTGCTTGAAGGCCACATAGGAGGATTATGCTAGAAATTGCATCAGAATTACAAGTAGCTAGCTAGATGTACCACTAAACTTGGTTCGTTATTTTAATATTCGGAAAATCATGAGCATTCACCAATATGCCTAATCGTAGATGTGGTTTCTGAAAGAAAGATATGTAGTAGGATGTCACCAATCTCATCTGACACCTGAGTGCGGGTTGAGTGCCAAGAAGAAAACTTACGAAGTAAATCTTCCACATATGTGTCGCTCAAGCTAAGGTTGTGCACCAAGACTTATGCTTGAGTGCACATCGCGCTACGAGCCTAAGCTCTCGGGTTACAGGTGAAATAAACAATTCTTGAACCAACTCATATGCCTCGAATGAGCTTAGGACGAGCGTGAGCCGCGCATGTGCCTCGCATGAGTTTGGTACAAGCGAGAACCATGGTTTATTGCATCCCATTCCTCATGGGATGTGTCCCAATCTCTGTACCTCTTTCATCTTTTTATATTATAATATATCTCTCATTACTTATCAAAAAAAAGAGAATCATGGTTTATTGCATCGCAGGTGAAATTTTGTTTTTTTTTGCTCTAGTGGCATGAAATAGGGGGAGAAAGACCTTTTTCGCGTTTTTCTCTAGCATGCCGGCGAAATTTGGGAATCTCTTCCTTAGGTTGGAGAAATTTTGGGGAAATAGGGCAGCATGCCGAACAAATCTGGTGAAATTTCCCCAGATTGGGAAAATTGAGGAGAATTTATTTTCCCTAGATTGCCAACATGCCCCCGAAATTTTGCCAAAATCCGAAATTTAAAACCTTGGTTTACCGAACCGGCTGATACTGGTCTGTACCAAAATCGGTTGGTCCCGATTTGGTATTCCGGTCCAAGATTAGCCTTTTAATCAAATGAAAAAAAAACTTGGGTGGTATCGAGTTTGGACCTCCTGAGTTGGAATGAACCGGGTGGTACCATTTCGACTTAGGCAGTCCCAACTCGAGACCACCCGAGATCGTTATTCACACTTCTGCATTAAAAATTATTTTTTTAACTGTCAATATTGTGACACGTTGCAGCCAAATAGGTTTTGCCTACAAACTGTACCCTGCTTGGCCTGTGTGACGTAATAGTCACATAGGCCGACTTGACTAGTTGACTTGGATTTAAAAAAGAAAAGAAAAGATGGACGATAGAGAAGAGAGTGAGGAAAGAAGGGAGAGATCGAGCGAGACCAAGAGAGAGGGGGAGGAAGGGAGCGAGTGGGAGAGGGTGGAGAGAGAAGGGGTGGGAGGGAATGGGGGAGAAGGTAGAGGCTGGGAGTGACTTGTTGTTTGAAGGGTGACGATTGACCTGTTGATTGAAGGACAACGACTGACCTGTTGTTCTTGGAACTTCTCTTTTCTTTTTTCACAAATGTTTCTTCAAAACCCAAATAGAAACAAAATCCCACCTCTACTGAATATCATATAAGGTCATGATCTCTGCAAGCAGCTCGAATTGATCAAATGATATTTGAGTTATCTCTTCAGTTCAGATGGCAGCCGTGATGTGAAGTGATGATCAGAAACGTGTTGAAATCTGGAATCCAGATCCTTTAGTGGAGATGCACATAACTAGGGGTTGAGGGCTCCATCTGATTCGAGAATCTATCTCTTCCCTTAGAAAAAATAATGATTAATAAAACACAAAAATCCAATTCAAGGAACTATCCTGGTCCCACCCAAAAGGGCTAAAACAGATTTTTTTAGATTGGCCGGGACAGGCCGGTCTGGTTCTCGGTCTCGGTCTGGATAAGCATGGTGAGAACCTCATTCTTCATGAAATCTCCTTCTCGCATGTCAATAGCCGGGGCAGGCCAGTCTGGTCTCCTGCTCCAGCAGTTGTCAAGCGAGGGACGAGCCACTATCAAGCACAACTCCTAACTTGCTCGTTTGAATTTGATGCCGTTTGAAATATACACTTTGACTTGTTCTAAACACTCTAAACATACTTTTGCCATGGAACTAAGTCAACATAACTTGCTAAAACCTAACAACATCCTTATACTATCAAAAGAGAAACGAACAAAAAATAAAAATCACACTGCTTACTGATCAATATATATATATATATAAAATTCCACTGTTTCCAATTATCAGTCTATGATATACGGCCATAAATCAAACAGATCAAGCTTTTACATGATCTATATTGTTGATATTGTCTTCCATGGAAATTATACTTTCAAAATCGACATAAATAAGCATCACTCCTTTGCAATTCAGTAAAGATAGAATGTCTAGATGAAATGTTAGTCTTGATCATTGATCATATCTATAGACTTTAATTAGTTAAGCTCAATGCGGCATTCTTTTTGGAGGCCGTAAACCTTATCATAGTTTTTTATCTTTTTAACAAATAATCAGAGGTTAGCTTCTACACAGAAAAAAAGTGAAAAACAGGGTTTTGACTCTAAATACACCTAGAGGGGGGGGGGGGGGGTGAATAGGTGAAGCACAGCGGAATAAAAATTCTACTAATTAAAAACAGGTTCTTAATTAATAGGCATGCACAAGTCTATAACCAATCACACAAAATTACAAATAAAGTAAAGAGACAACACAAGTAATTTTGGTGACGAAGGGAAAACTCTATGAGAACTCTCACTAGAGAAAAACCCTCCGGGCTATGCAGGAGCCATCTAAAAGATCCAATATGAAAAGAAGACTTACAACCTGTAGTTCAGACGACTCAACATCCCTATGCTAGACTCTGCAACTCACAGACTTGAAAGTATCTGAGAAACTCCTCAGATTTGCTCCACAGCAATACTTCAGAACTCTGAAGATCTCTTCACACGATCACCCAAACGAACTCGCCTGGTATCCGTAGGAACTCCCACGAACAAACTCTCCAACCCGGAACTCCAAGGTCGAAAAGAAAGATGAAGAAAGGCTTTGATGGCTCAACAAAGGAGAAGGAAGAGGAGAAATAACTCTTGCTCTCACACACGAATTTAGGGTTTCTAAAAACCTCTTGAGTTACCCTATCAATAGTCTAGACACTCCTTATATAGATTAGGAGAAGGTAGAATCGGAATAGGAAACAAATCAGAAAAGATCGAAATTCTAAAACTGAAGTTTGTTAATGAACGTTCGAACGCTCAGCGAACGCGGCTCGAACGTTCAAGACAAAAACTCACTTTTCCTCTTCTCGTTCGAACGGTCAGAGAACGTGAGGCGAACGCTGCTCTCGGGTTTCTTTGTGGAACTCCATCGGTCGAACGGTCAGCAATCGTTCAGCGAACGCTGCTCTCTGGTTTCTCTGTGTGTCACCAACGGTCGAACGTTCAGAGAACGTTGGTCGAACGCTAGTCTCTATTTTCTCTTTGTAGCATGATCGTTCGAACGGCCAGCGAACGTTGATCAAACGTTGGGCATATCTTCTTCAATTTGACCCCGATGTTGACGCCGTTTGAACCATGTCTTCTTGGACTCAAACTAAACATTCTAAACACACTTAAAACACTTTCTCTTTGACACTGAATAAAGCCAAACTAAAATGTTAAACCTAACAAAAAGCAGAATATTAATTTGCATCATTTACTAGGTAATGGATCATTGACAGGGTGGGCAACAAAATGCAACATATAGCTATTACTGAAAGGGCTAATGCACCTGTATTCCCTTAGATAATGTGAAGTGACTCATAAACCAGTGGCATAATCTAGACTCCAGGTTTCAGTTTAGTTTTCTCCAACAAATCTGCTTCTGTCTTGCGGTTTCCATCACCAATGACAAAAATTTCACTAAAAAAAAATTACCAGTGGCAAAAATGAGCTGGTTATATCCTTGGAAATTGTTGTGGCATGTGACAAGAGTGGACTTTTGAAATTTCCAAGATAATGATCTTTCTCTTTGATTGAGATAACCAAGGAAGCTCTAGAATGAATTATTCTCTGCTCTTTATTTTCTTTTGTATGTGTGTGTGTTCTTGAGTGATTACTCCTTTATTTTTGAATCCTTCATTTCAGCTGATTTGATTATTTTCAAATGTGCTCAAGCTGCATAAAGTAATAACTAGTGTTATTGGTTTCCTGATAAAAACTCTTGGGCAGATATTTCAAATTATCAACAAAAATTGATGGCTTATAACCTTTCTGCTTTCTTAACCTATTCCTTTCTACTGTTTCACATTTTTTTTCTATTGGTGTTATGGATGATACTTTTTGGAATTGGATGTGTCACTTTTAAAACATTTTGGGTGTCCTGGTGTGGGGAGCATGGATCACAATGGCTGGAGAACCATTTGATTGAGAATTGTGGTGTGTGGGATCATAATCTCGTGTCTTTCCTTCAGGCTAGACTTTAAGACCTTAAGTGTCTGCGAATCTTATTTGGTTTGATCTTGTTAGTGTTACTTATTTGGTTTAAGTATTCAAGCCAGTGTATTCTAATTTAGATGTCACGTGGAAAAGTTTAGCCAAAAAATACGAATATGGTCTTATCTATGACCTCTTTTGGAACTTAGTTGCATTTTATTTCATTAAGGGTCATACTTGGTTGTCATAGGTAGTTCAGGAAGTAGATTTTTCTTGAATTATGGTATTAAGAAGGTGGGATGATTTCAAGAAGTCACTGTTAGAATTGGGAATATAGATTTTTCTATGGCCCTAATCTGTATCTGAAAAGTTCTGCCTAAAAGACTAAAAGGATCAGCCACCCAGCTAACATTGTGCTACTAAATTGATTATTTTTATGAATTGAATTTGATATTGTAGTTGAGTTTTTTCCCTCGTTGTTATGTGAGATTTCAGTTGTCACCCAATCTTACTTGAACAAGTCCTTTGGTTAACCTTTAAGGTTAATTCTGCTCTCATGTAATTCGTGATAATTCTAACCGTTTCTTGAAAACTGTTTGTGAAAATGGATTATATTTTTTTTGTTATGAAGTGCAAGTGTTTATTTGGAGTTATCCTAGAATGTACCCTTGCATTTATAGCTCCAATAATTTCTATTTCAAAATCTTTTTGCACTGCACCGTGTATGATAGATCCCCAATTTAATCTCCTTTATAACAATAATAATCCAAGTGAAATGTTACCACTTGATAAAAAAGACCATAGCCTGATGTTGGTCTTAACAAAGTAAGGTCCTTGTGTTTGGGGTGGGGGGGAGGCGGTTTATCCAGACTGGACCTAACCATTAATGGTTTTCATCTTATATTGTACATACCTTATTATAATGCTTCAATTATATGATTATGATGAGTATATAATAGTTGTCAACATCTTATACTTTAGTTGAGAACTATTCCAGTTCAATTGTATGTGCAAACATGATGAGTTAAAAACCTTGTGTGAGTGTGTGTGTTTATATATACATGCACTACATATAATGGGAAGCTGTACCTTGGAGAATGTGCGAGACAATTTTTTTTCCTCCAAAAACAACCTTATATTGCCCTATTACCATATATTTTTGTTGGGGTAACTTTGTCTTTTTTGTTATTCACTTTCCAAGAGACACCCTTTAACAAATTTTAAGCCCTTAGATGTCTAAAATAATTACTCATATCCCCTTTTCCATCCCCTTTTCAATTGTATACATCTGTTACTGCGTATGCCACCGCTACTCTCTGTCTGTCTGTGTTTGTGTATATCAATATATATGTATGTTTGTACGTACATATGTATGTATGTGGTGTGTGTTTTTGTATACATTTAGATGAACGTATATGTTTGTATGCATGTGTATATTTCTCTTTTTATCTTCCTCTTTGGCATTTCATGTTTCCTATTCAATGGAAATAGGTTTTCATTTGGTGCTTATTTCATTGACATATTCTTATCTCCCAATTGATTTTTTGCTGAATTGTATGATACAGATACAAAGCATGGATATGAGGTGCAGCTTGCTGAAGATGAAAGTTAATTTTTAGATTGTTTGGTCATCAATCGTGCAAGTTTGGATTGGATAAATCTATGCGTCACAGCTTTAGCTTCCTTTTTTGCTCGCAGCAGCAGATGTAACTTGATTCCTTTAATGGGCAACTTGGACAAAGAACAGATTGATCCTTGTGCTTGAAGAGAAGCTTGTTTGATTCAGTTTTTTTTTCTCTTACCTCTTTCTGTTTTCCTTGTTTTGAAATTAAGTGGCATAGGAGCAAAGGAATTTTCTCATAGTACAGGTAATTCAGGAAGTTTGTGAATATAGAATCCCTTAGGTTTTTTTGACATTTGTGTTGTGTGTAAATGATATATATATATATGCTTTTCTTGTGTTATTATTCTTAATCATTCTTCCTGTTTATGAAAGTAAATGCAGCTTTAATGAAATATGTACTATTATACCTGACTATCTGGTGCAGGATCTACCAGCATTGACATACAAGGCTAACAAATATTTTATTGGGGTAAGAGTTTTTTACTTTGTAACCAACCAATCTGTTTATCTAATTCGAGAAACAAGTCACAATGTGAAACTGCCTATTGAATATATTTATGAAAAACCAGAGTACCGGTTAAAATAGAAGAAGCTGTTAGATTTGTTGACATATTTATGAAGTAATATTATTTATGAAGTAATATATTTAGACACACTTTAAAGTTGATGCTTTTAACAAAAACGTCTAAAAAGGGGGGAAAAATACTATGAACTGGAAAGCCAAATCTACTTCTATAGGTGAAGAAAAGAATTGTGCATGGGCTTATGATTATGCAGGGACCTGCAAGAGCTGTAAACAGTGAATGCGAACGACTTCCAAATCTCTATAAGTGAGGCTGTTGACTTCGAAATGTCTCATTTGAAGGTGGGGTACACGGGGTTGTTGTGGAGTCTCCCTTATTTACGATGTCCAAGACTTCTATGAAAGGCATAAGGCTTTGCTATCGCATTCGAGTGGCTTTATTGGGCCTGCCGGTAGTGTTTTGATGTTTTTTCTGGTTGTGGATCATGAGTGTTATGGTCGGTTTTTGTTTCTTTCTGTGGTTGGATAATCTTGGTGCAGAGTTGTCATGCTCAACTACCATCTCCTATGTTTCTTTGTGTAGAAGAGATCCGGTTCATCATCCACTTTTTATCACGTCGCCGTTGTCAATGTTTTCCTCCCGTCTGTCAGGAACTGTTTCTTTAATCCGCTTAGGTGCAGACCCATTATTAGAATCTACCGCTGGTTTTTAGCCGGTTCTTATGGCTCTTGCTACAGATCTGACCTTTTTTAATTGAGACGTAGTCGATCTGGTTGGTGAAATGATGGTTATGTTCTTAAGTTTCTTGATATTTTAATGGTCCTATTGTATATTCCGGCAGGTTGATCGTGACTCTGTAATTTTGGTTTTCGTTAATGGATATATATAGGCTTGGCTTTTATCAAAAACAAAGGAGTGGCTTTAGCTTGTTTTAAGCCCACTTGCAACAAAACTACTTAAACGTAATCCAAACTCACGAAATAACAATAAAATGTCCTCTATGGTGTAGGATATTGAGCTAAAGAAAGACACATCTCAGATAAAGAGCAAATCTGCCACATCAGATAAACAGGAGGAGATTCTAGAAAGGGAATAATAATCAGTTACTCCGTGATGTAACAAACTCTGTGATGCAACAAACTCTGTGATGTAACAAACAGATGCTCTGTTCTGTTACAACTTGTAGTATAAAATACTGGTCATTGTAATATAGTTCGATCAAGAGAGAAAGGGTTTTTCATTAAGAAACTCTCTGAGTTCTAACATGGTATCAAAGCCATCAGACTCATCTTCATCTTGATCCTTCACCATGACAGACACTGTCTCAAACCCCACGATGACAAACACTGTCTCAACCTCTTCGTCATCACCCATCTCTTCCGTAACTTCTGCTTTCTCACATATTGTGACCATTAAACTAAACTCAGACAACTATCTGTTATGGCGAGTTTAGATCTCCACATATCTCCGTGGCCAGTGTAAAACCCCGACCCGGATTATATCTTAATTATCTAAAGTGTGATTGTTAGACTAATTAAGTGCTTGTATTATGAAGATGAGGTAGATGTAGATTATTCTTGAGGATTTAGAGGAATCAATTGAACGATATGAAAGTTATTAAGGTAAGTTTAATTAATGCTATTTCTCAATTCCAATTGTTTAAGATACTCTCCAATTAGCTTTAATGAATTGGAAATCAAATTCTGAAAAGTTGGACTTATGGGTACCTAGAGTAATTCCCAAGTATACCCATGGTACCCCAAAATATACCCAAGGTACCCTCCCAAATACCACTAAAGTACCTCTTGTATTACCCAAGGTACTCCCATTGTATACCCAAAGTACATCCATGTACTACTCAAGGTACCATCTAAGTATACCTAGAGTACACCTAAGTATTTCCCAAAGTACCGCTCAAAATGCCTAGGGTACACCCATGTATTACCCAAAGTACCCAAATGTATTACTCAAAGTATATCCAAGTGTTACCCAAAGTACCACTCAAGTATACCTAAAGTATCCCCTAATTATCCCTAAGGTACCCTCTTATATTGCCCAAGGTACCTCGCTCACATTTCCTAAGGTACCCCATTTATATCCCTAAGGTACCCTCTTATATTGCCCAAGGTACCTCTCAAGTGTACCTTAAGTATCTCCCAAGATGCCCAAATAACCTCTTAAGTATACCCCAGGTACCCCACTTTTATACCCAAGGTACACCCAAGTATTACCCAAGGTACCATCCAAGTGTTACTTAAAGTACCCCCCAGTTATACCTAAGGTACCCCGCTTGTATCCCTAAGGTACCCTACCTTAATTGCCTAAGGCACCCCTGTGTTCATCTAAGGTATCCCCTTGTGTTTGCCTATAGGTACTGTAGACACCTGATTTTTGCACCCCCAAAATAAAGAAAAATAAAAAGTCAAACTAAAAGTCAAACCCTGAGGGGGTCAAAAATTGACTTTTTGATTCAAGTGAATTTGGCCATCAAACTTCATCTCATTGAAAAGAGCATTTCGACACGATTCTAACGCAACCGAATTTGCTGGAATCGGAGTCCAGATGGAAAAGATATGAGCTGGTCAAACTTTTGGGGAGCGAAAAGTTGACTTTTTGCTCGACCCCAATTCAGCTGCCAAACTTGACCCCAGTGGACAAGTGGTTCCGAGCCGATTCCAACGACACTAAGTTTGTTGAAATCAGACACCAGATGAAGAAGTTATGAGCAGTTGAAGTTTCAGAAAAACTGCCCATGTGGCAAAAAAGGCAGCAAAAATGGAATAAACCAATAAAATAAATAAGATAAATGTGTTTAAATAATATTTTAATAAATAGAATCTCGCTTTTTAATAAAATAATCGAAAAATTGAATAAAAATCTTGCAAAAAACCAAATTGAATAAAGGTTTGAAATCCAAACATTTTAAAAACGTGCTGGACCGTATTTTAATTACAGGCAGGGCATGCCCGTATTTAAAATACGGGCAAGATTCTCTAAGCAGACACGCGTCGCTGTACGGCGGGACACGCGTCCCGTACGGCCGAATCTGCGATAATTGCAAATATTCGTTTTTTGCCCGTACTTGAATTACGGGCAAGGCACGCCCGTACTTCAACTACGAGCACGGGATTTTTGCCTATAAATAGAGAGGCCACCCCCCTTCATTAAAAAAAAGTCAAGCTTCCAGGCCTCCACTCTCTCTCCCTCCTGATACACACCACGGCCAAACCATGCCAAATTGCTGCCACCCTCAACCCCAAAACATCATAATACCCAAAGTACCCTTATAGGCCTAAAACTCCTCATCCTTTGCCTCCATGCATGAGCTACCCTCTCCACCTCTTTCCACTTCATTCTCATAAAATTGGGAGGACGCGGAAGCGCTGCCGGAATCAATAGAGAAGCATTACATCACCAAATCCAAGGAGTACTAGTGGGGTAACCTTTATATTAACTTATGTTTAATATATGGATCATTTCATTTAAGTGTTTTTTTTTTATTACTATGCTACTGACCCATTGGCTCCAATGTTTGTTGAAGAACCATCCCATGCAAATAAGCATTGTCTTACGGAGTGAAAAGGAGATGGAATCATAAAACTAATAAAAGAAGAAAAAACCTTGGTTAATTGGTTGAGCTTATAAGTGTAAGAGGTATTCGTCCTCTTTAATTTTTCTATGTAATCCCATATCCATTACCCTTTCTTTTACCCCATGATCAGAAGATGACATGGTCCAAGAAATGGAATTTACTTCCATTATCAAGCACCAACAAAAGGGAATTTGAAGATGGTGAATGAGGCAAGTATGCTATGAACAGAAAGCACTGGAATCACTACAGAAGCCATTGGAGGTCCCAAGAAGGCCACGGAACAGATCCTGAAAAGAATCAGTTGCAAAAGTGCAAAAGAGGTTGCACCCGTAAACTCAGGCCGGTCCGGGCGGGACCGTATTTTCTTCACGGACAGAAGAGACCGTAGTCAATTCACGGTCAGGTTGGACCGTAGAAAAAACACGGGCAATTGTAAAATAATGTGAAAATTGTAATTCCTTGGTTCGGTTGGACCTGATACGGTCTAAGCCGGTTTGAACCATTCCCTTAAACCATTTTGGGCTTTCTTAAGCCCATTTTTAGACTTTGGGCCTGGATAGGCCCATCAAGACCCCTTTTTGGCCCACTTGTGGGGCCCATCTCAGACCGGCCCATACCAGGCCTGTTTTCAGTAAACAGGCCCAGGCCCTTTGACCCTTGGCTAATGGGCCCATTCCAAGCCCACTAAGCCCAAACTAAATTGTAAATATATAAAACTTAATAAAATAACCAAACGGGTTACCCAATAACCCAACTGGGCCCAAGGCCCAACCATGGCAACCCACGGGTCTTCCAACGGGACCCGGGTCTGACCCACTTCATATAAATAAGAAAGATAAAATCAAAGTAAAAGGGACCCACACCTTCAGAGGGCCCCGCCAGACTCAACAAGGTAGCATGCTGGTATAGGAAGGGTGAACTTGACTCAAAAAACCAGGGAGACCCGAGGGACCCGTCAAACCGACGGGGCAGGCCGGGGTGTCTTAGGGCTTCCCCGGACGTAACCGAGGACTTAGCTAGATCTCTAAATAAGCCGCAGACCAGACTTAGACCCGGATAGGGCAAAACCGTGTCTGCCTGCACTCTCAGGCAGTGGCGACTCCGAATGTCCCGAGGCACGCACCAAAGGTGCGCCCGGTGTGCGATCTAGGCTAGGTTTAGGTGCGCACAGGTACCCCTGTGTTTACCTAAGGTATCCCCTTGCATTGCCTAAGGTACCTCACATGTATACCTAAAGTACCCCCTTATATTACCTAAGGCACCTCACTCATATTGGCTAAGGTACCCCCCTGTTTTATCTAAGGTACCCCATTTGAATACCTAAAGTACCCCCTAATTATACCTAAGATACCTCATTGGTATTGCCTAAGGTACCTCTTTATTTTAACTAAGGTACCCTACTATCTTACTTGAAGTACCCCTTGTTTAGCTAAGGTACATTCCCTTATACAGCTAAAGGTACCCCATTTATATAACTAAAGTACCTCCAACATACCTAAGGTACATCCCCTATATTACCTAGGGTACACCCCTTGAATTTCCTAAAGGTACTCCACTCACATAAGTAAGGTACCCCCACTATTTTACCTAGGGTACACCCCCTATATAGCCAAAGTACCCCCTTTGTCTCACTAAAGTAACCCCTATATAAGTAAGGTAACCCCCACTATTTTCCCTAAGGTATAGCCCCTTATATAGCTAAGGTACCCCCTCTTGTAGCTAAGGTACACCCATTCTATAACTTAGGTAACCCTCTTATATTATTAAGGTACACCCCTCATGTTACCAAGGGTACACCTCCTTGTATTTCCTAAAGGTACCCCCTGTATAACTAAAGTACACCCCTCAATAATCAAGGTACCCCTCCTCAATATAACTGAGGTACACCCTCCTAAGCTTATTCAAAGTTTACCCCTTAGAATGACTAAGGTAAATCCCTTGAAACATCAAGGTACCTCCTCAAATAACTAAAGTACCCCTCATATAACTGAGGTACCCTTCTGTGTTAGCTGAGGTACACCTCCCACGCATCCCTAAAGCATACCTTTTGAAGTGGCTAAGGCAAACACCCCATTTAACACTAAGGTACCCCACTTAATACCAAGGTACCCCACTCGAATAACACTAAGGTACCCCTAATATGCCTTAGGTACACCCTAGGGTTTAGTTGAATAAAAGCTTTGCTTAGGGGTAGATTTGAAAGACCAAAAACTTGGGCATATAAAAGGATGCCCTAATTTCTAATTAAGGGTTTGAAAACCCATTTCTCTTGTCTTGGACGTATAGAACAAAAGAGAGAGTTGTGGGAGCTTGCTTCAAAGCTTCAAGGAGAAGGAGAAGAAGAGGAGAGCTAGGAGAGGAGGTTGCTTCTCCATTAACATGTAAGTAGCAAACCCTTCCAAACAAAATGAATTACCAAAATTCGTATTCTCTCTCTAGGGTTTGAGTTATTTGAAGAAATGATCTTGCATGTTGCTATTTGTTTCTAAAATTCGTAGGTTTTGAATGTATAATGCTTTTGCTTAGTTTCCTAATGATTTGCCATGGATTTACAACTCTATTGATCCTATTTTATATTAGGGTTTGAGATTTGTGTCTTGAATGGGGTTTCATGCGTTTGACTTGTGCTCATGTAGATTTGAGATAAATCTTTGTTTCAGAAGATGTTTTTAAGTGTGTTGGGATGTTTTGTGATCACCTACTTTGATGTTGGAAAGGTTGTAAAGGATTTACATGAGTTTTGTGTTGAAATTAGTCAAAATACTCAAAATCCCGACCCTGCGATTAATCCTGAAAGTTGGCGATTAATCCTGAGCCAAACCCCTAAAACAGGTCTCTGTTATCTTAAATCGCGAAACAGGATTAATCGCCCAGGGCTAATCGCGACCTTAGCGCGCGAACGTCAAACTGTAGCGCGCGCGCGTCGACCCTGTTTTAAGCCTGAGCGCGCGAACCTTTAACCTGAACGCCCAAACTTTGAGCTAATCGCCCCTGGGCGATCAATCCAGGGGCTAATCGTGGACCCTGTTTCTTGAGTTGTTCATCCTGTTTCTCCTCAACCCTCTTCCAAACAACCTAAGCCTCTCGCATAGCACCCTTATTACATGAAAGACAAAGACATTTAAGTAAATGTCCTGTGTATTTATTGCTCCATTTACTTAAGTCTTTACATGTAAATAAGGTTTTACCCCCCATTTGGAACCAATAAAAATACTCTCAAGGCCCAATTCCCAACCAATAAAAAGTCAACTTTTCAGTTTATGCCTAAATTTCTAGTTTTCCCGATTTTCAAATAAGACCACTTTTTGAGTTTGATATCCAAATGAGTGATTCAGAAGCCCAGAAAATTCTAGATGATTTGTATACCCTCCAATAGACTACAACCAGAAAATGAGCCCCAAACTCCTTGTAGATTTGTCTAGAAAAATTCGACACCGAAAAGTCAACGTTTTCAACCAGATTTAGAATATTTTTGAGGTCTAAAACTTTTTGTCTCGGAATCCATTGAATTTTGGTATGGTGACTTATTTGGGATTTTTAAGATCAACCCAATCATTAAAAATGTGTTTTGTGGATTTTATGACCTTCGTTTTGATTTGGCTTGGATTTATGAAAGCAATGTTGAAAAACCCTTATACGATTTGGCAAGGTTTTGGCCTATGGTTTTATTGGCAGTGGATGGGGAATTCCACTTGCCCTTGGTATGGACTGGTAGTGGATGGGGAATTCCACTTAGTCCCGGTTGATTCAATAGTGGATGGGGAATTCCACTTGGCCTTGGTTGATTTAATAGTGGATGGGGAATTCCACTTGGCTTTGGTTTAAGCACTGGTTTTACTCTTGGAATTGAATGGTTTGTTTTGATTGACGAGTCGTCTAATTGGACGTTGTTCTTGGTGTGGATCCACAGTGAGTCTAATTAGTGTGTTGGTATTGGCTTGTTAGCTTTAATTGCCTTATCCATATAGCATTCCACTGTGGGGAATCAGTGAGGCCTTCTCGGGGAACAGAGGGCTGCGGCAACCCCCCGTCGAGGGGAACCGGCGGGAGTCCTTGCGATTCATCGAGCAGTGGGTGGGGAATCCCACTTAGTCTGGATCCTTGGTTAGGTTGACTACTTGCCAGCCCATACATGGGTACTCCGCTTGCTGAGATGTCCCTAGCTAGGCTTCTCTCTGTAAGTCGTGTAGGTGGCAATGGATACTGGTCATTAATCTAATTTACAGACATGCTAACCACGAGTCCTAACAAGACATGTTTACAGTATTTGATCGTATTTGTTGATTTGATTGAGATATTTGAATTGGAATTTCTTTTATATCCGATTGAACTGTTTTGGTTTGCATTTAGTACTATATAATTGTGAATATCATCATGATGTTATAAAAACTGCATAAACTGTTTCTCTACATGCATGTTTGCTGCTTACTGGGACTTTAAGTCTCACGCGTGTTTTGTTTTACCGGATTTGTTTTCAGATCCACTTGGTGAGCCGCGTACCGGGGCAGTTATTGAGGGTGAGCTTGAGTAAAGGCTAGAGGGCTACCATTTCTACCCGTAGTAGGGTTCTTATTATGATGATGTATTTTGTCTTGGGAATTGTATATGGGATGTAAATATTATCTTTGGACCTATACTCTTGGAAGAATCTTTTGTACTTATCTGTATATTTTGGGAAGATCATTGTGAATGGTTAGTTGCCTTAGTTGTATTTTGTATGCACAGATATTATGTTTTGGAGATTATAGTACAGATGATCTTTTGATTATATGGAAAATTTTTATTCCATGCTTCTTTAGTCATGCACTCTGATAATTACATTGTAATTGCCCAGGAAATTGTGTTTATCAGGTTCTATTGGGCCCATAAGTAGGTCTCGGGTACGGGTTGGTGCTGTGATAGGGCAGACCCGGATCTGGGGTGCTACAGCCAGGATCTGTACACTTATGTTGATGGTAGTCTTCCAGCTCCATCTCAGTTCATCCCTTCCACCTCCAATGGTCCTCCTATACCCAATCCAGAATACCATACATGGAGAAGAACAGATCAATTAGTTCTGAGCATATTGTTCTCATCACTCTCAGAATCCATCATTGGTCATGTTCTCTCGGCCACATCTTCTCACTCTCTATGGATCTCTCTTGAAGCTATGTTCACATCACATTCTCAAGCTAAGGAGTTTCAGATTCGTTTTCAACTTACCAACTTATCAAAGGCCGAGCAGTCTATATCAGATTTTTTTGGTAAGGTCAGAGCTCTAGCAGACACCTTGGCTGCCACAGGAAATCCATTGCCTGATAAGGAACTTGTGACCTACATTCTCAATGGATTGGGTTCCTCTTATGAATCCTTTGTTACGTCAATTACCACTAGAACAGACCCCATCTCTTCCCATGAGTTGTACCGCTTGCTCCTTCTTCATGAGAGTAGAATCTCTCATATCTCACGCAACTCTACAGTTGCATATGAACCTTCTGCTAATCTTACTTCTAGAGGCTCTCATGATCAACGGGGTCGTGGTTACTATCGTGGTGGCCACCAAGGGCGAGGTAGAGGCCGATCTATTCAGTTCAACAGTGGTCGAGGTGGTGGACGTTTTTCTCAATTTGGTTCTTCTCAGCAGCAATACAATGCTTATCGTCCCACCTGTCAAGTTTGTGGCAAGACAGGTCGTGTTGCCTTGCAATGTCATCATCGTTTTGATCACTCATATCAATCTGAAGCTCCAAGGTCTTTCTCTGCCAATTACACAGCACCCAGCTCCCATTCAAACTCTACTTGGTACCCTGATTCAGCAGCTACACATCATGTTACAAATGATCTCAGCAACTTGAACATTTCATCAGAACAATATCATGGAGGTGAGAGTCTTCGGGTTGGTAATGGTTCTGGGCTACCCATACAAAACATTGGTGAATCTTCTCTTCCATCACACTCTACTTCATTTCGTCTTCGTAATCTTCTTCATGTTCCTACAATTACTAAAAACTTAGTTTCTGTCCTTCAATTCTGTATAGATAATCATTGTTTCTTTGAATTTCATGCAACTCATTTCTCTGTGAAGGATTCAACGACGGGGAAACTCCTCCTCACTGGTCCAACTAGTGATGGTTTATATGTTTTTCCATCTACTCTGTTCTCATCCTTGCCTTCAGCTCATCTTGGTGAAAGAACTACTTCAGCTCAGTGGCATTACAGACTTCGGCATCCTTCTCTACAGCTTGTCTCTCGTGTGTTACGTGCCAACCGCTTGCTGGTTTCTACAAATGATCCTCCATTTTTCTGCTCATCTTGCCCTCTTGCAAAGAGTCGACAACTTCCATTTCCTAACAGCTCAACTAAGCCTACTGGGCCTTTACATTTAGTTTGTACTGATGTCTGGGGACCATCCCCTTATGTTTCTAGAAATGGATTCCGGTATTATATTTCTTTTATGGATTATTATACCAGATTCACTTGGTTCTTCCCTTTGAGGCTCAAGTCTGATGCTGTTAATGCATTTAACATTTTTCTTCCCCTTGTGGAACGGTTGTTTAATTCCAAACTTATTAACTTACAAACAGATGGTGGTGGTGAATTTCAACCCATCTCTAACATTTGCACTAAACTTGGGATTACTCACCGTCTCTCTTGTCCACACACTCATCAGCAAAATGGCCTTATTGAACGTAAACACAGACATATTGTTGAGACTGGCCTAGCTCTCCTTGCACATGCATCACTTCCTTTTAAATTTTGGGCTGATGCCTTTGAAACTGCAGTTTTTCTTATTAATCGTTTACCCACCCCTGTTCTTAAAAATCAATCACCCTATTCCCTTGTGTATCATCAACCTCCTGATTATTCCCTTTTAAAAGTCTTTGGCTGTGAATGTTGGCCCAATCTGCGTCCATATAATAATCATAAGATTGATTTTCGGTCCACTTCCTGTCTCTTTCTTGGTTATAGTAATAGTCACAAAGGTTACAAATGCTTAGATCTTCAAAATAACAAATTCTATATTTCTCGTAATGCAATTTTCAATGAGTTATCCTTCCCATTTGTTACTGCCAAGCCCAGATCCTCTTCTTCTAAGCTCACTCCAGACATAGCCTCTCTTCCAATCTTTCCCACATCCATCCTTGGGCCTGGCCCAGCCTCCACTCATGGTCCATTACCTTCTAACCCCAATCCATCTTCTTCTATCTCTCCTTCCAGTATCTCCCCAACGACTCAATCCTCTCCTGGCCAATCTTCTTCTGACCACACTTCCTCTTCTTCCTCCTTGCCTTCACATATTTCTTCCACAGTCCCATCTTCTACTTCTCATCATTTGATTCCTCCTAGATCTCCAATCATCACTTGTGCTCAAACCAATTCCTCTCGTCCCAAAATCTTCACTGATGGAACCATTCCTTACCCCCTTCCTCATTGTCTCACTTCCACAATTACTTTTCCTGATGAACCTTCAAGTTTTACTATTGCGTCACGTTTTCCAGAGTGGTGTGCTGCTATGTCTCGCGAGTACTCAGCCTTGATTGATACCAATACCTGGTCTCTTGTTCCTGCACCTCCATCCTCTAATATTGTTGGCTGTAGGTGGATTTTCAGGACCAAATTCAAGGCTGACGGTTCTATTGACAGGCGCAAGGCACGTCTTGTTGCGAAAGGCTTTCATCAACAATCAGGTGTTGATTATAATGAGACTTTTAGCCCTGTTGTTAAACCATCTACCATACGTCTTGTGCTTTCAATTGCTGTTGCACATCATTGGCCTCTTAGACAGATTGACATTCAAAATGCCTTCCTCCATGGCTTCCTCAATGATACTGTATACATGCAGCAGCCACAGGGATTCATTGATTCTGCTCATCCTGATTATGTATGCAAGCTCCACAAAGCAATATATGGCCTAAAACAAGCCCCAAGAGCGTGGTTCTCTCAGCTAAGTACCTGGCTAATCAGCTATGGTTTTAATGCATCAAAAACTGATCCTTCTCTATTCATTCTCAGTCAAGGATCTCTGCGTTTATATGTTTTGGTATATGTCGACGACATGGTTATCACATCGTCTGATCCTGCTGCAGTGGACTCTCTCATTCATGACTTGGGCTCTGTTTTTCCAGTTTCTTATTTGGGCAAGTTAAACTTTTTCCTTGGCATTGAAGTTGATTATACTAAGGATGGCATTCTTTTGTCTCAGCGGAAATATATAAAGGATCTTCTTCAGCGTTCTAATATGTTACATGCTAATCCTATCTCTAGTCCTATGTTTGCCTCATTGAAGTTATCAAAGTTTGACTCTCCTGATTTTGGTGATCCATCCTTATTTCGGAGCATTGTTGGAGGTCTTCAATATCTCTCTCTCATAAGGCCTGATATATCCTTTGCTGTTAATAAAGCATGTCAGTTCATGCATTCTCCCAAATTGTCTCATTGGACTGCTGTGAAGCGTATACTCAGGTAACTCTCTTCGTATCTCTTTCTGCAGTGCCAAAGACCAACTTGCTGATCCATTCACTAAGCCCTTAGTTTCTGATTGCTTTGCTCTTCTTCGAACGAGTCTCACTGTGCTTGACACCCCACTGGACTCGCGGGGGCGTATTCAGCTAAAGAAAGACACATCTCAGATAAAGAGCAAATCTGCCACATCAGATAAACAGGAGGAGATTCTAGAAAGGGAATAATAATCAGTTACTCCGTGATGTAACAAACTCTGTGATGCAACAAACTCTGTGATGTAACAAACAGATGCTCTGTTCTGTTACAACTTGTAGTATAAAATACTAGTCATTGTAATACAGTTCGATCAAGAGAGAAAGGGTTTTTCATTAAGAAACTCTCTGAGTTCTAACATAGGAGATGTTTCACTCACCGAGCCGACTCACGAGTGAATGAGAACAAGAGAGAGATCACGAGTGAAGGAGAAGCTGATAGCTTTTACCCGACGCTTACGCGGGAATCTAGTGTGGTATTTGGACGGTGATTTTGAATTTTTCTTTTTAACCCGTTCGATTTCGATCCCAACGTCTCCTCGCTCTATTTCTCGCAAACACAAGGAGGAGATAGAAGCGAGGAAATCCACAGTTCGAACGTGTAAAACCGCTTTGGAAGACCTTCATCTCACCCGCCCTTCCGCTGCCGATCGTCGGCAAGATCAGACTTCCGCCAGGTATGGAATACCGCTGAGATTCCGAAATCTTCGTCGTTTGTTGTTGTTCTTCATTTTATTCGAGCAGTAATTTACTCTTTCTTTTTGTTTGAAGAAGCTGATATATTTATTGCTGATTCAGTTGGCTCCGCTTAGGGATATTTAATCAGAAGTTTTGATTGGTTTTATTTATTGCTTTGATTAGGTTTAAGCTTGAATGAGTATTTTTTCGATTTCGGTTAGGGTCTCCGAATCTAAGATCTGGGTTGGGGTTGGTTTTAATGGTTTACTTCCCTTCGAGGTGGTGTTGGTGACGGTTGCGGTAGTGGGTCTCCAACTCCGGATTTCTGATTCGCTGAGTTAGGCTTCTTATCTCAGATCTTATAAAATTGCGATCAGGGCTTCCTTATTTATGCCGATAACGGTGATTGACAGTTCTCATATTCTCGATGAATTTCTCAGACAAAGTCGAAGATAATGAATGACTCTCTTCAATTTATTGCCTAAATTGAATCTTTCCAGTCTTTTTCACATGGGACCTTCTTTTCTGTTATTAGCCTTTGAAAATCTTGATTTTCTTGTAAATTTATTAATAGTGCACTAAGGCTGAGAAATTCATTCGGGAATTCCTGTTGCAATCTTGGAATATGTTCATCACTTTACTTTTCCTTTGCAACTGAGATGATAGAATTTGGATGTAGATGCAAATTGTGATGGGAAGGACTTGTATGTAAACCTGAAGCTGCTCTTGCCACTAGAAGAAGTTTATGTATCTCAAAGCATGAGTCTTTTGAACCTACTCTTTTTATTGCATACCCTGATCAAAGCCCAAAAAAGGAAAGGAGGATTTTGTGTTATAGCTGGTCCTCATTCGCAAGCTTGAAAAACTTTTAGAATAATGTAATTCCACAGAGGTAATGAGTCTTGCAGAATCTTTGGATATGATGTGAATCTGTACAAAATAAGATGTTTGCTATGACTGCTAAAAATTTTAAGTCACTATTGTCCAATATATCTTTGCCTTCTTTTCATAAAATAAGTAAACAAGAGTTTTGTAGTCTTTGTTGACAAGGTTTGAGTCTGCACTTTTTACAGAGAAAGGTTAGTAGCTTCACTTTTCAGTGTCAGCAATCTAATGTCTATAGCAGAGCTACAATGATAATCTCATTGGAAAGGTAGGATGGGCCTGTGTTGAATGCCTTGCACCATCATCCTAGATAGGTGTTGTCATCAAAATGGAGGTGGTATAGAAGATATGGGGCCATATTGTTTTCATTTTTGTTTAGAAGCACCCTCACTACCTCTCCGTTTTGCTGATCATGTTTCCTTCGTTATTGTAGTCAATCATCTCTTACAACAATGTTTCCTCCTCTCTCTCTCTCTCTCTCTCTCTCTATATTCCCTTCTTTTCCTGATATTGCTATCGTAAGGGTCAGTAGGGAAATTAGTTCTTGAACATTTTATGTCACTTCCTTCATGGCCCTATTCTTGTAACACTCCACTTTTCTGTGGGGTTGTGAGGAATGGTTGCCTCAAAGAGTGTATTGCTTCAGATGTTTCAAATAAGTCATGGTTTATTCTGTCTATTTATTTGACTTGTACTTTTGAAATTCTCATCCATCTTTTTATAAAGAGCTTTTAACAAGTTTATAACAGTTAAAAGCTTGAACTACTTTTGAAATTTTCACAGCTTCAAAATGCAGAGTGAGATCATTAAAGAAGGGGAACAACATTTCCAAATTCGAAGACTGCAGATCTCTGACAAAAGCAAGGGCTTCATAGAACTGCTTCAGCAACTGAGTGTCTGTGATTCCGTTTCTGACGAGGAGTTTAGAGCACGGTTTCAGGAGCTGAGTTCATATGGTGACGACCATGTTATCTGTGTCATTGAAGATAATAAATCAGGAAAAATAGTTGCAACTGGTAGCATCTTTGTGGAGAAGAAATTCTTGCGGAATTGTGGGAAAGTAGGGCATGTCGAAGATGTTGTTGTTGATTCAAGCACTCGAGGGATGGGTTTTGGGCAAAAGATAGTAGACTACCTTACAAAGCATGCTCGATCTATGGGATGTTATAAGGTGATTCTTGACTGTGGTATTGAGAACAAAGGCTTCTATGAGAAATGTGGGTTTAAGCAGAAGGAGATTCAGATGGTTATGTATTTTTGATTCATGAGTAGAGCTTCAGAAAAAAGTACCATAACCTCTTGTAGGTCCTGCCCAAGTAGCACACCGATAGGGGCAGGTTTATGCAATTTTTATTCAAAGTGGTAGTGCTCAAACTCAAACTCATTTTCTCGTGCAGGGAGTCCCAAGCTTTTATCATGGCAAGAAGTTGTGGTATCTTCATTTTTTTCTATATCTATTTGCAGTCATAAATTTCATGATGCTTAGACTGTGTTTGGAGTCTTGGATTTGGGGAGAAAAGAAAAGAAAGCTAAAAAGGAAAAGAAAAGAAAAATACTGATTTTCTTTCCTTTTCTGATTTTTGGATGAGATGAAAAATGAGAAGAAAAGAAAAATATATTTTAGTAAGATGATGGATTGGGGTGGTGGTGTTGGCAGGCAATGGTGGCCTTGGCTAGTGGTGGTGTTGGGAGATGGAGGTGGCGGTGATGGGTGGTGGTGGCAGGTGATGGTGGGTGATGATGGTGGTGGGTGGTGAGTTGTGGTGATGGTGGATGGTACTAGTGGTGGGGTGGGTGGGTGGGGTGAATAGTGATAAATGATGGTGAATTTTTTTTTCTTTCAAAATTCCTATCTTTTTGAAGAAAATTTTTTACATTGGAGAGAAAGATGAAGAGAAAATTTGGAAAGAAAATATCATTTTCCTTCATTTAAACCAAACAAGAGAAAAGAAAATTTTAGCATTTTCTTTTCTTTTCTTTTCTCTCCAAATCCAAGGTTCCAAACACAGTCTTAGAGAATTTTTTTAATCACTATCTTCCAAAGTAAGAAAAAGAAAAAAAAAAAAAAGGTTGTTTATCACTTTGAGGAAAAGCTCTTTGTTGTTAATGTTTGTGGTTCTCTTAATTTACTTATACAGGCCTGGCCCATGGAAACCTCTAATGGACAATCCTAACTATTGACATGACCAGCCAGTTAGGGATACTTAATGTGCTCATGCCGGCCTACCTTCTTGACGGATCATGCCATGTCTTGCCCGTCAATAAAAACCTAGGCACAGCCCAGTTTGTGGCACAGTTAAGCCTGGGCCTTGCCGTGCCATATTGGTAGGGGTGGTAATTTCTAGCCTTGCCCACCTAGCCCGACCTTCCCGACCCGGTTTTAATCGAGCTTGGACATGATTTTTAGGCCCATCGGACTAACCCAGCTGGGATTTTAAGAGCCCGTAATATTTAGGGCCAGGTTTGGGTGAGTTTATTTTAGCGTGAATTGGTCCGGTCCTATTAATATTATGTTTACTAAAAAATATAATTTTAGTCTCCCCTTATCATTTCTCCAACAAGACATCTTATTTAAAGTTGATTAGTTTAACATGTTTTACATGTTTTGATGTATTTGGATTATGGGATTTAATTTTCCTAGGCAATATAGAAACTTTCCAATAGTACATCTATCTTTTGTTTGATTCTGTTACTCTTATTTTTTAAGTTCAGTTAATATAAGGATTCATCTAGACATGTATTCAAGTCTTAAAAAAACATTTCTTATCAAATATATGTTGAACGTGCATCAAAATTTCTATGCTTCGGAATGTTAAATAGAACAATTTGGTAGTGAATATTTGGCCTCACTGTCTTCTTTTGGGATTTAACTAAGCCTCAAAATGTCTTGTTTTTGATTTTATGATAATAAATTTAATCATTTGTAAAAAAAAACTTGGCCAAATATGGCTAGGCTTTGACAACTCTACTTTGATTAGGATTAGGCTTGGGAATGATTTCCAAGCTTGAAATTAGGGTTGGGTCGGGCTTGGGCAAGTCCTAAAGTACTTATATGTGTTCTTAAGCCCAGCTCGACAAATTGCTGCCACCCATACATACCGGGCTTGGCACTTGATGGGCCACCTGCGGGCTTGGGTCCTTTTTAACAAAAAAAATTGAAGAAAATGGAAAAAATAGTAAAAAAAATAATTTTTTTGAAAAAGTATGTTTATTATTCACAAAAACGTATTACACATACTGGGATATAATTTGCTCAAACAATTTAAATAAATTAATTATTACAAGTACAAGTGTATAATTTTGCAAATACAGCAATACTTATATGTAATACACTTGTATAAATAATACTGCATCATTATAGTATGAGCATATTCCAACTAGTTTGTCATCCACTCATCTATATATCATTTGCAATTTAAAAAAAAACAGAGAGAGTAAAGTTTCTAAACTTTGATTACAAAAATTTAACAATATAGAATGTTTCAAAAACAAGCATGAGATCATTAAAACCAGATGAGATCACCAACGTAATCAACATAACCATAACGATAAAGAAACCGACACGAGAAATCTACAGAGTGATTAACTATACCATGTTGACTGAAGATTGAGATGAGGAAGATTCAGACAAGGATTGCATCCGGGAAACATTACATTTCACCCCAAAAACATCAAATCAAGATCACGTAGAAGAGCGAATCATATGGATGGGGAGAGAGAACGGATCTCGAAATGTAGTTAAATCTGTCCCATCCATCTGATTCTCTCTTCTACGCAATCTTGATTTGATGTTTTTGGGGTGAAATGTGATATTTCCCAGATGCAATCCTTGTCTGAATCTTCCTCATCTGAATCTTCAGTCAACATGGTATGTTCATCACTCTGTAGATTTCTCATGTCAGTTTCTTTATCGTTATGGTTATGTTGATTATGTTGGTTACATTTTGGTTTTAGTGATCTCATGCTTGCTTTTGAAACGTTCTACATTGTTAATTTTTTTCTAATTGCTTGTTCTTCTAATAATAAATTTTTTGGTGATACACTGCCTATAGTAAAGTAAGGAATAATGTACGCAAAAATGCACTAGAAAAATTTCCAGGTAACTAGAGGGGTTACAAACGGTCCCGCTTAAAACTTAGTTTCCTTAGGCAATTATCTCATCTTTTGTGACAGAACTTTCCTAGAGATGTACTTAGTCGCACAGTATGTCACCACTGTACTAAGCTTTCAAATAATAAGAAAGGTAGAAGAAGAGACTTATTTATATATATAATATTTATAATGATTTTAAAATTAGAAAATTAAATAGAAGAATACCTCTTCAGAATGAAGCTTGAATTTTGCAGTTGAAACCTTCAACCTTCAGAGTCCACTTCCCACTTTTGATGTTTGAGCAATTTAAAAAAAAATAACTATTACTTGATAACTACAGAGATGAAG
This sequence comes from Buxus sempervirens, assembly GCA_947561395.2. NCBI lineage: Eukaryota > Viridiplantae > Streptophyta > Magnoliopsida > Buxales > Buxaceae > Buxus > Buxus sempervirens. The sequence goes on from OX387182.1 coordinate 5,395,824, forward strand.
AGAGTAAGAGAGATTGTAGAAGAGGTGTGGTTTAGAGTGGGAAGGGTTAGGCTTATTTATAGAAAACCAAAAGTGGTTTTTTACCACCTCTTCCCTCAGATATAGTAGTTGGAAGGGTGGAAATGGTCATTTATAATCAATTACAAGTATACTCCTATAATATGGTTGTTGGGGGTAAAATTGTAAAAAAAAAAAGAAAAAAAAACACTTTTTGCTTGCTAGGCGGGCTGGCACGATGTGCCTGCTGTTGGGCGAACCGTGCCTTAACGAGCCATATGCCCAACCACCTGGGCATGGCACGACCCGCCAGGAGCCACGGGCCGGGCCAGGTCCGATAAGGGTTGATAAGCAACCCTACAGCCAGTACATACATTATTAGTGTGTCGTCTAGCGGGAAGGAGAGGCCGCCATAGCCTTTGAGAGTTCACTGGGGCCAACCCCAACCGAAAAGCCAACCCTTCATTATTGTCAACATAAATAAGGACAAGTTGTAGCGAAATTGGGATTCTATGATGCTGATCCTTCTGTTATTGTCCTTTCAAACTTAGAAAATATTAACTCACCAAACCTCCTTTCATTTGCAGCCCAATTAGGATTTTTTGTTTTTTTTAATTAGAGTCTACATATTGGACGGTCACGGCCCATTCTCCACCCCACATGGCACGTTAAAAAGGAAAAAAATGTCAAAATATTTTAATGAAGCCGTGGGCATTATTCAGACCATTTGGGCCCCATCTTTCGTTCATGCATTGCGTCATTGTCGTTAAACAATACGAAAATTTCCCTCTTGCACAAGAGAGATGAAACCAAACTTTGGTTTCTATCTTTCCCATCCTTCGTGAAAAGTCTTCGTGAAAAGAAGTTATGATAAACAACCATTATGTCCCCAGCGATGCGTTTCGCTGGGGGAAATCGTCAATTTGCATCGTTGGTGAAACGGGCGGCGTGCCGAGCGAAACGGATCGAAATAGGCGAAATGGGCGGCGTGCCGTCGAAATTTCGCTGAAATCCAAAAAAACATAATTTTTTATTTTTTTTGCCCATTAAAAATTTTCTGGCGTTTCGGTGCCCTGGGCGGCACGCCCAACGGCACCGAAACTTAAAACCTTGCTGTAAGCTGATAGGTGAAGGCACAACTAGGTATAATATATAAGAGGGCCAAATATGATGTTTTAGTACTTTCCCGCACGTGCAACTTCGCATAGGAACATACCCAGGAGGACAAACACAAAATTTAAACATCTTGTATACAAATAAATGCAAAGGCAAATATGATCTTTTCCAATATAAATATTTTTTAGGAGACTTTAATAAAACAATTGAGGCTTATGAGAACAGTTAGAGGGGCAACTCAGTTTAGTTTTGGTCTGGGTTGACATCAATTCAAGACCAAACCAAGGTTTGTGACTATTAACTCAAAAACCGAATCAAATCAAAATGAAAACCAATCAATCCAATTCGAAAACCAAACCAAACATATATATGTTTGGTTAGTTCCAGTTTGATTCAAGTTTAATGAAACGTATTTTCAAGTTAGGTTTCGGTTCAAAGATTAGTTTTGGTTAAAATATCATCCAAACCAAACCAAACTAATTCGATTTACAAATTTTAAAACCAAAATGGAACCAAGTTGCATCCTTGCAACAATACAAGCTAATTTCACATCAGAGTTTCATATAATGTCATGGTTTGTTCAACTCCTTTTCTCAAAAGTAATAAAGTAACAATGGGGAGGAATAAATGGAGAGGCTTAATTTAGATTAAAAGTGCATAATCTACCAGTCCTAAGCAACATAAAGGGGGAGGGAGATATTGAAACCAAACTTAGGTTTAGCAGAGAAACTTTCCCAAAATTTCATTGGCATTAATGTAGTTAAGCTGTTTTTTTTAAATTACTCATTTCTAGGTCAAAATGGGTCGACAACAGGATTGCAGCCGCTGGTATCTTTGTCTTTCACGTCGTCGGCTGCAAATGGACGCCATAAGACACCAAAAAGCCATCTGTCTAACACCCTGACCCTCTCGTTTCTCTATAAAAGGCAAATTAGGGCAACGTCGCTCTTAGCTCTCAGTCCTTGTAGAGCGGAGAGATCGAAAGAAGAAATCTCTCTTTAATAAGTGTGTACGTTTCTGATCGTCTGACGCTCGGTAAGATCTTTTCTCTTGTTGAGAATGTTTGCTATGAATCTATGCTTTCTTTTTGGATCTGTTTAAGGCTTTGATCTGTTTAAGGTTTCTGTTTCTATTTGGATCATCTCTTTTTTCGTTTTGCTGATTCCCAAGCTCGGCCGTTATTATTGCTATTTTTTTTCTAATATCGAATCTGTTCATATGTTGTGTTAGTTTGTATAGTTGATGATTTGGGATTATTGTTTTGATTATTTTCGGTTTAGTTAATCGAAATGGTTTAGCCCTTCAGTGTCTGTATAACTATAGGGTTAGGGCTGTGTTCTGCTTCGCCACGAAAACGCTCTCCTAAGCAATATAACGATAGAATATAAAAGAATGAGAATTTTCATTGTCTCCGTCTACTGCCACCTTCACCATCTAGACCACTGAATTGCTATTGTAGATTAAAAGCTTTAATTTCTTAGGGGTGAGTAAATTTTCTATCACTGTGTTGTAGACATTAGTGGACTTTGTATTTTAGAATCTTTCTTTGCGACTTGGCGTTATATTGTTCTACCCCCCAAAGAGAAAATTGGTGTTATATAGTTGTTAAACCGTGCAACAGGACCACTTCTTGTACAAAAGAAGTGACCTGAAGTTTTTCACACTCAATGGTGACCTCTTCATGGCAGGAATTATGCGAAAGTAATTAATGTAAGCTCCTGGTAAAGAATTCTTCTTATTTTCTTTTTTAAAGTGAATTTGTCTTCCTCACTTTTGTTCATTGGGTTATGGGAAGCTCAATACTTAGGCCTCATTTGCATTCATTCTGGATTGGGGATTCCTAAAATGTGTTTTCACAAGTGGAAGAAAGGTTAGGCTTGATGTTTGGTGAAGGACGATTGATTCTTTTTTTTTTTTTAATCAGTAATGATGCATGTGTTAGAGCACAATAAAGGACTATTGATTCTTGTAAAGCTTATAATTATTACAAGTTCACCATTGTTTTCTATCGTTGTGTAGAAAAGGAAGGTTTTCTTTTGTCAATTTAAAAGAAGTTTTCATAAATGACAAATTTGTCTTTGTCGTGTCAAGGAGTCTTTAAAACAACTTAAAGGAGCATTTTTTTTTTCAAAACTCATTTTGAAATTCCAAAAAACAAAAATGGGTGTTGGGCCGATTCCTCTTTGTAGTGTATTTTTAAAACTCATTCCCTAAATGGAACCAAGCACCCGTTTAACCCCTCAAACTCATTCTAACCCCTGGAAGCTGTGGAATGAGTTCCCAAAATAATGCCAAACGATGCCATATTATGACTACAAGATCATTCAAGAAAATGGCCTAGTTCATGGCTTGAACTTTTTTGCTTTAGTATTGTCTCCATGCTGTCTACTACATGAGATGCAACTCACAGGGCACTGAAATGTCAACCACTCTGAGGAATTGGTTGCTGATCAGTGGCTAGTTTTGTTATGTTCTTCTGGCAAATGATATGATATAATTGTTTAGACTGAATATCGGGAAACATATACAATTGGATCATGTATTTTTTATGTTAGATATCTTATTTGGTTGCAAAAATATAGTTTCTAGTTCAAGAGCATTTTTCATTAGAAGAGTGCATCTCTTAAACCTTGATATAAATGTAGAGCAATATAGAGCATCTTCCCTAATAAATAGATTAAAGGAAAAGGCAAGAAGAAACAGTATTATGAAAATCCGCATCTGGGAGCATTGAGTTTAATTGTAAATAGATTTTAATTTGCTTTTGATGTGCTGAACTTCATTTAGATTTTCCAGAATTTCAGTTGTATTGGTGCAGAGTTACTCATAAGTAACTTTAGTAAAATTCTCAATGATATTATTGTAAGTACCTGAAAATGAGGTGGTGTTTTAGCCTAATCTCTGGAATTAGCCTATTTTATTAGTGATGTTGGACCCATGAAAGTCAAGTTTATGAACTTTTTTCCAATCCTGGAGAATTTGGATATGTGTATATTTTGTTTGCATACTTGTCATTTTTATGTTATATGCAATTTCTGCTTAGCATTTGTATCACACTAGAACCAAATCCTATGTATTTAGTTTGATCCAGTATTTTCACGCTGTATTTGGTCCAATCAGGTATGATAGGAAAATGGTTTCATACTTTCATTCAATGGGAGCTTAGACTATCTGGTCAGAAACTGTTATTCTTAGTAAGGATTTGGGCAACTGTGGAATGTAGAAGTCTTTTCGATTGTGGAAACAGAACTCATGAACTTAACTAGTTGGTTAAGATATGTTGTTGTTTTTTGACTGTTGAAACTTGTTTCATTAATGTTCATCAGGTTCTGCATTAGGTTTGGTTGATGTTTTTCCAATTTTGATTGCTCAACTAGGAAGTCACTTACAGCTAAGGCATGCCTTGTGAAACATTGCCGTCCTGTTTTACTTAGCCACAGGCCTAGATTTTGATTGGGTTATATTATTCTGATTGTTGTATCATCAATACGAGATGGTTGAAACTTGAAAAACGGAGCCTCGAGTGAAGGGCAGACTGTCATATGCTTGCCTCTTCTCATAAAGCTCCGAAGATTAACTGCCTTGTCTGTCAGAGTGAAATGCGTTCCATCATTCCATTTTGGTATGGAATAACATGGCATATATTACAATTCACTTCCTGTGGTGGCTCTATCTGCAACCCTTAAGTGAAGCCTCCACAGGATGCAAACACGTGTCCTGTGGATGCAAACACGCAACTAACAGTTTTCAGTCACAGGACACGTGTTTGCATCTTGTGGAGGCTTCACTTAAGGGCTGCAGATAAAGCCACCATAGGAAGTGATCGGCATATATTATTTGGGCAACCTAGTATCTAGTGTCCGTTACGGTGCAATCATTGACCAATTCAAATGGAATATGACCATTCAGATGGTGAATCTTGGACTTTGTGTTTTGCTAAACCTTGTAGCTAGTTGCTTTGTGAGTATCTATAGAACATTGGTGTGTGGTAATCAGATTGTTGATAAATGGATTAGATGTCAGAATAATGTAACTCTTGTTTCTCAGCCTGCAGGGATCGGTGCGCTTCCTTTCTCTATACCATGTATCCTAGTTCTAACTAATGAATCGAAAATTGCCATTTCAGGAGTAAGCATGTCAACGGTGAATCTTTCCTCCACTTGCATGATCAGAAGTGCACCCAAGGCCCGAACCTCCTGTGCCTTATTCAAGAGTCCATCTTCCCTGGGTTCTGTGAAGCATGTATCTAAAACTTTTGGCTTGAAGTATTCCTGCCACTTCAGAGCATCTGCAATGGCTGTTTACAAGGTGAAGCTGATCGGACCGGAGGGAGAAGAAAACGAGTTTGAAGCCCCTGATGATGCTTACATCCTAGACTCTGCCGAGGCTGCCGGAGTGGAGCTGCCCTACTCCTGCAGGGCAGGAGCCTGCTCTACCTGTGCCGGGCAGATGGTATCAGGGACCGTCGACCAATCGGACGGATCCTTCCTTGATGATAAACAAATGGAGCAAGGTTATGTGCTTACCTGCATATCATATCCAACCTCAGACTGTGTGATTCATACACACAAGGAAGGAGATCTCTATTAGGTTATGCGTTGGTTAGATATGTATGAGGAAGAATGAGTAGGTTGGGATTCCAGTTTTTGCTATAGAGGTTGTCGGGGTCTTGGTTCATTAGTTTTCATGTCATGTTTTATTGCATTCCGTTGCTTTGCTGCTTGTGATATTTGCATTGAAGATTTAACATTTGATTAGCACAAGATGTTTATGCTCCTTAAATCCTTGCATGTTGGTTCAGTATTTGTGTGGTATGGGGATGTGGGGAGTACTTAAATCATTGCAGAGTAGCGTAGAGAAAAAGATATCCTAAGCATGAAAGGCTTGTTCTCTCCAAAGTTCAAATGAGCAAGAAGGTTGTTCTTAAGCATGAAAGGTTGTTCATGAAAGGTTGTTTCTCCAAAGTTCAAAGATATCCTAAGCATGAAAGGTTGTTTCATTACCAAAAAAAAAGCAAGAAGGTTGTTCTCTTGGGACTGTGGCCACCGCTAAATGTGCACCTTTCTTAAAAAAACCCTTACAAATCAATCTTAAGATTGTTTCATGAAAGTGTATAATAGTCATAACACCTTAGTTCTTTTAAAACCGAACTTAGTGATTTTACAACCATTCCCTCTACATACGTGTAGTATTGCATGTGCAATTTGCTAGTTTATATAATGCGAGACACTCCCTTAGGAATCGTGCCAACAGGATTTGCAACTTCCCCAAAAAGTTCCTACACATCATATTAAGATTCATTAAAAAAAGGGGTATAATATTCATAATTGCATTAAGATTCATTAAAAAAAGGGGTATAATATTCATAATTGCCTGAATTTTTTTAGAACTACATCGGTTGCAAAATGGCTCTCTTTAACCCCTTTCTATATAAGTGCAATAATTCAATCTAACTTTTGCGTTAGATCTATATACATGCAATAATGCGATCTAAATCATAAGAGATTGTGAGATTGTTTGATAGCTCACTTATGTAAGTTAAGAGGTTTCCATCTTCACTAAATCAAAATCACAGAAGAGTGTGAGAGTGCTCGCTTGTGTAGGTGAGGAGGTTTCGTTTGCAAACGTTTGCATGAACATTGGCTACAAGCTTCCATAACAATTGTATCCAAAAAAAGTTCACAGCAATTATATCAACAAAAAAAGAAGAAGGGCAAATTACACTTACCTCCCTTGAGGTATGACATAATTACACTTACCTCCCTTGGGGTTTCTGATATAACACTGTCACCCTTTGACGTTTATGTGTGGGTCGCACTAACATCCCCTCACTACACTTTCCGTCAAAAAAATAAAGGCAGATCATTAAAAAATAAATAACTTTTGAATGTATGACTAAAAATTAATTTTCCAAAAATGTATGACTAAATTAATTTTTAGTCATACATTCAAAAGTTATTTATTTTTTAATGATCTGCTGTTATTTTTTGATGGAAAGTGTAGTGAGGGGGTGTTAGTGTGACCCACACATAAACGTCAAGGGGTAATAGTGTTATATCAGAAACCCCAAGGGAGGTAAGTGTAATTATGTCATACCTTCAGGGAGGTAAGTGTAATTTACCCTTAAAAAAATTCACAGGAAGAGTGTGAGAGTGCTCGATAGCTAGCCTAAGTTGTTGCTGTATGTAAGTCAAGAGGTTCCTTTGAAGACATTGGCATGAATATTGGCTACATGCTCTCATAACAATAGTACCCCAAAAAAAAAGTATTTTTTCAGTACTTAAAAAGGGGGAAAAAAGAAGAAGAAGAGAGAGTAATGTGTTGAAAAGGAAGGGAAAAAGGTAAGATTGAACATAAATTGTAAGAAAGTAGTTATCCTGAAACTATTAGTATTTCTCATTCTCAAAATTATCTCAATCTATGCAGTGTTCTAAATTTCGGATCACATGGTCAGAATAGGGCTCTAAATGGGTCGGATTCGAACAGGATCCATCCAAGATCTGAATTTGAATCCGATTAAGTTATAAGATATTCGAATCCGATTAAATATCCGATGGATCCTTCATATTTGTTATTGAATTCGAATCCAAATATTGTTATAAAATCCAATTAAATTAGCTTTTCTTACAACTTACTATTTTCATATATATATGTTAGCTAATTTACTTATATAATATGTTAGATTATTTACTTAAATATCCTTATAAAATTCTAAAAATTTCAATCATATCTTAAATCTAATCGGATTCGGATTTTTGTGGGACAAATATACTAAAATCCGAATCCGATTATTAAACCGACTTAATCTTTAGATCCGTATTCGATCCGCTGGACATTTATTAGAATAAAGATCTGATTAAATTGCATAAATTTAATCAAAAACCGTGAACCGGTGAAGGTAGCTCGCTAAGAAAAATCTCATTATTCTCTAATCAAAAAATCATTCTGGGACCCCACACCTTTTAGGTCGGTCGAGGAAAAAGGTCCCGTTTCTCTTGATGATCAAAAGTGAGATCGAGACAAAAAGTGAAAGAAGAAAAAAAATCCTTTTTTATTCTGAAGTTGCTGTCGCTGACACGTGTAGCTGACGTATATCTACGTGGCTCGTACATATTTTTCATTTATGCTGCCAACCCTTTTTGACGGTTAAGAGTCTTAACACCCCGTTGTCCCTAAGTTAGGCACGGCGGCCATTAGCTGCCCACAAGGCCACAACACTTACTCGCATTCACACCTGCAAAAAAGAGTCCCATAATTGTCCAGGTGGCAAAACCGAACGGGTCATCTTCCACGTGGTAAAACTGTCAACGAGAGCCGTTATTTTCTGATGGCTGGTGAACCGTGAATCCCAAATCCAACTAGTACTCCGCAAAATGACTCATGTTACCCCTGCACAAGCTTTGCCTTTGATGTTTTTTATTCTGGAAATCGAGTAGAAGCCGGAGGTTATTTACGTAACGTAAAATATAAACATTTAACCGACACGTGCTCCTTATAAAACCTGAACCTGAACCGACTCGTTTTCGCTTCACAAGGATGACGAGATCGTTCTATAAATAGCGGTTATGTATTGAAGACGTATCAGACTCTCAGTTTCGATTTTCCACCAAAAAAAAAAAAGACTCTCAGTTTCGATCCCTCGTAGCTCAGAGAGAAAGAGAGAAAGAGAAAGAGAGAGAGAGAGTGAGAGGAAAGGAGTTTGCAATTCGAGATGCGGAGCTGCTTCCTCCATTTCCGCTCGCTTTCTCTTCTATTTCTTCTCCTTTCAGGTAATTCTCTTCAAGCTTCTTTAATAACTTGCTTTAGATTCAGTTTCATGGAGTTAAATTATATCTGAATACAGTGAAGATCTGATACGGTAAGAGTGGCGTTATAGTTTCTTGTTCGAAGTTCGGACGGTTTTTTTTGGTTTCTGTATTATGATGCGACAACTGTTTTTGCTGATTTTTTATGCGAGTACTGTTTGTTCTTGACGCAACCGTTTGTTTTTGTGAGATTCATATGAAAATGAAGCATTGAGAAAGGTTTTAGAATACTCTGGTTAGTTTTTTTGACTTTTATGTTCATTCCTTCTGGTCAAAGGATTTGGAGGCTGATTTGTATAATCAGAAATGGAGGCTTTGGAGTTCAATTCCTTCTTGTTTATTTCCTCTTTCTTTGATGATCAATTCTAGTTCCCTGTTTTTTTACTGTAATTTGCTGAGTTTAATGTTATTTGAATCTGTAATTTTTTGAATTTAAACTCTAATTTTTGGTTTCAAAGCATAAGGTTTTGTTTAAGAGACTGAGAATTTTTTTTTCTTTTTTTAGCCATTTGGATCTGATATGCGATATTATCATATTTAGATTTAACAGAAGTTCTTAGAGGATGATGAAGAATCTAGTTCATGAAATTCGTATAAATTATTTCCTGGATTTCTATTTTATGTCAAGTTATTCAATTTATCTTAAACATTTTAGTTAAAGCTAGAATTGGACACTGAATTTAATAGGAACATAGAGTTTAAAACTAATAGTAATTAATTTATACATGCCCCTGAAATTTCTAGAAATTTTTTAGATGATCTCACCATTATACTAGCGACCATGACTTCATGAATTTGATTTCTGTTTTCAAAATCTTCCTTAATGGAGTTTCTATTTGAACTTGGCAATCCCATTTTGTAGCAATTCTTAATTTCTATTTGTTGTGCTCGAATTTTTTTTCCAGGTTATTTTGTCCAAATCCTTGGACTTGGTGTTGGAATCAATTATGGTCAGATTGCAAACAATCTCCCATCTCCAGCTCAGGTCTCTTTGCTCCTTAGATCTCTCAGTATCAACAGAGTAAAACTCTATGATGCAGACCCGAACGTTCTACGTGCCTTCTCCAATTCAAATGTCGACTTCATCGTTTCAGTTGGAAATGAGCAGCTCCAAAACATGGGTGACCCTAGCAAAGCTCAGGAATGGGTAAAACAACATATTCAGCCCCACGTTCCCCAGACTAAGATCACTTCCGTCATCGTTGGAAATGAGGTCTTCTCAGGCAACGACACCCAATCAGTGTCTTATGTCGTCCCAGCAATGAAAAATATCTATGATGCTCTTGTTTCCCTTGGACTTGACAAGCAAATGAATGTCACTACTGCACATTCGCTTACAATCTTAGCAAGCTCCTTCCCTCCTTCATCTGGGGCTTTTCGGCAAGATCTTACTCAATACATGCAACAGCTTCTTGATTTTCATTCTCAGACTAGGTCACCCTTCCTCATTAATGCATATCCTTACTTTGCCTACAAAGGCAGCCCAAATGAGGTGCCATTAGAGTATGTTCTGTTTCAGCCGAATCCAGGGATGACTGACCCAAATACAAATCTGAATTATGACAACATGTTGTATGCTCAAATTGATGCTGTTTATTCAGCTATTAAAGCAATGGGTCATACAGATGTTGAAGTTAGAATTTCCGAGACAGGTTGGCCATCTGGAGGAGACCCTGATGAGGCAGGGGCAACACCAGAGAATGCAGGGATTTATAATGGTAACTTGCTTCGCCGGATAGCGGAGAAGCAAGGTACTCCGATGATGCCTTCCAATCCGATCAACATTTATGTTTTTGCGCTCTTTAACGAGAATCTTAAGACTGGACCGGCATCAGAAAGGAACTATGGACTATATTATCCGAATGGCAGTGCAGTTTATAACATTGGGTTACGGGGTGATCTTCCAGGGATAGCTTCAGCCTCTACAAAGATTAAGGTAAGAAACAGAGTACATGTATTCTCCAAACATTTTCTTTCTTGACTACTGTTTTCATGGGAACTAATGGGTAGGTTAAGAAAATGAGACAATACATTTAATGTGATGCCTTTTCTCCTGTCATTTTTCAGGTGATGAGCATTCTGGGGTTTTTAATCTTCGCTACAACATTTTTAATCTGTGTTTGAGAAGGGATTCTACATTCTACAATCTCCAAATGAGCAAGGAAGAAATCAAGTTAACATAGACGGATTCTAATGGAGGAAATTCAAACTATCCTCATGGTTGCGAGTGAAGATGTTAGAGGTGAGAAACTCAAATCATTCACTCGACAATACTGCAACTCAGACGCAAGTCTTGAGCTGGTGGACTTAATAGAGTGGGTTGCACCAACCAACCTCTACCCGAGCTGCAACCATCAAATCCCTGATTTTAAATGTTTTAGAAAAATTTTGAATAGCGTTTTAGAAGATTTAAAAGAATATAGATATTTCAGCTAGGAAGTTTAATGAAAAACTATTTAGAGAAGATTATATATCTGGTTGAATATTGTGATCAATCAGCTGATAAATTTCTATTTCTTGCATGATTAATAGGTAGAATCTGATGTTAGAGGTGTGCCCTTGTATGTGAACATTTTGAATGAGTGATATCCAATCATGGTTATAATGTCCATCTCCCTTCAATTATTATTTTATTATGGAGTATGGCTATGGATTCCCATACTTTATCTTATCTATCCTTGCAATCTTGAAGATGAATCTCCTTCTGAAAAAAATTATTCATGTCTGCAACCAGACAAACCTTCATTTTGATTCTATATGGCAAAAGAAGACATCACACTTCATCCTTTTGCTTGTCATCCTACCCATTCCTTTTCCAAGGCCGAAAGCTCAAATGTCGTTACTTACAGTTGTGGTGAAGAAAGCTCCTCACCCTATCTTTAAATACGAATACTTGTCTTCCTTATCTTTCTTCTCTTCATTCTTGGGTGGAGTAGAGTTATCCCTCAATATATTCTAATTACATATCCATTTCATGATGTGTCTCCTATCCTATTCATATCTCAAGCCAGAGCACATATAGACAGCGGATGAAATATTCTTGCCTTTCCGAGTGACCAAAAGTTGAATAATTTGATAAACTAGTGTATTCATGAATCTTTTCTATCCTCAATGGTCTGGACCAGCGAATTGTTGTCTCCAGCTGTAGGACCTTAAGTTGTAAATAGTCCCTCTTGACTTTCAAACAGCTAATTTCATCACAGTCTTTTGATTTTGCCAAAAAACAGATTCTCAAAAGTTCTAAAGAATCAATATCAAATAAAGTTTTTTAAGTCACTTTCTTGTCTTGTGGCTTTCAATATGTGGGGTCAGCCAAATATAAAAGGAAAAGAAAATGTTGGAGCTTGCAATTGGATTGAAGTGCTATTACATGACATGGTCCCATTAGGATTAGATTGCCAGATAAGACTGAATCTGTTATACCATTGGACATGGTGGCTTGATAGCTACTCCAATGTCCGGCCTCAAGCTGTGAAAACATCAAAGTATCAAACACCTTGTGGGCAACTAAGACAACTAACTACTCGGTGAACATGGCCCTGGCCTTGAATGCTCTGAACACCATGGGACCTGCAATCCATGTTTAATTGAACCCTAACTACTTCCAGTAATCTCAAGATATGGTTAACCAGATTTGTGCCAGTGGTTACTCCAAACCATTTAATGTCTTGTTTTCTGACCTACCAGGATCCTCCTGTTGGGGAAACACTGGACTTATAACCTGCACCCTGCTAACATGAATTTTCTGCTGGGGTTGGTAAGCCATCCCTCCCATTAGTCTCTTTTGCGGTAGTTAAGAGTCAATTTACGTAGTTATGGCTTACCATGAATGTTCAAACTAATCAGGGCCCATTATATTCATTTTCAAGTTGCTAATTAGTTGTTCAATGTTTGTTGTTGCAGGGAAACAAATAGAATCTTTTCAAATGTCATCTAAGCGGAGGTTTAATCTACAAGCAAAAAACAAGAGCATTCAATTCCTCATTGCATCACAAGTTTCAACTTTCACTCCTACCATCCTCAAGACCCAAAAGAGAGTAATTAAGATACCCTGTCTATTATAAATGATGATCTAGTAATAAGATGTACCAGTACCCAATACATGTATACTACCATAAGGAAATAGAAACATTTTTTTCTTCACTAATTTCTATCAAGGAGAGAATTAAACGTCCTAGAATCTAGCTTACTTCTTTATCTTTTTTCTTTTTTTCCTTTTGGTCAATGGCTTACCATTGTATTCCTCATGTTAACGGGTCTCTTTTTAGTAGACACTACATGTAGCATTAACTCGTTTGAAGTATGTTTGGTTAGTGATTGTTTTTACTTATGTTTGGTTAGTGATTGCTTTTATGTAAGTAAAAAGTTCACCCATACTATTACCACCTATCATCCCCATGAGCACAACCACCAGGCTAACTCCCAACACCACTACCAAAACCTATCTACGTGTTAAGGAATATATTAAATATATAAAGTTCACATATATTATTAGCTTAAGCTTTTAGTAGAAACCGAATTCTATATGGTATCAGAGCTTTAGGCAAATGCCAAGGTCTTGAGTTCAAACCTCTACTTTACCTGTTGAAAAAAAAAATATTCCACATATAAGGCTTCCCTAAAACAGGTTTGAGTTTGACCCACATGGGAGGGGGAGTATTAAGGAATGTATTAAATTTATAAAGTCCATCCCTACTAGGAATATATTAAAAATATAATGTTCACCCCTACCAAGCTAATAGTAGTGGTGAACTTTATATATTGAATATGTTCCTTAACACTACCCATCCACCACCACCATCATCATCACTATCGCTACAATTACCATTGTCTCCACCGCAATTATCATCCACCCATTCACTCACCAACCATGAAATCTCCAGCCACCGCCGCCACCACCCTCACCATCAACCCACTTACCCATCACCATACCTTAACAACCATCACTACCTATCTCCACCATAACAATGTATTCTGCCATTTTTATACTCTGTTACTTTTTTTTTAAGCAAAGCAAAGGTGAATCAAGTAGTTTTGTTTTACTTAAATTTTTGGATAAAAATAAAAATAATCTTCTTCTTTTTTCAACAGAAGCAATACCGAACGCGGTTTCTCTTACTTAATTCTTCATTTTCCACAGGATTTTGAGCAGATTATTGAAAATCTGGATCGCATCATTTTCATAAGATATTGATGATAAGCACCTCCAATCCATGTCAATGTATTAAACATTATTTAAATTATCCAGAGGGTCAAGTGGCTCACTACCTGATGGTGTTAGCCTGTCGGGCTTTCACTTCATTGTCGCATATATGCTAAACATTCAAGTATTATCACAAACTACTTTCAAAACCTGCAATTATAGCTCCTGCTGATGGTAACAACCGCTCAGAATCATGAAGAAACTACTGGCAAGAATTGTCCATATCTTCCCAATCTCATCAATGATAATAAAAAGAAATCTTTATTTCCTCAGTTATTGTCCCTGTGGAGCCGTTGAATTCCAAATGAACGATCAATTACCCCTAATAAAAGTCTCATTACAGCTGCCAACTACAGCAACAAACCTTCCCCACTTTTTTTTTTTTTTTTTAATGAAACCTTCCCCACTTCATGCCTGTTGCGTGTGCAGTGGCGATAACCACATCGTCCATTAAAAAAATGGCAAATCTCCTTCAAGACGAAACCAGAACATACCGTCATGTGAGTGAGACAGCTAAAAGGGTACAAAAGATCTATAAGGGCTCGGATTGAATTGATGTAGCGCAGTGGGTAAACCCCGTTGGCCTAAGGAAAACAGTTTTTAACTAAGGGTGAAAAATATTCTGGATTTAAGCTCCTTGTTCAAGTGGGATCCACCACTATCAATAGCTTCTTACTACTTAGGGTTTTACTCTTTTAACTGTCAAATAGGGCTGTCAATGGGTCGGATAAAGATCCGAATTCGACCCGATTATCCGAATATGGATCTTAGCTTTAGATCCGATTATATTTGGATTCGAATATGGTATTGCACATATTCGACCTGATAAAGATCCGACCATTTATTTTGTATATATGTTATGTTTTTTAGGCCTTTTTAAGTCTTTTTATATATTAGTATTAGTATAGAAGGAATGAAGATTTCATATAATATTTATTGATATAAGGTCATAATATAAGACAAATTTGAATTAACACATCCTTATTTGATCCACTAACTTAAGGTTTATAATATCTTAATTTTTTTTCATATATAATGTAATCGGATTCGGATATCGGATAAGGATAATCGGTCGTATTCGAATTCGGATCGAATTCGGTATTAAATGTGAAAGATCCGTCGGATAATCGGTTCGAATTCGTCGGATTTTCTTATCGGATCGAATTCGTATCTTATTAGACCCGTACCGTATTCGACCCGTTTACAACCCTAGTCAAAACCCATTTAAACCAGACCATACCGTCCATGTGACTGAGACAGCTAAAAGGGTACAAAAGATCTATAAGGGCTCGGATTGAATTGACGTAACGCAGTCGGTAAACCCCATTGGCCTAAGAAAAGCAGTTTTTAACTAAGGGTGCAAAATATTTTGGATTTAAGCTCCTTATTCAAGTGGGATCCACCACTATCAATAGCTTCTTACTACATAGGGTTTTACTCTTTTAATTGTTAAAACCCATTGAAACCAGACCATACAGTCCATGTGAGTGAGACAACTAAAAGGGTACAAAAGATCTATAAGGGCTCGGATTGAATTGACGTAACACAGTCGATAGACCCCATTGGCCTAAGGAAAGTAGTTTTTAACTAAGGGTGCAAAATATTTTGGATTTAAGCTCCTTGTTCAAGTGGGATCCACCACTATCAATAGCTTCTTACTACTTAGGGTCTTACTCTTTTAACTGTCAAAACTAGGGCTGTCAATGGGTCGGATAAAGATCCGAATCCAAGCCGAATTCGACTCGATTATCCGAATATGGATCTTAGCTTTAAATCCGATTATCCGAATAAGATCCGATTATATTCGGATTCGAATATGGTATTGCACATATTCGACCCGATAAAATCCAACCGTTTATTTTGTATATATGTTTTGTTTTTTTAGGCCTTTTTAAGTCTTTTTATATATTAGTATAGAAGGAATGAAGATTTCATATAATATTTATTGATTTAAGGTCATAATATAAGACAAATTTGAATTAATACATCCTTATTTGATCCACTAACTTAAGGTTTATAATATCTTAATTTTTTTCCATATATAATGTAATCGGATTCGGATATCGGATAATCGGTCGGATTCGAATTCGGATCGAATTCAGTATTAGATGTGAAAGATCCGTCGGATAATTGGTTCGAATTCGGATATCGGATTTTCTTCTCGGATCGAATTCGGATCTTAGCAGATCTGTACTGTATTCGACTCGTTTACAACCCTAGTCAAAACCCATTGAAACCAGACCATACTGTCATGTGAGTATGGAAAGCAGTTTTTAACTAAGGGCTCGGATTGAATTGACGTAAGGGCTCGGATTGAATTGACGTAACTCAGTCGGTAAACCCCATTGGCCTAAGGAAAGCAGTTTTTAACTAAGGGTGCAAAATATTTTGGATTTAAGCTCCTTGTTCAAGTGGGATCCACCACTATCAAGTATCAATAGCTTCTTATTACTTAGGGTTTTACTTTTTTAATTGTCAAAACCCATTGAAACTAGACCATACCATCCATGTGAGTGAGACAGCTAAAATGGTACAAAAGATCTATAAGGGCTCGGATTGAATTGAAGTAACGCAGTCGGTAAACCCCATTGGCCTAAGAAAAGCAGTTTTTAACTAAGGGTGCAAAATATTTTGGATTTAAGCTCCTTGTTCAAGTGGGATCCACCACTATCAATAGCTTCTTACTACTTAGGGTTTTACACTTTTAACTGTCAAAACTAGGGCTGTCAATGGGCGGATAAAAATCCGAATCCGATCCGAATTCGACCCGTTTATCCGAATATGGATCTTAGCTTTAGATCCGATTATCCGAATAAGATCCGATTATTCTAATCCGATTATATTCGGATTCAAATATGGTATTGCACATATTCAACCCGATAAAGATCCGACCGTTTATTTTGTATATATGTTATGTTTTTTTAGGCCTTTTAAAGTCTTTTTATATATTAGTATAGAAGGAATGAAGATTTCATATAATATTTATTGATTTAAGGTCATAATATAAGACAAATTTGAATTAATACATCCTTATTTGATCCACTAACTTAAGGTTTATAATATGTTAATTTTTTCCATATATAATGTAATCGGATTTGGATATCGGATAATCGGTCAGATTTGAATTCGGATCGAATTCAGTATTAGATGTGAAAGATCTGTCGGATAATCGGTTCGAATCGGATCTTAGCAGATCTGTACCGTATTCGACCCGTTTACAACCCTAGTCAAAACCCATTGAAACTAGAGCATACCGTCCATGTAAGTGAGATAGCTAAAAGGGTACAAAAGATCTATAAGGGCTTGAATTGAATTGACATAACGCAGTCGGTAAACCCCATTGGCTTAAGGAAAGCAGTTTTTAACTGAGGGTGCAAAATATTTTGGATTTAAGCTCCTTGTTCAAGTGGGATCCACCACTATCAATAGCTTCTTACTACTTAGGGTTTTACTCTTTTAATTGTCAAAACTAGGGCTGTCAATGGGTCAGATAAAGATCCGAATCCGATCAGAATTCGACCCGATTATCCGAATATGGATCTTAGCTTTAGATCCGATTATCCGAATAAGATCTGATTATTCGAATCCGATTATATTCGGATTCGAATATAGTATTGCACATATTAAACCTGATAAAGATCCGACCGTTTATTTTGTATATATGTTATGTTTTTTTAGGCATTTTTAAAGTCTTTTTATATATTATTATAGAATGAATGAAGATTTCATATGATATTTATTGATTTAAGGTCATAATATAAGACAAATTTGAATTAATACATCCTTATTTGATCCACTAACTTAAGGTTTATAATATCTTAATTTTTTTCCATATATAATGTATTCGGATTCGGATATCGGATAATCGGTCGGATTTGAATTTGGATCAAATTCGGTATTAGATGTGAAAGATAATCGGTTCGAATTTGAATATCGGATTTTCTTATTGGATCTTAGCAGATCTGTACCGTATTCGACCCGTTTACAACCCTAGTCAAAACCCATTGAAACCAAACCATACCGTCCACGTGAGTGAGACAGCTAAAAGGGTACAAATGATCTATAAGGGCTCAGATTGAATTGACGTAACGCAGTCGGTAAGCCCCATTGGCCTAAGGAAAGCAATTTTTAACTAAGGGTGCAAAATATTTTGGATTTAAGCTCCTTGTTCAAGTGGGATCCACCACTGTCAATAGCTCCTTACTACTTAGGGCTTTACTCTTTTAACTGTCAAAACCCATAAGAAATAGATTGTGGGTTTTGGTCAAATTTTACCATCTGATTTGAAATACAACTTTCAAAAACCCTACCAAAAAGCTAAGTGGACTCTAGAACCAAAATCCAAAATCCAAAAACCTTACCAATATGTTCAGTTCATTTTTTGGTTTTTGGGTTGGAGTGGTCAATTCTCAATTCAAACCAAATGAAACCGAGTTGCACCCCCAATCTATATCTATACCATATATAATAAGAATAGGCTTTTTGAATAAGCATGCCAGCAGCTATGCATCACTTCACAAAAAACCCTTACCGTTCGTTGTTAAAGCATAATTAATATAGAATTAAAATAGTCAAAACTTTCCTATTTGTTTAAAATTTGGACAGGTGCAAAACTTTTTTTTTGCCGTACAAGTTAAATTAACTATAAATCTATAACTAATAAAAAAAGATTAAAAAATTTTAAAAAAATAGAAAATTCTAAATAGGAGGGCAAAGTCAAGGGTGATAGGCCCCATCGGAGTCATCGCACGCAAATTGAAAGCTAATATTGGTAAGAGAAAATGGGCGGATGGTGATGGAGGAGGAGAATGACTAGGTTTGGCGTAAGTGTCGTGTCATCGATGCCGCCTTTTGACCAATGTTGGATGCTGGTGACGGGCCATTGAGAAGGCCGTTGAAACTTTGAAAATGCCTTAACTTTCAATTTGATTGTTGATTGCGATGATTAAAATGATAACTGCCGGCCAATATGTACTAGAACAACTTTCTTGATGTGAAATTTGTGGTTGTGGGTTAATATGAAATCTTTCTTTATTCTTTTCCTATCTTACTTGCTAAAACAAATTTATTGGTGGTGAAAATGTTAATTTTTCTTTTTCTCTGGAAAATAATTAACTTCCAAAAAAATATAGAAGTGATTTTTCCTATAATTAGAAAAATATTTTATCCCATTTAAATTTTCATTAAAACAAATATGAAGAAAGTTTCAAAGTTTTGAAAAATATTTCTTTTTTCCACCCTTCTGATGAAACAAACATAATCTTCGGGTAAGAGAGAGCCTTGGTATTTCAATCTTTGAAGCATGAGAGGATTGGCTGTTATGAAAAATATCGGAATACCAGGTTTTCTATGACCCCTTTTTTTTTTTTTCGTGAATGAGAAGGGAAGAAGGGGCTACCAGCATGGCCAAGCCCCCTTGATTTTGACCAAAGTGGCTTTTTCGTTGCCACGGAGTGTTTGGATTGAGCCATAGCTACCAACCATCCTGGCTTTGTCGGGAGGATTGTACTGTCAACACAGCATCACAAAAGTGTAATGAACTTTGCAGACAAAGGGTCTAATTCTTGGGACTAATGGAGCTTTGATCCTAAGACCTCCAAACCACATGTAATGGGAGTAGCGGCAAGACTATTGGGCCACCACTTCCGTGGTAGGTTTTTTGTGACTATGACAACTCGGATTTTGGCCTGTGTCAGTGTTCACAAATAGGTGATAGCTTTGTGGGCCTGGAGTGGAAAATGGGCTTTCGTATTCCCTTGTGTTAGTTAACGATACAGGCAGCCAGACTTGAGGCCGTTACTTTTTTATTGGGTTTGTTTGTACATTTAGAAACCGTAGATTTTAAGCTTTAAGCAAACCAAAGAGATTGCGTTTAATGGTGAAAATCTGCACAAGACAAAACCCTGTTAGCAACCACTTACTGTGGTTTTAGCGAATTTAGGTTCATAAGTTTTCAGTCACCAATAGGGCTGCAATTCGGTGCGGTTCCATTCAGGTTGGCCTCAACCCAAGACCAAACCAAGGTTATTGATGGTCGGCCCAAAACCGAACTGAACCGACCTCAGAAGTGAAATACCCAAACCGAAAACTGAACCGATTATTTAAATAAAACCCGTAACCCAACCCAACCCAAACCGAACCGAATTGCAAATTTCAGTTTGGTTCGATTCAGTTTGGGTCATTTTCCCATTCTTAAAGCCTGTTATCAAGAGAGAGATTTCCACTTTTGCCCAAAAAAAAAAATTTTAAAGAATATATACAACAAATTTAAAGGATCATCACTTACATGCGGTCCAATCCCTTAAGTAGTTCACATGCATACATAAGATGGAGCAAAGAGCTTAGAATCCCAAGTCATATGTTAATTGTTTTGGATCGCACTTTTGAGCTCATGAATCAATTTAATAATTAACTACAAAGATTTATAAAATAATAATCTTTTTCATTATTTTATAACTTATAATTTATAAGTTATATTTTATTATTACAACTTTATCTATTATATATTTGATATATATTATTATATTGTGGTTCAATTCCGTTCAGGTGAACACTTAGGAAATTCGGTTCGGTTTGGTTAACCCAAAACCGAACCAAACAAATTCAGTTCTCTATTTTTAGAACCAAAACCTACCCAAAGACTATATAACCCAAACCAAACTGACCCAAAGTCGAGTTTGATCGATTCGGTTTCGGTTTTAACCGACCCAAGTTGCAGCCCTAGTCACCAGAACCAACTTTTTTGGTTCTGAGAGCCATCCACTGGGTAGCAGTTACCATTAGGGGTTTAACACGGTATGGTTAAAACCGCACTCAAACTAACTTCGGTTTTGGTTAAAAATTCTCTAACTTGATCTAATTTGGTTCAGTTTTGGGTTGGATGCTCAGTTAAACCGAACCAAATTCATATATTTCTCTAAACCGAATCAAATCGAAATTATATATATATATATATATATATATATATATATATATATATATATATATATATATATATATGTAACATAAAATGTTAAACTTTGAAATTTTACCTTTAAACTTTGAAGATATTATGAATAATGCCCTCATTTAAGCATAAGCATTTGTTTGTTTAACCTGAATCGTGTAATTTAGTTTGGTTTGGGTTTTGGTTTTCTTATTTGTTTTCAGTTCAGTTTAGTTTTTGGTTTTATATTTTCGGGTTTCAATTTGGTTCAGTTTTGTTGGGTTGGCTACAAGTATTTTCGGTTTGGTCTTAGATTGACCTCAACCCCAGTTGCACCCCTAATTTCAGTTGACCATCTATACTATATATAAAGAGAAGTGGGGGGAATATTCCCTCCAGATTCTGGCCCTCCTTTTCTTTTTCCAAGCATTACCCTCCCCAAACAAAACAATCCCCCAGTATTGTAACTAACTTGATTGTTTATCAAAGTGGGCCCACGTTTTCTACGCGCGTAGCGTGTGCAGCCCTCTAGTATGGATGAAAGCAAAGAGTAGGGTGCTTATCGGGTAATTCAGTTGGGTTTGGGTTTGGGTTTTCTTATTTGTTTTTGGTTTCATAATTTTGGATTTCAATTCGGTTCATTTTGGTTTGGGTTGGCCGCAAATATTTTCGGTTTGGTCTTGTTCAACCTGACCCGAACCAACACAAGTTGCACCCCTAGTTTCAGTTAACCATATGGATAAAAGCAAAGAGATTTGTGTTACCAGGTGACTCAAAGTCAAAGGTTATGGGAATGCCTCCGGGAAAAAGGGATCTCAGGGCCAGATGACAGTAATTGCTAATGTTTTAAGGCTTAAACTTATAATTCAGCCCTCGCAAACAGGCCGGACAGGAGCCGTCAAGAAATAACTAAAAAGCCCACTGGACCAGCTCGGCTGACCTAGACCGCTAGATGCTCACTCCCCTGGGTGTAGAAATTAGGGAAACAATGGGGTTTTGGGTTTTGATATTCGGCTTTTGAAAGCATACCCGTCGGAGGAATGCAAGAACCAGTTCCCTCCATTGCAGCAAAAGGTTAGTATCTCTGTTTTAGGTTTTTGTTTCTTTTTTCTTTTTATAATATTCGAATTTTTTTTTCTCTTCCAATACTCGTGAGTTTAATCTATGGATTAATTCTATTGTGATCAGCCTTCCTCCTACCTTTACTATGATGATTAATTTGTGATTAACGGTGTCTGGGAGCTTCTTGCATATGGGGTTGACGATCCATAGAGTAATTTGAAACCAAAGTATGAATTGAGAACGAATTTAAGGGGTTTGAAACCTGAAATGGCTTCTTGGATATGGGGTTAACGATCCGAGAATAACTGATTTGTCTTATTGTTTAAAAATGTGGAATATCACAGGAAATGGAGAAGAGTTGATTTGATTTCTGTTCCAGTTCTTCACCTCCGTCTTAATTTAATAGCTAGGTTAAAAATTAAAGGAATTTATTTGTAATCTTGCAATTTTAAGTCTAAGTGATGGTATAAGATGAAGATGGAAGCGAAATGAGTCTTCCAAAGCTCAGGAAAGCTTACAAACAAAAGGCGTTTCTATTTTGGTGTTTCACTAGCTTTAATTACTGAGTTAATGCTCGTGTAACTGAACAGGGGAACATAAAGCCAGTTAAGCAGGTCGATTGCAGAGAAGTGCTAAAGCAATTTAAACCTACTTTATCAAATCAATCTGAATGTACCTTTCACCAAGTGACTTTTTTTTCCCATTTGCTCCATTTTGTTATCAGAAACATCATGTTGTATACAAGTCAGTGTACGTCTCTAATTTTTAATATACTTTTTTATTTTAAATTTTTTTTTCAACAAATGCATTATATTAAAATTTTGATTCAGCAGATATCTTGTTTTGAGTAGTGCTAGGCTGTTTTTGAGGTAATCAATTTGCTTTGGAACAATCAACTTTGAGTTCTGAATTTCAGGCATACCATTTTAAATTTGAAATTTTCAGAGACTTTCAGTGGCTTGATTCTCATGGTGGAACTATTGTTGTTGTCTTTTCAAAACTTTATTTTGTAGATTTTGTCCTGTATTCGTGAGTAATATTCATGGATTAGTCATTTTGCACTCTCATTTTGTATGGTTAAAGAACTTTGGTACTTAGAATCCTCTAATTACATGATATGGCTTTATTAGGCATATTATATTTGTTTTCCCTTTTTTCCTTTTTTGGGATCTTTTCTTTTTTCCTTTTCCAAATTTTTATTTCCTTTTGGGATATAGGTGGAGATAGGTTTATGGATCTAGAACATGTACCTTCTGTTTTGTTTTATTGAAGAGCTTTGATAGTTGGGATCATATAGTATATGATAAGCTTATAGTTTGGTTAATTTTTGGACTCAAATGTATCAGTAACTGTTTCTGTTTGAAGCTACAAGCAAATTTTATGTGTTTACATTCTAAAAATTCAGGTCTTTGGATATTGGTACGAAACTCAGTAGTAGGTTGGTAATTTCACCACTACGACCATCTCAACAAGCTTGAATATTTTATCACCTCAAGAATTTTGATAATTTTATATGAAATTATGTTGATCAGATTTTTTTTTCCTTGTCATCATTATTATTATCTTTATATTATATTATAGTTTACTGATAAGTTATTTTGTAAATGATTACTTGTGCAGAATTTAGCTTGGTTGCAAAGATGGCATGAAGTATAAACCCAAAGAAGAGAACTTTTATAGATTTCAATTTTAATTCAGCCCATATACCACACAATTCTGTAGCTAGTAATGTTGAAAAGGAACTTTGTCGAGCAAACAAGCGAAGGATTCACACTCTTGCAGAATGGCCTTCAGAAAAAATCTCCCAAAACCCATCATCCAACAATCTCCTTCAATGCTTTCCCCTCTGAGAAAAAGTCCTAATAATCTTACTAAACTACCAGAGACCATTCTTGTTCCTCTCCCCACAGTCTCTCTTTCCATCACAACTCAAGGTCAGCTCTTACAGTTCCTGAAAGCTCATCTCAAACCCCCTTTCACCCCTCAAGATCTCCTAACTTTTTTAAAGAAAAAGCTTCACCACCACCCCAAGTTCACTCAATTTGATCTCCACATCTTTCGGTGGGCCTCAGAGATTGACTCATTTCGTCACGATCACTCCACCTACGAATGGATAACAAGAACCCTAGCAATCACAAATCGGTTTGATGGTCTTCACCTTGTTCTTGAAGGTATGATCTCAAACCCTTGCCCTTGTTCGGATGGAATTTTCTCATGCCCTAAGACTGAGTCTATATTCAGATTTGCCATCAATTCATACTGTAAAGCTGGCCAACTGGATGAGGCATTGGTTGCCTTTGAAAATATGCGGAAGTCAATTGATGGGAAACCTAGCTTAGTTCTTTATAATATATTGATCAATGGGTTTGTTAAATTCAGGGAACATGAAAAAGCTTTGGATTTGTACAGAAAGATGCTGAAGGACAAGGTTAAACCTGATGTGTTTACTTTTAATATTCTGATCAGTAGTTACTGCCGCAATTCACAGTTTGAATCAGCTCTTGAGTTGTTTAAAGAGATGAGGGTCAAGGGTTGTGATCCTAATGTGGTTAGTTTCAATACTCTGATTAAAGGGTTTTTCAGAGAGAGGAAGTTCAATGAGGGCATTGGGGTGGCTTATGAGATGCTTGATTTGGGGTGTGGCTTTTCCATTGCAACCTGTGAGATTCTTCTGGATGGAATTTGTAGAGAAGGTAGAGTTTTAGATGCTTGTAATCTCTTGATTGATTTCTTGAGAAAAGGAGCTGTGCCCGATGGGTTTGATTATTTCTATCTTATTGAGAAACTTTCTCAGATAGGAAACATGGATAGAGCACTGGAGATAGTGAATGAGCTGTGGGGAAACAGAAAGTTTCCTAGTTCTGTTGCTTGTGCTACTCTATTAGAAGGTCTAAGGAAATCAGGAAGGATTGAAGAAGCTTTTAGATTGACGGAAAAGATGCTGAATGAGGGTATAGTACCAGATGGTGCGACTTGTAATTATCTCCTTCAAGATCTTTGTAGCATGGGAAGGACAGTGGATGCAAATAGATTGAGGTTACTAGCTTCTAGAAAAGGTCTGGATCCTGATGGTATGACATTTAAGATTTTGGTGTCTGGGTATTCAAGAGAGGGTAAAGAGTATGAGGGGGAGCGTGTGTTGGATGAGATGTTGGATAAGGGATTTATACCTGATCTTGCTACCTATAACAGGCTGTTGGATGGATTGTGTAGAGGAAATAAGTCTGTTCTTCAGAAATGATATGTAATCATATGAATGGGTGAGAATACTCATGTTTAACATATTTCTATTAATTCCAGTGCCAAGAAATTTAGGGGCCAGTGACTTGTTACCAATGAAGATGTGTTCTATTTGAGGATGCTGATTAGCCAATCATATGCATTAACATTGTCACAAGGAAGATACATGGAAAATGAAGCACTTCGCAGTAGAGTAAATTTTTAAGACTAAGAGCCAAAAACAGAGGATATGGAAAGTGAAATTAGAAATTAGAGATTGACTGATTTTTTTCTGATCATTCAGATGATTAAGATGGTTTATGCCATCCTTGGGACTGTTGGATCACAGGACTTGTCTTTGGATGGGGAGTCAGCACCTGACACAACAAGGAGCATGGTACAGATATCCATTGTTTTTGCTCAAGTTCTTCTGTTTTGTGAAATGTGGGCATCCATATGCTTCTCTTCTTAATGTAGGGTTGTTTCAATTTTTTACATACCATTGGTTTGCTGAGGGAGGGAAATGTGTCTGCTATCAAGTTGTGCCAAGCATAGTTGATGATTTCAGCTAAGGGATGTTTGTCGGCATACCAATACGCTAGATGTCATACAATCTCAATTGTCAAGTTTCTGTTATATTCTCAATGTTTTGGATTGTTCTACTAGATTTCATGGTGAATTATGTGCACTTCACAAGAAAATAAAGGAGCAAGAAATCCAACTTGCCTATCTGCTGGGAAGCTTGTCAGACATGATTTATTGTATTATATGGAGAGGTGTATAAAGTTTAATATTCTCTCATGTATTGATGTGGAAGCTCATCTGTTTTTTAGTTTCTAGTTTTCTCAGTTATTTTCCATGTTTGTTGATTTACTACAACTTACGATGAATCTAATAGGTATATTGCATGAGAAAATAGAAAATCAAAGACAATGCTTGTTAACTTTTGCTAGTAAGATCTTACCATAAACTTCCTTTGATGTCTTTGGTGCTTCTTGATTTTAGATGACATTGATTTTACAAGTTAATCCCAATTTAGCTATGTAACCTACAGCTGTGTTTCCATTGAGTCACTTAGAAATTGACAGTAAATTGGCTCTGCTTATGCTTATGGTTCAATATTTCTGCACAAACAAAGCCCCAATCCGCGTCAGGGTTGTTATGGGATGGAAGAGCACCTCAAAATAGGAGAGGGCTCAAAATTTTTTTTTGAAAACAGGGGAGTGAGTGTGATGATCTGAGCCCGGGAATGCAAAAAATGGCTTCTCAAATTCGATAGAGGCTTTTGCTTATTTGCTCACTCGTGGTGCTCTACTTTGCAACCACTGCTATATCAAATTATCAATCCTATGATTGATCCATTCTTCTTGTACTTTGGTATCATATTGACTTGTATGAGCAAATTAACACTTCATCAACTAATTTTGTTTACTAATAAACAATTTAGAAAGAAACCCCCTTTGGGCTACCGTAAAGCCTTAGCTTAAAGAAATAAAATTCCAAACTATCAGTTAGTTTGGTGGTTGATGAGTATCAAAAGTAGGGACCAACATGTTGGAGTGTAACCCTGACTAAAAGCAATAAGCTAGGTGCCACATGACCCAACCATCCTTCTTAGGTTTTGCAAGCAAATCCTTAAAAAACCATTAACCAGCAAAGCCAATTTACAGTAGTTGAGAGATGAGATGAAATCAGAGATGATGTGGCCTCTAAGTCTAAGACAAGATAGTGCCTACTGCCTAGTGGTTGGTGTTGCTAATGGTGAACATGGCGTCAGCTGTGCGTGACCCACCAATCAACCACCACTAAAGCTTAAATGGGCACTTTAGATTTAATGGAGCTTGAGCTTGATAATATGACCCCACTAAGTTCCTCTCAGCCCCATCTCCCATCTGTTCTGCTGCATCTTTTCTTGAGAATGTTGCCATATGAAGCTTCGCTACACCTAACTTTCCCATAAACATAAAAGTAATATTCAGCTTTAGCTTTTAGCTAGCCGATCACAAATCTGCTTTGTACTTCTTTTAACCCAAATTAAAAAAAGTCTAAATTGGCAACATACTGTTCTCATTGATTCATTCACTCATCATCTTCTGTCTGATTCATTAAGCCTAAGTTTCGATCCAAATTAACAACGCGATTAACTGGGTCAGATCATATACACTTCATGATCCATGTTTATGCATGCGTTTAATCCTGAAATATTACGGTACCACCACCTCAATCTCCATGATCATGAATGCCCAAGTAAAGAAATAAATTCACAAACATGGACGAGTTTGCATGATTATGTGCAGAACCAAAAAAACATTTCTATCACTCATGTCAGGGAAGAGAAAAAGGGGGACAAAAAATTTGTATTGACACCATATCTATCATGGATCATCTCGCTTTCCTCCTCTCTCTCATATTTTTTTTAAAATTTTTTTATTGACAAGGAAGATAATACAAGAAAAAGCACTAGATTTTATGTATGTTAAACTAAGGCCTGGTATACATAAGCTCTTGTAAAGGATAAGCAAAGAAAAGTATTTAGCTTAAATCATTTCCTTCGGGTATGCTTTCTAACAATGGTCTCCACCCTTTGGAACTTCCATTAGCATCACCATCACAAGCATCAATACCATCTTTACTGTCTTTGTTTTGCAGGTGGGAAATCATCTCATCTACTGTGACTACTCCCTTAGATAACATCTGCTTGAGCTCCTGCTTAGTGATGACTAGCTTAATCCTCGAAACCTGTCCAGAATTCACATCCGAATTCGATAACATCAACATATTTTTGTCCATGCCGGTCGATGGCAGCGACAGAGGGAGAAGGTAGTACAATCTACCACTAAGCAATTCTGTATTAGGAGGAAGATGCCGATGGACAGGAAGTGTGTCGGAGATTGCATGGCCGGCGAAGTTCGACAAAACTTGCTGAACTCTTAGAGGAGCTTGGTATTCAAGTACCTTTCCATCCATCTTCATGATCCTAATAACCTTGTCTTGAAGAGCTAAGCAGTTCCCCATGGCCTCTATATTACGCATCTAAGGAGAGGAAAATTATAAGGAGGCTTGTGTTATGAGTGAAGGGTGAAAGGAGGAGGAATGTGTTGTATTTAAAAGGATCTTTACTACCAAATTACCCTCTTAATAGATCAAAAATTACAAAAAGGACCTACCCTCCATGACCCCACACCTAAGAAATATTGCTTCTCTTTTTTGGTTGGAAACTAGAACCTTAAATTCTGTTCTGACTTAAATGGCAAGCCCTAGACTCTGTTGCATCAAGACAAACATGCTGGAAGACTAAAAGGACAACATTGTAAGGTTTGGCAGTTGACATAGCTCTCTGCAACACTGACTACTTGCATACTTAGGAGGGAAAAAAGGCATTTAAGAGCATGTTTAATGGGTTCTTATGAACCTTTTAGCATATTAAACATACAAGGATCACTTGATTTGTGCCGTAACGACGATAAAAAACTGTTATCTGATCAGGGATAATGAATTTTCTTTCCTTGTATGTATTATACAGATGGAATTTAAACTTTCTTTTGCATTACTTTAAGAGCTAATGAAGAACATTTTCAATTGAAAGGTAACTTGCTTAGGAGTTAATGAGTTGGAAGAAATTTTGATGGGTATTTTGTAATTTGAGTTTTGAACATGGTCATTTTCAAGTGAAGGACAAAATTATTTCATTTAGAATATCACTAGAGAGAGAGACAGAGACAGAGAGAGAAAAGTATCAACAGTCTTTGCTTGATGTGGGTGGATATTTTAACAAGTGGAGTTACCAAATGATTAGTTTAATATGAGAAAAGCTAATCCATACCTAAATCTTGTAGTCCATAAGTACGGTCTATAGATGCTACAGTAGCTATGGAACATCCATTCTATTGATGACTCACGAGGAGTGATTGATCATAACCACCCAATTCATCAAGCTACTTCTTTGGACGGAGAGGATCAGTCAATGATGTTGGCTTTGACATAGAATGATGACCTTACTTACCACTCTTATATACCCTTCCTACTATCTATAAGAAAATGACATTAGATCATCCCAACAATAAAAAGAAAAGGTGAATAGGCTTGCTTAACCAGTTGATGAGATGGTGAAAGGGCCACCTTTATTTATTTTTCAAATCAAAACCCAATTTTTGTCTCATCAACGCGGCGAAAGCCAATTGATCAGCTGCATACCCATTGCTAAAAGGTTTCTTTGATATCTTGCTCAAAGAAACCATAAAGAAAGATGAAATCTGATCTTTCTTTGATATTTTTTGAAGTTCTAGAATGGTGGATTAGGATTAATTAACCATCACATCTTAAGTATCTAAATTCTGTCATCTCTGATGTATTAACATCCCCCAGAAATTAAGGTTGTATTAGCCCTTAATTGAGGTAAAGTGGTCAAACATACTCTAAACTGTTATAAGAGAAAGGTAGGGCATGCTATTCTTTTTGCTGCTAAAGAATCTTTATAAGACTAGGCATGGAACATTTTTTCATGAGCACAAAATGGAAAAGCAAAACCACTTTCAAATCAGACAAGTATATTCATTCCTTTCACATTCTCTTTTCATCCTCTTTATCAGCTTTTGTTAAAGTCCCTTTAGCTTTCCTTAACATAGCCTCCATGAGTGACTTTTTTGGCTTCTAGATTGTAGGAAAGGGAGATCATTGTCGGCCGACGCGGGGCACAGTATTGCGACACTTGTCCACTTGACGGTTGGGCGGCACCGCAGTCATAATGGAGAAGTTGAGTTGATCAATTGGCAGATTTTTTTAGACTTGTAATTTTTATTGCTTGGTGAAGTCATCCACAGTAAGGGTTTTGATTATTCAGAATCAGAAACAGAAAGTTCTTTAGTAATCATTCCTGAAGACAAATCAAATGACCCATGTTTGCAAAATAGTCTGCTTCTCTGAAACAAAATTTCTATGTTGATAAGCCAAGTAATTGATCAATCTGCCACTAAGAAGTGTCTTGAGATCAGAGTATGTTTCCAATTTTCCATCTCTGAATAACTAGAGTCCTTAACTAACAGTAAATTTCGATATCTCATTGACTGATTCCCTGTCCTAAAACATGAAAACATCAGGGTGTTGAGAAGGGCTTTAAGCAATTCAGTTATGTGTTCATACAGAAGGGATTTTCAATTTATCTCAGAATTACCATAGCTATAATGTTCTTAGCTAGAGATGTCTTTAAACCTAGAGAAGATTTCTTTTTAATTTCAGGGCCAGTTTCATTATCAAAGCAGTTCACATTCAGAAATTCATTTACAGAATTAATACTTGTGGGGTAATCTCCCAGTACTCTTTTCCATGTGAGGAAATACTGAAATCAAGTCTGAAATACACTCCCAGTAACAACACTTCATAGGCTCACACACACAGAACAAAGCCATCATGCAGAGAGATGGGTGAAACTCCATGCTCCCCAGAACATTATCTTGGCCATGAAAAATCTCCATTTCTGCTCAGATTACACCTAAATTCTCCAGCTCTCAATGTCTGCCAAGAATTATCCCAACTTCCAGGCCTCAAACCAACATCAAGCTCACCTTCTCTAGGGAGGGATTGTCCTGTAACTGTAAAAGTAACATTGTCCTTCCTCATCCCCGAGATTGGGGCCTTACTGCCCAAAACAGGACATTTAATCGCACAGTGCAGTCTTTCAAGCGCTGCCGGAAACAGTGGTATATCCCTGGCGGAAAAGATCTTTCTGGCGGCTAAGAAACTCGCCGGCAACTACCTGGGGCGGTTTCCGAACCGCCGGAATAACGACCTATCACCGGCAATTTCTGCAAAACGCCGGAAATGGATGTTTCATCTCGCCAGTACCACATCACGGGCGGTTCCTGGTAACTGCTAGTAAATCATGCCACTGCCGGCCTTCGTAAAACACCCAAAATGGATTTTTACTTGACTTTGGTATCGCTGGTCGAACATCAGGGGCGGCTCTGCATAACCGCCGGAAATGGGGCAGGAGCTCGCCGCTAAAACTCAGTGGCGGTTTTAAATAACCGCCGCAAATAGGTTATTCGTCGGCTCAGGAACTCGACGGTAAAAGATAGGGGCGGTTCTGTATAACCGCCGGAAAATAAAGAGCGTAAGAGTTCGCCGGTAAAACTTCTATGGCGGTTTCTGATAACCGCCGCAAATATGTTTTTCGTCGGCAATCACCAGTAAAAATAGGGGCGGTTCCATATAACCGCCGGAGAATGTACCTGCAGCTCGTCGGTAAAACATTAGTGATGAGTGGTGGTCAAAATAATCGCAGGAAATTTCCTGGGGGACAACTCGTAATTTATGGGGATGATTTACCCGCAGTGCGAGAAAGATGCCATCTCCAGTTAAACGGCCGGAAAAATCTAATCACTGGGGGAGGGGCTTTTTTTTTTTTTTTTGGTAGTGACTTGGAGGAGGGGTTAACAACAGCGCCAGAACTACTATTTCAACGTCAGTAAGTAGCTGGTATCAGAGCGGCTTTTGTACCATCCGAACCAGGTGCCTTCTTCAACCGTTCTCCCCTGCCCTCTTCAAACTTGAATGGCAATTATGATCTCGTGATCAAAGACCAGAAGTTAGGATTTTTCTCTCATTCGTCATTGTCAATCCAATATTTTCCATGATCGACCATAAAAGAATGGTTGCTTGAGATGTGTCATTCTAGTAGGAAACCTGGGCTCAAAGCCAGGTATGATCTGCACGCGTTCATGGTGTGTTCGCCGGAGTCAGTTATATCCCCATGTTCCAGGTCTCTTCTTCTTCCTGTAACGTATTTGGTATATATGTTCTTTAAATTAAAAATTAAGAGATTTTCAATACAAAAATTGAAGAAGAATGATCTTTCAGCATCAGATTGGGTTCACAGACAGCTGGTTAATTAGGCGGCCTGTGTACGTCTAAGAAGGTTGATTTAATGGGGGATATTTTAAGATTTTCATCAAATAGCAGCTAATTATCGATTTACCAAGACCCGGCAATTCTAAGAGGCCGCGTTGGATGATCAAGATTCGTTCTGTGCTTGATGTTTTTCAAAGATCAGGAATTAGGATTTTCCCTAATCACAGCCATCTGGGTTTAATATAAGAACAATGAAGATGAGGGGTCCCTCAGCTGTATAGAAAAAACATCTCATAACATTCTTATTATGTTTAGGTCATCAAGCTCAAAGGTACCTCACTCTTAAATATTGCAGGTGATGTGTCGCCCAAGATGAGTTAATTGAGATTACTTAAGCAACTTGAAGGCATACCACTCATGGTGTAAGGGTAGAGTTTGTGCAAATAAACATCTTCACTGAATAAAGCTACAGCTTAGTATGATACGCAAATGCAAAGAATATGTGGTAAAACCAAGATAGTATACACATAATAAAGACCTAAATTCAGGTAAGAAAATGTAAAGAGAATTAGATTTGACACAAGAAACTAGAAGGAATTCCATAAATATCACATAGCTATGTTGCATGATTTTGAAATGAATCACTAGTACTCACAAGGAATCTGCTAGCTCCCATACAGAAAAGGGAAGACAAAATGAGTATATATATATATCAGAAAAGGGAAGACAAATTGAGCACATAATAAAGAGAGAGAGAGAGAGATCTTAGGAGGAGAAGAATAAAAATCCTGATAAAAGGAGGCCATCATACAGCCCATGCAGTGCTTCTTGTGGCTTTTTTTAGCTGCCTGCAACACTAGTGCTTATCAGCATCCAGTAAAACAAGACAATTTGGATTACTCAGCCAAACATCGTCAGGCCAACAATAGCATGTTTACAATATTTAATCTTTTACAATAATAGATTCTGATTTCCAATAAACTTCACTTTCAGACACTCGTGTTTCCCGGTAGGTTTCTCATAAAACAAATGTAAATATTATGTATCATGTAACCAAATCATAGTTAAGAAGATAAGACAGCAGTTAGTACAAATGAGTCTACAAAAAGATAACTTACTGTTATAATATAGAAAAGGAAATCACTTCTCCCATAAAACAGTATTCACAAGTCCCTCCTAAATCAAACAAAGAGATACAACAAATAAAAAGAATCAAATGATAAAACAATGAGACAAAGTAATAGCTTTTATCTATGACGCGAGAAATGGAATGATCATGGTCATGAATGTGTCATAGGTAAGTGTTGCTGACCCAGTGTAGCGTGGGTCCTTCTCCTTGAACTTTTCGGTCAAACCCTGCAACAGAAAAACATAAGTA
Source organism: Buxus sempervirens (assembly GCA_947561395.2). Classification (NCBI taxonomy): domain Eukaryota; kingdom Viridiplantae; phylum Streptophyta; class Magnoliopsida; order Buxales; family Buxaceae; genus Buxus; species Buxus sempervirens. Next base: position 5,429,375 of record OX387182.1, read on the forward strand.
GATATGTAACAATGGAAAAAAAAAATTGTCCAAGAAGAATTCATTTATAGGAATCACCTTTAATCAGCCCCATATGTGTTCATGAATGAAAACATCTCTTTAAGAACACACATCCATACAGATATTTAATTACTGATAGAGATTAATGTGTATTTTGACCAGTATTGTTTTTAACCAACTGAACCTCATATTTCTTAATCTGCTATATTTCTTCCTATTCTTGAATTCCTCATTAATTTTTTTTAGTTTCAGGAATTTTATTAGGTTCATCAAACCCGTATATGTTGGTGATTACATGCTACTGGTAAGAGACAAACGGCGTAATAAACTCAGATAGAGAATGGTTCCACAACCCTTGGTCCAAACACCCAAGTCAACTTTTTCAGACTTTAGCTGTCATGGACAAAAAATTATTTCTGGGAAAATTTCCAGGAGAAGAAGAAAACCAGGTGACATCAGGATCAAATTAGACACACCAGGTTGATACGTAGCATTGGTGCAGGGTACACCCAAACTTATTCAGGGATGACCCCGGGTCAAGCTGTTTAATCAGATAGTCTGTTAGGGGTTTCAAAGCACCAGAGACAAGAGAAAACAGGCAATATAAGCCTGCAGATTCAAGAGAGCATAATTCATAAAACTTGGAGAATCACCTTTACTATCATTCCGCACCTGAAAATCCAACAACATACAATATCAGAAATACAGTCAAGTGCAGTTACATGGATTACAATAATTCTTTCCTGAAGGGGAAAATATATTATATACTTACTCGACAAAGCTGTCAAAATTGAGTTCACCCCTCCGGCCACTTCCACCTTCATATTTAGAAATCAAAACTTGAAGAACTGATGGTGGGACTGCATATCCAAGACTGTAGAGAGCATCTCTTAGCTCCATTGAATCAATCTTCCCACTCCGATCTCCATCAAATCTTTCGAAAACGGTCTACAAGCACAAAAATAGAAATAGATTTCAAACACACTATGGACTCCTGACAGTTTACCTGTAGTTCTAAGAAGGGAGAACTACTTGATAAGAATCTGTTTAATGAACAAATAAAAAATCCCACATCCCCATAATGGTGCCTACCTAAAAAAGAACCAAGTGAAAATTTTCATCATTCTTGAGCCAAATGAACTAATTTCCACAGGCCTCCAAATGTTTCCTCTTTCAAAACAATCAAATTAGTGAAGGACTTAATACCCAAATAAAATAGCATTACACTTTTCTTCGTTTTTTTTTTTTTGCCAGCATTTCATGTATGTAGTTGCATGTGTAACGAAAAAAAGTTCAGAAAATGCTTATCACTTATGTCCAGAAATGTTACCATCAGAACACTTTGCCCTCAAAAATGCTTATCACTTATGTCCAAAAATGTTACAATCAGAACATTTTGGCATTATAATTTGTAAGAATCACCAGGCCATCGATATTGCATTATATGAAACATCACTTACACGCCAATGTCCAATACAATTCCAAAGTGCAGCAAACTCATTAGGTCCTGTGACATGACAAGAGTAGACATCAATAGCTAGAAATAACGTCAAACACAAAGGAAAATAGCAGAACCGTTCAAAGAACCAAACAAACACAAAAAAATCAAGCCAACAGTCTATATCAAACTGAGTGTTTATTTCCCCTTCTTTTTCATCAGATCCATATTAGCTGGAACTTAAAGGGAATTCAAGGCAAAATGCAATTAAAATAAATCCGGTTTATGGCATGACCCTCTTGTTTTTAATCAAATTCACGACAGGAAAAATCAGTTAAATCAAATTCATTTAAAATTCAAAATCCCCAAATGAAATTAAAGAAATTAAAAGTACAGGAAAACACACCAATCTTCAAAAAGCCACTAGGATTCCTGAAGAGAAACATGAGCAATCGAATAGTCCGAAGGCTAAACTTCTGATAGCTCGAAGAAAGAGCCTCCTGCAACTCCAATTCGTCTATAAACCCACTCCGATCCCTATCGACCATCTGAAAGCTTCGAATGATCTCCGGGTGCGTACCCGGCGGGAAATATCCACCATTGCTGGGAACCGAAGAGTGCCCATAAGAAGACGTCGACTGACCGTATTTGGTTCCCGGAGGAGGGTGCCCGCCGGCATGCTGTGAAGAGAAGAATCCCGGCCCCTGGTGTAGAGGATTAGATAGGGGTTTCTCCTGATCGTACGAATCGGGCAGAACAGGTGCAGAGGGCGCGTAAGATTGCGAGCTGTGCTTGTAGGAATCCATTAATGGCAAAAGGATCGTTTTGCTTATAAAGAATTCATAACACCCGGAGACGACAACAAGAAAAAGGGTTTCTGAGAGCCCAAAAAACACGAACATTAAGTGAACAGTTATCGCTTTCGTTCACCTAATTAGCCGTAACTACTCTCCACAATGGCGAAGATCATCGCATTTTCAACGCTCACAAGGAACCGTAGCTATCTGACGTAATGCACTTTCAATTAAATCAAGCACAGTTTCAAATAAAATGAGCGCTCAAGTAAGCTGAAAAATGGCACCTAAAAGTGACTGCATTTTGTTGGATTGTGCAGCTTTTATTTATAATATTATTTGCAGCATATATAGGATGCCGCTTACTTATTATTCATCCATTTTTGTAGGTTTTATTTTTTTTTATGTAAAACCCACATTGAACAACACTACTTTAAAGAAAATAAAAATGTAGATAAGGGCTCGCATTTTGTTACAAATCAAGGATTACAGAGGGCTTTCATACAATAAGCCAAAAGATAAAAGAAACTTAGAGAAAAATACTTGTATTTAACTCTCTATCATCTATCATCTTTTATTTGTAACAGTAGTATAGAGCCAAGTTTGGGGTTCCAGCCCCTGATGAACATGCTGTGCGGTTTTAGTACGTTTGTTCCTGGCTTACAGTGCACAAGTGTTATGTGTGTGTGTTTGGGGGTTGGAGGGGAGGCGTGTGGTTTAATCCTCATATTGCACAGTGCGATTGTAGTAGGTGTAACATTCGCATATAGTTCACAGGTGCAAAGAGGGACCTTGGAAAGGCTGTGGGTTTGAGTCCCGTAAAGCAGATTTAAGGCATGTTTTTGTTGACAAGCATTGGCCTGCAGTTTGCCCCTGGTTGACAAGTGTTTGCTTGCGATCGTAAGTGCTGGATGGGAGTATTGTTGGAGGTGTTGGGCTAATGTCCAACATCCTACTATGGCATAAGGAAATAAGTTGCGCTCTAATCAATAATTTAAGTTATTGGTCCAGTGAAAAGTGCTTGTTCCTAACACATTTTAGTAATATTTTTTGGCACATTCATTAAGGGACAGCTTCTTATTACGTATACTATGATAGGCAACTACATTAACGTAAGACTTTTTTACTGTTAGAGGTTTTTTTTATGGGATATATACCTAGGTAGTTATTTGATATCATAAAAGTTTTCCAATGGGTAGTTTTATCAGATCGATGGAGGAATTATTAGAGAAATTTCAAAGGATTATTTTTTTACTAACTAAAAAAGCTGGTCATGATATTGAAATATTGGGCGCATGGAGTTCACTTGATAATAGTATATATGTGTGTATATCATGATGACCCATGCCAGCTGATTCTAATAGCTTTCTTAGTAGAGTCCCCAAAAGCATGCATGAGAAATCTCCTTGATAAAAATAGGTTTTCCCTGAGAAAAGTCCAAACTTAAAAATATTTATATACTTGTACACCCCAAAAAAACTAAAAAAAATCCTAACCTATGGTTAATTAAATATAAATTTTCCTGTTTATTCACCTCTTTCAACTTTTCTTGTTTCTTGTCATGCTAAAATTGGTATTTGGATTTTGGAAGTTTCCCATTCCACTCCATCAATTCTGAAACCATTTTCCATACATAGACAGATAATTTTATAAACAGATAAGGTCAATTTGCTCCATGAGATTTTAAGGAAAAACAGTTAAATTTAGCTGAATCCTCTCTATGTTTAGCCCAAAGATGGTGAGCTCAACAAAATTCACCACAATTTAAGCCATACAATTTTCTTCCTGTAAATAAAAGCATTCCCATTTCACCAACGTCTCTTGTTGATACAAAGAAAGATCCGAAGGTTTCTTTCAAGATACCAGCAATGGCTGCCAGAATTGCAGTTTTCTTCATTGGAATTGCTTTACTTCTGACCACCATTGCTGCCCATTATGGTAATATAAACCACATATTTCTTATTGCTTCTTCCTTTTTTCCTTATGGAATCTGTTATCATGGTTTTTCTTTTTCTTTTTCCTTTCATCCTTCTCAGATAATGAAGTAATCCAATTCAGTTACAGTGGTGCAACCGGTCCCAACAAATGGGGCAGCCTGAATCCGCGTTTCGCCGCTTGCTCGAATGGGAAACTTCAATCTCCAGTAGACATTGTGAAGAAAGAAACAGTTTACAATTCAAAATTGAAACCTTTAATCAGAGATTACTATCCTTCTAATGCTACATTGGTTAATACTGGGTTTAGTGTTGAGGTAAGCTCTCTTCTTCTTTGGACAAACACATCTATAAATGTGTATATATACAACAGCACACCCAAATGTTTGTGTGCGCGTGTATATATATATGTGTGTGTACATATATGATACAAAAACATGAAAATTTTAAAAAATAAAGGAACAAATAAATACAATGACTACAATATTTATAAGGATTTCTTCCTGTATCAGCTATTAATACGGCGTATTCAAAATCATTTAAGGGTTTAATGATCATTTTTGCAGCTGAGATTTGAGAAAAGTGGTGGAGTTTTAGTTGCAGAAGGCAGGAATTACACCCTGAAACAAGTATATTGGCATATCCCATCTGAGCACAGAATCAATGGAGAACAGTAAGTCCTCTTCATCACCCCAGTTCAAACTATTTCTCAAAATTAGTTAAACTGGTGATGATTTTTGAATTTTCAACTTAAGCACTTTAGAAAACATTTTTTTTCGCATTAATTTGATAATTACAGATATCCTGTGGAGCTTCAATTAGTCCACATGGCTAATGACCGTAGCATATCAGTGGTAGCAGTCCTCTACCAGTATGGCGATCCCAGCCCATTTGTATCTCAGGTACATAACCATACTTAAATTATAACTGATTTTGGCTGTGTTTGGTAATGCTTTTTTACTTTTGCTTTTTAAAACAATAAGCATGTTTGAACAATAAATGCTTTTGCTTCTCATGATGAACCAAAATGTAATATAACTGCTTTTCTTGAGAAGCAAAAGCACTTGCTGATGAAACATGCTTATTGCTACAAAAAGCTAGAAAAAAAAAAAGCAATGACAAACGCAGCCTGTGTCTCGCCCTCTACTTGTACTCATGAATCATATACACATATAAGGCTAATACACGAGATTATTTGCAGATAGAGGAACAGTTGCAGGAATTGGCGAAGGAGTCATGTGGGGAAGACGAAGAGGCTCAAATACCAGTCAAGATCTTGAAAACTAAGTACATAGAGCGTAAAACTCGCAAGTACTTCAGATACGTTGGCTCCATTACAACCCCTCCATGCAGTGAGAATGTCACCTGGAACATCCTTGGGAAGGTCAGAAGCATATCAAAGGAGCAGGTGGCTGCTCTAAAAGCTCCATTAGACTGGGCATATCAAAACAATTCCAGACCCTCACAGCCATTAAATGGGAGAAAAATTGAGTTATATGATGAGCTGTGGAATCACTAAACTCATAACCATATATATAAGCTGTGAAGATCAGCCAGTTCATAGTTTCATTCCATCCCCAGAAGCATGATCTGGGAAGATCAATATGTAATATTAGTAGTAAATGGGGGAGAGAGAGTAGTTTGTTGTTTTGTGTTGCTTGGTAAATGAAAAGAGTGTGGATGACATGGACAATATGTACTATATAAGATACAGATGAAGAGTGAATTTAAGTGGGTTTTGCTCAAACTCTGAGTTTGTGAAGTCCATTGTAATGGATCTTACTACAGGAATAAAACAGCTAGCTGGGAAGTATTTGTTTGTTCATTAATGATGTAGAACAATGAGCCTAATTGAATAAAATAGCAGCAGCTAATCTATTATGTTTGCTTTTGTTTTATGGATACCTTATTATTTATAAAATGGTATTTTCTTAATGTTTTGCTATTAGCTAGGGTTAGATAACTTAGAGTTCATGGTGTACTTGCATACTACATGCATATAGAAATTAATTGTGAGTAATTATTTAAGGGAGAAGCATTAGTGCTTAAAATTTTTAACGAGGACATTAAAATCGATGTTTTAAACTTTCAAAGAGATATAGTAAGAAACTAAATATCGCGCCAAAATCTCCCAGCTTTGCGTTATAGTAATAGATTTTGAAAAAATAATAAATTATTTTAAAGAATACCGATCGATTAGATTCTTCTCGATAAAAATTAAGTTCAATGAATACGTATAACAAAAAAGGGGGATATAAATAATAAATTATGGTATTTTATTGTGGTAGCCGAGATTCAAACCTAATTGGTAGTGAAATTAGGAAGCAAATCGTCTACAATTTTTTACTGATTTGTTTCCTGCGTTTTAAATTGGATGCTTCCACAATGAGCATCCCACGGTAGTTTGCTTTTCAAGTGGATCCCATGTAAAACATTTAGAAAAAAGTGAAAAACGCCTACCGTAGGATGCTCCACGTGGAAGCATCGCACTTCAAAAGTAGGAAACAATTCAGTATAAAATTGTAGATGATTTCATTGCATGAAATTACAACAATTTTACACAACTTCAAAGCAAAGTGGAATCGGACCAAATTACTTTCGAAGTCTCTACCACTCAAACCGTGAAATTTGAAACCATTTCAACATTGTGCAGTTGTTAAGAACGATCCTCGACCGCTTGATGGACAACAAGATCAACGCTGTAAATCAGTGCGCTCAAAAAAACAAATCCTTTACCTAATAAAGTTTTAGTCAAAACGCACAGGTTTTAAGGGCCCAACCGGGATCGAACCGGTGACCTCTTGATCTGCAGTCAAATGCTCTACCACTGAGCTATGGACCCCTTTGATGACTGTTGTTATAAAGAAAATTTATTTGAAATAATATTTAGGCTCTGTTCGTTTCTTGGGCTGTTCCGGCTTTTTTTTTTTCCCAATTATAACCCTACTCAACTAAAACAATCCAAAACTAGAACCACCCTACCACTCTCTCCACATTCAAATTTAAACCTCTACTTATATACTACAATTAAAGGTGAAGACGTGCAGTATGTACGTGCCACCACTAATTTCTTGAGAAAAGAAGAATTTGTCTATCTTCAATCAAACTTTTCGAAATAACAAGAATGAAGCTATTTTGGCCCTAAAAATTTTGAAAGACAAAGATTCTATGCATAGGATGCCACGGTTGCCACCCACAGTTCATGTTGTCACAAGAAAAAAAAAATGATAGATCATGGGACAAAAACAAAAGGGATGCCCCATTTATCAAGAATGGGGCCCAAATCACAATCCCAAACCTAAAAGAAAACAAAAGCCAATAGATTTCCGACCGTTGGGGCCCTCAAGTGACCGTTGTAGACTGCTGTCCTTTAGACAGCACAACCGTTACAGATTCAAAAAAATCCAAACTGCCCTTCACTCCCCACTTTGAGAAGAAAGCGACCCAAGAAACTGAAGCGAAGACTCCACAGATCGATGGGCTGCGTTTCATCCAAATTGTTCAGGAAGGACTATAATCAGGAGATCCTCTTTGGCAATGGAGATTACGCGAACCACGTCGTCTCTCTCACTTCCAGCACTTATGGGGCTCTGAAACTCGACCAAGAACCGAAGAGGGATTCGGTCAGTGAAGGAAAGAGATCCCCTCTTTCGGCTAATGTTGTTCCCAAATTTAAGAGAAAGGTCTTAGAAGAACCAGAGATCATCAATGCGTGGGAACTCATGCAGGATCTTGAAGAGGAAATGCAAATACCCATTTCGGTTCAAGCCAAGAAGAGCCCCATATTTCATGTAATTCAACGTGGGGTTGCAGAGATGGAGTCAAGAAGTCCTTCGAAGTTCTTCAATCAGATCAACTCTCCGAAGAAGCAGAAGAAATTTGCAGGGAAGGAGAACAAGCAGCACAGATTGAGCAGCGGATCTGACGTCAATGAAAGAAGGATCGAGTCTAATCCGAAAGAGACATTGAAGCCTTTTAGTTCGTTGGAGAATATACAGAAGGAGAAAATCACACCCCATCTGAGAACACCGCTGAAAAACAGCAATCCAGTTCATCTGAAAATCGATAGCTTCAGAAATAATTCCTGTAGGAGTAATTTCAGTCCCATTTTCGATCCGGAGCTTGTTGCGTTCTTTGAAAGAGAACTCTCTGAAGAGGGAGAACAGATCAAAAAGATGGTTTCTACCACACCCAGAATCCTTAATTCTTCAGAAACAATGCTTGATTTGTTCGAGATGAAGTGCCCACCGGGCGGCGAAAATGCGGTTGTTATCTACACAACCACATTGAGAGGGATCAGGAAGACCTTTGAAGACTGCAACAGGGTTCGGTCAGTCATAGAATCTCATCACATTCAGATGTTTGAGAGAGACATTTCAATGGATTCTGGGTTTAGAGAGGAATTGAGGGTGCTAATGGGGACTAAAGATGTGAGAGTTCCTCTGGTGTTTGTGAAGGGGAGGTTGATTGGGGGAGCTGATGAAGTGATGAGGATGGAGGAAGAGGGAAAATTGGGGTTTCTTTTCGACAAAATTCCAAAAGCCGCCGCTGTCTGTGAGGGGTGCAGTGGAGTGAGGTTTGTGATGTGCATGGACTGCAATGGGAGTTGTAAGGTCTTGGACAAGGATCAGAAGAAGATGATGAGATGTGGAGAATGCAATGAGAATGGTTTGATCCATTGCCCTATGTGTTGCTAATTGTGTACTTAAGATGAGTATCAATTATCTAATTCCCACAAAAGAAACTTGAAATTTTCTTTGCTGTGGTACTTGGATTTGATTTGGATTTTTTATTTTAGTTTTTCTGCCCCTCTTTGATGGAGATGAGAATAATCTTCTGTGTGATTATTATTACTTTTCATCATTTTGTTTGGATTGAAGAACTGATAAAAATGCTCATTTAGAAGGTATTGAAACTTGTGGGGTTCTAAAGCAGGTTAGATCCTCCTGTTATGTTCAGAAGTTTAATCCATGTATTATTTTCATTACTTTTAACTAATGTTCATTTAACTCTGCTCTCTGTCAGTGACTTTTCAATTGACTGCAAAAATTGTTCTTCAGTGATAACTCCATGTATCATATCTAAATTGGGCTCTTAGAATCCTTGGTTGATTCATTTGATCACAACCCCTTTCATTGTTTGATGGCTCAAAATTTTTTTCAAGCGCTTAACTGCAATTAAGCTTCACACTGGTTCCCTATGACATATACAGGTCCGTGGGTTTTGACCTTTTTCCTTTTTTCCTTTCCCCTGTTCCAGTACAAAAGAAATAAGGGACATTTACAGCTACACCCCCTGAGGTTTGGAAAGTTAGCACGGACACCCCGTGGTTCTAAACCGATCACTTACTACCCCTGAAGTCTTAAAAACTGTCACCACCATCCCTGCTGTTAGATTAGACCTAACACCATTAATCCACTTTTATAAATGTCCAAAGTACCCCTCTTTTTAAATCAAAACTCTGGTCTTCTTCGTTCTTCCCCAAGGTAAAGAGCTTTCACGGAAAAAAAAACCATAATCCTCCCTCTTCCAAACCCATCCTCGGATTCTTCTTCTTCACCAAAATGCATCTAAGTTTCAAAAACAAGCAGCGGCAAAAGAGGCTAATCAGCATGTTTCACTTTCGGGAAGAGAGTTTAAAAAAGGAAGGCTCGGACGCATCTTTTCTTCTTCAACTTGAAGATCAAATACATGTTCTTTTCTGTGTTTGTAAGATCTTTTCCTGACAATGCAAGTCGCTTTACTTATGCATTGAAATAGCCTTGCCCTGTTGTACATATTAAGCTGATAAATTCTGTTCGGAGGCTGTTCCTGTGGTTTGCCGAGGAGCCGTCCCCGTTCCTGTTGTTGCCACCACTGCCGTGACGCCCATCAGACCTGTCACATTGCATAGTTGGCTGTTATTGTCAAAAATTGGGGCGCTTGCGTTATGATCAAAATTGAGAAGTGGGAATTCGATCATGTTAGAATTGGGACCATGTGGTGGTGGTTGATGATGCAACTGAAGTGGGAAGTGACAGTATCCCGGCAGAACCATAATGTTGTGACAAATATGGGTATTGCGCCATTTGTGGGTACTGAATTCCGAAGCCCTGTGCTTGGCCACTTTGTGCATAATGGCCATAAAATGGATACAAATAATGGAAAAACCCAGACGTTCCTGTTGTTGCCGTGTAAGGTGTAAAATGTTGTCCTCCATAGACATTGTAATAACTCTGCATCAACCCCATGACTATTGATGATAAATTAGCTTGTACGGAAACAAGAAGCCCAAAGAAAAAGACAGGTTAAAAAAATTTTGGGGAAACAAAGAAGCACTGACCAAAGGATACATGTTGTCTTGTGAATAACCAGAGTACCTGAACCATGAACAGTAAAAGATAAATTTAAAGTACAATGAAAGAAGACTTGAAATGCTTCAGAAATAAAGAGCATCTACTTTCTTCCCCCCTGTTTCTCTTAATTTGATGTATTGATACTTACCCGTAAGTTGAATAAGGGAATGCATATTGAGTGGCGGGTTGATTGAAATATGCAGAGGATGAGGCATGATAATGGGGTCGAGCCATAGATCCTGATGCTGGCTTACAATTTTTTTTATCCAAAAATAAGAGCAGGAAAAACATAAATTAGTTATTTGATGCCATTTAACAGTTTTCTTCGATCGTCTGCAGTAGTAATGGAGGTAATATAAGTCTGAAGTAAAAACTGTTTTTTTCTTGAAGTACGGATTTTGATATAAGATATGCAAGGGTCGAGCACACATATTACAGTATCGAAGTATCAGAAAAAGAAACATCGAAAATAGAGATGGAAGAGGGAGGGTTAGGGTTTTTTTCTTGTGAAAGCTCTTTACTTGAGAAGAACAAAGAAGTCCAGTGTTTTGATTTACAAGGAAGGGTATTTCAGGCATTTACAAAAGTGGACTAACGGTGTTGGGATCTGATCTAACAGCCAGAGTGGTCGGTGACAGTTTTTTAGACTTCAGGAGTAGTACGTGATCGGTTTTGAACCACAAGGGGTGTCCATGCCACTTTCCCAAACCTCAGGGAGTGTAGCTGTAAATGAAATAAAGCACTTGTCGATAGTCAAAAGGGGGGTTAAAATGCATTTTATATAATTCTTTGTGATCTTTGTGAGGTCAGTTGTAACGTCCTTAGTTCATTAGTGGCTCTCTTTCGATTCATGGCTTAAATTCTCTATAAAATTCGCACCCATATTGACCTGTTTCTCTAATGACTTTCATGCTAGAAAATGTATAAGTGCGTTTAGACAAACAAGGCAACCATCTTCCAAAAGATGAGAAATGAACAATAGGAATAACTTATAAATTTCAACCAAATAGGATCGCAAATAGAAGCAGCTGCTTCCAGTGTTAGTTGTCTAAGATCTTACAATCAGCCTGTGCAACTACTCAAGGCCCCAGAATACAACAAAACCATTTGAGGGAAACATTGATTAAGCCTCACAGTTGCAAAATCGGAACAAAGGAGAACAATCACTTCCCGATTCTGATTACAGCAAGCCGTGGAAATCAGTATGGGTGATACCTGCGCCCTCCACCACTGTCATTTCTCTGTTTTCCCCTGCCTGAGCTGCCACCACTCCTGCCGCCACTTCTCTCCTGTGATTGAGTATGTAGCTGTGCCCCGGGTTGTTGCCTGCAACAGATGGTGAAGAAATTTAAGCAGGATTTAACTCAGATACATAGAGTTCGGATGTTTGACATGCTCCATCAGCTGAAAAAAGGTGTATTCCAGCATGGAAAATTGGTAATAAGTTGCAACTCAACAGTTCATCAGCTGTATCTCACTAGATCTGCTAATCTGAATAACCAAACCCATGTTGAAACAACTGCTAATGCATTTAGGTTAGCAGATTCAATCCCATTAGAACAAAGAATGGAAAGGTATTTGAAACAGCAAACCACCCATTGTTCAATGTTAAATCATGGGCTCAAGTTCAGGGGGACAAACAATAGGAAATGTTAAATGTGTCTTTACAGCCAACTGAAGAGAAAAAATAGTTTTTTAACTAGCCAGGGTAAAAGCAAAATAATGTTGTGCTTACAGGACATATCCAATTCGTCCATCAGGCAAGAGCATTGGCATCATTGCCATGCCAGCAGGAGTCGGCCCCCTACCGTAGATCAGTGGCTGCATTACACACACATTTCAATTATCAGAACTGCAAGGATACAAAATGGCAAATGAAGCTGAGCAACAAAACATGCTAAAAGATTAGTCTCACTAACAATCTTGAGTAATCAGAATATCATGCAGGAATTTGGCAACCCATGTGCAACTAATTGACCAAAACACTCACACTTTGTATTGGAAATATTTAATTCAAATGAAGCTGCACATGAAAACAAACTTTGAACAGGTCTCTGTTTTGAGGCTCTTGGTGTGGCTGAGAATTTTTACTGACAAATATTGATAGTGTCCCCAATCCCAATCTACCACACATCTCCCAAAGTCACTTCTTGTTACTGTCCAATTGGTGGCTTAACTCCTGTTTGGGAGCTAGGACATAACCGAAGACATGGTTCATCCTTCTTCACAAAGAATAAACAGACCTCATAAAAGCCACAGTCCATCAAAGTGGTTAACAGGGCAAATAATCATACAATTCCAGTGCAAGAGAGCTTCATGGCTGTGTGAACAAGGATAAAGGCAAAACTTAGATAACGAGCCCTAAAGGGAAAATAGATAGATAGATACTTTTTACCAACTGTCAAAAAAATTCTTTGAACTCATCTAACTAGAGTCATTTGAACATAGAGATTTTATTGACAGAGGCCTCTTTAGTATGGGTCATGATCCTTCTTATACCAACGTGTATGATGTTGTCCTTGAGCCCAAACGGTAGGTGATACCACAATTAAGATAACATACTAAGAGTCTAAGATCACAAAAGGTATAATATTAGAAATTAAAGCAGGTGACCCCATCAAGTGCCTGGCACCTTGCTGCTTGGAAATCATAGAGGGGTACCCACACAACCACCTCACTAGACACTCTTAAGGAAAGAAAATAGTATTACGAGTACAACAGAGAAGCATCCCACCTGCACAACGCCTGCAGCACCATATCCACCACCTAGAGCACCATAAGGACGCCCAACTAAACCATGACCAACATGAGGTGGATATCTTGGGAGCAAACCTGACTTCTGTGAATTCAGTCCTCCAGCAGACTTCTGATCTGCCTGTGGCTTTGCAAGGGAACACTCCAAAACTTGGCCTGCAAAACCAAAATAAACTCACCTACGATCTCCACCATTACAAATTAGGAAAAAAAACACAAAAAAATATGAAAGTAAAAATCACCATCTATTTCATATTTCTCAGTGTTCTTCAATGCCTTCATGGCACTAGACCTCTCCTCAAAATGAATGAAACCAAATCTATTCTCCTGTCCAGATTTAGCAGGAGGAATAACTACTTTTGTAATCTTCCCATGATGTTCAAATAAATCCTTCAACTGATCTTGAGTTATACTTTTCGGCAAATTCTTCACATACAATGCCTTCACCTGGAAGGAACAAAATTTTGTCATTCATAAAATGATTACAATCAGAATATTCCAAATGCAAGGACTTCAGCAATTAATTGGAGAGCATACACGTCTCCCGGTCTCCCAAGTGGCATTGGATGTAAAATGGAAAATTCAAACATCACTGCCAACTTAAATACTGGAAGGACTCTGTAAAAGCCATGGCATTATGTGAACGTCAACATAGATCTAGCAATGGATTGAGTTTGGCTGGGTTTAGGCAGGGTATTAATGGGTTGATGCCCAACAAGATCTACCCCATTTAACAAATGGGTTGAGATATCTAAATCCAACCAACCTAAAATGATTACTACCCCTTCTAATAATAATTAATATATAAAAACTAAAATAAATATAATGCATTTGTTCTTTTCACAAATAGTGCCCAATGACCCGACAGGTTAACTGAAACCAACCCATTTATCAATGGGTAACGGGTTAAATACAGGCTGACTCACAACTGATCCCTTAATTAAAACCTCAACCCAAACCAATGCAAATATGTATGGGTTGAAGGGTTGTATCACAAATTGCCATCTCTGTAACTGATCATATGATCAAAGGAGTTTATGTCATTCCATAGAAACACCTCAGACAATTAATACCAATCATCAGATCATTTATATCATTTTGTACATTTTGAATGATACTAAGTGAAACCCACTGATTAGATACTGATAATCACCCAGGATCGGATGAATTACAAGATTCTAAAATGTAGGATCATTGAACAATCAATCCTCCACTCATGCTATTAAGGAGATAGCTAAAAGAAGTAAAAGCCAAGTAAACATAGAAGACCTGTGAAGCAGAAGAAGAATCAGCATTTTTGGGGTCAGCCCAGCTCACGGTTGGAGCATTATTGTCCAAATTGAATTTTGGGTTCGACATTTTCTGCCTTGAATGTTCTGCACAAGCATGGTTATAATACTCAATGAAAGCAAAACCCCGGTTACGGCTCGAATTTTGTGGATCCTGTCAGAACCAATAACGATGTGCATCCAGTGAGTAAAATAACCTAAAGCCAAATACAACAAGAACCAGAACCACTGGCATTAACAGCAAAGAGTACCTAGAGAACTCACAAGGTTAACAATACATCAATGAGAAACCAACCTTTAACAATTCTATAACATTAACTCCTGGTCCAACCTCTGTAACCACTTTCTTCAGATCTTCCTCTCCCCAGCTTTTGGGAATATTACCAATAAATAATCGATGCTTTGCTTGAGATTTTGAACATCTAATCTTTCTTCCCTGCAAAATAAAGGATGAACAAATAGGAAATCCACAAGTAAGATAAGTCGAGAATTTCATGTTTTTAAAAATTGAAGTGGTAAATAAGTAAATTATATTGAGAATCATATACTTCACATTAAAAACAGAGAATAACCTATTTATTAATATAGAGAATAATCTAATATAATCTATCCTTACTACCGATCAAAATAAAAATAGAGAATAACCTAATAGATCCAAATCATGTCAACTAATCATAAAAACATGGCATACTTTTGTGAATTGAAGTGACCCTGATTCAAATGATGACCTTTTTTTTTTCTGATGAGTAATGAAAATTCATTACATATCAAAGCATAGAAAAAAAATACAGAGAACCCATGAGAAATGGGTATGAAAATAAAGTCAGAAAAAAGATAGGAAACAACCAAAAGCAGTGAACAATCAACGGTTAGCCATCATGCAATGCATTTGCTCAACCCCAAATGACACAACATCCCATTCATTATCCCATATCCAAAGAAACTGTACTCCATCCCCATACAATGTCACTTGCACACAAATATCTAAAACTCCTCTTGTAAGGGCACCCAAGATGCCACTAAAGATAGAATGTCCTCTAGCCCTTCCTGAGTCTGAAAAGGATGGTCTTAAAGTGATAACATTCACAATTCAATTACAAAGGCAAGTTTGTAAATATCAACCAGTGTTTCCAGAACTGAACCAAGACAACTTATCAAACCAGAAAACTGACAACCAGAGGTGCCATAAGTCCTTTTGAGAGCCCAAAATTGAAGAAAGTAGTTTAAATTGAAAAGAAAAATTGAAGAAAAAATGGCCAATGAATCCTATATATATATTACATAAGTGCATTTGTCGATAATTCCCTTAATTTTTCCCAGTTCTTTAATTTTTTCAGTAAGTAAAGAAAATTTGTTGATAATTATAAAAAGGAGACAAAATTTGAAAACAACTGGTGCACACCAACAAATTCTTTATTAAAGGCATTTATATGACATCATAGTTTAGTAATTGAGTCACTGTTCAAACCACTAACCATGAACCAGTCCCTTTACTGGTGTGAAGCGGAATGAGATTAGAAACATGATTTTATATCATTGCAACATTAAATTTTAACTAAAGGTCAATGCATTACTTATGATTGTATTTTGAGGATTTATGCATAGAGTTTCAACATGAAATTTGGTGACATTAGCTTCTGTCAAATTACCCGTCTCCCGGATAAATGGGAAGCATAAAAACTATATATAAGGTCTCAAGTCCTCAAGTCACCTTCAATTCAGTATTATTCAACTCCTCAATTGCGTTGGAAGCCAACTCTGTAGTTCTAAAGGTCACAAAAGCATAACCCTTTTTATCACCCGAATCTTTGCCTTTCATTATCCTGACCTGACATCGCCAAATATGAACATAAACAATCAGTAAAAAAATAATATGCATCAAGAATTATCAAAAAAGGAATAGAGGTTACCTCTGTAACTTCTCCGATAGACCCACAAAAATTCCTCAAATCTTCTTCTGAAATATCATTAGAAATTCCACCAATATATACTTCAGAACCATGAGGAGGAAGAGAAAGGAGTTCTGCACGCTTTTCACTCTCATCATCACCCTCTGCATTCACAGCCTTAATTTCCTTATCACCACTGAGGCTCCTCTGCACACCATCTCGATTAGCATCATCAACATTTTCATCATCCTCTTCCTCTTCCTCCACCTCCTCTTCTTCAACTTCTTCCTCTTCCTCTACCTCTTCGGCTTCCTCTTCTTCTTCTACTTCTTCATACTCAACTTCTTCATCCATTGTCTCCTCTGGATCACTATCTCCATTAAAATCCACCTTCTCTTCAGATTCCATTGGCTTTTCAGGCTCCATCAGCTTTACAGGTTCAACTGGGATATGTACTGCTGCAGCATTGGCCTTCGCCCTTGGCATCTTATGTGTCTAATTAGATAAGCTTTCAAGGCAACTGTGGATGAAGCACAGAAGCAACAAGCAATTGCGGGAGGATGTATAAAAATATGGTAAGGTGGAAAAAATATGAAAGACCAAAGGAGACGCAGAGTAAGAATCTCAATTGAAACTGTGCCATGAGATAAGGCTCCATCGAGTTGCAATGTGGAAGTTTTCATTAAAGGGATGATACAGGTAAAAACAGAGATGGACAAGAAAGAAATTGGAATGAAAATCCAGAGGATAATGATGCTAATAGGTACAACAAATGAACAAATGAATTCTCAAAATTCAGATACCAGAGTGCAGCCCAAAAAACACTGTCCAGTTCAAGTGTTTGACTATCTAAATTCTGGAACAATGCATTAAACCAAAAGGCAAAGGAAAAGAAAAAGAAAAATAACAAATAAGAAACTATTAATAAAAATTAAGAAACAATAAAACATAAAAGATAATAAAATGGAAAGATTATTCTCATGAATAAGAACAGAGCTAATAAGAACAGAAAGGTGTCTATAGGCTAAAGTTCAAAATAATTCAGATATGAGGAATAAGAGTCTTCTGCATCAGAAAAGAGAATAAGTTTGATCCCCGTGTAACCAGATTGCCTACATTCATATACGAATCCTGTTCTAAACAAAACATACCAATTTGGCACCATCTAGAATCCCAAATCCAACACATAATAAATGGAAGTGCTCATCAAAGGAGACATCAAATTTACATGGATAACTAGCAATAAAATAGTGGTTTTAAATACGAAACAGATAGTATGGATTCAAAAATAACTGGTTTGCCATTCCTTTTCAAAGAAAAGAAATTACTTCTTCATCAAAGGAAAGTGCAAAACATTAAGTAGTACATATCACTACTAAAACAAATAAAAGACAGCGAGAGAAAAGAAAGAGGGAGGGGATGGGGGTGGGGGTGGGGGTGGGGGTGGGGTGAGGAGGGGGAGGAGAGAGCAATATGACCAGAAGCAATCCATATCTTTTGATATAGGAAGCTCAAGTCCAACAAGATTTAAAATATCCATATATCAGTTTCATCTTTAGTTTGAATATTAGTATCAAGTAAGATGTGACAAAAATCATCAAAAAGGTGTCTCAAACTTACATGTTATTCCATTAAACTAGAAAAACTACTACTTTCATGTAAAACTTAATCCAGCATACGTCAGAACACAATTAACAGATCTTGCTAAAAACTATAAGGAAATCTCCTTTCATGATCCTCTGATGTCAGTTAAATTACATCACGGGGATACTGTTCATTTTTTGCTGGATCAGTGGCGGATTGTCTTCTCTCAGTGCAGTTCCCTCGTATATTCAAGTTATGCATGTCTAAGGAAGCTCCACTGTGTAACGTGATATCCTGGTCGGAGTGCGCTTTAAAATAGACTGTCAATCTTCTAATGGAACTAAGTGTGGATGAATTAGTATATTTAGGGCATATATTCGAAACACTCAAGGATATAGTCATTGTCCCATCAGCCCTGCAAGTGAAGTATCACTAAATAGCTCCCATTCTTTCTCTAAGAGGTCCTTCTTTCTTTTCCTCCCTTTTTCTAACGCAGTGTCTTGGTCTTCTTTTTCTCCTTAGCAGTTCGATGAGCTTGATATTGCCATCAATTGAATGGCTTTAGCACTTAGCAGTTTGATGAGATGAGCTTAATGACGTGGGCCAGTTGTAAATAGGACTTTTTTTGGTCTGCTTCTACTTTAGCTTTCTTTGCTTTTTATCCTTTGATCTTGATCCACTCTCATCAACTGCTTGTATTTTGTGCCTTTCTATCCTTTGATATTTAACGCATTGTCTCATTAATTATCAAAACGAAAAAATAAATAAATAAGAAAGAATCTCCTTTCATGAAATCTTGAAGATGGATAATTCCTCCTAATTAGCAGTCAACGCTTTCATTTATTTTGTATCCATGCCTCTCTAATTGATCATTGCTCTACTTCATGTACAGAAGTCAATGAAAATGCACCATCAAAACAATCAAGATTAGATCTTTTGCATTTAGAGATTGTTCCTGCTCTTAATTTATGAGTTTGAGCTTAATACATGCTCTCTCTTTAGTAGATACAAAAGCCAAACGCGTATTCTAACTAGTTGGGTTCAACAACATAAATCCTATTCCTCTATCCCAATCTATCAAAGACCATGTCTTCAATCAGCCTATCGGTATTCATGACCATTCTAAAAGACTCCGTCCATGCTCTTTCTGGTCTTCCCCTTACTCTTTTAATCTTTCAATGAATACCATCTCACACATTCTTAAAGCTACCTCTTCAGGTTTTTGCTTTATATGCTCAAACCATCTTAACCAACTCACTTTTATCTCATCACTTATTTGGATGATACCTAACTATTCGCAAATATATTTATTCATCATCTTTCTTAGTCTTCCATCTCAATATTTGCATCTCAACAATATTCATCCTATGCATATATTGTTTTTTGGTTACCCAACATTCAAATCCATACATTAAAAATGGACCTAATAACTGTCCTACAGAATATTTTCTTTTAGTTTAAGTGAGGCACGTCAATTACATAAGACTATTAAAGCACCACTTCATTTATGCCATTCAACACTAAATCTATGCGCAATATCCTTACCAATATCTCCCTCCTTATGAAAAGGATCTAAGATAACAAAATTGATTATTTTTATGGATCTCTTGATTCTTAATCATTACCCTCATTTTCTGCCTGCCGATCATACAAACTGAAGCAAAGATTCACATATGTCTTAGAATTATAATTTCACAATTTACACACTTTTAAGCAATAATCTAGTTTCACAAATTGAGTTTATATATTTATGAAAGGTTGCACAACTTCAAAATCGCTTCCAAGCCTCCAAAATCAACACTCTTAAATGCACTTCCACTTCACTCAAATTTCTTAGTTCAAGATGATGAAAGGGTTATTAATTATAAAATAAATGTTGGATTTTCTCCCATCTTAAGTTTCTCTTTTGCACTTGCCAACCACAGTTTTTCAAGCAAAAGTGCTTACAGGGGTTTCAACAATTTTCTCTAACAGAAGATAGCATAGACAAGATTCACTTCGTCAGCTCTCACATGTTATTTGAGTTTTTTTACATAGTTGTAGCTGAAATGTTTGTGAACTTTTTGACACCTAGACCAATTAATACACCATAAAAGCGTAAGCTTTTTCTCATAGTTCAATACTGCCCCTTAAAGATAATAAGGATTAAAATATCTCACCAACAAAAACTCCACATAGGGAGAAACCCTAGACCAAGAGGACCCCAATCATTATCTCCAAACCACAATCAAGCTCAAAAAGCGAATATGACTTAAGAGTAGCCCCAAATTTCGACCAGAACATTCACAGTAGCAAGAAAAGACCACGCTCAGCCGATGGAACCAAATCGATTAACAGATTAAACAAGAAAGATTTTTCTTAACCCCAATAGTTCACAAACTTTGGATGCAACGAAGATCTTAGAACAGTTCCCAATTGAGCAAAAACAACCAGAACAAACACAGAGACAGAGACAGCGAGGGAGAGAGAGAGATCAGTATGTTACCAGAAGAATCTCTTTCCACGATTGAGCAGCTTAACAACGAGCAAATTGACTTCGGAAGGAATGGGACGGAGTCCTTAGGCAGGAAGATTCTTATAATATGGTTTCTGGGGTCGAAACCTATTTTTAAGTTTTGATATTACGAAAATATCCTTCTGTCTCCTCCCGAAACTGAGCTTCAATCGGCTTATAAGCGTATTTTACGGAAGGCCATTTCAGTAATTCTCATAGCAAAAGGTACAGTAAGTAAATTCTTCCATGTTCATTGTCTTAAGGCCTGACTAGGCAAGACATACATGTGCACCAAATATGCACGTGAGCTGTATTACTTATAAGTGGATCGATCTCATTTGAATTTGACTTGTTAGCAGCATGATGCTAAATGTTTTTATATACACTATATATCAAGGTTTTGAGTTTCGGTGCCGATGGGCGTGCCGATTTCTGAAAAAATCGACACGCTGCTGGCGTGTCGACGAAATTCTAGAAAAAGCAAGAAGGCAAAAAACTGGAAAAAAAAAATTGATTTTTTTGATTTTGTCGAAATTTCACCAATACGCTGCAAAAAATCGCTAATGAAAAAAAATCAATTTTTTCTCTCTTTATCGCCTATTTTGCTCAACACGCTACCTTGTTTCGTCGACACACCGCAAAAAATTGATCGATTTGCAAATAAACGATTTTCCTGCGCTAAAACGCATCAATACCTCTTAAAAAAACGAAATTTCAACAGCACACCACTGTAAACCTTGCTATATATGTAATATGTATTTTTTTAACACACACTACATGTACGTGTGTATATGTATACATATATATACACACCAGCAAAGTGAACTTATAATACTGCATGTAGAGAGGGAATAATTTTGCAACTGTTCAGATTTTAAACGAATATGCAGAGTTTTTAACTATTTTAACCTTATATTAATATGAATTAACAACGAACAATAAGGGTTTTTTGGAGAAATCGTACATTTTTGTTAGCACGCTTCCCAAGGGGCATATTCTTGTTATTTATGGTATAGATAAATACGTATAGGCATACATATGTTATAATACATGTAATAATTCATTAAAAAGAAATTTGCAACTAATAAAAAAAAGATCAATTACCCTCACAATCTTCCTCGAAGTGCAAAAATTAAGGATATTACAGCTTGCTTCCCAAAAGACGAGTTGAATATTGATTTGAGTTTCAAAGATGATGCCAAAAATTCTCCAAGGAGGTTGGTTGAGAGTTACTTTAAGAGATCAATAATCAGCTTTGAATGTTTGCAAGTTGTGAGGACCTTGAGGACTTCCAATGGAGTTGTACCTTCTGCAACAATGTTGTAGGTGTTTCCAATTTCTAGGCTTGCACCACCTAAAGTACTTCCCTTCAGAGTTTCTGCACATTGCCACAACTGCTGCTACTCATGCGTTTTCCTCTAGCAGCTCCATCAAAGTTTAGCTTTATGCTTTGATCAAGATGTGATCTCCAAATGACAAAAGTATGTTATGTTGTTGTGTGGAGACACAGGATAGATCATAACCCACCATCATTAAAAGGGCTCAATAAAGAGAGTACTCAGGCTAAAAATCAATAGATTTGGGGGATTTTTAACTATGTCATTGCACTGTATTACCAAGTAGCTTATGCCAAAGCATAAGAGCCCGGCACCAAGGTTTAAAAGATTCACAGAAACAACAGGTGCATAAAACAGGCCGGTCATTTCCTTTGGAAAACATTTATCACACAAGCCCAGTTGCTCAAAATGAAAATTTTAAACCAAAAAACAGCAAAGATGCAAAACCCATCAGACCTCAAAGCCACATGTTCCTACTAGTAGCTTGTATTAAGAAATATTTGTTATAGAGTTGCCAATAAAGGGGAAATAAACATACTGTACAAGAAACTTCTATAATGCGCATATTGGTCCTCCAAAATCAACAGCAGAATGACTCGTAAGATCTTAGTGTAAGACTATAAAAAAAATGTTCTAGAATTTAGATAATCATTCTTGCTGCTACCTAGCCTCTAATTCCAAGCTTGAACTGAGCGCAATATAACTTCCTAAAGGAATAAACTTTTATGCTCCCCATTTGCAAATTGGCATAGCCGATTGTATGCATAAGTGTCTGCCAAAAAAGAGGTTATTAGAAGCAATACTGCAAAAGTACACAAAAAAATTAATGATAAAAATTAATTTAACTTTATAGGGTTTGACAGCCTAAAATATCAAGACATTTAAATTAAGGAGTTTCAATCTATTAATGAGGTAGGTCTCACCAATGAAAATATCAAACTCATGCTTAAACTTTCTTCCTTAATCACAAATTACTTAGCTGTAAGCCTGTAACCTTGTACGGCCATTTTATGACTGTTATCTTACAATACAAAAGGATAACAAAAAATCTACTTCACTCTTGACAAAACAAAATTTGGAAGTAGGAACTGCGTCCCTAATCCTGGTGCATGTGCATTGCAATTCTGAAACATAGTTTAGAAAAAACAATAACCATTTATGTTAGGCTCAGACCACACAGTTTTAATCTCCAAACAAAAAAGAACAGAATTATTGGAATGGATGTACACAAAAATGAGGTAAACCAAAAAAGGTTTTCTGTCTACAGATTTGAGATTTGGTTAAAGAAAATTTAACGTGCAAGGAGAAGACCATACCAAATGTGTTACCAAAGTTGGTCCACAGTTCAGCACGAATAGATTGGTTACTGTCAGCAATACCAATCACCTCAATATAAGTAGTAAGAGGAAAAGGTGGTGGAGAGCCTTTTATAACTATCTGATTTTCATCTGTAGATTTCCCCACTACAACTCCAGCATCGGACCGTATAACCTGAACCACTGCCCGAACCTTTCTTCCAACATACATTCGCAACAGCTCTGCATTGACGAAAACTGCTGGGCTTGATGTATCCATATCCTACAAATCAAACTAAAAAATTACTGTATAAACCTAAAATACAATAGAACAGAATCAAAGGTTTAACTTGGAAATAACATCAATTTAGATTTAGTTATTGATAACAAAGAGGATTTTATTTTTATGCCAGGTGAAGGATATTGGAGGATTTTTTTTCAGATACTGCATTATAACTCTGGTGGACTAAATAAACGTTATTCCATCACATTTTCAATCAGTCAAGAAGAAGGTTAGACATTAAGAAATTCTTCCACTTCTGGTATGTACAATTAATTTAAAGATCCAAGTGTACTAGCAAACTGAACCGCAATAGACAAGGAGTGCTTCCCACTTGATAAATACCAGCCATGGGTGCAGTTATCACAGTAGGGCTGTTAATAACCCAAGTTAAGTTTCATAATTAGGCTCATAAGCCAAGCCTGAGCTTTAAAAAAGGCTCATTTATTTAGCAAGCTTGAGGCGAGCTTAAGTATGCTCAGCTTGGCTAAAGCTCGGATCACTTTATTTATCATATATTATATTTGCAATTTTATGTTATTATAAAATAGTATTGAAAGTTAATTTGCAATTTTTTAATTTCACACACCAATAGATTTACACTTAATACAATTTATGCTTATATGGCTCAATGCAATTTGAATTGAGCCAAGTCTAAGCCTAAGAAATTTTAGCAAGCCCGAGCTTTTCTCAAACTTTATTAGCCTAGACCGAGCATAGCAAAGCTCGGTTCTTTCAAGCTCATTTACAGCCCTAACCCTAATGAATATACAAATAGTATCCTCCAAAAAATTTGAAAATAAATTAATTTTAGCTCAAATTACCTAAACCTGTTCTATCTAGAAGCAAAAGAGCTTTGCTAGTAACATAAATATCCAAATAGAAACTACAACAAACACTGAATAAGTGACCATGGTTTACTTGGATATAAAATCTTCTCTTTTCAGTTCTTCCCCCATTTTTTCCCTTATTTTCCATTGTTATAAAAAGCATGATACATATCAAAAGTTTTGTTTTCAAAAAAACCAATAGTGGACTCATCCATAACACTCCTGCACTGACTTATAATAATTACAAAAAGCCTAACACATATTTTCATAACATTCTTACACTAACTTATAATGATAATGGAAAGCCTAAAACATAATTTGTTCCCAATTAAAAAGATTACCTACAAAGAAATGTTGTGTTCATTACGAAAAAGTAGCTGGATATGCATCTACCAATGAGGAATTAATCTAAAACACTAATCATCAAAATGAAATTTTGGCCAAAGATTAGAAGGATATTATATGCTAAAATCATCTCTCTAGGAATTTACATGCTGAATCAGCATTGGCTTCATACAAGTCTAAAATATCCAGGAAAAAAAAAACAAGATAAAAAAATCAAATAATAGAGGGATACAGCAAAGAAGCTTTGAGGATTTCCAAGGGTTCGGATCTGGTGGAATATGGAGAAGATATCAGGACTGGAACCCTACCTTGTTTAGTCCCTGGGATAGTGAATTTCCATAAAATAAATGGACAGATTTCCTGTTAGGATTAAGGCACAGAATATTATCCCTTTTTCATTGATTGATTATTTGACATAATAATTATATAGCTCTTTTATGGGGTTTTTGTTTTAAGAACCTAGTGTTGCAGGCAAAATTATCCTCTTATGAATCTCAGCACTGCAACAGAAGTTACTAAAGGTACCCTCTCCTTTACCTATACTCTACCAAGCATTGGCACATAAGTCTAGCATAGTGTTATGCTTCAGTACATAAATTTTTGTCATCATGTGAGCAGAGAAAGCACTTCATTGACCTGCATCATACAGCAATAACACAGCTTTGCCATTTATCTTAATTAAATAAAATGAAAAGGCCAAATAATTCCATCTTTGCTCCTCTTTTGTGCATCCAAATAATGTGATCTGCTTTGATTGTCAAGTTATTCTTTTATCAGGACTACAACCTACCAAAATGAGCCTTGTTGTTGGTGCAATGCCAAAAAAATTGTTATGTAAAGCTACCAATCAAGTGAACTTGAGCTCAATTTGGACTATGTTAGTAATCATAAAAATTAAAAAAGGGAAATTTACAGCTACACCCCCTGGGGTTTGGGAAAGTGACACGGACACCCCCTGTAATTCAAAACCGATCACTTACTACCCCTGTAGTCTTAAAAACCGTCACCGACCACCCTTGCCGTTAGATTAGACCCTAACACAGTTAATCAAATTTTATTAACGACCGAAATACCCTTCTTTTAAAAAGCATTCAACCCTCAGAAAACCCTAATCCTCCCACAAATTTTGTGACTTGAGGCCAGCCCCATGATCGGCCATTTTTTTTTAATTAAAAGATCTGTGTTCTTCGTTCTTCTCCAAGGTAAAGAGCATTCACTCCTCAAAAAACCCTAACTTAAAAAACATCCTGTCTTCTTCGTTCCCGATATGAAGGACTAAGACAAGAGAACGGCTTTGCATCTTGTTGCCAGTGAAGGACATGCTTCCATCTTAGAGTTGCTTATGCATTTTTTTCTGGGTTTTGGGTGTTTTAGGCCATGAAAAGAGAATGGCTGATTTTGTTATACAGGTAAAGCAATTTTCGGGGAGAAAAAGTGGTATTTCTTTAGTCCAAGAGATCGGAAATATCCGAACGGTTCACGTCCAAACAGAGTCGCTGGATCGGGATACTGGAAAGCCACCGGCACTGATAAAGTATAATGACCGATGGCTGGAAAATTGGAATCAAGAAAGCCCTTGTGTTTTATGTCGGTAAATTGGAATCAAGGAGTTGCTTATACATTTTTTTTATGGGTTTTGATGTTTCAATTAGATGATTGGGTTCTATGCCGAATTTACAAGAAGAACTCGAGTTCCCAAAAGCCTATGTCAAGCGCATCCACTGTAGAACACAACAACGGTTCTTCCTCATCGTCATCGTCGCACCTGGACTATGTCCTCGAACCACTTCCGGAGATGGATGACTGGTTGTTGTTTCAACTTAATCGAATGAACTCACTTAAGAATTTTCAACAAGAAGAGAAATTGAACTTCCAGAATGGCTTCAATAGCAAATCCAATATCTAATTCACCTGTTAATGATCAACAAATCACCAACGCAGAGAGAAGGATACGAACAAAAAATAGGGAACCCGTCGAATCAAAACTTTCTTGTGCTTGGCATTTATAAAACTGGATATTCTGGATCCCATTAAGGAAATTTGTAAGCTTCCATTGTTGACTGCTTTCGATGAGGAAGAGGGAAGAGATCGGAGAATAGGGTTTTTTTGGATGAAAGGACCGTACAAGCATTTGGCAAAGAATAGTGTTTTGATTTTAGAGGGTTATTTTGGCCATTTACAAAATTTGATTAACGGTGTTGGGGCCTGATCTAACGGCAAGGGTGGTTGGTAACGGTTTTTAAGACTACAGGGGTAGTAAGTGATCGGTTTTGAATTACAGGGGGTGTCCGTGTCACTTTCCCAAACCCCAGGGGGTGTAGCTGTAAATTTCCCATTAAAAAAAAAGCCTCTAGGTGCACACAAAAAAATGTTACTATTTATCAGTCTGCAATTTTATTTTTAAAAGACTTGAACACTTGCAATCCCTGGCGAGCTTGTTCTACATCTAATCAACTCATGGTATCAAATAATATTACTAAAATTTCTTTCTCCCCTTATGCTATCATCTTCCTTTTATCTCTTTTTTTCTAATATTCAGGATTTTCCAACAGAAATATTGAATTCTTTAACTATGAAATGGGGTTGGGAATGGGTACAAACTCCAGTCAGCACTTTTGAAGAGCACCCAGAAGTAGTATGCACTTGCAAATGGTAACAAGGTAGCAAAAAGGCTTGTCAATGGTAAATCATAACCTATAAATATTTTCATGATGTCATTTCATGATAAACATATTTCGAACAGCAGGATAAATTGTTCAAACATAAAATGACCGACTAGATTTTGATAACCGTTTTAAGAATCATAGTCAGCAAACATAACACCCCGTGTGTACGACAGCAAGCAGGGGTGCATCACAAACATTTTAACAAACAGTTTGAATGCATGAAACCATGAAATCTGATTGTCACGGGAAATAGACCGAACTTGCATAACAAATAAAATTAGGATTCTTAATCTTAAACAGTGAAACGAAAGCACTCACCTCGCCTATATAATTGATCAATATATGAAACTAAAGGAAACGAAATTCCGACCCACTAGACGATTAACGAAGAACAAAAATGCACCGAAGGTGGAAATGTGGAGAAAACTGACCTAAAGAATCTGAAACTTGAGAAATTTCAACACGGCCAATGGGAAGCGGAGATTTTAAGGGCCGGCCGAAGAAGAAGAAAATCGAGAGACGTCGTCGAGCCAAACAAAAAGGGATTGTAGAAGAGGAAGAAAAAGAGCAACGCATAGAAGTGCTTGGGAGAAAGAATGTAGGGGAAGAAAAAAAAACGAAAGAGATAGGGAAGCTGCTGCAAAAAGAAAGCAGAAGGCAAATAAAACAACAATATGCGATCACTGCAAGAAAAAAAAAACACAGACACGGAAAATGAAAGGAAGAACGAGAAAATGAGAGAGTGAGAAAGTGAGTGAGTACATACCAGGGATGTTTGGTGGTCTTCGGGACACAGCAGAGGCTTAATCGATAACTGGCACACGACTCGGTGCTATGGAGAAGAAGGCGGGAGGAAGACGAGATGAAGAATAAGAAGAAACGGTTGGCAACCCAGGAGATTTGCGCGGGAAGACTGTTCACATCACGCGGGAAGAAAAAAGAGCACCTAGAATGACATTTTTACTCATCTTAATAACCTAATTGCCGCCGATTCCATTTGCACATTGCCGACGTCTCAGATCGGCCATATAGTTTGAAATCTTGTGTCGCCAAAAACTGCTGCTGTCAGTGCAGCCTTATTGAGATGGTGACACATGGAGACTTGGAGAACTTTGCTTCTGAAAATGTATAAAATTAAAAAATAAAAGAATTTTTTTTTATGGAAAAACCAACTGTGAGATGCTTTATGTGGCAGCATCTCACTTATGCTGCATGAACAACAACAGTAAATGGTGTCAGACGATATCTTCCTGTTCAAGTGTGACACAAGTTTCACATGTGGCATTTTTTTTTCCTTTTTATGCGACTACGTAAATAGGGTGAGTTGGAACGTATTGTGATGAGTTTGGAGTTGTCATAATCTAAAATTTACTAGCCCAAACTTGCCGTTCTAGTGTGATTCGAAACATATTGGGATGAATCTAGGCTCGTTAGAATCTAAAATTTACCATCCCAAACTCACGGTTCCTTGTCATAAGCCAAGTTCGTCTAGGCTATTGCAAAGGGAACCAGGTAGATTATCAATTGATATTTGTTGCCCAAAGAGCTCCTCGCCATTTTTTTGTATTAACTCATATATCTTAATTAATAACTAACACTAGTGTATTAAAATTTGCTATCCAAAGGATTTTTCCTGTATTAATTTCTATATCTTAGATTCTTAATTGATAACTTATACCCATGTGCACTATGCTCATACTACCCACTAGCTAAACCCAAACATTATTATTTAAGTTCTCGTTGGGTTGGGTTTAGACTGGCCTAAATAAACTGTAAATTTTTTAATATTTCTTTCATTATTAGCTATAAATGCAAATGTTTTGTAATTTTGATGATTGAAATTGTATATAACCATTGTATGCATAACGCCCCTGTGCTGGTCCATTGAATTTGAAAGAAAAAATTTATTAATTTATTTCTTAAAAAATTATTTTTAAAATACAACGAGCCAATCCCATGCTTGTTAACAACTCATTTGGCCCGACCCAACCCTAAAATTATTTGTTGAGTTCATGTTAGATTCGGGGAAAGCCAAAATAAAATGTGCATTATGGGCTGACAGCATGACACAGGCCATGGGTGGATTAGTACCATGCGAGCAGAAAAAAAGATATGTTTTACAGGTTAAAAAGCAAACTTGATACATGAAAGAACAGCAAGGGCTGATCACATTCTTGCCAATACAAATCAATGCTGATATATAAAGCAAATTGGGGAGGGTTCGAGCCTCATATTTCCGACCTAAAATATCCCTTGCTTTTAGCTTTATTTACTTTTATATCTTCATTAGTTACTTATTTGAACATATCAATTAGTTACAAATTAATCAAGCAGTTTCAGCTAGATAGTCAAAATAAGTTTATTACCACACAGCAGGTTGGAAAGAATACATTTATTTTGCGATGCGCATCGCACGTGCCTTCCCTTGGTAAAACTAAAATGTAACTATATTTGACCATAGTTCATTGGTCTATGTAATTGGATTTGTTAACCAGGATTCACTAATTAAATTGCATGTTAATAATATATAAAATAAAAGGCAAATAGACCAACGGATTGCCAAACTGCAACCTAATAATGTGCCATCCAAGAGAACGAAGGAATTCCTCTTGTCCACTCTTATCAATCCCCAAGATTTCACCATTCCTATTGTAGTTGTCACCCTTTTTAGTTCTGACTTTTCCATTGCACTGATTTTCAAGTAATCACCTTTATGTCGAGCTTGTGATTCTCTTCATTCATCTTGTTCCAAACCCTTCTCACACTTTTGACTTTTTATTTCTAACTCTTCAATTGAGTTCTCATCATAGTTATCAAAGCTAATAGGTTATTTTGTTTTAGTTACTGCTTAACTATTTAAAGTAAGAAGTTACAAAATTATAATTTAAAAAGTTAAAAAGTAACTTTCAAAAGTTAAACCAAAGTGCTTATAAGTTCTCAGCTTCTTACTTCACCGTTAATTGTTGGTCTTTGTGAAGCAATTGAGCAAGCATCTTAGTTGGGTTATAAAATATGAGCCCGAGCTAAAATTACACGCCTAAAACCAAACCGAACCTAAACCTAAACTAAAATTTTAGATCAGGTTATCATTGTAGGTGGGTTGTGCGGGCTTAGTTTAAAAATTATAATTTTAAGTGAGTGCGCTTGATTAGTCGTCGTTTGGTGTTCAAATTGGGAACCCATTCCGAGGCTTGGAACGAGTTTCAGGGGTTAAATGGGTGTCTAGTTTTGGAA
Source organism: Buxus sempervirens (assembly GCA_947561395.2). Taxonomy (NCBI): domain Eukaryota; kingdom Viridiplantae; phylum Streptophyta; class Magnoliopsida; order Buxales; family Buxaceae; genus Buxus; species Buxus sempervirens. The sequence continues at coordinate 5,459,873 of OX387182.1, forward strand.
AATACACTATAATCCAGAATTATGCCAAGATTGGATTTTTTAAACGAGTTTTATAAAAGTGCAGTGACATGCTTTTAATATATGTAATTTCTTAAGGATATACTAAAAGGCATTTTTAAAGACTCTTATCTGATAAGGACATACATGTCATTTACGAAAACTTCTTTATAAGCTTAAAACAAGAGCAAACTTGCAATATTTGGAAGCTTTACAAGAATAGTTCATTCGAACTCTAATCTTTATTTGACTGTCTCAGAGATCGGGCGGGTCATCCGTGATTGCTCTTCGGGTTACAGCTAACATGCGCATGGGTGTACACGGAGTTAACCTCCACTCTCCTGCCAAATACCAACATGATCACATTTACGTTTTTAGACTCCTCCGTTCTTCTCGTGGTTTTCGTCACAGAGGTCGTCAACAATGGCGATTAGGGCATCTGTCTCTCGATTTCCGATGGACACAGATGCTGTCGAAGCCGGAGGACTGCCGTGGGGGGTTACTGTCACACCGTTCGCCACGACAGACGAACAGGGAAAGCCTCCCGCATATGGTTCGGACGGTCATCTCCTTCCACGCTGCGAGAACTGCTGGGCTTACTTCAATACCTACTGCGAATTGGATCAATGGGCCTGGAATTGCTCCCTCTGTGGCACCCTTAACGGCCTCACATCGCAGGCGATCGCTAGGTATTCTCATCCGCAGTCGTGCCCGGAGATGATGTCGTCCTTCATAGATCTCGAGATGCATGGTAATTTATTTTTTGGGCTTTAATTGTGTTGTGGGGACGTTGAGTCCCTGCTCTTTTTTTCTCCCCTTCTGGTATCTGAGACCTGCTTATTGTTTACTTTATTCTAGTGGAGGGATCCGAGAAAGAAGCGACGCAGGCTCGTCCGGTCTATGTGGCAGCAGTGGATCTATCTTGTAAGAATTGTGTCATTGGTTGGATACATTTTTTTTTTCGGAATAAAATTTACTTAGTTCGAATAGGATTGTTATGCGAGTCTGAATGACTTTGTTATAATTTGAATTCTAGAAGCCCCCCTCAGTGGTTGCTGAAGTTAAGTCAATGGAGTTCAAATGTACTTTAATTTGGCATAAATTGAAGTTAACTGAGTGGATTTTATTCGATTGAGAAGTTAGTCTTTGTGGTCACCGTCCGGTGTTTGGAATCTAGATACTTAAGAGTTCTTCTCATTTTGTTAAGTTTATTCCGAAGCAAGAAAACTATTAGTATGTTCTAAAAACACAGATATATGTAATTTATTCCTGTTTTTATGTCATAAATTTGTCAATTGATGTTTTAATTAACACTAATTTTCTAGGAGTCTTCTTAACACTAATTCTTCTGAGCTAAAAAATGGAGAAAACGTAAGTTTAGCAGTCTTCTTAACGCTAATTTGCTAAAATTAGCTTTAATGAATGGTTGTAGAAATTAAGTAAACCTAATTAATTGGTTTTTAACCGAATTATTAGTCCCAATTTGTGTATAGGTGACGCATGTCTACACTATTCTATATTTTTATAAAGCTTCCTCCTTTTTGGGTCCTTAAGAAAGTTTGGAGGACCCAGGGATATCCCTCTATGGATAATGAAATTCCTCCACAAATTACATGATTTCAATTTTTTTTACCTTTATTTTACTTCATATCTATTGGCAATTTAATAAAATAACTCTTTACTTAAGTTAGTCGATGAAGAAAAATAATACTAAACTAATGGGTCTCTTAATGTTCACATTTCAAGGCTGCCGGCTGTGGTATAACAAATTTGATCTTTTATTTGCACTCCCTCAAACTTCCTATGCTTAGTTAAATTTATGCAGATGATTCTTTTATATATGGTGCTTTATTTGGGATTTAGGTCATTCTTCCTTTTGGGTACTTCTTATTAGACACTGCAATTAACTTTTTGAAGTTATTATTGTATTATGTTTGTTTACTTGCGTTTGCATGGTTTTTGAAGAATTCTGTTGCCTAAAGTGCTTTTATGCCTTCTTATAGATATGATTTAAATGATGGATGGAATTCTTGAACTTTCTGCAGCTTCAGAAGAGTTCTTGGAACTTACTAAAAGTGCTCTATTAGCAGCTTTGGAAGGTTAGTGGTTGCTAGGATCATGTTGATTTTATAACTTTCTGGCTTTCCTTTCATGAGTTGCATCCTCTGAAGGTTAGACATATATTTTAATTTTTTTGTTTATTTTTTTTTCATGGCAGCTCTTGGGCCAGGCTCATTGTTTGGGCTCTCTACATTCAGCCATAAAATAGGTTTATATGATGTTCAGGGCCCTATACCAGTTGTAAAGAACGTTTTCATTCCACCAGACTTGGATGGCGCGTTACCAATTGAGCTTGAAGACGTCATGCCTTTGTTATCCTTTTTGGCTCCAGTACGTCTTTTTAATATATTGATGACCTTTTTTGTTTTTTTGTTTTGGTGGAATCTTCTTGCACCCATGATTTTTTGGCTCCTGTAAGCCTTTGAATTACCAATAAATACAGAATCTGTGCTCAAAATTTGGTACATTGCCTTAGGATTAGTGATTCTGATACAGGTGGAAACCTGTAAGGATCGAATTGCTGCAGCTCTTGAAACATTGAAACCAACTACCTCCTGGGAAAGAACCACAGCTGCAGGCCAAGGACTGGATGGTATGATGCTGGGTGGGCGAGGATTTGGAGCTGCAATGGATGCTCTTTTCAATTACGTTGGATCAGAATATGGAAACACATTTGCATTAGGTAGATGAAGTGCAAAGTTTTACTTTATATAGATTGTATTTTTGTTAAACTGCTTCTAAGAATAAATATTTGCTTTGTTCTTTTTGTCTTATAATGTTCAAATGCATGAATTTATTTTATTTTTTTCTTTTTTTGCACGTGTTTGGGTATTAAATGGGTGCAGCAAGAGTTTTTGCCTTCTTATCTGGTCCTCCTGACTATGGAGCTGGGCAGTTGGACACCAGACGGTATGGTGAGCAATATGCGAGCAAAGGAGAGGATGCGGACCGGGCTTTACTTCCCGAACAGACACCTTTCTACAGAGATCTGGTAATGTTTTGACTTTCTGAGTGGATATATTTCTACAATGATCTGATAATATTGGTGACTTTCTGAGTGGATCTATTTCTACAGTGATCTGATAAGATTTGTTTGAAGGGTTATTAATTACATTATTGCTATGAATTTGTAGATTTTGTGTACTGACAGACATTTCACAGGCTGCTGTTGCTGTTCAAGCAGGTGTCTGTGTAGACATATTTGCTGTAACAAATGAATATACAGATTTAGCATCTCTAAAGTTTCTCAGCATCGAGAGTGGAGGCTCTTTGTTTTTGTATTCAAATACAGATGATTCAACACTTCCTCAGGACATGTGAGTTGCAATTGCTTTTGGAATCACCTACCAGGGATGGTTTTTCATTTTCTTTCTCTTTGAGAAATGGAAAACATGTGACTGGATACTGGTGCTTTTCATGTAGAATTTACATTAACATTTGGTGAATTTACACTTAAAAGTGTTTGTTACCAGGTTGATAGAATTTTAAGACTATCCTGTTGCAGGTATCGTCTGTTGAGTCGTCCATATGCATTTGGTTGTATAATGCGGCTTAGGACATCATCTGAATTCAAACAAGGTCATTCTGTAAGTGATTTCCTACTCGTTGTCTGACTTTGTGATGTCTATTTATTATTTTATTAAAATAGATTTTAATTTTCATTTTTTATTTGCAGTATGGTCATTTCTTCCCAGATCCTCAGTATGAAAATGTTCAGCACATTATCTGCTGTGATTCTTATGCCACATATGCTTATGACTTTGAATTCGCCAATAATGTTGGATTTTCAAGGTAGAGTAATAATTCCATGATACCCATGTCACTTTATCCTGCAAAATTCTTTCAATAACGTTTCGTGATTAGCATTGAATCATATGTAGATGGAAAGCGGTAATGTATAGCTTAGTTTGTTTTAAGGAAAAACCAGAGAGTGAAAAAGGCTTCAATATTTTATATGAAACTATGTATACTGTTTTCTTCTTCCATGGAGTTTTCTTCGCCAAAGCTATGTAAATTTTGATTACAATGAGATTGATCAAGCTATTATAATATTGACTTGCTCACCAGCAATGAATTTCATGCAAATGATAAGTTTAATATACAATTCAATACGGTGACTTGTTAAGTAGGGGCAATGCCAAGTACCTTTGTATCTGTAATTTAAAATATTGATATATATCCTTGTGTATATAAGTATGGCTATTATCATTTACTTAAAAGCAAGGTTCTATTACTACTTTGCGGGGTTGAAATATGCAAAATTTCTATTCCGTCCTGAGGTAAATTTGAGTATGGTTCAAGGATGGTCATCTTTTAGGCTTCTTGAATTACTGAGGGTTAGTAGGCTGCGCCTCGTTTCAAAACAAAGCCACTTCCTAGTTATGTTGTGATCTTAGGAACAATCTTATTTTCAGGGGTGTTCAAGGTTGTTCTTGTGGTCAGTTGATCGGATTTCATTTCATTTTGTGACTGTATTGATGTAGATGGTGCTTGTCAATATAACAAATATTTTTTATTCCAGTAGAAATGCTTGTATATCTTGTTATGTAGTATTAATAATATTCGAATACTAATGCTTTTATAAATTTTGATCAAGGTGACCTTATATGAATTTGCAGACACATGTCAGAACCTCCTGTGGTACAAATTGCATTTCAGTACACTGTAATCGTGCCGGCCAAGGAACTTTCAAACGAGTTAAGTGCTGTGAGCAGGTATGCTTGGTCTGTCGAAATCGCGGTTGTAGATTAGTTCTCTCTCATAACCTTTTGTGTTGCCTTGTAATCATCCTACTTTAACATGAATGGCTGCATCGTTTTAAAAATTTATGAAACTTTCTATCATATATAAAATATAATTCTTTCCATTTACATTGAACATTCCCATTTCAGGTGTGTAACAGTTAATTTTTATCATTGTCTGAAAAAGTGAAAATGTTTCCATCAATAAAATTGGTTGGAGATTTTGCCTAAATGATGAGCAAACATTGTGATGTATTTAGCATTCTTCTTTTTTCTGATATTATTATACAAACATTGTGATGATTTAGCATTCTACAATATTCTCTTATTCCTGGAAATTAGTATTTTTTTTATATAAATCTTCTTTTATAAGATTATTTCATTATCTTCTGAATCTTCTCTCAGTTCTGCACTAATTGTTTAGCTCTTAAGATTCAATGCCCCTCATTCTGTTATTTCTGAAAAAATTACATGTTTTGAGTTGGCTTTTTCTTGTTCCCAAATTTTCTATCTAGTTGATGTTAAGTTGTTACCATCTTATAATTGAAACCTATATGTTGTACACTTTTGCAGGCCCAAGTATTCTCTAAAGCGACGACTAAGGATACGAACTTTTCAATATGGAATTGCTGAAAATATCAATGAACTTTACGATAGTGTTGATCCTGAAGTTGTGCTATCAATCCTTGTTCACAAGGTGGGTAAGCTTATTTCAGTTGATCATATGCTATTGTTCCTAAGCAGTGGATGTGAAAAATTAGAGAAGTACCCTTCATAAAAAATTTTGGTCCAATTTGTTTGTTTGTAAGAAGCTCTTTAATTATTATCAATTTATTGGTATTATTGTTGTTTTTTTGACTCTTCTATTTTGTACTGTATTTTCTTGGGGCACACTTATAAAAAAATTTGGTCCAATTCAGTTCTTTGTAAGAAACTCTTTTATTATTATCAAGTTATTATTATCATTATTGCTCCTTTTTTTTTGGTTTGACTCTGTTATTTTGTATTATATTTTCTTGACGCACAACTCGTTTGCACCACAAAAGTAAAAGGGGTGAGGCATGAATATAATGTGAGACATTTCTGGTTTTAATATTAGGGGTAACTAGATAATATTTGATGCAACTGGTATTAGATGTGTGCTGTCATTATTCAAAGGAATGATAGTGGTTACATAATGAATTTAGTTTCATCATGTGGGACTTCTGTGTTAGATTTGTAGTCATTAGTAAATGGCATAAAATGATTTCCATCTTGTGGATGGCCTTCGTAGATTTTTCCATGTTACTTGCAATATATTTACTAGATTCTCGAGAATATAGAATTCTGACTACCAATATTGTATTGGAAATTTCACAGAAGAAGTTTACCTATTCTTTCTCTGGTAGTCTATGATTTGTAGTAGACAAATGATTTAACTCCTGCACTCTAAATGGGCTAGTATAGAGAGGAAAACCCCATGCACAGTGGAATAAACTAACCCTTGATAAAATTATTTAGATGAAAGGACCAAATCAAGTGCACTTTGGAACAAATTAATATTCAATAAAATGCACTAGATGAAAGTTTCTAACTGTAGGGCAGTATCGCGTGACCATTTCAGGAGATGGGAAAAATGAATTCAAATACCAACAAAAAAGTAGTTTAGAATGTTTGTCATAAACACCGACTGTTAAATGGAAGGGAAACATCCTGAAGCTTGATTATATTATGAAACATTTTTACATGTCTTTTTCTCTAGAATAATTTTCTGTTGTGAGTTAGCTATTGAAACATAACAAAAAAATATTTCATACCTTATTCTCATTCTGTATCTTTATATTGTTCTAACTATTAACTATATATTAAATTTTACCCTCCAGGTAATATTAGCTTCTTTGGAACAAGGAGTTCGGGAAGGCAGGATGTTGCTTCATGATTGGCTAGTTATCCTCACAGCTCAGTATAATGATGCATTTAAGCTTGCTCAGTTTGGGAATGGGAATTCAGTAACAACTTCTCATATTGATGTGGCCTTCTCACAATGCCCACAGCTGCAGCCCTTACCTCGTCTCATTTTTGCTTTGCTCAGAAGTCCTCTTCTTCGCTTTCATGAAGAAGGTGTTCACCCTGACTACCGTATATACCTGCAGTGCCTATTCAGGTATATTGTTCTTTACCTGCTAATGGAATAATATGAGTTGAGATCTAACTGATATAAAATTGGCATTTTCTTGAGGTGGGGCAGGGTGGTGGGGGGTTAGGTGGGGGTGGGGAGGAGGGATGGTGGGGGAGAACAAGGCCAAGTCTTGTGATGCTGTGTTAGACTGTAAAATGAAACCATGAGTGAATTTGTTGAGCTATTTTAGACAAGGACACAGTTAATATGATATTATGAGAACTCAAGCAGCAGGAACAATGGCTTGATAGTCTTTTCCATCATATTTTTGCTGACAAACACGCTGAGCAGTGGAAACTCCATCCAGTGTTTTAGACGTAGAGTTTTCTATTGTTAGAGGGGAATGCAGTCTTCTATGATACATTGTGCTGACAAATGCAGTGGGCAGTGGAACCTCTGTAGTATTTCTTAAATGTAGTTTCCTATTGTGGAGGAGAGTGCTGTGTGGATTGATACACACATGTGCGCGCGCGCGCACTTCTGTGTATTAGTTAATGAAGGCGAGTGCTCAGATTTTAGTTCGTTGATGGTGGAGGGGAATTCTCTCATAATGGTTTCATGCTCACTCCCGAAATGTTACCCTGAAATTTTAGCTATCTTGTTCATATGGGCTCGTTATATGGGCTGAACATCTCATTTGCCTCTATACCAAGATCAGCTAACTAGTTGGTGGATAAGATAACCAAGAGGGGGAACTAGAGAGGTCTTATTCATAGGCTTCCCTTTGTAGATGCTTAGGGAGGGGGTGATTTTCTATGGCAAGTTGTTTGTTTCTTTCATAGTTTTTCTCCCTTTTCCCCTTTTTGGTTACGCTGACATGATCATTGGCAGAATCTTGCTTGTTCCAGTTCTTCTTATCCTTCAGTATATTTCGTTATTCATTAAAAAAAATATCAAACATATCCCACCTTATTGCCTTGACCTTTGCCAGAGCCTGACCATTTAAGATGTTCACTTTTGCTCACAATATTTTTTAATGAATAATGAGATGTATTAAAGAGTAAAGCTTAAAGGTACAAAAGAAAAGAGAACCCATGAGGTATGGGTTACAACATCCTGTGTCTAAATACCAACATAACAAGGAAACTTCTGCTCTTCTGATGTATCACATTGTCATTCAGAAGAGCATTTTATGGCAATCGGATCTAGTGGATCTCTTGTGGAACAGATTCCCAGGTGGACCAGAAATAAAAGGGAAAAAGGCAAAAAAAGAAGAAGAGAAAATTAAAAAGAGGGGCTAACTCTGGCATTTGTAAGCTGTACCTGGAAGGCCAGAAGATTTGATGGTTATGATGACCCGATCTAGTGTTTTGTTGTAACCATTGCTTGGATAGTACATCTTATCATTCGTAACTTTTCACAGGAAGATTTTATAATGAGACTTTTATTTCTTAGTTTCTGCTTGCTTGTCTCCTCTTGGGGAGCTTGCTTCAGCTGGACCTACACCAGGTTATGGTCCTTTGTTCGATTTGTTTCATACACTCTCCCAGGTTGCCCTCAGAATCCATTTCTGGAGTAATTTTTCAATTTGTGGATATTTAAGTCTTGGTGGCTTTGTAATTAATTGAACAAATTTGTTCTGTTAAAAATTTCTGTGCAGTGCTCTGGAACCAAGTTCTCTTCACCGTGCTGTCTATCCGGTACTGACATCATATGCTACACCAGACAAGCAAGCATATCCACGCCATTCATTGAGTCGTGCTGCACTGATAACGAGTGGAAGCCCCATATTTCTCCTTGATGCATTCACAACTCTCATTGTGTATTATTCTTCAACCGCAGACCCTGTACTTCCTTTTCCTCCACCCCATGATTGTAAGCGCCATCTGTAACCTCGTGCTTCTTCAATCTCAGAATCATGTATGCATCACAAAAGTAAGTTTTGTTGCCCATGTGCTAACTTTTAGTGATTTGTTCAGGTTTATTACGGACTACAATTAATAAACTGAAGAAGGAGAGATGTATCACCCCAAAGCTCATATTTATCCGAGGAGGGCAAGATGATGCGACAGCATTCGAGAGCTATCTGATTGAAGAACAAGATGTTGATGGAAGTGGCCTCACAAGTATAATGGGCTTTGTTTCCTTCCTTGAAGAGGTCAACAATCATGTGTTGGAATACATGAAGTAAAAGATGGACGATGATTTCCATTGTCCATGAAGTATCAAGGATAAAAGTTGCTAAAGATTAATGATGGGGAAAGGAATGGCAGCAATTTCCACCCCCAAAATTTTGGATGCGGGCAGCGTGCATTTGTAGCTTCAGTATATGGCTCCTCAAGAATGGAAGGCCAAATTAAGGAGAAAGATTGTGACAAATACAGGCATTCTCACCAGATGCAATCTCTAGCCATAATGATGGTATCAGAGAGCAAAGTAGCAGGTGGTCTATAGAGAACTGATTAGTTTGCTTGAAGAACTAATTGGTTTAATGATGGAATCCGTCTTAATTTTTTACTAGGTGGTATAAGCATGTACTGGAAGTGGTAAAAAGATGGTGCCCCTTTTACGGCATTTTTTTATAATGTCGCTTTACATTTCATTGCATATCAATAAAGCAAATCTAGACGTCCTTGACTGAGTTCCTGACTACCTAGTTTTTTTTTTTCGTTATTATAAAACGGTACAGATCTGGAATTTGACAACACTGATCTGACAAGTAGCAGCTCGGTTGGAGAACTGGACCCGTCCATGTGTACTTCGAATTGCACTTCGTGTCTCCCTTTATACAGTTTTGTTTTGGAACTCAAGTTCTCTCATCAGTTTGAACTGAACTGCCAACATCAAAGAACTGCCAACATCAATGCTCCACAAGCTGAGAAGGCCGTTTCTCACCTTGAGAAAAGTCCAGATTCACCATTAAGAGATTGGACACCCATCACACCCTCGATTTGCAGGCACTGCGCTCTACATCACTGAACAATTGAACGAACACCCGTTGACTATTAGACTGAATTGGGTAATTCGGAAATGTTTTAGTAATTATAAGTCAAAGCAGTACTGAAGACAAATGAAAAGGCTATACATAACATACTGGTTGTTTGAGGCTGTTTTTTTCGGAAATGTTAATAATTTTATTCCAAAAAAAAGCAGTTTGGCTGTACAATTTATAAAACTCATCGCATGTCTATGGAAGGGATGACTGAGGAATGAATCTTAGAAGATAAGACCTTACAAAATGGGCAACACAATACATGCCCAACTATACATCCTGATCAATCAAAAACAGAATACCAAACTGACCATCAGCTGCTATATACTATACTAGGATTTCCCACAAACAATAAACACTTGGCTGCAAAAGCTGACTTACACACTCGTTGAGAAATTTCATTCCCGTTAAAGTTCTGACTGACCCAACTTACGTCCACGTTTGAGGCTGTTTTTCATGTACAAGGTTATAATTTTGAATACCCAGACCACAGTTGAGCTGGAAACAATAAAGGCAACTGAAACAGGGGGCACACATAAAACACTGCTAAACAGCTGTGATAAAATGGATAGAAAATGGTATGGATTCATATTGCAATTCCTGAACACCATTCTTGAAGTTTCTCAAAGTTTCCCTTGCTTCCCTAAGCATGTCCCACTTCAAGGAAGATCATATGTGCAATTGCTATCAGGAGATATCATGGCAACCTGTGTCCCAAATGGTTTTTCAGGTCAATGCCAACTCAAGTGGGGAATAATATATAAATATTAAGTGAAACTGCCAACAATGCAGCCGAAATTTGTAAGATGATAACAAAGAAGCCAAAGCCAAATTTGCAGCAACATATATCTAACTGAAAACATAATATTTTTCAAGCACGTTTTCAAGATCTTTGTCCATGAAACATCTCACTTTTTAGCATGGCAGATTTCGTATTAACACAAGAAAAGGTAGCACTGTCCAAAAAATTCATGGCAGTACGAGGAATAGAGAACATAAAACATAACATGATAAGAAACAATGATGGGCACTCACCGCTCCAATAAAAAACCCAGCTGGATATTCCGACAAGTGCAAGGGCTGGATACAAGGCAATCTAGAAGCATGGAATAGATCTGCCTGTGGTTCATCTGACAATTTTTAATGGGTTATTGTTCCTCATATTATCACATTAAAAGCCCATTAGTTGTGGGCAAGCCATAATGGCCACCCCCACTCAGAAGGGATGAGTGAGATATTTCCTCCAGCTTCCCATTGTCAAGAAGGAAAACTCGTTTAGCCATTAGAACTGTTTCCAAACGATGGGCAATAATTAGTACCTACACAAATGAAATAAGAAATCCGGTTAAATCAACATGATGAGACACCCACAATCAGATAATTGAATTGGAATAAATTCAACTTAGCATATATGAACTATCAACGCATATAAAGTGGAAATTGTACAGATTGGGGCCTCACGACAATGGGTTCCAGAAAATTAGAGTTGTACGAATTTCACACAAACTGCTGATCTGAATAGCGACAACTGTTTAAAACAAAAGCAAAGTAAGACACATTCCAGGGTAACATTGAGGTGGAAACTTTCAGACATGCAAGATGTCTCAACAGTACATGGATGTGAAGGTAAGCACGTAACCAGCTATATTGGTTCTGATTTCCTAAATCAATGTGGCATTCAAAACATGTAGTATAACAGCCAATGTTGACAGCATTCATCAAGAAAGATGCTGATGCCAACGCGTGGTGCACTGAAAACTTTATTTACCAATTGATCTGTATCCTGACCAGATCATTTATTTATTAGGCAACTCTTTTAGTGCAAACCGGTTTCAGTATTAGGAGTCTCTCTGTTATGTAGCCAGTATTTCTCAAGGAAATAATGCATGCGTTAACATTCAAAAGTTCAATATAATGCAATAAAGATGATGGAATTTTGATTTGCGCATGAGAGAGTAACTAAAGAAGGGGCATGCTTTTCTTATATTGGAGGCATAATTTGGCATTATCCTGCCAGAGAGCTCCTTAATCGTGGTCATGAGTACAAGTGGAGATGGGAATGTCATAAAAAGTTTTAGTAAGTTCATCCTCAAGAAAGTAAATAAGCCTAGAAAAGATATCTGAAAATGACAAATGAACATGTTTACAGCTCATATTTCTAAGAAAAAAGGGTTAAAAAAAAGAGAGTTTTACACAGAGTGAAGTAGTATGCACAAGGCTTCAGTCATTGGGTTCCACCTTTGATGTACCATTTACCTTTTTAAGAGAAGGACATACTCCTACATACAAGGGAAGAGTATTATACAAGGATGGAACTAATAAGGTGTCAAGGGTAAATGTTGAGTGCCACTCACAAAAATGCCTGCTGTTGGCAGTTATTTCTTGCAAATTTGTGCTCTTCTACACGTTTCTTCATTAATTGACACTCCAATTAACTTTGCATCCTTTTTGTGAATGATCTCTTACTACAAGTTATATGAATTTATTGCTTTATGCATATGATCCTAATATTACATTTATTGTGCACATTCAAACTCCATGGAGGACATATGCGAGGAAAACTGAAATCATCACAACACCTGTCTAATGCAGCACCTTCAGGCTCACCAGGGGACAAAAATGCATGTGGTCTGGCAGAAAAATAAGAGGTTATTTGAGCTGGCACATACAAAATAGAGCCTACAGAGACTAACAGTGTAACTCGGGTGTAAAGTGTATTAACACCTGTCCAACGCAGCACCTTCAGGCCCACCAGGGGACAAAATTGCATGTGAATTGGCAGAGAAAGAAGAGGTTATTTGAGCTGGCACATACAAAATAGAGCCTACAGAGACAACAGTGCAGCTGAGAGGTGTAAACTAATGCTGGAGTTAATACACCCACCTTTAAGGTCTTAAAGGTTGAGAACAAGGCACCAAGTCCTAGATGGTTAACCTCCTCGGCATACACACTCTTTGCATGCTTCTCATGTTAGCCTTGCATCCCCCTGTTCACTTCATAACCACCATCACACTCCCTCCTCCCCCAACCCCAAAAACAAGACAATTTACATTTGTATGTGTGTACACACTCGTATATAACAACCATCAATACTGCATGCTTTAAGAAACAGACTTAAATGACATAAGAATTCTTACAAAAATTATGATGTGTCAAGCGATAATAAGTATTTAACTTATATATAGCTCTCACCGTACGATTTTCCATCAAACGTTCCAAAGCTTTTCTTATCAATAGCTCAGATCTGCTATCCAAAGCTGATGTTGCTTCATCCAAAACAAGTATAGAGGAATTCTGATAGAAAGCCCTGGCAATAGCTATCCTGCATCATTAAAATTATAACTCCATATAATGCAACAAAATAGCAATAACAAATATATTCAGCCATCCTATAAATTAAATTTTCCTTTTATATACTTATACACAAACAAGAAAGCTTTCGGTCAGATGCCTAGGACCAGTAATCATATTAAATATGGAAACTACAGAATGTTTGAATAAAAAGTTTACCTCTGCTTTTGGCCTCCACTCAAAAGTGAGCCTCTTGGCCCAATATTGGTTTTGTACCCTTCTGAAAGTGTTCTAATAAATTCATCTGCATTTGCTGTTCTTGCTGCATGATAAACCCTTTCCATATCAATTTTGTTCATCAAATCCCTATAACCAATGTTTTCAGCAACTGTACCTGAAAAAAGTGCCTGATTCATAACAAAGGTTTTTAATTGTCAACAACATACTTTATCATTGTGACACGAACGTATGTATAAAGGATATCGGTAACCAACTCAATAAAGCATCAAAAAGATCAATGCTAATAAACAGTTTAGGTATGATACTATAATATCATGGGCCTCTACCATATTAAGCAGAATGCCAAGAAATCATTAAGAGAGAGAGAGAGAGTTTAAGTTTTGAAGTCACAAAGTTTGTAGTGCAAAATTCCATATATGTGTTGAAACTGCAAATGATGAGAACTCAAATATGCATGCTTGAAAAGTCACCATCATTATCATCAAAAGCTAATCCCACCAAATCAAGGTTTAAGTATTGGCCAATATGACTTGGTATCTGGCTGGGCCAATACCCAACCCGATACCGAGTTTTGAAATCTTGTACCGAAGTTACAAACCTTGTCTCTCCATCCCGCTTTGTCAAAAATCATTTCTTCTGTTAATTTACGTTTTTGTAGGTCTTGTTTTATTAATTTCAAGTCTTTTTAGGTCTTTATCTTGATATATTAGATTTTTCAATATGCATCATCTCAAACCTTCTTACAGGTGCATCTCTAGGTCTCTGCTTTACATGTCCAAACCAACTTAACCTATTATCCTCCATTTCATCTCTAATGCATGCGATGCATAACCACTTTCAAATGTCTTCATTTCTTTGTCTTTTTTAGTCTTGCCACAATTCCATCTTAGCATCCTCATCCTGATAACCCTCATCTTTTAAACATGTTGATTATTGGCCACCCAACATCTATACCATATAACATAGCTAGTCTAATTGTTGTTTTCTAAAACTTAACCTATAATTTAAGTGGAACACGTCTATCACACAATACCCTTGAAGCACCTCTCCACTTAAGCATGCTTAAAAAGTATTAAACAGAAAAATGATATTATTCAACATGTTTCAATGTGCTCAAGACACATTCAACACAAAAATCCACATTTGAAATGAATTTTAATTAGAAACCAGTAAATCAGACGCACAGATCAAGTTTAACTGGGTAAAGAAGTCCTAAAATAGAAACTAAGGCAGCTTATTTCCCCCAAACACCCCAAAAAAATGAAACTAGGCAACTAAAATAAGGCCATATCAAGAAACTGGGCACTGCCATACTTGCCACAGGGCCCAGTATGACTGCACCACTAAAAGGTGCCCAAGAGGTTACCATGCTGAGTTCAACCTTTTTTAGATCCGACAGTTTTCTATGTTTGTTAATCTTAAATGCATCTCATACAGTTTGAACAGACCAACAACGTTTGCTGGACTGGAGGATCCAGGTGATCAAGTGTCACAGCAAAATTTCCAAAGTGCTTTCTAGAGTGTCTGCTAAAGATACTTCTATCGAGCCGCAAAAATGTGCATATCTCATACTCTGGCAAAGAGTGTGAGCAGAGAAATCTTAAGGTAATAATATGGGATTTGTTTACAGTGTAAGACTCAATTTAAGATATGGATTGCAGTGCAAAAATGGCCATCGACACCCATGAAGCATTAGTTATTACTATTATCTTCACATGAATCCATAGTCCAACAAAAGCACTCATACTAATGAAGTAATAGACACAAGATTTTAAATATGAAAGAAACCAGAGGGCAGAATATGCCTTCTGATTAATAACAGCACTTCTGTTGGAACTAAAAGAAGAAAACAGATATAAACACACTAATGAGCATATCCCAAGAACAATAACTAAGAATAATCATTATTCGGCACCAGAAAGCAAACTAATATAAAGATATACTATATAATAGCAATCTATTCAACCAAGTCTTAGAAGAGTCAACTGCTGAAAATCATGGCTTTAATTACTCCAAATCTTGGAAAATTTTCCATAAGCTTTCTTTTTGAAGTGTAGGGCTGCTCAAACCCGGTTCCAGTCCCAGTGTCCCAAAAAGTGACACTGGTACCGGCACCGAGCAGACCGGTCACCGGTGCCGGTTTCTGGACACCGGATTCTTATGGACCAATTTTTTGGGCTATTTTTTGCTCTTTTTTGTTTTGGAGTCATTTTTTGAGTCCTTGCATATCAATAATTTCATACAAAAGCAAAATCAACAACTAAAACCTCCTTAATCAACTATTGTAATTGTTTGGCATATGACAATGAAATTGGAAAGTACATGATCTTGTAGACTAGTACATAACTAGTGCATGTAACCAAATCATCCAATACCTAATTAGAATCAATAAAGTGCATAGTGTACACATATAAGTAAAATTCTAAAAATGTCCAAGTATCCGTGGTGAGGCACGCCTTATAACCTTTCATCCTAAGCCCCTCCTTCAACAAAGCTTTCTCCCTCTTAAACAATGCCATACAATCTTTCGTCGCCCTCATCATAAAAGGCATTTTATATCTAGCTTCCATGTACTACATCAAGTGAATAAACCCAGCCTCCTCAACAATACTAAAAGGCAACCTGTCCACAATAATCATCTTCGCAATGCGCTTCTTAACAGCCAACTCATCAAACCTATGAGTGAGTTCCATCAATCCAACACACTCTACACTCATCTTCCTAATATCATGATTTAATATCATTTGGCCAACATCCAGCTGATCTCCTCTACTCCTCTTGCAATACATAGAAGACTCAAGGTGTTGCCGCAACCTCAATGTCCCATTCATTTGATGGCATGATTTAAGCATCATGATTTAACCTCATTTGCCCAACATCTACAAGTACACCATCAACCAATATTGGCACCTGTGCCACTGATACTAGTAGTGTAGCTAGTAGTAGTGGCATATTGCCCACATCTGAATCATGTCCAGTCATTCAGTCCGCACCGGTCCCTCAAAGTGTGAGTGCACCACTTCCTCCAATTCACAAAAAGAGGACTACAAAGGTTTCCGATGTTTGGGTGCATTACACTAAGTTGCCATTTCAACCTAACGCTGATCCTACAACTGCGAAGGCAAAGTGTAATGTTGGATGTTGGGCAAATGATGTTAAATCATGGTGCTAGGAAGAGGAGTGCTGATTGCGTTGGAATAATGAAACTCACTCATACGTTTGATGAGTTGGCTATTAAGGAGCACATTGCGAAGATGATTATTATGGACGAGTTGCCTTTTAGTATTGTTGAAAAGACTGAGTTTATTCATTTGATGCAATACATGGAACCTAGATTTAAAATGCTTTCTTGGATTACGGCGAAGAGAGATTGTATGGCATTGTTTACAAGGGAGAAAGCTTTGTTGAAGGAGGGGTTTAGAATGAATGGTTATAGGATGTGACTCATAACGGATACTTGAACATCAATTCAGAATTTTACTTATATGTGTACGACTATGCACTTCATTGATTTTAATTGGGTATTGCATAAACTGATATTGTTTTTTAGGATTATGCAAGACCATTGGGGGACTACTATTGCTAAGGAATTGGAAGAAGTTTTGTTTGATTGAGAAATTGAAAGAATCCTAACAATTACTGCGGATAATAATACTTCAGCTAATGATTCTGCCATTAACGAGTTGAGGAAGCAACTTGTTGGAAGTGAAGGCAGTGAGAGGATTATGTGCGGACATGCATTTATTCATTTGAGGTGTTGTGCGCATATATTGAATTTGATCGTCTCAGAACGGTTAAAAGATGTGGACGAGTCGATTGTGAAAATCTGAAACATGGTCAAGTATATATAGTCTTATCCCCATAGACTAGAGAATGTTAAATCTTATGTAGAACGACGGGGAATTGAATTCAATCATTTCTTGAGTCTCGATGTTCCAACTCGTTGGAACTCCATTTATTTCATGTTGGATATGGCTGAGAAATACCGGCCAGCATTTGAGCTTATGTTGGACACTTCATGATTAACTTGTCCGAGGAGGGGCATGGGAGACGGGGATTGAGTGCACCTACACTTGATGATTGGGAAAATATCCGTCATTTAATCAAAATTTTGAAGTAATTTTATGATGTGACTTTACGATTCTCAGGATCGAATTTTTCCACGGCTAATGCATACTTTGAGGAGTTAGCAAAGATTCATAGGCATCTCACTAAGCATATCAATAGTGGAGATCATTTGCTTGTGGATATGGCATTGAGGATGAAAACAAAGTATGATAAGTATTGGGGTGATTTAGAAAAGATCAATGGATCATTTTTTGTTGTCGCAGTGCTTGATCCTTGCTACAAGCTAGTGATGTTGGAGTATGGATTCAAGAATGTGTTGGGGGATGAAAAGGGGATTGACAGGGCAATGGGTGTGCATGCCACATTAGATTGGTTTTTTGCAGAGTATAGTGATGGCACTCTTAGTACTTCCAGTTCTACCTCAGAGGTGCGGGTTGGTAATGATTGTGAAGTTATGAATGATGACAATTAGGATGAGCTTGATGAGTATAGGGTTGCACAAAGCGTATTGGATTCCAAATCTGAGGTAGAGTGGTACCTAATTGAGCTAGTTGACACAAAGATTCCTACATTGATATTATGGCTTGGTGGAAGTTAAACTACCCAAAGTATCATATCCTTGCTTGCATCGCCTGTGACGCGTTAGCTATTCTTATTACCACCATGCCATCCGAGTCAGTATTTAGCATTGGAGGTTAGATATTGGATCCATTTCAGAGTTCATTGACGCCAAAGATTGCAGAAGGCCTCATCTGTGCCCCGAATTGGTTGAGATGTTCACGTATTGTGGGGGCAAGAGGTATCATATCCTCTGATATTACAGAAGATCCAAGGACTTCTCAAATTGGCTTAGGTAATTTCATTTGTGCTTTTGTTATTGTTTTGGTTTTGGTTTATAAATTAATTCTAATTATTTCACATTTACTTCATGTTTCTAATTATGTAGAGTTGCCAACAATGACAGGGGAGCTTCAGAAGAAGTGGAAAGCGCATGGAGTTGGACATTAATATTTTTATTGTTGCTTTTGTTATTTGAATTATTTTTGCTTTTGTTTAAGGAGGTTTTTGTTGTTGCTTTTGCTAATTTGTTTTTATTTGTTATGCAAGGGCTCAAAAAATGGTGCATATTATATATCTCTAGTTTCTAGCAGACAAATATTTTGTAGCTTCATTCTGGTACAAGCGTTGTACAATTGACAGTTGAAGATATAGAGAGCTCTCTATCAAGGAGCATATAGAGAGCTCCACCCATTAGCTCTCATCATTGAAGGATGTTGTATACTAATCGCATTGGTCCTCTCCTTATTTTTAATTCTTCAACATCTCAGATCATGCACCAAACACTCGGTCAGTTCTCTATTTTTTGTTTTTTCAATTCTAAGTTATTTGGTTACATGCACTAGTTATGTACAAGTCTACAAGATCATGTACTTTCCAATTTCATTGTCATACGCCAAATGATTACAATAGTTGTTTAAGTAAGTTTTAATTGTTGATTTTGCTTTTGTATGAAACTATTGATATGCAAGGACTCAAAAAATGACTCCAAAAAAAAAAAAAAAAAGAACAAAAAAATTGGTCCATAAAAATCCGGTGTCTTGAAACCGACACCATTTGGAACTGGTGACCGGCCCACCCGGTGCCGCGTGTCACTTTTTGGGACACCAGCCACTTGGTGCCAGTGCCGGTGGGGGCCTTCCCCGGCACCAGTATTGGGTTTTAGCAGCCCTAATATAAGATAATAGGACTACTATTTTTTACTTTGTTAGCTTATCTCAAGTTGACAGATCTTGGCCAATTTTTTTTTTAATGACTAACAAAGTTGGAGGAAACCGCACAGGACCAATGGTCTCACATTGTGCCAATGCCATAAAGTCGGTAGCTAAAGCCTATCATTGAGAGCCAGAGCCAATTAGTCAGTGTTCCAGTAATGAACGGCAAGCAAAATCTTTTGTGATTCTGGATAAAAACCAAACCATGAATCCACGACAGCCATACTGGTTGGGGGCAGATTGAGAATTCTGATGAACAGGAACTTATCTGGTTGACATTTGTTACGCAGGTCTTGGATTTGGTTTTCAATCAGTTACCTCAGTGCAAAAGGCAACAATGTTGGAGAAAATGAAACCTAGCACATCAGCACACGTCTCATGGTACAACTGCCTTCGATGTGTGTGCAGACTGCCTGCCTTGTCATGCAGACATGTTTATGAGATTGCAGCCTGACAAATGGTCCATTTTGTTAGTTGCCCAACTGGGACTAATGGCATGTGATTCTTTAGATGTGTCACAAACTTGGGAAGACAATGAGAAGGTTTATTTTGTAGTGGTACGGCTAGATATGGATTCTATGGTTGTATGTTTCGGGTTTTTCCTACTCTGATACCAATTTGGTGCAGCATGATTGAGAAGGGAGGAAAGCGAATTAATAAGAGCTCAGAAGTCAAAACTTTGTTGATAGACTCCTGACGAGTGATAGCAGCTGTTCCGAAGTCCATCTCTCACGTCTCAATGACCTGAAAGTCACCTAGGAGAAGAATAAGCCAAGACCCAAACCATCACAAACAAAACCAAATCCCCTCAGCAAATATCTTCCCACCAGAAATTCCTGTAAATAATGGATCTCTAACAAGCCCCACCCTACCAAGCGTATCCCCCAAGTCATTGCCAGAGTCCACCTATACAGCAATTAGACCATAAATATTTTGTTAGAATTTGATTCAAAAGTGAGATATATATGGCTATGGTTGAGTTTATCATTCCTTTACTTAAATTTACTATATGGACATCATTCCTAAGGACACAGTCAACTCTGGGTCACATGGAATAAGGTTTTCAACAGATTTCCTCAGAACCAAGGCACTAAAGAAAGGAGCAAATAATACAAGAACTAAAGCAACAAGCTGCCATATATTCCCCTCTAGTATGCCTTTTTTTTCCTCTTTTTTTCATGTAAGACTATGATTTACTTCAATAATTTCTCATATTTTGGACCATTCACTTCTACTGAGGTAAGGAGGGCTCATCATAATGTAAAATATAAGGGTCATGATTAAGTTTATCATTTCCTTCCTTAAATTTACACTACAAATATCATTATAATGGGAAATAGTTACCATCAGGCTTTTGGAATTGAACTTACAATGTTATATAGAGAAAGATGTAGGCCTTGCTCATATAGTAATCTAGTGCAAGTATCCGTTCAAACTTAGCATGACTTTAGGTAGAAGGTTGATTTCTAGTTGGAATAAACTGGAAGCAGCAGTATAAGATCCTAGATTGACTATGACACGACTTCTTTTTAGGTCCCAGATTCACTGAAACACTAAAATGCTGACTTCTTGGGAGTTGTAAAAGGAAGCCTTGTTAGGGCTGTGTGCATCAGACCCTCCCCAAACCCTGCGCAGTGGTGGGAGTCTCGTGCACTGAGCTAGCCCTAGCCATACCAAACCTGGACTCATTTCCCCAAGCAAGAGAAAGGGATTTCTTTTTATTTTCCAAATCCCTCCATCTTCGAAAACATCAATACATCCCAAACTCGACATGGTTGAATTCCTTCCAAGATCTTAAACAGTCTCATGATACCTTTCAAAGAAATGACCCAGATGCTTTCTTTACTCCCAACAGAGTGTCTTAAGGAAAGTCAGATATAAAGGCATAATAGAAGAATCCTCTATAGATTGCACTTTGCATTGTACAACCTGAACATGTATACTACCTATACATGAACATATGTATGCATATGCCTATATATGCATGAACTAAAATGTGAAGAATTAAGTGGTTGGTTTAGTGGTAAGTTGATAGTTTTAATCAATTATAAGATTCAAAGTTCGAGCCTGACAATGCTGTTTACAGAAAAAATTAAGACACATACAACCCACCTTTTCAATTACTAATGCAGACTGATCCAGCTGGTCACTTAAGGTTGACAATACAGTACTTCTACGGCTTGGGTTGGCTTCAAACCAGCCAACATAGCTCACATTGCAACCTCTAGTTCTGATTAATAAATATTTGTCCCTCCATTTGAATTGTAATTTAAACATAGAAAAAATTCCAAGACAAACCTAAAATTTATTTTATCTGTAGTTGAAATATTATGAAAATCATTACTGAAAGACAACAATCAGTCTTTTCTGTTAATCGTGCACAACTGCCACTTATATTAACAATTTACACTCAAAATCTATAACCAATTTCAGAAGCAAAGTACTAAGAAATTGTGCATGATTGTTACTCACTATATCCTGAGAAACTAAACCAACATGTCGCCTAAGACTTTCCAGTCGGATGTTCTGTACATTATGATTATCAATAAGTATACAACCTGCAAACATGGAATGCAAAGAACCTCAAGTTGGATTAATGAGAAAATGTTGTTGTAACAAAAAGATTGAGTGGAGAATAGCTCAGAATGTTTGTAATAAATACATGAGGAAGGTACTTAAGATCTCTTACCACATAATGGGTCATAGAGGCGAAGAAGTAACTTTGTGAGAGTTGTCTTTCCTCCCCCAGAAGGCCCAACAAGAGCAACTGTCTCTCCAGCTCTAATGTGGAGGTCCAGTCTACTTAAAACAAGAGGCAAAATTTCTCCGTATTTGAATGAGATCTCACAGATTTTTAAGTCCCCTGTGACAGATTCTAAATCAACTGCATCCGGTTTCTCAATCACCTAAATGCAGAAATAAGAAAAGCAGATTTTCGGGTCAGAAATGCATCAGACATTCAGAACAAAGAATTAACTGGGTCTTTGTAAGTACTATCAAATGCTCATGTACAAATGCTCATTTGGCAGGCATGGCTGACTAGTCAGGGATCAGTGGAATAGATTGGCATTCCAAAACTCGACTACTCTGCAGCTGAATGCGGAATTCAAATTTCTATCATTTAACAACATGTTATCATCCCTAACCCTCAACTTTATCTGCTCGCATTTATTTTGATCCTCTCAAAGTTTAATCATCTATAAAAATTAAAAAGATAATACAGTAAAGTTAAATGTCAGAATAGTGACAGACATAAATACCTGAGACTTGAACCTTGTCAAATCAAACAAGCGTTCTACAGCTGCCTCTCCTTGCTTCAATTCATTGTATGCTTTTCCCACATCCTGCATGAGTCTTTACATTCAGGTTGAAAAATTAAGATGCTTCTTAAACAGCCAAACCTTAATCACAAAACAATGGGCAATACCCAACGACTACTTATCTGGAACACTGATGAAAAACCAACTAAAGTTTGTAAAACCAACGACTAAAGAATAAATGGTACATCTCATCCCAGAGCTGCAATTCATTATCATATTTATAATGAATAACCATGTATTTTATTAATATCGACTAGAATACAAAGAATGATAGGCAAGATAGTCATCAAGAACAAAAGAAATCAAAAAGCAAAAACAAAAAAGGCAAAAAAAGGAGGATCAAATGATACACGAATGATACACGAGTCTCCCTACGGCCATGTGATGTCTCACATTGCAAGAGACATCCTGGGCTCACGTCACAGAGGATTTCTCTGCTTTTAAACTGTGTATAAGAAAAAGTATTTATTGTAGATAAATCATTTGCAATGTGAGCCTGCAATGTCTCCAGCACTGTGAGACACCCCAAGACTAGTGACCAGTTTCTCCATTCCCCACATAACCCCATGTATTAGCAGGTGGTGGATCAGTGACTGGGTCGCCTCACCAGTCCCCAGGATGTAAACTCGTATTATTATAATTAGTGGGTAGCACATGTTATTTTTGTTAATGAAAAATATATAAAATTTCAGTATCTAATTACTCTATTGTTTGATATATATATATATATATATATATATATATATATATATATATATAGTTATGTACTTCTGTTCGTTGCTGGATACTTTAATGGAAAATGGAATTTGGGATGTCCAATATCAACATCTCTCATCTAGATATGGTTTTGATGCCTGTAAGCATTCTCACCTTCTTCCAAATCCATGACGTGTACAGAGGATTTGAACTTCCCTAGAATGTGCTTGTTAATTTCAATGTGGAAGTGGAAGGGAACCCCACCACTAGGTTCCAAGGTAACAATCCAGTCCTTCCAAGTACATCTAAAGATAGAAGAGAAAAAAAAAAAGTCATATACATGCAAGTTTAAAAGCTTAAAATCAAACCCTCCAACCATTAACCATATCTGGTATGCATCAATCATATCGACATGAATTTCAATTGGTTCTCATGATGAGGAAGAGGAAGAAAAAAAAAGTGCTTAATTATATTCCTCTCTACTATATTTATAGTGGCAGACAACACAACAAATGATTAATATTTAATATCCAACCACATTGTTAGCTTCCCTAGGGCCTTAGAGAACGAGAAGTTCACCAAGGGGATAATGGAGAGGGTAACATGACAAAACACATCAACCTCCAAGTGTGGGCATGAAGTCTGTGAAAACAAGAAGAGATGGTGCTTGATATAGTAACTCTATTGCTTGATATATTTAGTTCTGTTAGTTGCCGGATACTTTAATTGGAAATAGAATTTGGGATGTTCAAATGCATCAACCTCCAAGTGTAGGTAAGAAGTCTACGAAAAAAAGAAGAGATGGTGCTCGAGTTCACTCAACAATCGGATGACTTAATAGCATGAGCCCCTCTATGTCCACCTGTCAAGGATTACAGCTCTAATCTAACTAATTTTCCACCCTAATGGAACCAGAGT
Source organism: Buxus sempervirens (assembly GCA_947561395.2). Classification (NCBI taxonomy): domain Eukaryota; kingdom Viridiplantae; phylum Streptophyta; class Magnoliopsida; order Buxales; family Buxaceae; genus Buxus; species Buxus sempervirens. The sequence continues at coordinate 5,484,067 of OX387182.1, forward strand.
ATGCATGGATTATCGTCTCTACATGACAATGAAGTGCGGACAATACCTGACAGTGTAGGTTGCCTGAATGGTTTTTTTGGTTTGATCATCCCCTCTGCTAAGGCGATCCAAACTGAAGGAGAAATGGAAAGAGACTGCTAGGTTGACTAGATCATAGATCTCCGATGTCTCATTAAGTCCAAGATCTAAACCACTATAGAAACCTCCAAGACTCAATTCTCAATGTGCAAGTAAACTCATGGCTGTTCACTCACACTACATAATTTCTAAGTTATTACAGCTTCCATACTCAAAAAAATAAAAAAAATAAAGCAAAATCCTCCTGGACTACTTGCCCAAAATGGTGTATATAATGGCATAAAATATAACCTAGAGAGAAATCCACCTCACTCTCTCACTCCCAATGCTATAGTGTCTTATCATGATCATGCATCTGACCAAAAATTATAGCTATAAAAAGTCAATTCACAAACCATAATGAACTCCAAACGCATAACCTAAGAATTATAGAAGGAGCCAAAGATTTTAGTTTAGAAAGCTATGAACATTATAAATATCTATGGGGATACATGCAAAATTTTAAAATTGCATGACCATAGAAGTACATGACCAATGTAGATTGTACTGGATCATGTTCATTTCTCTATCACAAGTCAAGTGTCTCATAAAACTGTCTTTCCGAGTTAATCCACTTCTGAAATTATGGGAACAAAAGCTTACGATGTTTCTATATGGGAAGTTAATATCCGCAAAAAGTGATTTCAAAAATCAAAACATAGTCCTCCTGTATTGTGCGCACCCGATTTCGGTCGCACGACGAGGCGCACGCAAAACGATGCGTGGCTCGGGATTTGTTTGGAGTCGCCACTGCCTGATGGGGTGCAGGCAGACACCTAGGTGCCTAAGTCCTTCTACTAAGGCTTGGTCTGCGGCTTGAGATTCTAAGTAGGTTCTCGGTTGCAGTCTGGGGAAGTCCGTAGACACCCCAGTCCACCCCGTCAAGTGACGGGTCCCATAAGTTTCCCTGGTTTGAGTCAACTCTGGTCTTTCACTCACCCGATTCCTATTCCAGCATGTAATTTGATTAAGTCTGGCGTGACTGTCAAAGTGGTGTGGGTCCCTTTACTTGATTTTATCTTCTTATTATTGAATGAAGTGAGTCTGATTGAGTGGGCCCCGTTGGAAGGCCCACGGATCCCTTGGTGGGCCAAGTGTGGCCCATATGTCCCCTTGGTGGGCCTTAGTCTAAACCTGAGAGGCCATTTGGGCTTTGGTTCAAATGAATTGATTTTTATTTGAAGTTTAAGTTTGATTATTTAAGTGGATTTCATGCCAAAGCGGGCCGGGATTGCTTTGTGGGCCACACAGTTGGTTGCCAAGTTTGTTGAGTTATCTTGCTTAATTGTGCTAAAATGGGCCAGGCTTTGGGCTTGGGGCCCTTTACCTGGGCTTGGGCTTGAAAGCCCAAGGCTTCTTGAGTTAGGGTTTGGGAACCCTAAGTTAGCTTGGTTCAATGGGCTTTAGTGGGCCCGACAGGCCCTACCCGCGGTCTCGGCCAAACCATGCCTAAGTCTAGATGAAGATGCTTCAAAATTGGGCTTGGGTGGGCCTCCAATGGTATGGCCCACTCAAATGGATTGATTTTATCTTTATTTAACAAAAGGAGTTTGTCGGGCTTGGTGGGCCCCGTTGGAAGGCCCACCGGGAATCAATTTGGACCGGGTGTCCACCCTTCTGGTTCGATTGGTTTGATCAAATGAACCAAAAAAAGTAGCACAAAATCATAAAACAGTAAAAACAACATTCTGGCAGTGTAGCCGGCCTGAGATGCCGGTTACACACAGGCCTCGGTGTATCCGGCATCTTTGGCCGGCTACAAGTGGGCTTCTGTTGATCCGGCCTGAGTTGCCGGATCAACACACAGAAGCCTCTTTTTTGGATTTTTGCAGTGGGGTTGGGTTTTTGGGTCTCCTAGGATGTTCTACAAGTCCTGTGGGCCCCTGAGAGGGCCCACATTGGTTCAAGTTTGGGGGGTTCATCTCACTTAGTTCACCTTGGGGTTTCCCGACAGAGGCAAAGGGGAAAGAGGGAGGGCATGGGGCTGCTGCCCCTCCCTGACTTTCCCAATAATTTCAGCAGCACTACAGGGGCCTTGGCACCCCCTGCCTCGAGCCTTCTACTCCACAAATCAGTGGGCAATTCAAAAGACCTGTGGCTAGGCTTTCATACCATGCCGACCCATTACATAACCAACATATTGCAAGACATGGAACAGCCACACAAAAGGCAAACAGCCAACCAACATACAGGGGTTAGGCATTTTTAAATAGGTTAGAGATGCATGGGGTTAGAAGGCATTCATGTGTGACACTTGGGGGACTGGTTTGAGAGTGTAAGTGGGTGGGAATCTGCTGGGACAGCAGCCATTTGGAGGAGATTAACATGCTTTCATGGGACTGGAAATAATGGACATCGGGGTGGGGGAGCATGCTTTGACACATCAAAACAGCAAATTGCAAAAGGAAAGAAGAGCATGCATTCCTTTCTAAAAGCAGAAAAAGAGAGCTAATATCTACACCTAAAAAATACAGCAAGTTGCAAAGGGGAACGACCAGCAAAGAAAATACCCAGAAAAATTGTGAGGAATAAGTAAGGAAAGAGGAAGATTGAGAAGGATAGAAGGGGGGTTCTTATAGGGGTACATTAGACTAAAAATGGGAGGAACAGGCTCCTCTAAAAATTTGCTGAAGAGAAAGCCAAAACAGCAACTTATGAACACTAAAAATGTGTAAAAAAAAGGGGACTCTCATGCTCCCATGGGACTATACACAGACCTCTTACCTTCAAAGGTCTCCATGACATGGAGAAGAGAGCCAATACATGCCATATAATCACTTGAATAGATTCATAGTAAGAGAGAAAACCATGCCCATCAACATGCTTAGCAAAACTCCATTTCTATATATATATGAGGAAACTTAACAAGAGGCCATACCTTGGGGTGGAAAACCCTTCTTGTTGTGTGCAGGGGTCCTCTTGAAGCCAACCGAAGTGCTGGAGCAGCACCTTCACACACCAAGAGCACCACCTTCACCTTCCTCCAAGGCTCAAGTGAAGGAGAAGAAGATCAAGAAGAGGTTAGATGGTTTCTAGGTGGTGTTTGAGGGGCTTGGAAGGCAAGGAGGGGGGGAGAGAGAATGGAGCTCATGAGAGAGTTGAGAGAACTCCCCAAAAAATCAATCCACCCTGAGAAAGGGTGCTAGGGTTGCCTTTTATGTGCCTTGACTAAAAATTAATTACTTTTGCACTCTATCACCAAAACCTTAACCATTTTTCATTTGTGCCCCTTTTTAAATATAAGCAATGATTTTGAATCATTGTTTCAAGACTTAGCCTCCAAGTAAACTTGGAGGCCAAGTCTTGCTTGGACGAATTCTCCACATGGAGAATTCTTCCAACCACATATTTATTTATTATTATTTTTTTATTTTCTTTTTTTTCTTATGTACTTTTATTATTATTATATTAGGATTTTTTTGTTTCAAGTTTCGGATGCACATGCATCTTTTAATTAATAATAAAAGTACATAAGAAAAAAAAGAAAATAAAAAAATAATAATAAATAAATATGTGGTTGGACGAATTCTCCATGTGGAGAATTCGTCCAAGCAAGACTTGGCCTCCAAGTTTACTTGGAGGCTAAGTCTTGAAACAATGATTCAAAATCATTGCTTATATTTAAAAAGGGGCACAAATGAAAAATGGTTAAGGTTTTGGTGATAGAGTGCAAAAGTAATTAATTTTTAGTCAAGGCACATAAAAGGCAACCCTAGCACCCTTTCTCAGGGTGGATTGATTTTTTGGGGAGTTCTCTCAACTCTCTCATGAGCTCCATTCTCTCTCCCCCCCTCCTTGCCTTCCAAGCCCCTCAAACACCACCTAGAAACCATCTAACCTCTTCTTGATCTTCTTCTCCTTCACTTGAGCCTTGGAGGAAGGTGAAGGTGGTGCTCTTGGTGTGTGAAGGTGCTGCTCCAGCACTTCGGTTGGCTTCAAGAGGACCCCTGCACACAACAAGAAGGGTTTTCCACCCCAAGGTATGGCCTCTTGTTAAGTTTCCTCATATATATATAGAAATGGAGTTTTGCTAAGCATGTTGATGGGCATGGTTTTCTCTCTTACTATGAATCTATTCAAGTGATTATATGGCATGTATTGGCTCTCTTCTCCATGTCATGGAGACCTTTGAAGGTAAGAGGTCTGTGTATAGTCCCATGGGAGCATGAGAGTCCCCTTTTTTTTACACATTTTTAGTGTTCATAAGTTGCTGTTTTGGCTTTCTCTTCAGCAAATTTTTAGAGGAGCCTGTTCCTCCCATTTTTAGTCTAATGTACCCCTATAAGAACCCCCCTTCTATCCTTCTCAATCTTCCTCTTTCCTTACTTATTCCTCACAATTTTTCTGGGTATTTTCTTTGCTGGTCGTTCCCCTTTGCAACTTGCTGTATTTTTTAGGTGTAGATATTAGCTCTCTTTTTCTGCTTTTAGAAAGGAATGCATGCTCTTCTTTCCTTTTGCAATTTGCTGTTTTGATGTGTCAAAGCATGCTCCCCCACCCCGATGTCCATTATTTCCAGTCCCATGAAAGCATGTTAATCTCCTCCAAATGGCTGCTGTCCCAGCAGATTCCCACCCACTTACACTCTCAAACCAGTCCCCCAAGTGTCACACATGAATGCCTTCTAACCCCATGCATCTCTAACCTATTTAAAAATGCCTAACCCCTGTATGTTGGTTGGCTGTTTGCCTTTTGTGTGGCTGTTCCATGTCTTGCAATATGTTGGTTATGTAATGGGTCGGCATGGTATGAAAGCCTAGCCACAGGTCTTTTGAATTGCCCACTGATTTGTGGAGTAGAAGGCTCGAGGCAGGGGGTGCCAAGGCCCCTGTAGTGCTGCTGAAATTATTGGGAAAGTCAGGGAGGGGCAGCAGCCCCATGCCCTCCCTCTTTCCCCTTTGCCTCTGTCGGGAAACCCCAAGGTGAACTAAGTGAGATGAACCCCCCAAACTTGAACCAATGTGGGCCCTCTCAGGGGCCCACAGGACTTGTAGAACATCCTAGGAGACCCAAAAACCCAACCCCACTGCAAAAATCCAAAAAAGAGGCTTCTGTGTGTTGATCCGGCAACTCAGGCCGGATCAACAGAAGCCCACTTGTAGCCGGCCAAAGATGCCGGATACACCGAGGCCTGTGTGTAACCGGCATCTCAGGCCGGCTACACTGCCAGAATGTTGTTTTTACTGTTTTATGATTTTGTGCTACTTTTTTTGGTTCATTTGATCAAACCAATCGAACCAGAAGGGTGGACACCCGGTCCAAATTGATTCCCGGTGGGCCTTCCAACGGGGCCCACCAAGCCCGACAAACTCCTTTTGTTAAATAAAGATAAAATCAATCCATTTGAGTGGGCCATACCATTGGAGGCCCACCCAAGCCCAATTTTGAAGCATCTTCATCTAGACTTAGGCATGGTTTGGCCGAGACCGCGGGTAGGGCCTGTCGGGCCCACTAAAGCCCATTGAACCAAGCTAACTTAGGGTTCCCAAACCCTAACTCAAGAAGCCTTGGGCTTTCAAGCCCAAGCCCAGGTAAAGGGCCCCAAGCCCAAAGCCTGGCCCATTTTAGCACAATTAAGCAAGATAACTCAACAAACTTGGCAACCAACTGTGTGGCCCACAAAGCAATCCCGGCCCGCTTTGGCATGAAATCCACTTAAATAATCAAACTTAAACTTCAAATAAAAATCAATTCATTTGAACCAAAGCCCAAATGGCCTCTCAGGTTTAGACTAAGGCCCACCAAGGGGACATATGGGCCACACTTGGACCACCAAGGGATCCGTGGGCCTTCCAACGGGGCCCACTCAATCAGACTCACTTCATTCAATAATAAGAAGATAAAATCAAGTAAAGGGACCCACACCACTTTGACAGTCCCGCCAGACTTAATCAAATTACATGCTGGAATAGGAATCGGGTGAGTGAAAGACCAGAGTTGACTCAAACCAGGGAAACTTATGGGACCCGTCACTTGACGGGGTGGACTGGGGTGTCTACGGACTTCCCCAGACTGCAACCGAGAACCTACTTAGAATCTCAAGCCGCAGACCAAGCCTTAGTAGAAGGACTTAGGCACCTAGGTGTCTGCCTGCACCCCATCAGGCAGTGGCGACTCCAAACAAATCCCGAGCCACGCATCGTTTTGCGTGCGCCTCGTCGTGCGACCGAAATCGGGTGCGCACATGTATGATCCTTAGCTTTAATAAAATGCTCAAAATCTATAAAAGCATGAGCAACATTCATCAACATATTACAATAGGTACAATATAAGAGCCTGTATCTGTAATAGTAAGTTTAATATTCTTATCTTTCTAATTATATGGAGAAAAAAATCAAAGGGAAAAAATGTGGAGAAAACAAAAAGTAAGAGATATAGGCATCGGAAAAGTTTTCTAAAATCGAGGGATTATAGTTTTACCTGTATAGGCTCAATCACAAGAATCAATGAAGCTATAAAAGAAACCATGTTGCAACCATCAGAAGTGCCTCTTGAAACCACCAATGAACCAGCACAGAATATAAACAATGCTCCAACATATATAACTTGTACTATCTGCGGTATGAGTGCCTTCATTTTCTTTTTTTTCAGTTGTTGAGATAAGTCAGCATGGGCAAGCCTTTGAAACCTTGTACTCTCACACAGCTCAGTATTGTTTGCCTTCACAAAAAGAATTGATGGGAGCACCTGAATCACCAACAAAAATTCAACAGTTCATTAGAAATATAAACAATTTAATGTTGTAAGACAATTGTATTATCTCAAAAAAATTCACACACACATATACGAACATGCACAGATTTTATATGCAACACCTATGTAAAGAAGAAGAGAAGAAATATCCACCACCATCCCATCGGGAACATATATGTACCAGGGGCGGAGCCAGAAAATTAGTTTATGAGGGGCAAACAATAAACAAAATTGCAAAAATTTGGAAGAGGGGTGAATTTTCTTTTAGCATGTTTGGTTCCAAGTGAGGTATCATTACAAAAGAGCGAAATGATTTTTAGTGATACTTTTTAAAAATAATTCAAATTTAGTGAGCTAATTTTGGATAATTGGTCTTTAATGATATTTTTTCAAGATATTTGAAAAACGAGTGTCATTTTACTGTTTACCAATTACTAGTCCCCATATTAGATTTATAGGTCTAATAATATAACTTACAAGTCATATTGAAAGGAATGAGACAACATTAGATCGAGCTGTCCTGAGATTAATACATAGATGGGTTTCAAGTCAACCTATGGGAGCTAACATTCCCATCAAAGAATTCCTCGGGTGCAATAGTTTTTTTGAGATGGGAGGGGGGTAATGGCTGGTTGTGGGTTATGTTTCTGTAGTATTGGGACAGTAAGGTGTTCTACTTCTGGTACACAGTTTGTGTACCATGTAATCTTTTCTAATTATTTATAATATTTCCCCTTGATTACTGATCAAAAAAAAATATGACTTACAAGTCTGTAAATTGGATTTACAAATCTACCAAAGAGGTTTATAATTCTTTAAACTAAATTTACAAGTCTACAAAATGGGTTTAAAAGTCCCTAAACTGAATTTTTACAAGTCTATAAAATGGATTTACGAGTCTCATAACATGGTTTGCAAGTCATTAAAGCGGTTGTTACAAGCATTTGAAATCAATTTACAAATGTATTAATGGAGTTTACAAGTCCCTAAATTGGATTTATAAGTCTACCAATAGATTTTATAAGTCCCTAATAGATACACGCTAAGAGCTCCCTAATAGATGCACACTAAGAGCATTGTAGACCATGAATAGTAAAATGACACTTGCTTTCATTTATCCCTAATTTCCAATCATCTAAAAGTTGGTGACTGAAGCTGAATTATTCTCGAAGAGTATCACTAAAAAGCAATTTTCCCATAATAAAACATTAGAAACAAAATTTCGGCTCCGCCCTTGTATACAGACATGAGTACACACGTAAATGCTCTCATACGAAATATACAAAGAAGCTAATAAAATCCGAAGGCAGTCCTTGCACAAAAGAAGCACAACCAATTTCACATGTAAGGTAATTGAACATACCTCATTCAGATATGCTGAAACCACAGCCACGCTTTGATGTGCCCTCCTAGATATCTTCCGAAGCTTATCACCAAGATAAGCAATGACAACGGATATACATGGAATCACCTACAATGCACCAAGTGGATAAAAATACTTGGATCAACCATATGAAAAGAATATAATCAATACATAAATCAGTACAACATATGTCGAAAAAATTTGTCTCAATATTCCTTCTCACCAAGGCTGAAATCAAGGAAAGAACAGGGCTGACAGCCAACATCTGTGTGGCCATGGCAGATAACTGCAGAGTACTAGGTATGGTTGTCTACATCCAAAGAAACGTAAAATCAGGCATCAAGCTTGAGAAACAAATGTTAAAAAATACTAAGCCCCTTCCACTATTTTTATAGTCATCCTAAAAAATTAGGAAAATGGAAAAGATTAGATGCATAAGAAAAAAAAAGTACTAACACTCAAAAGAGCATACACGGTGTCTGCAACATCTGAAGCTTCAGCAGTAATCCTATGCGAAATGTCACCAGGCAAGACACCGCTGCCACCTTCGAAAAACCCTAAATCTCTCTGCAGAACCTTCTCAAAAACATAGACTCTAATCTTATACCCCGTGCTTAGTGCTGCGTCCCACAGAAAAACTTGTTGAAAGTAATTAGCAACGAACCGAACCAAAACGAAAACTCCCAACACAACACCCTCTTCTGTCAATCGATGTGCATGAACCTTACTAAAAAATTCCGAGAGATTTCCAACTTTAGGGACTATTTTAGAGAGGCAGTAAACAGAGATCACGCTACATATCCAACCTTTGATTATCGGCCTCCATTCTGACTGAACAAAGGGCTTGATAGCCTGCAAATATGAAATAGAGTGGTGAATCCCGTCGGTTCGGAAATTCCCGTCGCGATTTGACAAATTAAGGGGAACAAAACGAGGGAATGAACAAGATTTCTTCAAATTTCGGGGTTTGGATGAGAGTTTGAGGAAATCTTTCGCTTGAAGCTCCAATATAGGTGATTTTATTTTGAAATTGGAAGAAAAGGGAGAGACCGGAGTCGCAGAAGTTGATTGAATGACAGCCATTTCTGCAAACAAAGCACCTGCCATTTCCAAAATCGAAGTTGATTCTGAACAGTGAGGAGCTTCGGACCAGAGAACCCGATTCTATTCGTGGTATAAAACAATAAATCGAGGTCCAGAAGGTTGGATATGGACTTCTACTTGAATGAACCATGCATTTTTTAAGTTTTCAACCCTGCAAAATTTCTCAGTTCTCAAGGAGTACTTGACGCCTTTCTGAGGAGAAGAAACGATTACAAACCGTCAATGTAAGTTCAAAATTTTCTTACGATGCATTTTTTTAACCTTTCCGATGAAAAGCAAAAAAAAAAAAAAAAATAGTGATAATAATTCCATAAAAGGAAATAATGAGAAACAGAAAGTATTTTCCTCATGATTCATTCATAGCAGGAAAAGTATTTCCGCCTAACCGTTGAACACGAGCAATGACAACGAGCGCCTTTTTTTTTTTTTTCATAATTGTGAGAGCGTGCATAGTTTAAATCTCCCTCCGGCAAAGTAGTCGATGATTATAATCCAAAGAGCAGCAATCAGGTAAAACTTGGGGTGTTTTGGATGGGTTAATTCAGGCGTGATTTGCCTTAAACCTTTTGAAAAGCTCTAGGTGCCTGGGATGGATGGATTGATATATCATTATCAATATTAAAAACTGAACACTAATCACACTTAGAAGAGCCAAACCAGTTATCTGCAATAAAAGGATAACAGTTTATACCCTCTCCAAAGATGCAATGCAACCACCTACAAATTACCAATCTGTTTGATTTCAAAATCTATTAACTCATAATCCAAAACGAAATTAAGCTTTTATATCCCATTAAATATTGTTGAAAAAAGCCATCGGTACATAAATTTAGCACCAATAGAAAGCATAATAGTCAAAAAGACAATACCAATCTATATATCCAGTTGAAAATAATCATTAAACAGTAACCTGGCCATAATCCATTGTAGGAGGGAGAAAAAAAAGGGGTAACAGGGATTTCTCCTAGGTATTGGTGGCCCTAGTATATATCTGCTGGCTGGAATGAGAAGATATCATTCTGATGGAACCCCTTGCCATCAAATCCTTGATTGCCCTACGTGCAAGCGATCCATTAATCTGAACACGGTGGGAAAAAAAATAAGTCATCTTTTCTGTTGATAGTCAGAATAAAAAAATGTAATATATCCCACCAATTTAACCACACAAAAATTAATGATAACCTTCAGTTCTTGTATGACAATGAAGAAAAAGAAAAAACCTAACCAATAGATTTGTTAAAGAAGAATTGCAGGCCATGATGTCAGTTGGCATTGATAAATCCAGCTTAAGCATGCAAACGACGTTCAAGCACGGGCTTGATTTTCATTAATGTGTTTGCTAATTTAACCAATAAATTCACAAGAGAACAGAGGTATCGGGCCTCAAAAAATATATAAATAAATAAATTAGCTCATTTTTTGCCCAAGAATTGTAATGGAAGCAGTTGAGATAATTAAAGTACCATGGATATGTGGTTTACTTTGTTTCCATACTCAGGTTTTAGGAATTCAATCACTTGTCAGGATATTTAGATTATACATTTGTCAGAAAGTATGCTCTGATGTTTCTGGAATGATAGTTTAACTTCAACAAAGTTACTGGGAAAAAAAAAATAACTTTTTGGAAAATTAGTTACTTTGAGCACATCTATTTATAGACACAGTTGGGCAAGACCGATCCCTTAGACATGAACAGGCAATAGTTGAACCATGGAAATATTCACAAGGGAAGCTTTGTATTGATGAAATCATGAACTGTGATGGCTGCATCAATCTCAAAGTCAACCTTCTAAAATCAAAATTCTTATTCAACATGCAACGTGGTAGAAACTTAAGTGAACCAACACAAAGACTCAATAGCTGACTTTGGACCAATATAAGTCAGTGTTCTCTGACTGCAAAGACACGAGGCAACTATCAGATCTTATGACTTGTCTGTGCATTTTGCTTGGATGGAAGCTCAAGATATATGTAGTACATATCTCCCTAGGTAAAGCAGCAAGTAGATGTATACATTGCCGAACTCATTTGTGGACAAGAAGCTTAAATTGATATTTGAAATAGCCAATATTGTCGACAGCTATTTTCTGGATGGATAAAAAGGGCGAGGTGGCAGCAGGAGCCGACTCAAGATAGAATTCAGTCACACACTAAGCACCCAAAAAAATTAACTAATAACTGGCCCAAAAAACTTAATTTGTGTCAAAATAAACAAATATATAGTCTGTATATTTATCTTATATTTTCCCATTAACTAAACAAAAATATCAGGATTTATAGTAAAAGTCCCACAACTTTGTAACAACAACCATACAATAACACAAAGTCAACTCTCACTTTACTCCATTTTCATGTATCACTTTCTAAATTAACACTCCAATACAATCTGGCTACACAAAAAGAGCCTCATGTTGGACCATTAGATGGGAAAGTAATTCAAATGAAATTGACATCAAGTGAAAATTCACTTACCTGATTTTATTAGATGTTAGAGGAAAGTATAAGATTTTTCTTGAAAATCATGATTACATTGTTTAGTTAACAGATAAAGTACAAGAAAACTACCTCATAGATACATCCAATCACCAATTCTACCTCATAGATACATTATGCCCTATATGTTTCTCAAATTTCAAGCAATGTCCACACAGACACCCACTCCCACACACATGAGGATGGCATATGCAATATTGAACATAGGTGAGATTAAGAAAAACTAAAAAAATAAACGATAAAGTTGATTAAAAAAGATCAAGGGAACTCACTCAATGAATAGTTATCCTTAGCCAAACACTACATTCCTCATTCAGTGATAAAATTCTTTCATTTTTATTTATAATTGAAATTATTCTCATTATAAGTTCCTCATCTCAAATATCTCACTGCTCATGGCATTAGGCTACATCAATGCAAAGCATGTCAAATTGATTATTTGCGGTATAGTACTTACAGCAACTGTAAAATACCAGAGAAAAGCGAACCTTATTCATAATTTTCCCAATTACAAATAGACATGTCCCTAAACTAAACACACATCCTCATGTTACGGACTGTTCTTTGAAATGAATTGGAGTTAAAATGCTTGCCACATTACCATCTGGTTATCCAAAAATATAAAGCAATGTTTCTAGAGGAACTTTTAACATAGTTGGAGTGATTCTTGCTAGTCCATTGGTAAAAAAAACGGTGAAGGAGCCATTAGTCCGATCGATAAAAAAAATCTCCAAAAAGGCAAAAAAACAGTGATGTTCAGAAAAATTCAAAGATAAAAAAAACAAAACGAAACCCTAGCAATAACAAAACTGCTCTTCTGCAATTTTCAGATTGTAAATAATCTTACCTCTAGTTGAAGAGAAAACCGACGCTTTGCGGCAGAAACGATGGAGAGAGAAAGAGTGAGAGAGAGAGAGAGACGGGTGAGGGAAAGGGCATAGGACGGAGGGAGAGACTAAGAGGGAGAGGGCAGAAAACGTGTTAGGTTAGGTCTGAAATGGGTCTCTCCTCCATTTTCCCTTTCCGCAGATCTGACAAATGAAAATAAATAAATAATGATATAAATTTTCAGTTTTAATTTATCAGGTCTCTAAAAGAGAACCCAATTTCAAACCTGACATGCGTGTCAAATCTCTTTCAGGTTGCCTTCATATACTAATTTCTCTATCGTCAGAGGTGTCAAGTTTCTAAAAAAATATGATAAAATATATATATATTTTTTGGAAAGAATAATAAAATATTATTTTCTCTGAAATTATAAAATAATACTCCACCTGACACCTTCGTTCTCTGTGCGCCTGCTTTTCAATCGGCCTAAAATTATAAAATAAAATTTGTTTTCTCTGTTGAAATTTAGAGATATCTATTATATAAAGGGAAACAGCCTTGGGCTGACGTGGCCGCCTCGTCCGGCCTCGCACGCCCGAGCCTCTTTTAAAAGTTTCAATAGACAAAATTTAAAAAAAAAATGGTCCAAAAATGTTTTAACAAAGGAGTGCAGTTTTTTTTTTTTTTTTTGTAACCAACAAAGGAGTGCAGTTATGTACAATTGCAATAATTACACTGAAATTAGTGTAATTTCTTTTTCATAGCTTCGTTGATAGAACCAAGATGAGATCTGGCGAGCTAGAAAGTAGTCGTCTCATGGGAGACTGGAACAGTAGAGAATAGTCTGAGATGACGGCCTGCAGAAGCAATAGGAGGTCCAGTGGCTACCATCTAGAGAATAGCACGAGTTCAATCATTGCAGCAGTCAACTCCTGATGGATTTTTTTTTTGGTAACGTCAACTCCTGATGGATCCAACTTTCAATTACTGCAACTCTACATAACTGCACTCTTTTGTTGGTTACCAAAAAAAAAAAAAAAAAAACTGCACTCCTTTGTTAAAACGTTTTTGGACCAATTTTTTTTACTTTTTTTAACATTTTGTTTGTTGAAATTTTTAAAAGAGGCTCAGGCGTGCGAGGCCGGGCAAGGCGGCCACGTCAGCCCGAGGCTGTTTCCCTTTATATAATAGATTCTTTTTTTTATTTGTTTTGTCTCCACACCCATTTTGATCCATTTAATGAGGGGAATATCCCCCTTCTTTAGTCAAAAATGGTGGACGTGTAGCCAATCGCTACAAATCTACCCCTTCTCTTTTGTCCCCCACTTTTTGCTTTTCATGTTATTTTATTATATTTTTATTTTTATCTTCATTTATTTTATATATTTTCACCCTTTTTTTTATTTTGTCTTTTTTTGAACAGCTTTAACTAGCCATGTGGGCAGCCTAAAAAAAAAAACCAAAATACCAAGGGTGACCGTAAATCATTCTGACTTCGATTTAGGTACGATTTTTTGCATTATGATTGTATCAGAGTCCTCCATAAATTATGCTGATGCCTTTAAGAAACTAAACTGTTATCAATAACTCATTTTTTAGCTCATGACACCTTGAGATGTGTATACATTTTCGAGGTGCAAAACTAGAGTGCTTATAGACAACAATGAACTTTCACACAATGCATTTTTTTAATGTTTTAACGTGATTGTGTCTTTCCCTGTTCTTGCAAAATAATTCAGCAACATGGTTTCTTGCATAATCCAACAATCCAAATACACGAATTATGCAATAGACTAGTGTTTTCTCTGATTTACTCCAACAATTAGGCTATCAAAATACCTAATATGAGAAAATCAAAATGAAAAACACTATTTAACTGCATGATTCATGTGTTTGAATAGTCCAATCATGAAAAGAAAATTGTGCAGCCACTAATTTTGCAAAAAAGACAGACCTGAGAGAAAGGGGGCTAGCTATCCAGCCAAAACGGTATGATTTTGTGAAAAAGTGCTCCCTGTCAACTTTACAGCTTTCAGTATCAAGCCAACAGCTTCTACAATGATCATGATCACCTTATCTTTAAAATCTCTCCATTCTTATATAATGTCTACGTGTACAAATCATGTCTTATTTTGTTTAAAATCTAAAATATGAATACAATTTTTGCGCTCAGATTGTTGTTCTAACTTACCAATATAATAAAACATATTATAAAGTGTGGGCAAAATAATTTAATATGCAATAAGAGATGGTTAGAGAAATGACATTGTTTTATCAGTAAATAAATTCCATGGAGAAAGAATACATGGTAATGAGGCACAAAACCAAACAAAATCCCCAATAAAACGGAGCTACAAAGAAAAGGGAAACTCATGTGTCCTGCATTCTCAAGAAAAACAGAATACAGAAATTAAGAAAGATACCTCCCAGCTCAGCTGCTTAGGTGGAACAAGTTAGTTAGGATTATTCCTTTTGTAACAGAATTTGTTATTATTTTGATT
This sequence comes from Buxus sempervirens, assembly GCA_947561395.2. Taxonomy (NCBI): domain Eukaryota; kingdom Viridiplantae; phylum Streptophyta; class Magnoliopsida; order Buxales; family Buxaceae; genus Buxus; species Buxus sempervirens. The sequence goes on from OX387182.1 coordinate 5,499,166, forward strand.
CTTTCTGATAGCTTCTAGAATACTCTTGGCTTGTATATATATTAGTTGTTCTGTATACAGATAAATCAATGAAAACACAGCAGATTTTCATTCTCTCACTCTAGTCGTTCATCCTTTCTCTTTGAATTTTCTTTACATGCATGGCAATATCTCTTCATATAATATATCGGTTGACAGAATATATGTAAACTAACAGAATATATGTAAACTAAGAATTATAAGACTCTCCATTAGACTTTGAGGAGTTCCATTCATAAAAGTTAGTACATCGAATACCCATGCTAAAACCCCAGGATAAAAGCACAACTGTATATAAAGATATAATAGAAGCTAAGTTCAGATCATACCCTCAACCTATCAGACAAGATCGAAGGAGTAATGAGCTTGTACTTCGGAACTTCCGAAAGAAGCTTGTCGTAACCGGCCTGGTCAAACAAAACCATGTTGTTCACCTTCTCCTTCTGCTTACCCTTGCTCCATTTCTGCGAATCAACCGAGAAAAACCTTAGTTAGAATCTTAAGAAGCCTTCCACCTTATACAAACAACCATAGTTAGCAACCAAAAGAAGCACCCGTTGAGACCTTTCATCCGTCTCCCAAACAAGGGAAAATCTATAAAAAAAAAAAAAAAAGGCCCACAATCCTAACCCTAATCTTGCTTATCTTACCTTCTTTTTCTGCTTGCCTCCACCAGATTTGGCAGGTTTGGAAGACGGAGGAGGAGCCTTATCCTTCTTCGGCGCCTATATCGGAGAAGATACGAAAAAACCAACGTTAGCGAGGAAAATTTTGCAGATAAGAGTGCAAGATCAATAGAGATGGTGAGAGAAGAGCTTAAGATGAGAGGAATCTAATTACCATCACTCAAGGCAAATTCTAGGGCTTTTGATCGGGCCGAGGAATATAGCAGTGGCAGAGCCTGGAGAAGGTATGGGAATTAGACGAGAGCGGAAGAAATAACGCCAGGAGAGGAGGAAAGTTTAGGGTTTATTCAATATGGCTAAGGTGCGCCGTAGATGACACTACACTTGCCTCTCTACCATCGTCTTTAACGTCGACCGCAGGACCCGGCGAAAACGAAATTTCGGGCGCCGGCGATGGGAAAAATAAAAAAGCAAAAAATTGATTTTTCTAGATTTTGAGGAAATTTTGGCGGCACGCCGCTTTGTTTCGGTGGCATGCCGCCTGTTTCGTCAATAAAAAATAAATTTTTTTTTTTGTTTCGCCCGTTTCGCTCAGCACGCTGCTCTGTGCCGGTGACAAATCGTCGAAATTTCGGTGAGTCCTCAACGATTTCCCCCAGTGAAACGCATTGCCGGGGGTCCAAAAACCAAAATTGCCGAAATTGTTAACCTTGGTTGAACCTAAAATAAAAAATGTAAAATATCAGTTGAAATTATATTTCATGAAAAAAAAAAAATTTTTTGGTAAACTATTTCATGAAAAGTGTAACAACAGGATCTGCAGCAAGATCAATGATTTCAACCCACGGATGTGTGCCATCGAAATTTTGTTTTTTGTTTTTTAAAGTATCGATACATTTCAACGGAGGGAAATCACTTATTTGCAAATCGAACGATTTTTTTATGACATACCAACAAAACGAGATGGTGTGCTGAGCGAAACAAGCAAAACAAGCGATAAATAGAGGAAAATTTGATATATATATATATATATATATATATATATTAATTTTTAGTTGCGATTTTTAGTGGCGTGCTAGCGAAATTTTGACATAATAAAAAAAAAATCAATTTTTGAACCAGTTTTTGCTTTCTTGATTTTCGAGAGTTTCGTCGGCATGCCCATCAGCACCAAAACTCAAAACCTTACTTTTGGTACACTTGCATAGTAAAAGTTGAAGACGGTTGACCGGTGGCTGTGCCAATCAAGTCTGTGGCTTAGGGGTAGTTTGCCAGTCATTCGCTAGGCTTAAAATGAGTTTTTTTGACTTCCTTATTGGTAGCAATTTTAGGAATGAGTTGTTTTCAAAACGAATTTAAAATAAAAAATAAAAAATTTGGTAGGCAAGGGGAGGAAGGGGTGACCAGCGTAGCAACCGTCCTTAGATGTGACCATAGGAGAACCTTCTCACTGCAGAATGTTCAACTTTGAGTCATAGCTGTTACCCTTAAGGGCTAGCCCATTACCCCGCAGCACCAGCAAACCACCAACTAGTCCAAGTCCCCTCCACTAAGCTTTGAGGTCAGGCTTTACTTTTGCAAGCCATTTCAACTTATGTCTAGACTCGAACTCTTGACCTTTAGCATAGTAAAGTAGTGGGTTGTACCAGCTGAGCAACAGCCCGTTGGTACGATCCACTACTTCACTATGTTAAAGGTCAGGAATTATTCTAGACCCGTTTTTTGATTTTGCAAACCTATTTTACAAAAATGCAATTGTATACTTATAATATTTAAAAACTTTCAATTAGACTTGAAACTTATTTTAAAGACCATGACAAGTCTAATATGAAAAATTATTTTTAAAGTTAAAACAACGGTAACTTATAATATTTATAACATTTGAAGGAATAAAACCTCATTTGTAGAAACTCATTTGGGGTCATTTGGTGAACCGGATCTAGAATGAACGCTAAATCAGGTCCTCTTTTAAGCATATTGGGTGTTTTGGTTGAAGGACCGCAATTGCTCTGGGTTAGCATTTCTTAATGCTTGAGTTAGTTTGGGTTTAAGTTTATCTTGAAATTCAGGTTGGGAGCGGCAGCTTTCAATTTGGTTTGATTCAGTTTTGGACTAACTCTCAATAACATAATACTGTTTTGCTAATCTAGACATTCCACTTAACAAAGGATTGATTCAGTTTTGGACTAACTCTCAATAACATAATACTATTTTGCTAATCTAGACATTCCACTTAACAAAAGATAATCTAGAGATTTAAACCAAAAAATAAGTTCACATTGGATAAACCTCACCACATTAAAAATCTATTTAAGATTCAAAGTTAAGGGGGCGTTTGATGATTATTCTAAAGTTAGGGGGCGTTTGATGATTATTCTGAATCTTGATAAAACGTGATTCTAAAATATTAGACTTTAGAGTTGGATTTTACAATGGTTCTAAAATTTAACCCGAAGTTAGAATCCATGTCCAAGTGCATTCTATAGAGTTTAATTGCTTGCCTTTATGTATAAAATTCTAATACACATCTATACACGATTGTTATATTTTGTATGCAATTATTAAAATAGAAATTGTAAATCAACATGATATTCAGGCTGTGTTTGGGGTTGCTTAATTAAGTGTTTAATGTAGCTTATAGTTTATTAAAGCAGTCTTTTAAGTTCAAAAGATGTTTGGTTATGTTACATAGATAAGTAATTACTTGGAGTAGAGGGAGGGACTATAAGGAGAAGCCCCACCGAAGAGCCTCTCCTCCCTCTTCCACGGTAAGCGTTCTTTCTTGACAAAAATTTTTTTTTTGTCTTCTCGTGTTCTCTGCAAAAACAATCCTTAACTCTCATTCGCTGCAGCGCCTCTCCTTTTTTAGCACATTCGTTGCACCTTCTCTGGTGGATTCGCTTCCTCAAACAAAAACGTCCTCTCTCATATTGCAGCGTTTTAAGATTTATTGTTAGGATCTGTGAATTTTCGGCATGGCGAGGCATATGAGGAACAAGGAAACGAGAGAGCTCGTAATCACAGATATCTAAGGCACCCAAACATAATAAGGGTATCCCGATCTAAAACGGCTTCAACCCTTCCATCTCAAACTGAATTATTGGGGTCTTGTGGAGTTTTGATTTCGTAGGTGTCGTTCTGATGCCAACCCATCTTGCCATCGTCTTGGAGTACGCTGCCAGCGGTGAGCTCTTCAAGCAGCAACACTAGAAGATTCAGTGAAGACGAGATTCCCTTGGCCCCAGCAGTTAACTCTTCGAGCAAATCTGATATATTAATGACTATTTGTGATTTTCTGCCATGATAGGTATAGATTGAATTACTAGATGAAAGATTGTAAGATTGTAGAATAGCCTTGGCTGTCAAGTACTAGTACGGGGTTTCTTTCATCTACCAGCACAAACCTGCTCTTAGAATGAACAAGTATTAGATAAAAGACAGGTCCTGGTGGGAAGTAATTGGCCCTTCATTGATGGCTTTAACGAATGTGTATTAGATGTGGAATGACCTGAGGTTTTTAACTTTCTTTGTTGATTTCTCAATGCTTTTGTTTCAGATGTATTTCCAAGACATTTTATGATTTCTCAATGCTTTTGTTTCAGATGTATTTCCAAGACATTTTGGCAAATTAGGGGTAGTAAAAAGATTGGCAAATTGGGGGTAGTAAAAGGATTGCAGTAGTTTTATGTTTTTGCTCATAAAGTCATGCATGCCACATGTTTGTCAAAATGCCTCAACCAGAAACTCCTTGCTTCTTTATCCAAAAAAAAAAAAAGAAACTCCTTGCTTTTTTTAGTTTTTGCCATGTGTGCTACTTATTAAGTGCTTAAATATAGGTGTTAGCCAAACACCAAATTTTTTGAATAAGCAATTTTTATAACTATGGATAAGTACTTGAATAAGACAACTTATCTTTTGAGTACTTATCCATGAACACTAGCAATCCCAAACGCCACCTCATATGGTGATCTTTTCACATCATTGTAGAGAAGGAAATCAAGTTGCAGACCTTCTAGCAAACTTTGCAATTGAAGAATTCTCATGTACCTGGTTAAATAGTTGTTTCCCACAAACAAAAAGAAAAAAAAAATAATAATAAGTAAAGATTCTGAATTTTAATAGCATAGTGAAATTATAGAATCTGAAATAGCCAGAAGATATTTTAGATTTTAAATAGCATCAATTAGAATTTAGTTTTGAGAATCCAAGGTTAAAATTGAATCAAAGAATCCAAAATTCAGAACAGAATGCCCAACAAACGCACTCCAAGAATTCTCCATGAAAGCTTTCCCGTTTGAGTTGTTTACCTTTGACGTCTTTGACGGGGTGAGTATGTTTGGATTATAGCTTTAGAAACCGCGGTTCAACATAATTATAGCACTAGACTTTGCTCAAAACTTTAAGACAAGAACGAGAAAATCGAACAATGACCCGGAAAATTTATAGTCTGCAAAAATTTCCGATAAACTCAAATGAAAATTCATCCATAATTTTGTTGAAATTTGGATCGATTTCTCTATCTGCCTGCAATCATCAATTCAAGATGAGTTTCTCATCAAAGCTCGATGCGAAGATCCCCTTCCCTAACAACTTTATTACGAAACATTCTGATTTGCTGTCTCTTCTTCTGAACATTGATCAAGATGTTCCTATAAAATTTATGATTTCTAGCTTTAAAGCTCTGATCATTCATTATATCCAACAAAGGATCAAACAACACATAAAGAAAGCCCTAAATGAAAAAAAGACGATAAAATCGTAAAATCTCCGACGACTTTCCTGCGATTGGATGGATTCATGTTTCTCTCGATTTCTTGACTACCGCAAAGATGGCTCCAATCACGGCCACAACGACTCCAGAAACTATAATCGCCGCCGTAAGCTTCTGTCCTGCATCCTTCTTTTCCTTCTCTTTCTTCTTCTCCAAAGCCTCTGCTTCTTCCTTCTAAACGGAAAAGATCCAAAAACACGAATTCAGAATCGTTGACACGCTTCAACAAAACAACAGAAAGAAAACAAAAAAGAACATATCCTAGAATTCTCTAATCCCGAAACCTAAATACCTCGATCTCCTTCGGATGATCGACTTTGGACGATTCCCTATCCACCTGAAAGTCCTTGTTTTGGCCGGACTTCAGCTCTCCGTCGACATCGAGCGCCGGAATCGTCTGAGTCGTTGCTCCTGAACTTGAATCTTCGCCTTTCGGAGTTGCCATCCTCTCTACTCCACGAGACTTCAGCTTCAATTTTCACTTTTTCTTTCTTTTTTCGTTCCATGGTTAGAAGATAAGACAATGCTCGTGCAATGTGGTTACCGGACACGTGGATCCCACGTGGCAATTTATCAGGACACTTGCCATGAGCCGTGCAAAAGTCCAACGACTTTCTGTCACCCTTTTTCCCTCGAAACGGCCCGTGAAAATAATCGGAATAAACAAACCCTTTTTCCTGAAATGCCCTTCTTATCCGTCAAAATGGCTTAACTCAACTCAAACTTGGCGTAAGCCGATTTCGAATAGTTGCGCTGTACTATTAACCAATATTCAGGTCCCACATTTCCGATCAAGGTTTGGCTCTAATGATTAACATAGTTGCGCTGTACTACTAACCAATATTCAGGTCCCACATTTCCGATCAAGGTTTGGCTCTAATGATTAACATAGTTGCGCTGTACTACTAACCAACATCCAGGTCCTACATTTTCGATCAGGGTTTGGCTCTAATGACTAGCATAGCTGTGCTGTACTATTAACCAACATCCAGGTCCCACATTTCCGATCAAGGTTTGGCTCTAATGACTAGCATAGCTGAACTAATCAACATCTGGGTCCCATATTTCTGATCAAGGTTTGGCTCTAATACTATTCTGTAACAATTTAACACCCAGATCCCTCAGCAAGGACATTATACATTTTGGGCCTAAGCCCACACGGTTTTATTCTTGGATTTCACCCCAAAAGGCCTTATTGTTTGAGGAGAATTATAAACCTCAATATATAGACCTTCACTTTCTCCTCTCTAAGCAATGTAGGATCCGGGATTGCATATGGTCTACCAAAATTTCACTCCAAATTGAGTAAAACACTTGAAATCATATTCAGATTGAAGGAATATTAGCCCAAATCAAACATTTTGATTGATTTGTACGATTTAGGATTTTCCACTGAATTGGCGAAATTTCAACAGCATGCTGCCGAAATTTCATTTTGGCCAGTGGGTGAAACACCCAATGAAACCAAAACAGCAAACCTTAATTAGTCTACTACAAGATAAATTCCTACTAGCTAGATTTTACAATAGCAGTTGATACACTCAAGCCAGTTTAGGGATTATCCAATCATTGGATGAGGATGATCTTTGTTGTCCATCTGAACTTTTATTCAAAAAGATAAAATATACATGAAACCTAGTTGGATCATGTTTTTCCACCCAAAGGGAACTCAGATCACCTGTCAAACAAAAGCTTCAAAATGCAGAGCCATAGTTGTTTATAGAATGTTAGCAGCAGTTGTCTGTTAATATTGTACAAGAACAACATTTTTTCTCTCAATATCAGAAAAAATGACAATGATGAGTGAAGTAAAGAGGTTCCTTCAGTTTGATTGGGTAATAATCAGATAAAAGTTACAGAAATTATGGACTCTTCAAGCACTGTTATTCTTCATTACTTTGTATTACTCTACAATTAAAGGATTACCGTTCGGAAAATCAGATTAAGAACTGAAAATCACTCACAGATAGTGTAATGTTCAACTACTTAAGCTTCTGGGGGTACCGAATTTTGTCAACTTAGGCTTTGCAGTAAATAAGGATATGTGAAAGCTTGGAGTAAGCAAAGAAATGGCACATGGACAAGTAGTGTGTTACTGTGAGGTTGTTTCTTTTCGAAGTTGGCTGTTAATTCCTGGTCCCAAAACCACGAGGGCTTGGCCTTTCTGATGCATCAGCAAACTGCTTCCTAGATTCCGATCTCCTCTTTCTCCTTGCAGTACCAGGAGGAGCCTAACACAGAAGACAAAGAATGTAGCCAAGAATTAGCATAAGAATACATGAGAAACCATTTGATTGTAAGAAATTATCGTTTGGGCCAAAAGTGGAGGAATTGAATACTAGAGAAGCCTTCCCGTTTAACGGTGAGGGAATGAGTTAAACTGAAAAGATGTCCCAATTTCATTTTCTCTTGTTAAAACTTACACACGAATCCAAAAGCAGCAATCCGGTTAAAAATGGTACTTTTGTCTTCACAATGAGAAAAGAAAGTACATATAAACTGAGAGAATACTATCTTTTTACAATTTAAATGGCCAAATTTTATCTTTTCATGTATTAAATTTGCATCTCCAGGGTTGGAACATGTCCTATTCCAATTATTAAGCTGCCTTTTTTGCCACTTCAATCTTTCCAGCAAACTAAATTTAACAAAATAATATCTATGATTAATTCAGTTGAACTACTTAATAAGAATTGTAAACTTAAAAGTTTGTTAAACTTCAAAGCAAGAAAATTAACTATTTTTTGGGTGTAAAGGCACACAATTCAATTCATTTTTAGATTCTAGTCTCCAAATGGATCCACAGCAATTTGTGTCTGATAGAAGTTCTTGTTAATTAATTTGAACATGAAGAATCCAATTCAACAACAAAACGATTAAACTACAACAAAAGAAATGCACTCAAACGAACACAAATATAGGCAAAGAGAAGAACCTTTTGTTCAGATTTAAGTGCCTCCTCTAGATTGTTCAGTGCAGGAATAGATCCACCTTCCATGGCCCCCATCAAATTCTTCATACGAACACGCATTTGAAAAAGTTGGGCAACAAGTTGGCTCACCTGAAGCAGTTAAAAATGTCCTACATTTCATTCCATAGCATGAACGCTGCTAATCTTTAACTTTCAATACAAATCTGTCTTTTGCAACATGAAAATTTGCAAAAGTTGAATGACAAGTTATAACATATAAAATAGTTTAATGTCAAAAGAAATTTGATTGCATAAGAAAGCAAAGACGAGTTCATTTCATCTCAGGATTCAAACTCTGCATACCTGTTGTTCTGTCTTCCCAGATTCTTGAGCCACTCTCTTCCTCCTTGTAGGTGATTCTGCCAACAGTTCAGGCTTTTCCCTTTCCTCTGCAAATAAAAAGGGAAAAAGAATGAAACTATCAGGATTAGATTCAACAGAAAAGAAACAAAATGATATACATCCTTATTGAGTGGATGATCATACTGATTCACATTAGTATCATTCACATTTAATAAAATTCAATTCATTTCAAGAATGACATGCGTCTTCATATAAGAAAAACTACAGCTCATGCTCTTATAAGTTTAATTCCAAGATGCTTAACATCATTATCACAAAAAAGCTTCAGATGACAACACTTTTAACAATAGAAAAATGAAAAAGAGAAAAGATTAACAGAACAAGAAAGCCGGCAATCTACTAATAAAAGCAAAATATAACCAAGAGACAAGAGGCACAAGGTGGCCCAATTTGGTTCAGCCTTGAATGCAAACCACAGATGGCTATGGAGCATATGGTGAAACTGGTTGCATAAACAGCAAAGGTCAAGCTGAATGGAAGAAACATCTGAGACACAATAGACACACAGGTTACGTCCACTTTAATGGTTCCAACTACGGGGCTGAAAAGGACACATAATGGAATTTTTTAGCAATGATTTCTAGAACATCAAATCGCAAACTAACTAAAGGAAACTTCTAATAATTCTGTAACATCTGATGGATGTCTTCCCATGCAGCTCTGCAAGCTTCCTGTGGACTGTTCACCAAGGCAACCAACTTTAAGACAGGGTAACATGCTCTCAGATTTTTAGTGTAGCAACAGTATCATAATTTTTCTTCTCCAACTCAGAGACTATTGTATGTCTAAGCTTTCTCTTTTCAGCATTTTCACAACCTCTGGGAATCATTTTTCAACCTATATATTAAATTCTTGAACAAGTATGTGAAATTGATCACAGTAGACCAAGTTCAACTAACAATGTAGCACCAGTAAACACAAAATAAAGTATCACTTGTTCAATCAGTTCACAGAAAGCATGCAGTGCTAATGATTTCCATGCAGTATAGCATCCTAACATCTTTAAGAAATTTTTACTAGAACAACCTTCATGAAGCCCTGTAACTGTAAGTCGTATAAAACTGAATAAATTTTATAATTAAACAAAATAATAATAAAAAAAGATTCATAAGCACATCAGCATGGTGTCAAGTTAAAACAAAGCTGAGAACATGAATCAAACAGAAGGGGAATTGGAGTCTGGAAAAAAAAAAACTGATTTTTCAAGTCATATTTCAAGATTTGAAAATATATTCTTCCACAAAAATGCCAGTAAAATAAGTTAGGACAAATTCTTCCATTATAAGATACACTACAGTTGCTAGAAAAATTCCAGCAATCTTAGTTATACTAGAGTTTGTTCGAAATACAGATTTTTAAAGAAGAGTGAGAAATGAAATAAACCAGGTGTCATTGCATCAATCATTCCTTCCATTATTTTTAGGCTTTTCTCTGCTTCTCGAATTTGTGCAGGTGTCACCTGTCATCATAAAGCAAGATTGGAGACTTAATTAGAGGATTAATTCTCAGTTTACAATATTAAAGCAAATGGTTTGAAATCTGGCCGCATTGCAGTACTCCACACTATTTCAGTCATAAAACCTAACAACAAATCCTGTGTCCATTTGCACCTTTTCATAAGTAGCATTCCCAGCACCCAAGTGGAGTGAAGCGTGTACATCAAAAAAAAAATTGAAATAGAGGCATTCATACCTTTCCCATGCCTGGGATCATTCCAATAACACGGGTCATGGAACCCATCCGTGCAACAGCACGGGTCTGCTTTAGAAAGTCATTAAAGTCAAATTTCGCACTCATGATCTTCTTTTGGAGTTCTTCAGCATCTTCTTGGCACATCTATTTACTCAATTCAATGAGAAATCTTGTGAAACAACTGTTGCTTCATGGAATGTTAAAATGGAATCTGTTGGTACTTACAACTTCTTGTGCCTTCTCCACAAATGACAGAACATCTCCCATTCCTAAGATGCGCCCCGCCATACGATCTGGGTAGAAGGGCTCAAGATCTTCCAAACGCTCTCCCCGTCCAACAAGCTTGATAGGCTTTCCCGATACCTGAAGTGAACGAAATATTGATACCAATTATAAAATAGTTACACAAAGGTGCAAATATTTAATCAAAAAGAATTTAATAAATTAAAACTTAAAATAACAAGGAATAAGGAAAAAAGATTGCAATTAAGAAACATGATACTTGGTCCATTTATTATTTGAACTTTAAAGAATCCCCAATCATAAATCATAACAGTTCAATTGCTTTCAATATTTTCTGGGCAAGAAATATCCAAATCTGTTTCACTTCCTTTTTTGCTCAAAAACACAAACGAGATCCATCTCTCTGTATAGAAGAATATTTAGGTATGGATTTCATTTAACATTACTTCTGAACTTTTTAACTGCACATAATAAATTACCCTCCTTCCACTAAGATAAATATATAAATATATTCTTTTCATGACGCTTATCCTTCCTCTGACCTTTTCTTGTCTTGCATTATAATCAGAAAGAATGGTCATCGCCTTCTTGTAATTACAATTTTACATTTTGTTTTTTCATTTTCTCATTACTTGTTTGTCTGCTGATAATGGTTCTTGAAACCATACACTTCTGCAAAGAAACCTTCTATTATTGGTTTAGCAACTGTGAACACTGGTCCGATGAGAACAACCTACAACATCCAACCAAACCATTTAAATTCCCAGAAAGACACCATGCTTGAAACTGTTTATTCTGCAAATAAATCAGTTTATACACCTAATAGTCACCACGAAGCTATGAATTTATCCAATCTTCACAATGACATTGTTTATGGACACATTTTTAAAGCAATAAGTCGGCTCAGTTTAGGGATTACTTTCCATTCCATAATTTTGTTTTGCTCCCTATCATTTCTTTTCAGCTGAACCAGACAGGTGTAAGCTGGTGTGGGTTGACAGATTAACCTGAAAACCTTAGCAGCCAATTCATATTTTAAACATCAGTTCCATCAGGGTACTGAAAGGTGACAGTATACTAAATACTAAATAAAAAAATATCAAGCTTCAATTTTATCTCACATAACATACAGAAAAAATTTATGCTGCAAGGATTTTCCTGACAGCCTCAAGGGTGTGCAGGAAGTTCTGAATCTTCTGATCAAGCTAATAAATTAAGGTTGTCAAGAACTAAGTAAGACCATGAGTGGCTAAAATAAGTAAAAGAAAAAAGGAAGAAAAGCCTAGGAAAGAAAGTTATAGAAAAGTGCCACTTTTGTTGGAACAAATGATTATGTGATGTCTGAGAAGTAACATCTAACTGCCAATGAACAGCAATGCAACAGAGAAAAAAAGAGCACCAGTAATGTTATGCACACAGACTTCAAAATAACATATGCCAGATGCTAAATACGACAGTATACGAGAAAAATTTGAATGTAACATTGTCCCTAAATAAAGAGATTAAATCAATTTAGCAGCATAATAGACAAAATTTGTGCAGTGAAATAGAAACGAGAAAATCACAGGTTTGCAAGGTTATTTCACTGGTTCAGTCTCATAGAAAAATATCAGATGAAAAAGGCAAAATCAAAAGAAGAAAGACAAACCAGAATTCATGGAGAGACAAACCTCTTTGACACTCAAAGCTGCTCCACCTCTAGAATCTCCATCTAGCTTTGTCAAAATTGCACCAGTAATTCCAATCTCAAGATTGAATGTTGTAACCAAAGCTGCAATGCATTTCCCAGAGAAAGGAATGGAAAGAAGAAACTTTATGAGTTAGTTGCAATAAATGTTCTAAATCTTCCAAGGCATGAAATGAGGCACTCTATAGGACCATAACAAGCCCCAAAGCATAAGCTGCCTCAAATAAATAGAAACATGAAGTGTATCATGCATCCATGGGTGTCAACAGATCAGTTCTTGTTATATGTTCCACCACCTATACTTAGAATCATGCTCTAGTTAAAAAGTTAGTTCTGGTTCTGCTCGATTTGGGCTACAGGCCTAATATGCTAGAACCAGAATTGGCTTAAAGCTTCATAAGTACCAGATACCCATTAGGTACAGACGACAAAACCTTAGAATCCAGCATAGCCTATGGCTTTCAATACAAGCTTTTACACTAGAAATCTGTAAATTTAGCAAAAGAAATTTTGAGAATTAATAATGATATGTACAAATAAAGTATTTAAAATACATAATATCAAGGTATGCCATGACAATTTTGACGCCATTTTGCTAAGGTCTTGTTGTTCCATTTCACTGAAATTTCACTGCCCTGCCACTTGTGCCACTAAATTATAAAAAAAAATCTGAAAATATTAATATATGCATATTTCATATTTTATTCTATATATAGACTATATTGTGTGTGTATATATTATCTAATGGCCAGATCATTAAAAAATAAATAAAACATTTATATACCCAACTCTCTCCCCTGCCTCTCTCTCTCTCTCTCTTCAACCTCCCTCAGCTCTATGAATGCGCAATAAGATAGGAAAAGCAGAGGAGGCAACACCATGACAGGTTGCCCCCTCCTCAAGTCTCTCTTTGCTTTAACTTTCCATTTTTTTTAACAAGGAGATACCAACTCCCTCTCTCTGTAGATTGTAACTTCCACCCCTCCTCTCTCTTCCCCAATTGTGAAGGCACCCCCTCTCTCTCTCTCCCTCCCTTTTCCCTCTCTTCAGTATTTTTTTTCTTATATACTCCACACAGCACACTATATATGTTGTGGAATCCGGTGAAATTGCTCGCAAATGGGTGGCATGGTCGGCAAGTTCCACATGTGCCACCCATTTCTTAACTTGACTGATCAATCACTGAAACCAGGTGGTTTCGATGTCACCGTCCACTGGCATAGGTGAAATTTCATTGACAAGGGTGAAATCTAGCCAAAATTGCGTTCCATAGATAGTATAGTTAGAGTATTACTTTATAAGCGTGGTAATAGAAAAATATTAATATATTTTATAACTGTTTACCTGAAGGGTAATCTACATGAAACAATTTTTCAACACATTTTGAAAGAGGAGCACCAAGGACTGAAAAAAAAGAAGAAAAAACTATTTGCTTGCAAGATCCTAAACTACTCTATAGCTATTGACAACCCTACATATACAAAACACGAAGCCTGATTCTCATGCAATACTCATTCATGAAAACACATGCATCATAGAATAAACTTTCAATGACAATGATGGATAAGCCTCAAAAGGTTAGGCCTTATGCTAAAGCTTGGGGGAAGTTTTTATTGAGACTCACCTTGAAGTGAGCCTCAATGAGTAATACTCACATGCTTTTTAAAAACAAGGGTTATGATTAACATTGCACCAATAATTGAGAACACAAAAACAGGAAAAGAAGACACATAATGCAAGTGTATAATGCTGGCTTCATAAAGAATTGCCCTTCAAGCTCCTAAGATAATGTATATACAACCTATAATGAGGAGGGAGGTCAAGCATGTAGCTTTCTGTTATGCATAAGTTCCAGGTTGAACCTGTTTCCAAGAGAAACAGACATGAAGTATTGGACGCTTCTTTTCATCAATGCATAACCTAGAACTCAAGATATTGGTCCGTAAGAGCATCAAAAACAATGATTAAACTAATGACATCACAGAATTTATCAGTTTTAGAGAATGCCTCAGTTGCATCGATAGATCATTCATGTCATAAGGATTTGAGCCATAGGAGCTGCATCAACTGCCAACCTGACACAACCCTACTCCTTTTCCTAGGGCTTTGAACCAGCAATGCCCAAAATATATAACAATAAAAATAACACTGGCAGAGTACATCAATAATTGATAACTAAAGAAACTATATATTTATAGCAAGGGAAAGAGGAAGGAAAAGAAAATGTTGCAGACAATGATGGAAATTATAAATTAGCAATGGGGAAAAATTGATTTCCAAATACCTGCAGCTTCTTGGCCAGTCATTGCATCCACAACCAGCAAGACTTCCGTTGGATTCAATGCCCGCTTTACTTCTTTCAACTCATCCATCATTGCTTTGTCTATCTGATATTAAAAGGGAAAAGTTCAAATAATCATTCCGCCAGCAACCGGTGTTGACATGGTCTGAAGACCATCCAGAGGTTTATCATAATATAAGTGATCAAACCTGTAGTCTTCCTGCAGTATCCACTATGACCACATCAAAATTCTTATTTTTGGCTTCTTTCAGACCTTGCCTTGCTATATCTGAAGGTTTAACCTCAGTTCCTGCTGTATAAACAGGCACATCCACCTGTCACAAACTTATAACTCAAAATGAGAGCAACCTAAGATAGAAACGGCAAAATAATAAAAAAAAAGGTCATAAATCAGAAATCCAACTTAAGAATTATTTAAATAACTGCTAGGTGAGTCTCAAGTGTGCATTGTCAGCGTTTAATTAAATTGCCACTCAAAATTAACACTGTATCACACATATACCTCTTATTTACTTTTTCTTCTATTTGTTGACAGATAATGTCAGTACATATGAAAAAAAATACACGAGCCAGTGAATATCCATGAACATTATATATCGCATGCACCAATCATCAGTATCAGACCCTTATTGCAACAATTTGGGAGAGGTTGAACGAATTCTATTCACACAACCCATCTGTTTATTAATCTCAGTTTCCAAATAAATATGCATGTATCATAAATAGAAATATACAAACACACCTACGTATTATGAACCCCGTTTCCAAGTTTCTCAACTTTGCAAGTCATATTTCAAAATCAACTTGAAGTTGATTATCTGTCCTCCAAGTTTCCTTATTTCAAATTTTCTTTTTCTCTTATCTTAAAGGCCCTTAAACACAATGAACCAATAGACAGTGTGAACGATCAGAAGTTTCAATCTTAAAGAATGCCCCAGGATTTGTTAATATTAAAAAATTTGTTTCTTGCATTTGAATATTCTGCTTCTGATCCTATGAATTGCACTGCTGAAGATGATACTTGAGAATCCATACTCTGCAAGATGAACCACACATTGGCAACAGAAATCCAATTACCTGGTCACCCAAAATGACGAGTTGATCTATTGCAGCAGGCCTGTACACATCTGCAGCAACCATCATGCAACTTTTACCCTGTAGCCAGAGTTATATCTGCTAGTATCAATGAGGCTAAGCACACTTTCAACCGGCATAAATTACTGCATCCACAACTTACAAGTGCATATATCCAAGAGAAGGCAATGATGTGTCTGTGTGCGTGTGTGTATGCGAGAATGACAGTGTGTGTGAGTGTGAGAGAGAGAGAGACAGAGGGATAGTTTCAGACTTGAGCCAAACCTGTTTCTTAAGATAAAAGGCCAATTTTGCACAGACTGTCGTCTTTCCAACTCCTTGAAGACCTGCCAATAATATTACTGTCGGGCTAGATTTTGCAAAAACGAGTTCAGATACCTCTCCACCCATCAATTTCACAAGTTCATCATGTACAATCTGCAGCAATCAAGAATTGGAAACCCATAGTTCCAGAACCACCAGATGATATTATTTAACTACATGCTTGTGTGTTTGCAACTTTGCAGAATTGGGGTGGGGTTAACAAAGTGGTCAAACTCATGGCAGTACGGATATGAATATGATATATATAACAAAAATTCATAAGTTGAAGATCATTTTAAACATTTTCATTTACTTCCTTGGTTCAACCTGCTGTATGATTCCAAATACGGAATGAAATGGTTTTCTAGGAAAGGGCATCAATTACACAAATATACAAACCTTGACTAATTGCTGATCTGGCCTCACTCCTCGAATCAAGCCAACACCAACAGCCTGGTCACTTACAGCTTGGACAAATCTTCGCACAACAGGCAGGCTCACCTGCCCACATATAGCTATTTAAATATTTTTCTATTATGGTAAAAAACTGATGCCTTCCTGGAACAGTGAAACATCATAACACAGAACACTCACATCTGCTTCTAAAAGAGCTCTCCTGATTTCTCTCATAGGTTCCGCAATATTTTCCTTAGTCAAAACCTCTGAAACAAAATTGATTACAAGAGAAAGCTTGTCATCTTCTGAATATAACCATAGTCAAGATTGATTACAAGAGAAAGCTTGTCATTGTCTGAATATAACCATAGCAGTTACTACGTATGAGAGTACAGTGTACATTAAATACTCTTGATACAGCCATCTAACAGAATCAAATGCTTCCAACCTTGAAAAGACAATATATTTGGGGAATGCACACATTGATGCATATCTTTGGTCCAACCACCAGTTTAGAGGAATAATACACCTTCCAGACGGAGGGGATTTGGATTTATAGCCCTCGACCAGATGATTAGACCAGTTGAATAATGATGGAGAGGGAAAGAGGAACAGACAGATTACATTATGGGGAAGAGTACTGGAAGCAACAAGTAGAAAGCCACTGAAAATTTGAGGTTCTTTGTATCTGAGAAGGACCATCTGTATTCCAAGATCACCTTTTTTTGTATCTTATTTCTGGTAAACCCTTTCATACAATTTCCAATATACCATGTCTTTATTTTTGTTTCCATTCTATTTACTTTTTGTCATACTGAATAGTCAAGGTATTTATTGCCAAGGATGTGGACACAAGGAGGAATATTAAATTAAATGGGATCTCTGCTACCAAACGGATGATCTACTTATCCTATCATGAGAGACATTCCCAATCCACACATTTTCTCATTTCCATGGCTTTCAACAATTGAAAAAAGAATTGAATGGAGTAGGAATCTCGCTTTTAGCTATTCCAGGACTGGATTAAATGCTTTTCAATAAGTTATTTAATCAAAACACTGCCAACTAATGTAACCAAGGGAACCACTTAGATCTTTGGAGATCAAACAAGTACAATGCCATTAAAACTACTCAAACGGTAGCTATTCCAAGCTTTAAAGTTATAATTTCGTCCATTGACCAAATCATAAAACATGCATTCAGGTTAGAATCAAATCGATCTAAATTACTCTTTATAGTTTCCATATACTTCATTCAATCAAACACATCCATGTTCCATTCTAATCCGATTATCTACCTCCAGTAAACAGGAACCCAAAAAAAAGGGAACCACTCGTATCACTATCTTGCCTTATAAACATAGCATTATGATTGTATAGAAAGGAGAAAAAATGGATAAAATGAAGGAGAAGAAGCAACAAGGCTTACCTTCTCCTTTGAGTTTATTCCAAGCCGCTTCGAGGCCACTTGTCAACTGCCCAAACATCTCGGCTCGTACAACACCAGGCATTTCTCTTCTAACAGTACGGCAACTGGAATTAACCCTCCCCCATATCTCTCTCTGCGGTGAACCGAAACAAAAAGCACAAAAAAAAAAAAAAAAAAAACCCATTCACAGATGAACTCGCTGAATTTAAGATTCTGGAGCTGGAAAATATTTTTTTCCAACAAAAATTTGGAATAGAAAAATCGGAGTTTTATTTTTTATAACTTACCGAAAACGAATTGTTCAAAGAATTTCGAACTGAGAGACTCGAACCAGTCCAAGTAGAGTAGAACTTCTTCGACCTTGTAGCGTTTCTTGGACTACATTGATTTCGATTTGCTGAAATTGAAGGGAAAGTTGCAGAGAAATTCCGGGAAGCCATGGTTGAAAGCGGAACGGTCTCCATGGCGGGAAATCTAGGGGAATTTCTCTGTGTTTCACACAGAGGAAAGGATCCCCTCCATTGTCGAATCGGGTTTTATCTTCTGCAACGGAATACGCAGTCCCAATTGTCCTATCCGTTGGTCGTTCTCTATGTTCCGCGTCTCGTAGTACTGTCTAGTCCCACAGGTTCAGAGACCTCTACATTGTGCATCTAACGGCTAGTGACATCGGCACGCATGAACCGGTTTAAAATCACCTCCTGTTTTCCCTTTGAGTGAGATACTGACACGTGGACCATCAGACGGTTAAATATTTTTTATCGTTAAAAATGCAAAAAGATACCCATTCCCCAAAAAAAAGAGGAAATTAACTTCTTACTGATATTTTTTAAAATACTTAAAATTCAGTCAGAAATATTCTGAGTTTTAACCTTTAGGAAACATTTATTAACATAATTAAATTTTAGTATCATTTGACTCTAACAAAATGTTCTTCCAAAAATGCCCTCATACCATTTGTATAGAAGCTAATAAAAATGGCCTTCTGTCAACGATGTGCAGTAAGGGCATTCATGGAAGATTTGGTTTGTAACGGTAGAATGTGATTAAAATTTAATTGTTTTGATTCGACATAGCCTGACTGAATTCAAATTATGTTTAAAAATATCACTAAAAGAAGCATCCGGTAATAGTAATCAAAAAACAGAAAGCTCAAGTCCATCTGCTCGCCATCTTTTTCTAAAATGCTCGTATGATCAACCACCCTTCAATACACTCATGCACAAAGAGAATATGTCTCCGAAGCAACAGCAGCAGCAGTTCATGGAACACTCGACTGAGAGAGCTAGCCAAAGATGGTCTCTTCAAGGAGGGTCTCGAGCTTTACCGTCAAATGCTTCGCTGTGGCGTTTATCCCAACGCCTTCTCCTTCCCTTTCGCAATAAAGTCATGTGCCGCGCTCTCGCTTCCCGTCTCCGGTGCCCAGCTTCACTCGCACGTCGTCAAGTCAGGTTGCGACCCCGAACCCTTCGTTCAATCCTCTCTGATCTCCATGTACTGTAAATGCTCTCTCATCGGCGACGCTCGCAAGCTGTTCGATCAAAGTCCTCAATCAAGCAGACTGACCGTCTGTTTTAACGCGCTTCTTGCTGGGTATACTCTGAATTCTCAGCCTTTTGATGCGCTGTTGCTCTTTCGCCAAATGCGGCGAGATGGTGTAAGTTTCAACACCATTACAATGCTTGGGGTGGTCCCTGCTTGCACTGTTCCTGTTCATCTGAGCCTCGGCATGTCTCTTCATGCATGTAACATCAAGTATGGCACTGATGCCGACCCGTCAATCGGCAACTGTCTGCTTACCATGTTCGTTCGATGTGGGTCGGTTGATCTTGCCCGGAGTCTGTTCGATAAAATGCCTAACAAGGGATTGATCACTTGGAATGCGATGATATCCGGGTACGCCCAAAATGGCCTTGCCACCCATGTTTTGGATCTCTATAGTAAGATGAAATTTTCCGGGGTTGATCCTGATCCGGTAACTCTTGTTGGAGTTCTTTCTGCTTGTGCAAACCTCGGCGCCCAAAGTGTTGGCCGTGACGTTGAACGGTGGATAATGTGCAATGGGATCGGGCTCAATTCGTTTTTGACAAATGCTTTGATAAACATGTATGCCCGGTGTGGAAATTTGGCAAGAGCTCGGGCAATTTTCGAAGAGATGCCCGAGAAGAATGTCATCTCGTGGACGGCAATTATCATAGGTTATGGGATGCATGGACATGGAGACGTTGCGGTGCAGCTCTTTGATGAGATGCAGAGGATTGGGATACGACCTGATAGAACAGCATTTGTTGGTGTTCTGTCTGCGTGCAGCCATGCCGGGCTGACTGATAAAGGGTTGGGGTATTTTGCTGAGATGGTGAAAATTTATGGGTTGCACCCAGGACCAGAGCATTACACTTGCATGGTGGATCTCTTAGGCCGGGCTGGTCGGCTTGACAAGGCGCGAGAGCTCATTGACACGATGCCGGTGGAGTCAGATGGTGCAGTCTGGGGAGCACTGTTGGGTGCTTGTAAGATCCATAGAAATGTAGAGTTAGCAGAGGTGGCTTTTGCTCGGGTTGTTGAGCTTGAACCAACTAATGTGGGATACTATGTGTTGTTATCCAACATATACTCAGATGCAGAGAACTTGGAGGGGGTGGGAAGAGTCAGAGCGATGATAAGAGAGCGGAAGCTGAAGAAGGAACCGGGGTGCAGCTATGTTGAGCTCAAGGAGAGGGTTCATCTCTTTTTGGCCGGTGACAGAAGTCATCCTCAGTCGGAGGAAATATACAAGATGTTGGATGAGCTAGATGGTTTAGTGAAACAGCTTTGTGAATCTAAGGTGAGTAGAGAGAAATGGAATGAAGAGGCTGTAGCAGGGATGGGAGTTCACAGTGAGAAGCTAGCCATTGCATTTGGGCTGTTAAACACTGAACCTGGTATGGAGATTGTGGTGATTAAGAACTTGAGGGTTTGTGGAGATTGTCACTTGTTTATGAAACTGGTTAGCAAGATTGTGGATCGCCAATTTCTTGTTAGAGATGCCAGTCGTTTCCACCATTTCAAGAGTGGAATCTGCTCTTGCAATGATTACTGGTAATGGAAGCCAATGGGACACAGGAAAACATTGATAACAAGTGCTCAGAGACCAACTCTGTTAACAAGTCTGGAAAATATATGGGTAGAAGTGTTAAATCTTAAAGAAGAAAAAGAAGAGAGTTCACAGATACCATCATGTTACATAGAGTCATCAAACCACACCATGAATTACATTGGAGCATATACATTTATTCCCCCATCATACTTACGAGGCAAGTATTTACATGAGTAAAGAGAGACTGGGAACTGGGTCAGGCTGCATGGGTGTCATCAGCTTTCTGAGACAGAATAACACAGAATGTTAGATACTAAACATGTAGAGAAGATCAGAAAGATATCTGCCAAGTGAACATCTGCAGATGTGTTCCATATGCAGGAGTTCTCTAAGACTGAAAGCATTTCATTTGTTATACACTTGATGTATGAAGTGTGAACTACTTTTGATATCAGTTGCATCCATAAGCCACGAGTACCATTACCATGCATGCAGAGGTCTTACTTACAGATGTCTAGGTAGCCAAATTATTGATAGCCCCCCATGGATTATGGTGATCAACATGGGCATGTAACAATTTATGTCTGGTGAAATATCCTACACTGCTTGATGATTTCTCCATCAAATTAAACAGAAAATTTATGAATTCTGAAG
The DNA here is from genome assembly GCA_947561395.2 of Buxus sempervirens. NCBI lineage: Eukaryota > Viridiplantae > Streptophyta > Magnoliopsida > Buxales > Buxaceae > Buxus > Buxus sempervirens. The sequence continues at coordinate 5,520,791 of OX387182.1, forward strand.
AGAATAAATGGAACTGGCTACACTATGGAAAAACTTGAGCTTAATTCCCTATGAAAGAGAGAAAACAATATATTTCTTGCATCATATATTAGAATCCAAAAAGATTTTGAACTGGATTCTGTCATCAAATAGCATTCAATAAAATAATTACAATCATTTGGTTGTCTTTAAGATAAATATGTGCAAGTAGATGGAAAGAGGATTCCAAATCTGTATGTGGCAATGAATTCAAATATAATGATGAAGTTCCACATACTGGAGAGAAGGAATACCAAAATCAATGACAGGTGACAGGGTAACTCAGAACCAGACAAGCTGAAGAACCAAGAAGGATTCCCAGCACTCACAACACCACTATGATCACAGCTCCCAAAGCCCACCCAGCTTGTGGAACCAGATCATCCATAAACAACTCATCCCATGAACTTCCTCAACTTAAATGTTAGCTTGAATCAGATGGTTTAAATTCTCTCCACACCCACTAATACAACAAATTTGAATGGATGAGTACTCATCTTACTCAGTCTATAAATCTTTCAAAAAGTGAGAATTCACTGGGAAATACCCTACTATCAGGCCAGGATATCACTCTTAACCCACAAAACAGATTTCTAACTTCTTGGATCATCTGCTATAAACAAACTTAACACTTACTAAACAAAATTAAAAATATTAGCCAAATAAAACCACCAGAATTATTAATCAAGTGAATCACTTCGTGAAAGAAATAAGAAATTTTAACTAACTCTGTATACCGTTTCCGATTTCCTAATCTCTCCGGCTGCTTTTTCTTTCTCCAACAACTTTTGCCTCAGCTTCGCCATCCTCTCCCTCTCCATTTTCTTCATCATACAAAGAGAAAAATAAAATTCATGAGAGAAAAAAAAAAAAAAAACAAAGAGATCAACAACCAGTGTGATAGCGGAGAATATCAGAAAAAATAAACAGAGACAAGTTCAGGGAAAGAGCAGGAACCTCTATGTAAACCTTCTCATGGGCTCTTTCTTCTTCCCTAAAAATCTTTCCTTTGTCTTCACTGAAGTAACGAGGAGTCCTTCGAGTTCCCTCCATCAAACGAGTCACAGTAATTCGCCTCACCAGAGCTCTCATGGCCATAGCTGATTCTTCTTACCAACACCACTACCGCAGTTCAGTCCTGCTTCGGAACCCAAAATTTAAAGTAACGGCGTGGAATCGTAACCGGGTTTAAATAATAAAAGCGGTTTTGCAAAACCGGCTGGAGCCTCTGGGTATTCGCCTTGTCTCTCGAATCTCCCGTTGATCTTATCCGAATGTCACCTCATTCATCACCATGAAATGATAATATACGTCGGTCAATTTCTGCCAACTCAGCCAACAAGAGCGTAAGGCCGCGGGTCCCTTTCAGCTGACCTGTCCCCGATGCTGAAGGGAAAATTAGTTTTTAATGGCGTTTTTCAAAATAATTCAGATTCAGTCGACCAATTCTTAATAATAAATTTTTAATACTATTTTTTAACATAATTCAGAATCAGTATTTTAAAATAATTAATTGTAAAATGTTACTAAGATTTAATTAGTTTGATAAAGGTTTCTCAAAAGTTAAAGATTAGAACAATTTTGACGGAATTTTAAATATGTTAAAATGAATCACTTAAAGTTAATTTCTCCATGTTTAAAAGGGCGGACCGTGAAAATTCAGACGAAACCCTTGAAAGGGGAGAAGAGAGAGAGCGATTTCACTGGTCTGCCAACTTTCAGGGTTCGACTTGGAAGTAGTAGATAAAGATGTATCATCCTACAAGAGGCGGAGTTCGTGGTGGTCGAGATCGTGAGTTGCCTTCCTTTTTCTTTGCCGTTTTCTAATTCCCTCATTTATCTTACTAGGGTAGGTTGACGTTGTCGAAGTTCTCTCTTATGGGATTTAATCATTGCGTATGTGTTTATTTTTTATGAATCTAGTTATTGGTTATTATAATTTGGTGGGAAGATTCTGGATTTCCTGATTATTGATGCGAGATTAAGATCTATGTCGAGGCTCTCCGCGTTGTTTTATTCTGAATGACATAACTTTGTCAAAATAATGTTTTTGTGAAAGTTCATCAAAAATGTGTTTGTGAAAGCTGTAAATCTTTGTATTGGAAGGAGTTAAATTTTCATACCCGTAAATCTTTGATGATTACTTTTGTAACATTTCAAGTTGCAATTTATAGCTTCTTATCAGAAATATTTTTCTTTGGTAACTTGATAAATTCAAATGAGACAAATAGTTTTTTCCCTTTTGGATGTTTTCTTACTTGCTCATATCTTGCAGAATTTAAGTGGGATGATGTGAAGGTTGATAAACATCGAGAGAATTATCTTGGTCATAGTCTAAAGGCTCCTGTTGGAAGATGGCAGAAAGGTATGTTGTCATCATTACTCTACTTCTAATTGCTTCTATCTAGAACTGCTCCGTAATTTCTTTTATTTGAGAAAATAGAAAAAAAAAATTTTCCTACAAATTTTGCATGGGGTCTTTGTTCTGAAAGTATCTGGTTTTGCTTTGCTTCTAGGACTTCAGGTTACGAGACACTTTAAGGATTCGTTATTTCACATTTCTTTTGACTGCTTCCTTGATAATTGACAATCTTATTAATATAGTTGTTTGCATGCCTGGATGACATGCATTTTGTATACTTATGCTGATAGTGACATGATAAGATCTCTTGAAGTCATGTGAAAGAATTTTGAGTATCTAATTCCTTTTATCCTTTGTAGGAAGAGGTAGAGCTACTTAAATATATCAAAAGATAAAAAGTTGTGGTGTGTGGCTCATCTTCAAAGGAAATTGGTCATCCCAAAAACCCGATTAATCTCCTTTGTTCTCTTCTTAGCCATTGTCGCTGTAGTTCAGCATCACCATAGAGTTAGAAGTTTAAGTTATTCCTTCAATCCTTATGAGTAATTTTGTTCCATGGCTTATATAAGAGTTTTAATGAATAGTGGATGAACTTCTTGGGTGTTGCTTTCTCTCTCATTGTAAGCCCCTTTCCAACCTCTGTAAGTATCTTTTGTTATTCCATTAGGTTTTAATTGAGTCATTTCATTCATGTTGTGGATGAGTGGACGTTTCTCATCTTCAAAGCATAAATTATGAATATAATGTGCTAGGCATGTTTCATGATTAAGAAACTAGATTAGATTCATGCTATGCAGTCATCTTCTAAAATAAAAGTATTAACTGATATAGACTTAGAAGATTTTTGTTCCATTGATAAATGGTGCTTTCATTCCTAATGTGTGCGTTTGATTTAGTGCGTCGTTCCTTCCCATATAATTCTCCTAGGGCACCAGGTATAGGGTGCTTGTGCACAAGAGAGAGTTACAACCTACAATTTTTCCTTTGTAAAGCTTTGGAAGCCCACATATATTTCTATGATTGAGGCATTTTCCTGGTTTATAATTCTCTTTGGAACCATCACATTTGATTTCATCTATTGGAGGAGAAAAATGCCTAGCATTACCTTCCTACATATTCTTTTGGTGTATGAGTCGAGGCTGTCGGTTATCGCATGTATCGTAATTCTATGTTTGGGAAGATGATGGGTTTCTTTCCTTCACAGGTAGAGAGAGATTTATTTTACCATTGTTTTGCAGAATTTTGGAATAGAACTGTGAAGTTGGGGCAATTTATCATTTTCTTTGCTTGGCATAGTGTTTGGCCTGTGATGTGAACATCTTGTCCTATCATCCTAGCGTTTGCCAATAGGTTAGGATAGAATCTTTCTGAGGAAAGTGATCGGAGAGTTTTTATCAGCACCAGGATCCTATCAGATGGGATGTTTCTCTGTGATTTTGATTATGTTTGTGTTTGGAAATGGCTTTATATTTTTAATATTCTTTTTTTTTTTTGGCTTTAATATCTTTTGTAGTTTTGTAGGTTGCTTGCATCAAACGATTTGTACCTTGTACTTTGTCCTTACTAAGGATATATTTACTGTTACTTAAGAAATAATAATATATTCAATAGTCATCAATAACCATACACATAATAGACAACATTGTAGATTATTTCATTTATTGTTACAATTGAGATGGGTTTAGATGCAAAACAAGCAAATAAACCATGAAAAACAACAAAATGCATATTTCCAACTAGCTGGGGCAGTGTATAGATTCAATGATCCAAAATTATGTTTACCCTTCTTCCCCAGCTGTTTTTTTCTTGAAGCATATCTATAGATGCAAATGGTTTTCATTGTTTTACTCAAAAGAGTGACTATTGCTTTCAACTTAAATTGCAGGATTCAATAGGACTTGAGGTACAAAACTAACAGAAAGGTGTGAAAGTCTTCTTAAAAGGAATCCAAACTTAAAATTCAAATGATTTAGGTTGAGATTTGTTTTGGATTCTAGGATTCTTAAAATTTGAGATCCTGACAACAAATAGAGCTTAACCCTCTTATAGAGCTTAATTCTCTTACTTATGATTGAATTTCCATTAGTGCCAACTGGTTATGTGCCATAGATGGTCTGAAATTGTACCAACTCTCCATTGTACTAGAAAGTCTAAGAAAATGCTGGGATCTCATATATATATTAATTGTTGATTCGTTTATGCTTTGGGCCAATGAGTGTTAAAATATTGTGTTTGAGCCCTTTGATATACATAGCTGTGCCTTCACCTATCAGCTTATGCTTTTAGGTGTAACGGTTGTTTAACATGATATCGGAGCAGAAGGTCATGTATTCAACTCCCGGGGGCGAGTTGCCTTGGCATTTATTTGTGTACATGATGTATATGCCCTGTGTTATGTCCTCCCTTGTATGTGTTCCGTGCCAAGTCGCATGTGCAGGGGAGTGTTAAAGTATTGTGTTTGGGCCCTTTGATATCATAGTTGCGCCTTCACCTATCAGCCTAAGCTTTAGGTGCAACAGTTGTTTAACAGTGAGCCCTTCTATTACTGCTCCGTTGACTAGAAACCATATTTACAATTATTTTTCAATAACTCCATTCTGGTTTGACTTCTTGTGAGGGATGGATGACTGCATCTTTATTATTATTTACCCTCCTTGGTTAACCGGAGATATTTTCTCAGGGATAGAATGTCTTAACTATTCCTTTTGTGTATTCTAAAATCAGGAAAGGATCTTTTCTGGTACACACGGGATAAGAAATCTGGGATTTCAGATGCCGAGGCAGCAAAAGCAGAAATACAAAGGATAAAGGAAGAGGAAGATCAAGCAATGAGGGAAGCTCTTGGCTTAGCTCCTAAGCGTAGTAGTCGTCCCCAAGGTAATCGACTTGATAAGCATGAGTTTGCGGAACTTGTGAAGCGAGGATCCACTGCAGAAGATTTGGGAGAGGGCCATGCTGAAGCAGCACATGTTCAAGGCCTTGGTTTTTCCAGGTATGATTGGAGAAATGAAATTCAGCTCTATTGATATTTTATTATTGGAATATGGATAATGTTTTTGTGAGTTGAACCTTTTTTCTTAATGTTGTTTGAGAGTGACATTAGGATTAGTATTGTTTTGCACCTCATCTCTAGGATGCAGTCCCTTTATTGAGCCCAGTAAGGTCTTTCTTCATGATCATTTTTCCTATTTAACAAGAAGATGATTCTCTTTGATGGACCCATGCATTAGCTAGATCTGATCTTATCACCCATGTCTCGAAACTTGCTCTCTGCTGCCTTTGTGCGGAGATGCTTTTATTCTTGAACAAACATGCGAACCGAGGCTCCCCCAATTCCTAGACATGTGGGATTTTTCCAGTTACTTAGATGGTGTTGTCAGAAAATGTTCATGTTTTTGTCAGGAGTCTTTCTCAAGCTTCCAACCTCTTCACAATTGACGCTTGGAAGAGTGAGCAAAAACATGTTAAGACAGTATAAAGAAAATTGTAAAAGAATAAATTGTGTTACCTTAAATAAGCATGTCTTGTTCAGTGGAGGTAGACCCTTTTTTTTTTCTTTTTTTCTATCAGTGAAGTAAAATTTTATTCATAAAGAAAAGGACAGACTGTTCATGGAGGAGGCGAACAGCAGAGACGAGAGCTAGACCTTCCCTCAGTAGAACTGTGTGTGACTGTGTGTTAGTGTGGTGGTTTCTAACAGTGGTTTCTAACATTAATTTGATGTATTACCTCAGGGCACCCCGTAGTGGGGATAATGATTTGTCAAGTTCTCATCCTCCCAGCCTAAAGGAAACTGCACCTGAGAGTGTTAATGGAGCTCTGCTGAATCCCCCAGCAACAAATACTGAGAAACAGGAATCAGATGATGAAAGAATGCGGAGGAAGGAGAGAAAGCGGGAAAAGAAGCATGAGAAATATGAAAAGCGTGAAAAACTCGAGAAGCGACATTCTCGTGACTCCAATGACAAGAGGGAACACAGAGATAAGAAGAAGAGGAGACATGATTCAGACTGAGCTGATATTTCCTTCAACTCTGTATTAATTTTAATATTGGTTGCAACGTTTACAACATTCTCGGTGTAACGATTTCCTGGAGTATGTTTCTGAAAAGCCAATTACATAGCGAATTGAGTAATAGAAGACTTTATACGCAGAGGAACATGGAGTGATTGCTGAAGTACACAAAACGTTGGCAATGATGATCGTATCGCTATCTTGTTTTAACCACTAAAACAAGTAAGAGCAGATTAAGATTCAAATTTTACCATACAGAGAAAATAAAGGTGTGAATGACAATTGAGTTAAAAAAAAACTGTCTCAGCCCTAGAACTGAAATTTTCTTCCGAGTTGATTACTCCGCACTTTTCTCCTGCATTTGCCCTTGCACAGAGATCCATAAGAGACGTTAACGGGTTCAACGTAGACCGATCAGAAACGTCTTTCTGATTGTCTCATCCATCTTCTCCGCTATTTTGACTTGTCGGTCAATATCGTTGATGAAGCTTCATCTATCTCTGTGTAAGTTATCCAAACCCGTCCTACCCGCTTGATCCAATTTCATTCTTACATGGTGAAAAACAATCAACATTTCAATGAAACTTCAAATTTTTCTCCGCTTTTCTTCGCATCATTATGTTTCTTTGCATAAGTCGACAAGAATCAGTAAGTTTCAGAATTTACGAATACATGAACGCCATTTGCTTGACCAAATGCCTCAAATAAGAATCTCCCTTATATTTCATGGTGGGAAACGATCAAAAAGTCTATGAACCTAATGCTATTTTTATCACTCAAATTTTTTTCTTCCTTTTTCTAATAATGTGAACAAATTTACCAACACATGAACACCATTTGCTTGAGCAAATGCCTCAAACAAGAATCTTTCTATTAACTCTATTTTCACTTTCATTTTTCTTATAGGCCTTATAGTTTTTAGCACATATTTTGGACTTCATTTATCACTTTAGGAGGAACGGCTTCTCCTTCGCTTCTTTTATTTATTTATTCCTTTCAGCTTTTTAATTTTTTGGTTGCTTTTCATTGTTTATTTTATGTTAATGTTTATGTTTCCGAATAAACCAAAAAAATTTTTTTTTTCTATACTGAAATAGTGATGTGATGTTTTCGCTTAAGATTTTACGTGCAGGAGACCATGAACTTAATTTTTGAGAACCTCATCTCTTTTCTGGAAAAGCAATTTTAGCCTAATTGATCGCTTGGTTTAAAAACAGTTTCCTTTGAACTTTACAAATTGCAATGTTAATCTTGTCATTGCCTTTAACAGGTGCCCTTAGCAGTCAGTAAATTCACTCTTGGCTCTTCCTTAAAGGGGTGAGGCAGAGTCGTCTGAGCCTATGAACCAAGCTGATAAAAAAGAGCAGGTAATTTTAAATCCTTGGAAATTGGCCCTTGATGATGGAGATCCCAAACAGTGATCTTGATGATCTCTCACCTTCTGCAACTTTGATCTCCTTTGAACGTCCTCTCCCTTTGTTGAGGGGACCAATACCTGCTGGTTTATCAGATGATCCATCTCTTGGACCCTTTGTTCTTGCTTTCAAAGATGCACAAAGCTGGAAATCTGCTTTCAGAGCTTGTGAATCCAAATTCATAGAGCAATGTGAGGTACTTCCCATTATTGCTTTTACCTTTTATTCTGCTTTGGATTAAATAGATGAAAATTTTATCTCAGAGAATATTGACTGGACGCATGTTTCTTTTTACTTCCACAAAAAGCTTGAATTATTTGGTGAAGATAATCTAATGCTTAATGTGTTATGAATTCTTGGAGCTATTTCCATCACAGTTGGATGAGATGGTTGCATATAGTATTGCCAGACTCCTTAAGTAAAACAGATGCACAAATTGTGATGGGGCACTAAACCAGCTCATGATTGCAAGATTTAAATTCAAAATGCTGCACATTTAGTCAGATGAATTTAGTCCTAATTAGGGCTGGCAATGGGTTGAATTCTGGATCCGAATTCGACCCGTATTCGATCCTAAAAATCGAATTCGAATATGCAATTATAACCGATGGATCGAATACGGTTATGCAATTAAATATTTGATTAATTTCGAATTCGAATATAATGTGTATTATATTTAACCGATATCCAAAAAAAATCCAAAAATATTAACATTTTCAAATTGAATTTAAATATTCATATTCAAATTCAAAAGGTTGTGTTAAGAAAGAGGCTGTTTGCCTCTTCTTTTATAAGCGAGATCGGCTGGGAGTTAAGACTCCCAGCCGATGTGGGACAAATACCAAAGAAGAAATGACGAATGCAAGAGAAGTTCTCTTGAATGGTTTAACCACTAAACCGTGGTTAAACCAGAATGGTTCAGGTGCAAATAAAAATTTTAATTAAATAGCAAGTTCTAACCGATCGAATTCGAATATGAACCAATTTGTTCGAATTCGATTCGGTCAAAGCAAGACCAATATCCAATTTGATATCGGTCGAATACGAATATGAATATTTAAAAATCGGTTCTAATACGGATCATGGTTGATTCGATCCGTATTCGACCCGTTGCCAGCCCTAGTCCTAATGGCCACAGTTCTTAAAAAGTGTTGAGAAATGGTGGAATTCATCAAAGAGATGATCCTAAATAATGTGTGGTGCTGTATGATTCAATCCTTGTATATCTGTGTATGCATTTTGAAAACTCTGTTCACAACTTCAATTCAATTATATACATATACTGATAGTAACAGTGCAACTTCACCTCATTATAAATCCAATGAAATGTTACACATCTACTGATAGTAAGTTGTTCAACTTTGCATTATTTAACTATTTGTTAGCGTTTCTCATATTTGTTGCTCCTCCTGAATTATTATTCAATGTATTGTTACTTTTTCAGAAAAAAATAATTATTTGTGTACTAGGGCTGGTCATTGTTTTCTTTTGATGACTGAATGGAAATATTATTCTAATATATGCATTTTGAATTTGGAAGGGTGGAGCACGGATTGGATGTTCTATAAGTGCTTCTAGCAAGTGCAAGCCACCATGGTGGAGAACCTTGTTTGGAGCTGGAACTGTGGATTTTGCAGAGAGGGAGGAATGTGAAGAGCGTGAAATGGCAGCCTGTCTTGCTGCTTCGAAGGACTCTTGCCTGAAGTTTGCCAAAGATAAGTGTATAACCCCATTTAGGGATGCACGAATCGCATTGTCTGATCAGAAGGAAATTTCAAAGTTCATCTTTTGGGGCTCCTCAATTTCAGTTGCAAATGTGAGGCTCGGTTCAATTGGGTCAATGGGATCCTCCCTTTCATCTACATCCCACCCTGAAGTGACCAATTACAGAGGGGATTCTCTATTAGACTCCATTACCAGCAATAAATCAACCACCTAGCATGAAGGTAATGACAAAAATAATCGATTGATGTAATCCACATGAAAGTTATTAGCTTAAGAAAAATATTAAAATGGTAACCTTGGGATAGAATTGCTATGAGCTTAAGTCTTTCCCACTTTGTTTTTGTTAGCTAGCTTCTTTTCAAAAAGATCTTGTACAGTTGGATTGCCCATTTTAATAAATACAACTGCATATTTATTTATCAAAAATATTCTGTTGAGAATGTCCAATTTTGCACCATCATGCTTCAGTAAAGTACATCCTTCTGTGTCTATGAATCAGTTCTCTCATGATTTTAAAGTGAACAAACATAAAGAGGAATGTAATATACTTTGTTCTGCATGAAAGAATTGAAACAGGATTTCCAACAATCTCTCTCTAATGATAAACACTTTGATTACAAATATGGGGAAAAGATTTTGGGTGAAAGGAAAAATTACATATTATTAATGCAATCTGGAAAGTTACTGAGCTAATATACAACAAAAAGATGCCTTATAGATAATCCCAAGAGAAGAGACCATTCCAAGAATAGTGTCAGACATAATCAAGAACTTCCTGAAGTGTTCTTATCAGAAGGAGCAACCACAGTGGGAGCCTCAACCCGCATTCTCATAGAACTGAACTCCAAAGCTAATACAGGCTTTGATAACAACACCAAAATGCTATGGTTTCTTCCATCATCATCTATGAGTCCTCCCATTTTTTTCTTCACAGAAGTGGAACTCTGGTGCATGGACAACCCATCTGCATCTTTGGATGTAGGATTAGGTCCTGAAATCTTAGCTGGTTCCACTGCTCGCACCCTACACAAGATCATTATATAAGCAAATTGAACAAGTAGAACATTGCCATCTAGGATCAAATACTACAGCAATTGATAAGTGAGAGCCATACTATCAAATTATCAATATAGTGGCTGAAGGAATTGAACGACATTAATTCGAGTTAAGAGAAAAGTTGGATTGAAGAAATGGTCAACTGGTTGACCATTTCCAGTTTGCAGCATTTGTACCGTTTGCTGTCCCTTTGATATCCACCATCCAATCTATGAATTCCTAGATTTTCTCATACATTATCCAATGTCCATATACATTACAAGATTTTCTCATATAAGTATGCTTTGCCTAAAGGGCAAATGATCTGATTAAAGAAGTTTGAAAAGGATTCACACTGCCAAATCCAACTACTTTAGTCAAGACCTTATTGTGGTTATTTCATACATTTGTAGATGCTACAGGTCATATTTATAAAGCTTGATGGGCAAGGCAAAGATTCCAATGGAGAACATACCTGCAGTCAACCTCGCATGAGTACTTCAGGAGGTTGGGATTATACTTTGTACAGCCACTGCAATTTAACAGTATGAAAACAAGCAGGTGTCCTCAAATTGGGTTAGTAACCACCCCCCAAAAAAAAAAAAAAGAAGAAGAAGAAGAATAAGTTTTACAGTACCTAAAGCTTGGTAGTGACATTTTGATAACCGGTCCCATCCACTTGTTATTGGATTTCAATTCTGGCACTGCAATCACCAAGGTGATGGACAGAATTTATTAAAAGAGAATCAATCAGAATTATTCATGTATTATACCACTCTGCTTAAACTGGTTGACACGATTTACAGGCCTCAACCAGGTTAATGTCGATCCAAAGGTCAATATGGACACAACCCAAGGTGATGGCTAGAAAATGTTAAAAGAGAATCAAACAGAATAATTCAAGTATTATAACACTCTGCTTAAACTGGTTGATATGGTGTACAGCCCTCAACCAGGGTAATGTCAACCCGAGGTTCAATATGGACACAACCTGGGTGGCCTTTTCAAAACTGCCCTACCTGGCGTCTGAAATTTATTTTCTAGTTTTTATGGCAAAGATCATATTATCAATTTTAGCAAAGTAGTTCCAGGCAACTGATACAGAAAGCTTTCCAGAATGGATAATGGATAGTCATCCAGCATGTACTGGTAATAAAAAGTAAATACAATGACAAAAATGAATAAGGAATCAGTAAGTCCTTTCCCTGTACAGTGATAATGCTAAGAATGTCAATCTGTTATTCAAAGTGACAACACAGCATGACAGGCCTTTAAAAATTAACTTCATTTCCTTCACATAATTTTTAGATTTAGAGGGCCAAGTCAGGTTGGTGCTCACTGCATTGGCTCGCAGACACAGGATTCAAACAAATGTTGTACCATTGAGATTTACATTTTTACTTAGAAAACTGACATATTTAAATCAAATAGTATGTCGCATTTGAATCAAGAAACTGACGTCAATTTGGAGTTGTTATTGGTGAGAGGAAAGGTCGAAACAAATCCTGAAAATTTGAAACCAGTTATGAGTTATGACCATAATATGGGTTCTGCAAATGTTGGATTAACGAGGTTTTCATTCTCTTAAGTTGGCTCAGAGTAAATACAACCTCTGAAAAATTCCACAGATGCCTCTCGCCACCTTAGCTATGATATCTTAGGTGTCCGGATTCCAAGAATCCGATAGGTAGCCAATGTCCTAGTATTTGTCAAAGTCAGGACATTAGGGAATACAACTGAGTTTTCAACGATAACCCCAGAGGAGAGTGTGGTGGATCTAGAGTTGCTGGCAATCCAGACAATTTAGAGTCATAAGAGGGCAAGAAATTCATTGTCTGTTTTTCCCCCTCTTAAGGAGGATGTGGAACAAACCCCTGGCCCAACCCCTCCCACTTACAACCGTCTGGAAGAAGATACGAAAAACATGCTTTCAATATAAAATAAACTGATTTCATCTTGAACAAATGACAAAATAAACAAATATATTTTATCATGAGAGTTCACTATGAGGGAAAAAAAATTAAAGTAAATACCAAATTATCACTAGCAATCTCTTATAATATGTAACGAAAAAAACTCTATGTTCAATGATATCTGTTCAACGAACTCACCAGCAGTTGTAAGGCTGATAGTGCAAAAATCGGTTGCAGCAGAATCCCTCATTTCTGTTATTTGAATATCCAGATGATCCTTTTCATTACTGAAATCACTGGCCATGCCAATCGTCTTCCGAAAAACATTGCTTCTATTTCTCTGTTGCTTTGACATTGCAGCAACTCTCTGCTTTGAACAACAAACATATACACGCACATAAATGGATAATTTGCCTAAATAAACAAAAATGCTTGAAGAGCTTCTGGCCACTAAATTGGCCCCACTTATGCTATAATTGAACTTTTATGGGTATAGATTATGTAGCCCTCACAAGGATCCATCAAGTATACAAATGGAACGTAGCCATACATGTCCTCCAATTATATCTTCTGAATCATCTGCGCAAACAATCCATTCTTCTCCCCAAAAGAACATAATCATGATTAAGACCGTCCAGTGGGGCCATTAGCTACACTATGCAGGCAGGATGATTATAGATAATAAAACATATATAAAGCCCATATATTTCAATATGATACCTGGTTTTGGCAGTTGGGGGGAGAGGGAGGAGAAGGAAAAATGATTCCTGGTTCAGTTGACAACATGCAAATGGCACACATCATGTGCTAGATTTTATACCCTCAATAGGGTGGGAAAATGTAACCCAACCCACAACTCAGCCACCATTTGGGCAGGTGTAGGTAGCATATTTCCAACCCAGTTGTGACTTTCACTCCATCAATCAACAGGCTAGGTTTGCTTGAGGCCATTCAAGCTGCAGGTTGTAATATTCTATTACAAATATAATAATAATAAAAAGATATATATAATTGTTCATATTAATCATGAAATTAACAATAAGATTATTTATCAGTTTAAATAATTTACATGGATTTCTTGTCAAAAGGGAATTTGATGGGCTGAATGAATGGATTTAGATTTAGGCCCTATTAGATGGGTTCAGACTTCATTAAAGGTTCACCATCTTTAACTGGACTGGGTTAAAATCAATATAAATACTCAATCCAATGCATTGACACATGTGCCTTCGAATACTTTCCATCTGATTCCATCTAGGTGCTTTTTGATCTCCTTCTAGCCCCTCCAAATCCTTCAGCTTGCACCAGCTAACACCTTTTATTGTGCAATACATGTTTCTTATTTTAACATGTCCACCTATCTCAACTTAATTCCCTAAGATTCTTCCAGAAATGGTTTAAATTGATTCAGTTTAAAGTGAAAGTCAAATTTATCAAACTGAAAAAAAAGAAGGGAAAATTACGGGAAAGGCCTCCTTTTTGGGAGGTCTTTCCCAAGAGGCCTATACGTCAAACTCAAGACGCTGCAGGCCTCCTTTTCCTTTAAATTTATCAAAAGGGCCTCACATGAGAGGCAGGTGAGGGATGCAAGCATTTTCATAGGAGGATACAAGTCCTGTCATAGGGGGATACAATTATTTTCATAGTAGAATACAGTCACACTCATAGAGGGAAACAAGTATAATTATAGAGGGATGCATGCATTTTCATAGGAGGATACAAGTCCTATAACACAGGGATACAAGAATTTTCATAGGAGGATACACGTATAATCATAGAGGGATACAAGCATTTTCATAGGAGGATACAAGTCCAGTTATACGGGGATAGCATTATTTTCTTAGTTCACACTCACAGGAAGAAACTAGCACAATCAAATGCAGTTACATGTCCTACCATACGGGGATACAATTGTTTTCACAGTAGGGTACAATCACACTCATAGGGGGAAACAAGTATAATCATAGAGGGATGCATGCATTTTCATAGGAGGATACAAGTCCTCTCATAGAGGGATAATGGGTGAGTGGTTCAGGTCATGAGGGCCTCACATGCCTTTCATGTGAGGCCCTTTTGATAAATTTAAGGGAAAAGGAGGCCTGCAGCGTCTTGAGTTTGACGTACAGGCCTCTTGGGAAAGACCTCCCAAAAAGGAGGCCTTTCCCGTAATTTCCCCAAAAAAAAAGTGTTTTTTATTCTTTTTCATTTAAATTCTGTTATGGTTTAGAAAATGAAAAGCTGAATATTTTCACTTCAGTTTATGGTTAAGGCTTTGGTACATATGCATCTGTATTAAATTATCTTTGTCCTATCATGCATAAATGATAATTACATATTTGTATTTATCACAAGTAAAATGACTTGATATATGACTAAATTCTCTCATTTCTTAAATTAATAGTTCCATGTATATTTGGACATTCCAATCCACAGCTTTGACAATCAAAATATTGATAGAGATCAAACATCTTAGCCATCTGGTTGGTCTCAAAATTTCAGCCATAATCCAAAGATTGCTAAGGACTGCATGCAGGTATGTCCAACCATTGTTCATTTAGGAATCTGAAATATTCAGTATGGGCTCCAGTATTTTGCAGATCAGACAGATGGCAACAATTCCATTCGACAGCCACAAGCATGAGATATGTTTTTTACAAGTAATATTTTCGTCAAGGTAAAAGGGGTTGTTCTGAGAAGTTGCTATCAAAGTAAGTTTTATGTAGGATGGGCTGGCAATAATCCTAACCTTTGGCATTGTTCCGAGAAGTTGCTGACTATGGCCTCAAGCCCCTGTTTTCTACACAGAAAATTTGGAAAAAGAAAAAAAAGAAGTATTTGCTCAACATCACCTTTGAAAAGCCGGCAACTTGACTAGGAAGCCCTACACCCTGCAAGAAGAAGGAAGCTCAAGTCAGAAAATTTACATTATTACAGATTTAAATAAAGAAAATCAGCCATCAATTTCTAGTCAGCTAGCTCTTTTAAAGAACATGTTGCCTGAATAGTTAAATCAATCCTAACCTTATGAATTCTGATCACATGGTTATCAAGTTTTGACATACAAGTAAAAGTAATGAAACAAATGACTTAAACTCCAGAAAAAGGAAAAAAGTGCATTTTAAGTGTTTCACAATTCCATACCTTTCGTCCATGGTTGCAAGCATCATGGCTGCTCACAAGTACCCTTGCAGCCCATCTGTTGACAAAAGAATATTCATTTGCAACACGATTCGGGTTTTTGAACTCATCAATAGAATGCTAACTCATTTTAGTCAATTCAGCGTGGCAGGACTGATTTGCATAAGCAACATGTGTGACAGCAAACATCATATTATGTTAGCTGAGCCACAGGAAATTATGTTTGTGTCACAATCTTGCATCTTATAAGCTGAATCAGGACCCCAATTCGGTTAATTTGAGCCACCATATAAAATGGTCTACGGGCTTCTCTTTTTGTTCATTGTAAAACAACCTCCAAAAAAAAAACCTCACCTGTCATTGAACAGGACATAGACTTATCAAAGTTAACCAATGACGACTTTTCCCTCACAGTGCCATTAACAGAAAGGAACATAATAGCCACAATGGCTGTTAAGCAACTTTCAGAGTGTCACAGTTCTTGTTATTGATGAGGCAGTCCTGAGTGATTAGTGATCCATCTTGCTTAAATTAGCCAAAATCCAGCTAGACAAATCAAACCTATGTATGACTGACCAAAAAATTGCCAGTTTGTAATTTGTCTTAGTTGTACCTAACTTAAAATAAATATTGGTTTCAATATTGCTATGTAAATCATAGAGAATTTTTGGTGGAGAAAATTCTCTGCTTTTGATTTTCGCCTGTACCAGAAGAAATATCGAAAAACACATACGCGCAAGATGTAGGAGGATTCCACACAATTCCCGCAATCACCACGAGCTGGGAGTGGGAAAAAAAATGTCAGTTACAAATTCAGAAATTGACAAACACTTTTATTTCTCCTTTTTGACCCCTTTCCCTTCAACTATTTGTTTTTTGACCGTAAGTACATATACAAATTAAATTGCCAAAAGACAAAATTGGAAGCCCAGAATTTTGAATGGATCAATGTCCGTATGAAATGCAAGCAAATCAATGCCCAAAAAGAAAGAGAGAGAGAGAGAATTGCGAAAAAATATCTCCGGAATTATTCAGAGATCTAACTCTAGAAAGTGATTTCTTTATCGATTTATTATCACAATGCTTCTTGAAAACATTCAGTGTGAAAAATTCACCATTGAAATTTCAAACCTCATCAAAAGTTCCAGCTGGGCTGTCATCATAGTGAGCCAGAAAAAAACCACCTAGAGTGTATCTGCGATGTACATACAGCTTTAAATTACTATTAAAATAAAATAAAAAAGGGAGCAGATTTTTAAAAGAAAAGAGATGGGATGACTACCCACCCAAAAGCTTCAACTAATCTGAGATCTTTTGGGATGAAAGCTCTTGCTGTTTCTGCTTTGACAAGATGGAACTGATATAGAGCACTAGAGAACCAGATCAACAAAATCAATAGAGGTGCTAAGAAAGGAATAAGATCAAAAGTGAAAAAAACACTTGCCTGCCTTTGAACAGCCAAGGAGGTTTGCCATAGCCCAAGGATAATTTTTTTTCTGCAACTTCCATGAATGTGGGTTTAGTCCAGAAAAATCAGCTCCTAGAAAAGGCTGAAGTATTCTAAATTTCTAATATGGTAGCTGATCATTAACATGGTAATTACAAGTCTTCTTCTTCTTCTTCTTCTTCTTTCACATTCCAAGAACTATTGCACACTCATCCCACTATGTCCAAAATGAATTTTCACTGCCCAAACCTCTCTGTTGCCTGAAAACAAAAATTTATAGTTTTAAAATTGTCCAATTGTAATTTCAGGGTCTTCCTTCATTCCCTGATACCATTCATAGACCGCAGCTAAATACTGATTGAACCTAATATCTTTGAAATATCGCTCAGGAACCTAGTGAAGCTTTTTGTTGGTTGCCAACCTCACATGACTCTTCTCCTCCTTACCAAGACTTATGACCACAGAAGATATAGCAGTGCAAACAACACCGGTGGGGTCGATCAGATCTGAGACCAACAATTTAATTTAAAGGGGTGAAGAAAATTTAAATTTTGGTGGAAAAAAAACTCACTTGGGTTCTTGTTGAATTGAACCCTGTTGAAAGTTTCTTAAGGAAGATGCATTGTGGGTTATTCAGCAACAAGCATATTATGACATGTTATTTCTTTCCAGCATGTCACCTTGATTATAATTTACATCATCCAACATGTCACCTTGATTCATTGATATTTCTTTCCAAAGAAATTTATGACATGTTACTTTCCCTTATAATTGGCATAGGTATCAAGAACTCAAGAACAAGGAAAACCCCATAAAAGCTTAATTAGAACTGCTGCCTATAAATTGATCCAAAAAACAGAGAGAGAGAGAGAGAGAGAGAGAGAGAGAGAGAGAGAGAGTATGTAATACAAGTAAAAGCATCAGCAAAGAAGAAACAAAAGAAGTTCAATCAAAGGCAAAGGAACGAATCCCACAAGAAATGAACAATATACCTGATTTTAGCTACATTGTAGATAGGAAGAAGACTTGGCTTCTCACTTGGATTTTTTTGTTTGCACTCTTTGGTTTTATAGAGAAAAAAAATGCAATAATAACGACATAAAGAAAGAGAGTGAGTAACAAAATTACCCAATTGAAGCTTCTTCAAGCCAAGAATCCAAAACCCAGATACCGTGTATGCTCAAGTTGCAGAGTGAGAGTGTTAGCAAGAGAAAGCACCGACAACGAAGGCTGATCCAACTAAATATATTACATCAACATCAAAACTGGATAGGCTTCGTCTGCCCTCCTTGTGCTCCACTTGGCGCCAACAGGCTCTGGCGCCAACAGGCTATCCTTAACCAGCCAATCAATCGATTCAACCTATCACGCGCCGCGGTTAGTTTCTCCCGTCTCTCTTATTGACACGATATTTGCTTGCAATTTGCAAATGAGAAAGATAAAACGATAACTCGATATTTTGAAATGGGATGAAATCGCTTCCTCCATCTCGACGAAGCGCGTAAAGCGAAAAATGAATGCAACGTGGCAATCTAAGACAAAGATAGAGCGTTTTGGACAGCCATATTTTCATGGATGTGTTAAGTGGGTGCATCTTACTCTCCTTCGTGCCCTAATAATCTCTTCTATATACAAAGGAGATAAATTTGCGATTTTCTATAACAACCCATACATACCATCTTAAAAAGAAGAGTATTATAGTTAAATAATGCCTCCATTTTTTTTTGAAACTCAATAATTAGTTATGCAGCTGTTCCCACCCAGATGTACCCTGCTAGTAATGGCATAATGCGATCATAAGGGTAACTTAACAATTTCCTAAGGACACTAAGAAAATTTGAGGATGCTAAGAAAATTTACACTTCGCACTCAAAATGTTATGAGTAGAGCTGTAAGTAGGGCGGGCTGGGCTGGGTTTCAATGAGTTCGGGCTCAACCCTAACTAAAATTGGTGAACCCAAACTTTCATCGGCGCGCCCTAACCCAAACTCTTTGAGCCCAAACCCAACCCTAAAATTATTTCTTGAGTTCGGGTTGGGTTCGGGCCTGCCCAAACTTTTTTTTCTACTTGATACAATGATACATTCACATATATAAGACTACAATATTTTGATATATATAATAAAGTTTATTGGCATACATTGATCCTAACAAGGCATCCTCTACTCTCAAAGAAACAATAGATAGAAAATGATTACATGATTAGCAAGGCATCCCTACATTTCTCAATCAATCACTGTTTCACAAAAATTGCAATGTTGCATACAGGACCTACCCCCGCACCAATGTCCTCTAGATTTCCTCACCATGAACAACACACTTTGCATAACTACTTGACCTAGGAGGCTGGACTGCTAAGCCTTTTTTAATTGACCATGTGATCATTTCCCTTTTACATACTAGGCAGTGTTCAGGTAGTATCTTGGTAGTATCAGGATGGTTTCTCCAACAACACATATTTGAATGGACTCCATTTGAGTCCATTCAAAGATCAGCCTGGACTCGAGGCAGTCAATTCAACATTTAAATCGTTCAAGCTCAAGCTATTTTCCACTCTGAATCCATCAAGTCTAACTGAACGAATCTTAGTTTCTGACTTCGAATTGTTAAAGGATAACAAAGCTGTCTAATTCATGGTTCTGTTGGTCATTTTAATCATATTGGTTCATGTTTAGAAACACTTTAATGCAATTTGAGGCTGGATTTTGATTGTCTACCCTACACCGGAGTGCCCACTGGATCATTACTCAAGAATCAAAACTTGGAATCAGAAAAGCAGAGCAGAAGCTGCAAAATATAGCTTCAACACCGAAAGAAAAAAAATGCCCGATTTAAAGAGAGATAAACGGTACCTGAAAGCAGTGAACAAATGGGGAAATATGAGATGCCTGATTTAAAGAGAGATGCCCGATTTGACAAAAATAGCAATCGCAAATCCCTTGTGAGTGATGGATGTCAATCGAATGAGTATTGATGGCAACTATATTGCTAGCTGTTGCCGAAACTGTATTGACGACAACTGCTTTTCCCGGAACAAGCAGACAGGCAAAGGCACTGTATTGACGCCAACGGCAACTGTATTGCTAACTCCTACTGATCTAGCTCCTTTGTTGGGGGATTTCTCTAAATAGGTTGTCTTTGAGATGTGAGGTATTGATAATAGAAGAGAGGGACAATGAGAGGGGCGAGCAGTTCCGACCGTGGTAGAGAGATGGGAGAAGATGAGAAAGTTTTGCAGGAGACAATCGTATGGAGGTTTGCAGGAGACAAAGTTTTGAGGTTTTAGTGGTATATATACTTCGGGTTTTTCGAGTTTTTCGGGCTGTACCTTGTGAGCCCAAGTCCAGCCCAAACTCAACTTCGGGTTCAAGATTGAGCTCGGCCCAAACCCAAACCCAAACTTATTTCTTAAATCGGGCTAGGTTGGGCGGGCTTCGGGCGTTCGGGTAAAACTTACAGCTCTAGTTATGAGCACATTCTAGCTATGTTGGTGTGAACTCATTTTATCTTTTATATGTAGTTTAATTGAAAAACAAAAGGTAATTAGGTTGGTATTCGTTCATTTATCTTTTATTCATTGTCACAATGGGTGGACCAATTGACAACATAGATTATGCCTAAACGGGCCGATTGCTCGAATTGGCTGATTTAGCATAGCATGATTACAGGTAGTGTTATGCCAAGCCTTAGGTTGCTTTAACCATGCTAGGCTCGATAGGATGATATCACTTGCAAATGTTTTACTGCGTTGCATTCTGTTATGGTCGTGAGATGCTATCATGTGGAGTATCTCACTATCGATATTTTTTCATGGTTATAAATGTTTCATGTTAGGCCCACTTAAAAAATACTGACCGTGAGATGCTCTACACAACATCTCCTGACCACAGTAGAAAGCAACATGGTCAAGCATTGCAAAAGATTTCATATGGGATTGGTTGGACCAAAAAATGGGCACTCTACTTGTTTGAAAACCTTGCGAGTCGGTAATTTGAAATGGTCTAAGAGCCTAGTCTTTTCATTATGCACTTTTAGACATCCATGAAAAGAAAAAAAAAACAATAATAAAATTGATTTTGGTACATTTGTTACAGGCACTATAATTAAACCGATTTGTGTCACACATGATCATCCCTACTTGCATGAGTTATTGAGTTGGCCTCGACAATTCGTTAAAACATCATCTCGTGGAAAAAGCAACTGAAGCTACTGGACAACGTGTCTGCTTTTGGAACCCATAGTTAAAATATAAAAAGGCATTCATATTCAGATAGAATCAATTTAAGATCTGGTTGGATTAAATATAAGATACTTCCGATTAATTTAAGTAATCATCATCCATTTAATTAATCATTTCTTTGCGAAGAGACGACGACATGCGACGAATGCAATTCTCCAATCTCTCGTCTTTTTTAGTTGGAAAAATCTAATCTCTCTTGTCACTTTGTTTACTTCATGCACTGACAATTAAAGCTACTTAGC
This sequence comes from Buxus sempervirens, assembly GCA_947561395.2. NCBI lineage: Eukaryota > Viridiplantae > Streptophyta > Magnoliopsida > Buxales > Buxaceae > Buxus > Buxus sempervirens. The sequence goes on from OX387182.1 coordinate 5,542,340, forward strand.
ATCCCTTCTTTTTTGAAAATTAGTTAAAAATGAACCTTAGCTTTATATATGCATTTAAAATTGAAACTGGGCCAACCAGGCTTCAATATGCCTCCCAGGCAAGTCAATGGAGGCCTCAAAATTCAGGTTTGAGCCCAAATTAAATTGGGTTGGGCTAATTGAAGTAATGGGTCAAGCCTAAAATTGCCACCTTTGGATGAGTTTATTTCTATCTTCCACAATCTATATACTCTTTAAGCCAAATTAGCCTCCTCTCCAAAAGCATTAGAGCAATCAAGGTCATTCTTTGCCTGATGTTTTACCATTTAGTATAGCTTTATACTTGTTCAAAATATCCATTTGCAACCCCACCAACAAATCCTTAGAACAATGCTCATGTGAGGGCCTCAAGATCCTTCTCAACCACAAGTAAATAAAATAAAAACCCAAGAGCTTTTGATTCTTGAGCTATGTCTAGGTTCTTTGTCTTTAGGTGTCTCAGTTACTATCCTCCTTGTGAAGCAAAAGGAAAACCAACAACCCCACCAACAAATCTTCTTTCTTTTATTGAAAAGGTCTTTCTCTAAGAAGCTTACACTAATTAATTGCATAAAGGTAGGTGGTGATGGAATCTCTTAGTTTATTATGCCTTGCCAATCATGGAGTTTGCTTGAGCAATAGATAAACTTTCAATGCCAAAATATTAAAAATCTTACAATATGGTTGCTTGATATGAGCCAAACACTCTAGTCATTAAATCAAATTAGGTAGTTGTAATACTTATCTTTTTCATTCAAAGTGTTGGATTTGAAGTACCTTGGAGTGATTAAGAGTGATTAAGCTCCAAATAGGATGTTTCAACTATTAAAATAACTATTTTATATAAAGAAACAAATAAAGAATGTGAACAAAAACAACCATATATAGCAACAGGACAATAATAGCTACAAAATTATTGTGTGTTATCTTATCCTAATTAAAATACCTTCCAGCCAAATTTGTCAGAAGCTCTAACTTTTGTCTGATTATTTGCATTTTAATCAATTTGAACTACTTTATCCATGTTTTTTTTTTTTTTTGAGTTTTCCTCTTACCATTATAGATCATTGTATGTGAAATTCCTTATGCCTCAAGAATTCTTTTTAGAATGAATTTAACTAATCCGTGAGCTTAAGTTCCTAATCTAGAATGAATGCCAAACAAACCCTTAATTAAATCATTTTGTGTTGAGTTAACTCTATCTAGTAAACTTCTAAGAGGGTGTTTGGTAACTTGTTGAGAAACCGTTTTTCGGTTTTTAAACACAGAAAACCAAAAACATGTTTGGTATTCTTCGTTTTCAAACTGTTTTTAAAAAAAATGGTGCAAAATCACCTCCGTTTTTAAAAGCTGAAAATGTGGATTTTTGAAAACTAAAAACTTTTTTTTTTTGTCGATGGCAATTTTGTAATACTTTTATTTGAATTCTCCCTGACACCAATCGTCTTCCTCCACCAAAACCCCAAAATTTTCTTCTTCTTCATCAGATAATCGGCTTGAACGAGACGAAGTCCTTGAAGAGTGTGTTTTCAACTGAGGCCCACAAAGAAGTGTAGAGTCCTGAACCAAAATACAAATCTCTGAAAGATATCAACTGTTATGCAAGGAAATCATACTGCAAATCCTCTATCCCATTTCTTCTACTACTCTAGTTTGCCACCAATCAATTATAAAGCGTTACATGAAAATCTATTATAAAGGAGTTGCCTCTCCCAGTAAGAGACTTTAATGTTTTCAAAGTTTTAAACATAAAAGGGCATTATTCGACATAAAAATGTTATTTGGATCTTAAACTTAATAAGTGACCAAGATTGATTTATGTTACTCATGAAGAAGTGGGGTTGTCTGAATCTTCTTTTACCTTCTTTCCAAGTATTCCTCTTAGCTACAAAAGAGTCATGGTTTTAATTTAATTTAAACGTTTAAGGCTATTTTCGTAATTAACCTTAAAGAGAGTTGGCCTAAGCTGCTACATGATGATAAGGGTAATCCAGTCATTTCCTTGTTATTAATTTAAAAAGAGTAAATAAATTATACTTACCTTCCTTCTTGTTTCTAACAACTGTAAATGCCTTCTCAAGATTTCTAAAATATCAGGAACCCCTTTTCTAGAATTTATTATCAATTTTTTGATAATAAATTGGTTATTATTATCTTCAAAACGGGTGAACATACGTTACTAGCAGGACACTACCAAAAAAAAAAAAAAAAGTTACTAGCAGGAGATATCTAACAAATACTAAGGGGGAAATTGGTTTTTAGTGTTATCTTTTAATAATAATCTTGATTCAGTTATCAAATTCTTGTTATTTGAGAATTAGTGATACTTTTTCAAAATAATTATGAAACAATGTCATTTTACTATTCATCGACTTTTCCAACGATTTTTGTTATCATGTTTTAATGAGGTTAAGAAGTGTTTTGGGGTATTTTTATTAAGAAGTTTATATGAACATGTACTTATTTTCATTTATTTTTAAAAAGTATTACTAATTTTCAATTACCAAGAATTTGATGATACAATCAGGATTATTTTAAAAAAATCACTAGAAAGCAATTTTCTCAATAATAAAAAAAAAGGTGGTTATTGTTATTTTAAAAACTTCCAGGGGGATATTTTGCGTCTGTAGAAATCAGGAGGGAGGTAAGCGTAATTTTTTCATTAAAAAACGTTTAATGGTTAAGAAATAAACTAAAATTTTAATTTCTAAGAAGCCGTGTAGTGGGAGGAGAGAGAGAAAGAGAGAGAGGAGAAAGCTAATTTAGCTTCTCCTCTTGCAGTTCTGGTTATTTGGGAGACGAGACTCAGGAGCCCTATTGAAACAGGGAAAACCTTATTTATACAATCTCCCCCTTTTTAACGTTATGGATCAGTAGCGACCCTAATTTATTCAGTCATTGTTTCAGTCGCGATTCTTTTGGCACAAAAGGATTCTCAGATCCTGCTTTTCAAGCTCCGATCGGGGCTTTTTCGTTTTTTTTTTAATTGGTTTAATTTGTAAATTTCTCGCGGTTGAGAATGGTGTCCGCAAATCAGGAAATGGTGGTTTATTGCTTCGATACGCTTGTCGCTCACTATAACAGTGGACAGGCACCTCCTCCGGCTTTCGACGAGGGTCAACAGTAAGCTTTTGATTGCTTTTCGTTTCTGAGAGTTTTCTGTTTATCTATTTTTCGATTCCCATAGTTTGTTGAGCTTTTTTTATTTTTTGTAATTTTTTTTAAAATTTTTTTTAACGTTTAAGTTCCTCTGTTTTGTTGTTTGAGGTTTCGGTTGCATGTCGGCAGATCCTCCTTGTTACAAGGAAAAAGAAAATTAAAATCGTTGCTTCGATCGAGTGTTTTAATGTGGTTCTAAGGTGTCTCAATTTTCCATGTTGCGTTTGCTCGATGTATTGTTTCTTATTATTTCTTTTGTTGGTGTTCGATGGTTCAATTGCTTCTTTGTACACTTTCGTCTTATTTCTTAGCATGCAAAAACTAGTTCTTCGGAGTGTTTTTTTTTTTGCTTGCATTGACTTCATTCTGTCACCTTTTTGGGAATTCCTCCGTTCCATGGTCAAAAGCTTACTGATTTGACAAGGATTGAATGACTGGTCAATCAAAGTTGTTAGATCTGTTAGTGTTAAACTATGTATTGTAACACATGAACACAGGAGACTTTTTAACGAGGTTTGGTATTAACCTAATCCTCGGGACCACGTCCAGATGATGAACAATCCACTAAAGTTAAACAAAATCTTACATACACCAATGTGGACTTACACGTACAAAAGACTCCTTCTTTTTCGTCGCCAATGTGTAAAAGACTCTTCAGTGTGTTGTTCAGCGAGCTCCCCTCGACTTAGACAAGATTGAACTCCCTTCAATCTTCTGTGTGCAGCAAGGCTCCCCCTCGACTTATGCATCCATGATTGAACTCCCTTCAATCATAAGTTGCCTTCTCCCAAAGGCTTCAAGTTCTTCTCCCGAAGAACGATGAGCTTCAAATATTTCTGATAAATTTGTTTAATGCTCAAGGAGTTAGTTTTCTGTCAAACTAACATCAGTATTTATAACCTGAAAAATACTCAATAGATTTGTTAAGTGTTGTAACACTATTACCGAGTTGTTGTAACACTGGAAAGATAATCTCTTAACTGGATAATACTTATCAGATCTAAGAGATGTATATCGAATCTAAGAGATTAGATTTAATTCAAATCTCTGTTAAACTTAGAGATAAGGATTAATTCAAAACTCAAAGAGATAAATCCAAATCATGTTAACCAATATCTGATCTGAAAATAACCACTTACACGTTTAAAAATTTCACATCAAAATATCTGTATCTGTTAAAGAAAATATCAACCTGAAAATGACATGTAAACTCAAATGCCACATCATCAACAAATGCCACGTCATCACATGCCACATCAACAAATGCCAACATACTTACAAAAGTAATGCAAATAGATATTCATGACTAAGGGTGAGTTGGAACTGCCTTGTGTTGTCGTATCTTGCATCAAGTCATATTCCAATGCATGGATCTTTTTGTTCATATCTATGGTTTTGTAATTTGCCTTTAGAGTATGTTTTTCTTTCCAAGTTTATTTGCGATGAGAATTGTTTCTTACTGGAATTGAGCGCTTCATATAGGAGTTTGGCAAATTTCTTTAACCTTCCTAGGGATGCGGAATTTTTGTGCTTTATATTCATAAAACAGTTTTTGTTGGAAAAATTAATATAATTTTATATGAAATTGAATCTTGTTTTTAAGTATTATGTTATTGTTACAGCAAATATTTAGTGTATCCGTCAACATATCTTCCCTCGGAAAATGCTTCTTTGGTTTTTCTGTGGTTGGAGATTGTAATACCATGTCATTGAAGAGGTCCAGATTTAGTAAAAGCAGAAATAAGTATAAAAAGGAAGAAAGAGAAAAAAAGGAGGGGGCAGCTGAGGCAACTTCAGGGAGAAATTGAATTAATTTGGCTTTTTGAAACTAATTGATTCTTCTAACATGAATTTCTTACGTCGTATACCAAATTTGTGTTCACAAATTTGAATTAATTTTTCTTGTTAGAGGATTCTATATGATCTAACAAGAACTGTTATATTGTTAAAAAATAAATATTATATGCTTGGTTCTTTAATTTTTACTGACTTCTAGAAGTGCGTCTGGGTGTACTATCATCATATGAAATAAACAAATTTCTGGTTTTAGCCCATTGTTCGTAACTTGGAAAAAGGCTGTGAATGGCGGGGAGCCTCGTTTGCGTGGGTGCATTGGAACCTTGGAAGCCCGTTGCTTGATTAATGGATTTCGGGACTATGCTTTAACCAGGTATTATTACAGAACATGCATTTTAGATCTTTATTTTATTGATTTCCTGCATGTTTGGTTGCAGCTTTCTCTCTTCTCTCATTGTGTTTATTTATTTATTTTTTATTTTTATGTTTCTCTGTCTTTTGCATGTCCGCATTCTTTCAGTCAATATCTTTGCTGATGTAAGAACTGGTAGTATTAGAAACACACAAGAAGAGAAAATTATATAAGAAATCAATCTGTTAGTATTATCATCATATGAAATACACCGCTATGGTGAATATTAGTTGGACGCATTTTCTGTCATGTCTTGATTGATCCCATCTAGCTGCCTCTTTTCTAACAAGACTTTTCTACTTGATAAACATTATTAAAATATATGTTAATTTCTGATTATAATTTCATCTTTAAGGAAAGTTTGATCCACGCAAAGAAAAAGTAAGAAATGATGATTATTTCAAGTTCAAGGAAGAAGGTGAAATGTGATTTACTTTATACTTCAGCTATGACACATAATTTCCTAAAACTAGTATGTTTAGAAGAGAATTTTATTTCACAAAATTTGAGTATTATCCAAGATATAATCATAGCATGCATTGGAAATAAAATGGAGGAAAGTAGGTTAAAGTGGTTTGTATTAGGAATATAATTAAATATATAAAAGTTCACTCCTACTATTAGCTTAAGCTTTTAATTGAAATGGTGTTCTACATGGTATCAAAGCCTTAGGCCTATAACAAGATCCTGGGTTCAAACCTCCACTCCATTTGTTGAAAAAAAAAATATTCCAGATGTAGGTCCTTCCTAAAATGGGTTTGAGTTTGGCTCACACGTGAGGGGGAGTATTAGGAATATAATTAAATATATAAAAGTTCACTCCTACTATTAGCTTAAGCTTTTAGTAGAAACGGTGTTCTACAGTTTGGTCATATAAAGCAAAGACTTAGAGATGTACCTGTTAGAAGATGTAAGAGTATGCAGATTGAAGGGCCTAAGCCAACAAGAGAGGGACCTAAAAAGACATGGATAGAGTCTATAAAACAAGATTTACAAAAATAAAAATTAACTGAAAATATGATTTTTGATAGAGCGGGAGGGAAAGACAAGATTCGTATCGCCGACCCCACTTTGGTGGGAACTAGCTTATGATGATGATGATGATGAGCTAAGATATAATCATATTCATGATTTAAGGTGTTAGAATAGCTGTGTCACTTCTTCTATTGGGCTCTTTTATAGATGGTTGCTTGATTTGAATTTGAAGATTTGTTTTCTCAATGAGTTGCCAATCGTTGTTAGACTTGACTTGGTCTTTTTGAAATCCTCGTTACATGTTATTTTTAGGCCAATAGGACGGAGAGAAACTGAAGGATTCTTGAGAACGAGCACATTAGTCTGTCAACTATCGCCTATAAAGTCAAAATAATGTGATTCTATTGGCTCTTCACCTCTAAGAACTTAATGCAGTGGTATCATCTTGATGTTTAGAGATTCAAGAATGTTGGTTTGATTCTCTACTTAGGATGAGGAAAAAAAAACTAGAGTGTGTGCTACATTAAAAAAACTTTTTTTTTGGGTAAATTAATCAAAAACTTCACTTTACTCAACTAATACTTCTTTTTTCAAGTTTAGGAAGATGTTACAGTACGTTGTTGGAATTTTTTATTCTAACAAGATTAAAGCCTTAGCTCTACTTGAAGGTTTAAGTATAGCTAAAAGTCTTGAAAGTTAAGTTGGGGTCGAAGCTGATTATGGTCACAGTTTTTGTTGAGCTTCCAAGGAGAAGCCTCTTTAAAGAATTATCTATCTTCTCCTTCTGTGTGCCAGGGTCAGCAGATGTCAAGGTGAAATGAATTTATAAAAATGGTTGGTTTACTGTCTTGAAATTTACTCATTTTGTTTTCCTTGTATGTACCATTTCTTCTTCCACTAAAATTTATATTGCTTAAAATGCTTCATCCCTCTCCGTTCCCCCAAATTGAAAAGAACAGTAAGTAAATAAATTGATAAGGGAACATGAAAATTTTGTTTTTATTTTTCTTGGTTCTGGATCTTTCTTTCGATTATTTCTTCATAAAATTTTTGAATTCTGATTCGCTGAACATATTTGGTAATTTTCTGTTGCCTATTGTCATTTTCCTTTCCACAGATAAGGCAGAGGTTCGTTCCTGAATTAGCTTTTAACTTTTCCCTCTATTTTATTAGTGTGTGTTCTCTTGTCTGTAGGTCATTGGTGCATTCTTTAATTAGGGTATTAGCTATTAACATAAATTTGTTATGCATATCTGTCGGTTACTACTGAGATTGCAATTTGTGTCTGGCTTATCTTGCCCAAAGAAAATGGTGCCTCTACTTCTCTTTTCTCTTACATAGGAAATTATGTAGCATGGTTATCATAGTTCCTACTGATGGTAGGTTTTAATTTTTCGGCTGCTATGATCTTTGTAGCCAACATATAAAAATAGAAGGGGAAGGCTAGTATGATACAGGATAATGGCGGAATATGTATGTGTGGCTCCTCATTACTAAGGCCCCAAAATATTCCAACATTCAAAGCATGAGTAGAAAATGCTGAGTTCTAGCTTTGGCTTACAATAACCCTTTGAGACAAAGGGAAGAGACATTTGGCACAAAAAATTGAGCTCCACTGCAGAAAAAGAAAATTGTGTAATTTCTATTGACTTTTGCTCTGAAACATTTTCTGTCGGAACATGGGGGAGGCACCTACTATCTCTGCTCCCTTCAGTTTGTCAGACCTGAAGCTGCTCAAGATGTGATTAACCTCTAATCATTACTATTTGAATCTTTTTATTATGACTAGAAAATCACTGACATGTCCTGAAATGCCATAATTTCGTCTATAGTGAAAAATAATTCGTTGACTTATGGGATGGACAAAGGCAGTGTTCTCTTTTCTGGCAAAATTTTGCCAGTTCCAATGGATTCCAGAAGGGATTAAAACCCCTATTATTTTGATTGACACAGGTGATATTTTGCTTTATTCTAGCCAAAATCTGAGCAATATAGATTGTACCGCCTCCTTGCCATCAAAATCACAAGATTTCACATGGCACACATAATGGAATATGTCAAAGGGAAAGGAAGAGGTAGAGAGGGAGGGAGGGAGAGAGGAGACGGAAAAAGGGAGGGAGAGAAAAGAAAGAGAGAGGAGATAAGAGAGGGAGGGAAAGAGAAAGACCTACGTGGCTCCATCTTCGACCTTCGCTTATTGAAGACAAATGAAATAAGCACAGAGCACGTCTTGTTCTTATCTTTGTATTATTCAGGAAAAAAAGGACAAACTTAAAATGTTAAAATTAAATTACACAAATTTATATTGAAGTTATGAAACTATAAATGCACCTCGTTGTATTTAAAAAAAAACAAATTTCTCTCTTTATACTCGGTATGTTATAACATTTACCATGCTTAGTAAAATTATAATTAACTCTTTACTCTTATATAATTCAACTTATTTAAGGGCAAAGTAGGAAATTTCGGATGATTTTACCTTTATAAAGTTGAGAGTTTAATAAATCAAATTTTTATCCTTATATTGATAGAATCATTATTTCCATTCTACATGTGTCTCTTTCTTAAAATTAAATGTTTACAGTTTTTTTTTTTTTTTAACATTTACTTAAATAGTGATGATTAAATTTTAATTGTAATTAAATAGAAGGGTTATAAATTTCATAAATAATATAATCTAAAGTGATTTCCCATTTTTCTTTTTTATTTCTTAATGGTGGCACGAAGAATTCAGAAAAACAGGCTTTGTTGCCAGCAAAATTTCTGCAAAACAACATAAAAAAACCCCAAACAAAATGGTGTCAAAACTGGCACAGTAAACCTTGGATAAAGATATTAGTAAATGTTGGTAAGTGAAGCTGCTGCCATTATGTAAGGCCAAAACTTGTGAACTGCCTCAACTGTAAAACCTTGGAGCTCTGTTGCCAGATTTTAACCTGCTTGACTAATTTTGAACACTTGGACCATAATCTTCTCTTGATCAGTCTTCATAGTGTTGACTATCCGAACAAGGGAAGGTGTTTTTTATTGGATAGTGGTGTCTTAGAAATTTGGAACTTGGAGATACCTATTTGTTTGATTGTTATCAAGTGGCACTCCTTGATTGTGTGCTTTGTGCTGCCTTGCCATTGTTAGCCTCTCCTTAAAATTTCCCAGAGCCGGAGGAGGACTATTTACATATCTGTGACTTGGTTTTAAAGACCTTGCACACCGGTTATTGTGGTATCCTTGAGTGTTACACTTATCATTCCTAAAAAAATTATCACGATAATATAATCATCCCTGAATAACAACTCTCCTTTTTTTGGTGTATATAATTAACTTTTACAATTGGTGTCTTGAGCTAACATTCCTGCTCAGGCTGCATTCTTGGGTTTCTTTATCCTTATCGTTATGATTACCAACAGTCATTGATTGATAAATCTGTGCTATTTTGCAGTGCTCTGAGGGACCGCAGGTTCCCTCCTATACAAGCTAAAGAATTGCCTTATTTGGAATGTACAGTTTCCATTCTAACCGAGTTTGAGACTGCTCTCCACTACCTTGACTGGGAGGTTGGTGACTTCATTTCTTTTCATTTGTGGAATATTTTACACGGGTTGTCTGCACATTGGAAATAATTGAGCTGATTGTTGGATTCCAAAATACGTTAGATAATTCTAGTTGTAATTGGATCTCTCACTTTGCAGCAATTACGTTGGATGGCCAAACAGTGTGAGAAAGGCCTAATTTATATAACCAGTGGCTGAGACAGGGGGTGGCCATGGCCTTCCCCCCAAATTTTAGGTTTTTTAAATGTTCTATAACTATTGGCTATCTAAAAAAGCTTTAAAAAAAATTTTAAAATATGTGTCCCACCCCCTGTTCCTCCTAAGGAGAAGTTTTAGTCCAGACTCCGGTTCAAACAGGAGTACACCATGCTAATGTGCCTTATAAGATCCCCCACAAACCTGGAAAAATTTTCGGGGTCTGTTTTTTTATTTAACAATTATGATGATTAGGATCATAATCAATTTCTGACCACAATCTGCATGAGTCACCAATATCTGCATTGTGCGATGTGGGGGATCCATGTCATATTATCTTTGAACTAGAAGGACCATAACTAGGTGGCTGTCCCATCAATGGAGGGTCCCAAGAGGGGCAAAATGTTAACAGACCTAATCTTAGACAAGTTGTTGCACTCAGAAGTGAATTCATATTCTCTTGCTAGCAGCCCTAGACTTTTTTTATTGCAGCAAGTAATGGTCCCTAGTGTCAATTAGATACTATATGTCTCCATTGGGCCATAAATTATTGATTATCATCTGGGGCAAACTTGGTCTTCCTTGTGCTAATCAGATACTATCATATCCTTTTTGTCTGATTTTTCCCCACTTCTCCAAACTTTATGATTCTTAGCCTTTTTTTTTCCTTATTTATCATTGTTATTATTTACATTTTTTCTTTCTTTTTCTTGTTAAGATTGCAAAGCATGGTATAATTATTGAATTTAATGATCCTGACTACAACCTGAGGCGAAGTGCAACATATTTACCTGAGGTGGCAGCCCATGAAGGTATGTATTTTATTGCATATTCTCTTTCAATTTTGTCCTTCCTGCAAAAGGAGAAAAGGCATCTTCCTATTGAATGGCGGCTCCTAGGAACAAAATTCTTGTAGATTATGTAGAATCTGAATTTCTTTTCGGATTTAGGTTGAAGCTGTCTTTTTTTTATTTTTTATAATTCATTAAAAGAAAGCCCATCTCCTATAAAAAAATATAGAACTTTTGATTCAAAATGGAAAAAAAATGGACGAAATTTTCATTAAATTACTCTAGAAGATGACAGTTACAGATATTTTCACTTTTCATTGGGTATTGTAGCAACAAATTATTATATGGCATCATGCGAGGCGGAAAATGTTTTTAGTATAATTTTTTTGATGTTTGAAAGTCCAGTGGTTAAGCCTTAAGGAAGTTAGGAACCCTTTCTTGGATTTGAAATATGAAACCTTCTTTATGATATTCGATATAATTATGTAACTTAATGTTAAACCTGAAACATTCTTCATGACATTCAATATAATTATGTTAAGTTTGCATTAACTTCACCATACCATTATTTGGGTTGATGGATTGATGTATTTGGTTTCAGGTTGGACAAAGATGGAAGCAATTGACTCGCTAATGCGCAAAGCAGGTTACAATGGTACCATCACAGAGTCCCTCCGGAAGCGGATCCGGCTGACTCGTTACCAGAGCACACTCTTCACCATGCACTACAGCGAGTATGCTTCGTATGTTAAGAGAACCAGAGGAGAAGTTCCTGCAATTGTTGGGGCGAAGCCCATTAGCCATTGATTTATTCAAACAAAAACTACACTAAACTGGTTGAAAGAATCAATTTATAAGCAATAGGGTTGGAAAAGATTTGTTTGTGTCCAGCCCTCTTGCTTAACTGTTGTTGTGATCTGTCTTCTTATTCTTCAAATTCATTTAATTTGAAGAGGAAAAACATGGTTAACTCTGAATTGTACTCAAAAATTACAGTGACATTGACAAAACCAAAGGATTGAGCAGCCTCACAATTAAGGCTGTATTCATGTGAAATATTAAGCTTGTAAGTTCATCTCTATGATGATGTCTTATTTACCTACCATGCTAATCCCTTTCTGTTTCAGGTTCATGAAGTTTAGAAGAGAGAATGAGGAAGAAGCAGAAATGTTACAAGGTAATATCTCATCATGGCGCCATGTGGTTCCAACATGGTTGAATCCGTCTTCTCGGATCGGTTCCAGTCTGAACTGAAGTTTGGGGGAAGTTTATGGTATGGGCTGTTTGCACCATTGCATGACCATCTCTCTTGCTTTCTTGCAGTGTTTGGCTTTGTGATATTTGATATGTACTTTTGGATAAGTGACTCAATAAGAGCACTTGTTATAATAATAGTAGTAAGTTACTCCAAAGTTACTTAAATGATATAATAAGAGAACTTGTCAAACCTTCTTCTGGTGTTCTCTAACTTAAATGAGACACGGGCCTTGCAGGAGACTTGACATCGGCTGGAGTCCCTCGCTGAAGATCTGTTAGTCCAACGGTGAGTGGGTCATACACATCTGCGAATGACGTTGATGTGTACACCCTACTCACCGTTGGACCAATGGATCTTCCAGTGTGGGCTCCAGCTGATATGGTCTCCTTGCAGGGTGGGTTTGTGTTTGGTAAATACTTGGAGTATAAGTGTCTTGTGAATGTAAAATAATAAGAATTAACTTGAAGATTAGGTATTTAAATTTCATTTTATAGATGAGTAAATTACAAATACCTCTCTGATGGTTTTTGACAACTGTATATGCCTCCTCTAAGGTTTCTAAAATGACATTTACAAATTTTTTTTTTTTATTTATGAAATGTAATTTGACTATTTTACCCCTTATCAAAAAGTTTTAAGAATTTAAATAATAAAATCATTTGTGATTTTTAAATTGATTAGTAAGATTTTTAAGCCTTAAAAATATTTTTTACTATTGTACAAAAGGGAATGATATGAGGTGAGTGTTATTTCAGAAACCTTAAAGAGGTGTATGTAGTTGTCATAAACCAAAAGGGAAAGGGAAGTAAGTGTAAATTTCTCTTATAGATTGAAACTAATGTATTTTAATGGTGTTATTTTTAAAGTTTTACTAATTTCTAGGATGATATTTTAATGTGAGATATGAGATTGATAATCAATTGGAACTTGTCTATTTAAAGAGAAATATTAGCGGTAATGGTGGCAAAAGACAATCGAAGCCCTATGTATAAAAGGAGCATGCGGGAGTTTCCAAAGGAATGAGCTTATAATTAAATAAGAATAAGCTTATATTCTCATTCTTGCTTTTTTATTTTTTGGAAAATTCTCATTCTTATTTTGGGAGAACTCAATTTCGTACACCTCATTAATGCTCAACCTATCAACCAAAACTCATTCCATTTTAAGGGCTAAACTCATTTTGGCGAGACAAAGGCGTCAAAGTCGACTCCTCCTCGTTCACTATGGTTGTCAACATTTTCCGGTGGTTTGAGTTGAGCGGCAACTAGAATTGAGTGCTGGTGTTTTGACGAAGCTCACCGCTGAGGTTGAAGACAATGGGGATGAGGCAGACACCAACAACGGCGTCAGTTGGCGACAGTCCGGTCTTGAATGGACCAGCAGTTTTTATCATTTGATTGTCTGTTCTCTGCCTCTGCACTTCGTCTCTGTTTTTAGTTTTTGGTTGTGCGTTTTTCTTCAAGTTGCCTATCAGTTAGGTTCTAGATTTTTGTTAGTTGTTGTTATCAGGTTTGGCCGTCTCTAGTTCCGATCAAGATCGATGGCCTTATTTTGTCAGTCCATGTGATGCTTGGAGTTAGGTTCCAGGGTGCTTCCCTAATAATATGTTGGTTTTTACGCCTCATTTCGGTAAAGGATCAGTGATCTGATCCTTTTCTATTTCGTCGCATCTCTGTTGGTGATTTTGTCCCCTTCGTGGACTCTTCAAATCCACCTGTTAGCGGACCCTTCCTCAGGTGCTTCTGATGGATTTCCATCTAGTCTTTAGGCCTTAGCCGTGTGTTTGAATTTGCTTTTGCTTGGTGCAAATACTAGCATTAGTGTTGGTGGTGGTGTCTTTGGTAATCTAGCCCTGGGTATGAAGTCTCTTCTTTGTATTTTCATGTGCTTAATGGTGAATGCTATTTTGTATGATGTACTGTTCCTTTTTGTTAATGAAATGCCCTAATTATAGCTTTCTACCCAAACAAAAAAAAAAAAGAAAAAAGAAAAAAAAAGAGCCTTAGTTTTAGGTTTGAAGTTTAGGCTCTGTTTGTTTCACCGGAAAATATTTTCTGGGAAAAATATTTCCGAGAAAAAATTTTCCTTCTTTGTTTTTTCCAAGTGTTTGGATGCAACATGGAAAATGCTTTAGAATTTTATTCTTTTTTCTTTTCTTATACAAATGAAACTAAAAATACCTCCCTAAGAACTAAATCTCTTTTTGAGATTGCACCTCGACTTAGGAGTCTAATTATGGAGCTCAACTCGCATAAAAAACTCAACAACTCGAGAGGTGAATTTGAAAGAGATTTTTTCATCTTGCATGAGAATTTGAAACCAAAATAAGTCATAAAATGACTCAGAAATCATACCTATCCACCAGATGGTCCATCCACGCCTCTTGTGACTTGTGAGATAAGGCAATGTACTTGCAATGCATACCCAACGTCATTATCCAGCAAAGAGTGGGGAACGAGGGTGTTAGAATTTATAGATGGGGAGGCACTCTCTTGTTGAAACGCGCCCTAGAGGGAATTGACGGATGCCAATTAAAGGCTGTGTTTTCCATGAACGCTAGAGATCTAATTTCGTAACCAAGTCGGTCACAAAGGCGGCTACGGAGAAAGGATGGTTTTGAAAAACTTCATCAGGAAAACATTATTCAAGATTGCAATAGCTAACAGAAGGAAATGTGTAGAAAAATGAAGATTAATTTGAAGGAAATGATAGCAATGGCATCACGAATGCATCAGTGTCTTTAATTGGAATCATTCCCGTCCACCACCGTTAGCCCTTCGTTCATCGCATGGGCGTGCCTGGATTCGACCTCTGGTATCACTTGTTCCTCGACTTCTCCGTGACATCTCCCTCTCTGAGTAGGACAGAGAGCGTCCGGCGTCGAGAAAGAGGACTGCAAGGACACGAAGAGAGTTGTGAGCCTTGTCGGAAATTTAGCAGTGGAAGATTCATGAAGGCTGGAGACCGCCTGGGATCCTCTGTGAAACATGCCCGGCCGGACCTGGAGCGGTGTGAAGTCCCAAACTAGGCCGCTGTTATGAGTGGGAGTTTCTTTAACCGCAGGACACTTCAAAGATTCCGCCAGGTTTTGCCCTCCGTCCTTGGATCTGTGAAGATCAGACTGCTCCTCTGCTGTTGCATTGTGTTTACTCTCATCGTCGTCACTGGTATTCCAGCGTCTTTCATGGGTTGGAGAAAACACGAAGCTCCCGAACTCTCATCATTCATCGTGGCTAGGAGGAGGAAGAAGAGTCGAAGTCGAGGGGGAAAAAAAAATCGAATCACGACTTATGTTCGTAATGCCTCAGCGGAAATTAACTTCCGCTAAATTTCAGCGGAAGTTATTTTCCGCTGATTTTCCCCTAATTTGGAAAATTTTTTCCGTCAATTTTCATTTTCCCTTGAAACAAACGTCTGGAAATTTTGAAAATTCCGGAAAATATTTTCTTTTCCCTATTTTCCTGTAAAACAAACAGAGCCTTTAAGCTAATGTTTCAACCACTCAAAATCCCCATCTCCATCTTAGTTGCTTAAGCTAAATGCCTTAAATATAAATCTTGTGTTTACCTTTGGGATATGAATTGCTTTAGTGTTTTAATGTAGGGCTTATATCGTATCTATAATATATTAGAAGCATTACCCTTGGAAAACGGGCCGAACAAAAAAAAATATTTGTTTATTTCAAAACCTCATTAAAATCCTTATTATCGTATATTTTATAGGAATAGGTTGGTCTTTTCACTTTTTACTTTCTATAAAATATCCGAACTTATTTTCTATTCACTTAGACATACCCCAAGAATTACACATACTCCTTTTTACATTTGTTATGTGCAA
Organism: Buxus sempervirens; assembly: GCA_947561395.2. Classification (NCBI taxonomy): domain Eukaryota; kingdom Viridiplantae; phylum Streptophyta; class Magnoliopsida; order Buxales; family Buxaceae; genus Buxus; species Buxus sempervirens. The sequence goes on from OX387182.1 coordinate 5,558,333, forward strand.
TGTTGCACATGCCACTTGTTAGTTTTTTTTAAGAGATAATTATAGTTTACCCCTTAAGGTTTTAGACAATCCTACTTTCTCCCTTAAGGTTTTTGAAACACCATTTTACCACCTTAAGGTTCATTGTAAGTAACAGTTTTCTCTTTTCAAAGATTTGACTGATGAGATAACAAGAGAAAAAAAAAGGCATATATTAACAACTATACTTCTTTTCAATACCAAGACTACCCTTTAATGGGTTAGAATAAAAATGGCAATGTTGTTAATATATGTTTTTTTTTCTCTTGATACCTCGTCAAATAAACCTCTAAAGGAGAAAATTGTAATACATAGAAGACCTTAGGATGGTAAAGTGATATTTCAAAACCTCGAGGGAGAAAATCGGATTGTCTAAAACCTAGAGGGGGCAAACTATAAGCATGCAATAAAGCTATGGACACACACAAGCGTTACCTTTAAATCAAAAAACAAACAAAATAAGAGTAAATTATACTTACTTCTCTTATGGTTTTTGATAACTGCAGATACCTCCCTTGAGGTTTTTTAAATGACACTTACCTCCTTCATAAGACATATAAAATATAATTTTACTGTTGTACCCTTTATCAGTTTTTTTTATTTAAAATTAGAAAAATTCAAAATTTTAAATAATAAAATCACTCATAATTTTTAAATTGATTATTAAGACTTTATAACTTTTAAAAATTATTTATCATTATAAAAAAACCTCAAAATCTTACACTTTTTAATATATAAAGAAGGGTAAATTTGTAAAAATATATTCATATTTTAACAAAATTTGTGCAAAAGGGAGGGATATGAAGTAGGCAACAAAAATAAAAAAGAGATAAGTGTTATTTCAGAAACATCAAAGGAGGTATCTGCAGTCATCAGAAACCATAAGGGAGGTAAGTGTTATTTCAGAAACATCAAAGGAGGTATCTGCAGTCATCAGAAATCATAAGGGAGGTAAGTGTGATTTAGTCACAAAAGAATGAATTTTAACTAACAGCAAACAAAGCCTCCTTTAAGAAAACCAAAAAGGTGGAGAAATCCACTTAATCACAGAAAACAAGCAAACAAAATGAAAAAAAACAAAAGCCAAATTTTGATTGGCCTGTAGCACCAAAAGCGTGCAACAGCATCCCGAAACAAAATGAAGAAAAGAAAAAAGGACAAGAGTAACGGCTGCATCTGCATTTCCTGACAACCTACTCTTTTTTTTTTTTGAAGACCTCCTGACAACCTACTCGTTACACTGTTTCGTGTTTCCGTTCGTGTAAAGAGGCGGAGAGACAGAGGAAGGGCCTAGTTTGTGGAGTTTACTTAGAAGAATAGAAGCGACTAATGGAGGAAAGAAGAGTCGTTTCCGTTTCAGCTGTGCAATTCGCTTGCTCCGATGACGTCTCCACCAACGTCGACACAGCAGAAAGGTATTGCCTCTTTTCACCTTTTCTTATTATTATTTTTTTCTTCTTCTTCTTCTTCAAATTTCCTTTGATGATATGTGTACTTGGTTTCACCAGAGTTGAAATTCTAGGCTTAAATACGTCAGATCCAAAGATACCCTAGTTTTCTTCTTTCCATCAATTCAGTTTTATTACATTTAGGGTTTTACTGCTTGCATTTTTTCAACAACTATATCTTCTAGTTCTTGATTGGACAACTGTCTGCTCCACAGAAAATTTACGGTCTTATTCCGGTGTTTCCTACTGTTTAAACAGTATGCATATAGAGAAGCAAATTTTCGCGTCAGCCTCATCAATTTTATTTTTTGGTTGTGGATTGCCAAACCAAGATTATACAACTGATCAATTTGGGCGTTTGCGTTTCTCTGTCTGAAGTAGCACTTCATCACCATGCATCTCTTCGCTAATGTTGCAGTTCTCATACATTGTCTTGGTCTGACTTATCTTGAATTATTTGGATTTTAAGCATTTTTATGTACCCCGAGACTTGGATAAACAACGCCCTTTTTATCTCTTATTATCAATAGGAGCAAAAGATTGTATTATACCACAGCATCTTCCCTTGGACATGTAGTAGGGGATGCAGTAGACCTGGTGACTGACATGTCCCAGTCAGTCTGGCCCAGTAATTGGGACAGGCTTGGGCAAGATATTTTAGCCACTCAACACAGCCTGGTCAAACCAATTTCTCCTACGCATCTCTAGAGCTTTATTGAATTAGCTTGTTGTATAAAAAATTTTCATGTCTTCATCTTTGCAATAGCTTTTTCAGTTATGTCATTAGGATTCAAGGAAGTACTTACTGGTCTCTTCCATTCTTCACTCTTATTTTTCATTCCTTATTTGTGTTATGCTTCACTCCTTTATTAAATTTCCCTCATTCATTATTTTTTCTTTGTTTTGAACTTTTAGCTTAATGGATTTCAGTGATTTTTGAGTTAATTTTGGTTTCGTTTCTTTTTCTTTGCGGTATGTATGCAGGTTGATTAGAGCTGCTCATGCAAAGGGTGCTAATATCATTCTCGTTCAGGTAGGAATTCATGAAACTTATGCTGCTGTCTCCGAAGAATTCTCATAGAAATAGATGCTATTAAGAGTTAACACAATGCATATATTAAGTCCATCTTTAAATTAAGATCCATATTTCAGCATGCTGATTTTTATTATATTCTGGTTCTATGAGTTGTTGGACAAAATTAAGATGATTTTGAAGAAATAAAAAATTTAAGCTTCCCTCAGCTCTGAAGTTACCTGAGTAAAGTTTGTCACAAACTCAACTAGATTTGAAACAAGTCAACTATGGGCATATTTTTATCTTATTTCATGCATGTGAACTAATTAACAACCATCACCACCAAACTATGCTGATCAAACTCAGCATGCATGTCATTGGTGTTAGGCTAACACCTTAAAATCAATTACAAGAAAGCTGTCATATTTCTTGTTCTATATCTAGATCCAGTGAGCTTCCAGCCTTGATACTGGCAACAGTTTTTCAAGCCCTTGCTGGGCTCACATGGCGTGTGCTTGGGGAAAGCCATATCTACAGGGGCTGATATCTTTTTAAGGGGCACATGATTCTCTGTTGGCTTGGGATATATGTTATGGGATTAGATTTTGAAAAAATACATGGCTGGTTGAGGAGGCCTTTTTTTGCAACTATTCCCAGACTGGGTTGCTCAAGAAAGGTGAGTTGGTATGACAGGATGGGTTCGTTTACTTGAATGTTCCCACTTAAAAGGCCTCCACCCTTTTTTCTGAAGGCCTCTATTTGATTGGGAGTTGGATTCTCTGCCTTCTGCGTTGCGTTTGCTTGAACTTTCTAGATTAGGTCAAGCTAATGATTCTAGGAGTTGGCATTGGTAGAAATCTCGGTGCTTTTCTGTTACATCTTTCTACCTCTGCCTTCTGCAAGTTGGATGGTTTTTGAGCAAGCAAAACTGATCTGCAAATCAACCTTCCCTTCTAAAGTAGCTTTCTTTTTTAGGCATCATCTTGTAATAAGATCCTTCTTATTGATTTGTTGGTTTGAATGAATTATCCAATCCAAAATAGGTGTACAATTTGTAAGGCTAATGCAGAATCATGGACCTCATACTCATACATTGTAAGGTGACAGACAAATTTTGGTCTTCTTTCCTAGAAAAATGTGGAGTGAATTATGTTCAGCCTGTGACTTTGTAATCACTTCTCTCAATATGGAGCAATAGGATGGGGAGAAAGAAAAAGTATCTGGCGAGTATAATGTGCACTAGGGGTGCAACTTGGTTCGGTTCGGTCCGGGTTGATGTCAACCCAAGACCAAACCGAAAATATATATACTTGAACTGAACCGAACCGAACCGAATTGAAAACCGAACCGAAAATATATAAAAAAACCGAAATCGAAACCGAACCGAACCAAACTACATGAAAACTATTCGGTTTGGTTCGGTTTGGGTTGGACCAATATGTTTTTATCTCAAACAAATTTTTTTTGTAATATCATTTAAGTTTAAAGATAAACTTTAAAAGTTTAACATATTATATATCTATATATATATATATATATATATATATATATATATATATATAATCTTATAATATATATATGAATTCGGTTCGGTTTAGGGAAATACATGAATTCGGTTCGGGTTTGGTTCGGTTCAGTTTATCGAACATGAAACCCAAAACCGAAGCGACCTAGTTCGGTTTAGGGATTTTTGGACCGAAACCGAACCGAACCACTATAAAACCAAGCCAAACCGAACCAAAGTCAGTTTGGGTCGGTTCGGGTTCGGTTTTAACCGGACTGAGTTGCACCCCTAATGTGCACTATGCTTCATGTTGGAATATATGGGGAGAAAGAAATTTGAGAATTGTTTTAGGGGTAGGAGCATGGGATTGGCTATATCATATCATGGGAAGCATTTGTTCTCTGATCTACTAGTAGTGTTGAAAACTGTAGCTTTTCATCTTTTTTTTTAATATTGGAATAGTGAGGTCTGGGACCTGTGGATAGTGTGGTGACTATCTGGGCTTTTTTCTGGCCATAATGTATATATTCTTAGACCTAGGAGCATTGGGTTCACCGTATTAAGAGGGGCATTTGTTGTTTTATCTACTGGTAGTGTTCTATTTTCCCGAAGTCATTGGCTCTCCTTTTCTTACTTTGTTGATGAAAGTAGTGAGGTTTGGGACCTGATAATATAGTGTGGTGGATGCCTGTATATTTAGTGGCAACGATGTATACCTTTTGAGTGTATAAGCTTAGCTCCTCTTGTTGTACCTTCCTCTTATACACTAATATGATATTTATTTTTTATTTGGCAAGGGAAGATCCAAGAACTTAGCTGTATGCTCTACTTTGTTTTCCTTAGTTCCAGTGATGTGAAAACTCTGTTGGAACTGATTTTGCAAATGTGCCAACCACCTTGTGGTGGGCATATGTGGAAGTTTGGTGGCTCCAACTAGATGTTTCTGTTTGTTAAGAAATTATCAAAAATGGTAAATGGTGACACATTCAGACACAGACACACACTCGCACATGGAATGCATTTTCTAGACTTACCATCCCATGAAAACTTTTGGATGGTTCCATTTTTGACATTGTGGAGTCTTCCGTATTGGCCTCTAAAAACCCATCTTCAAATTCGTCCTGTATTTTATATGAATTAATTTTAAGACACGAAAATGTGGCAAGAGACCCTTGTTTTCTTTATTGTTTTGTTGTTCAAATGAACTTTTCTTGAATACGAGTTCTTAATAATATAATTCTTAATGTTTATCTTATATGATAAATTAGGCTTCTGTCTAATTGACGGAGTGCAATATCTATTGTTCAAATGATATGACTATGAGCTTTGTCTAACTGAGTTATAAGTGATTGTAATTTATCATATCTAATGTTTACTATGTCCCTAACTGCAAATAGCGATGGTTGTGGACTATTCTTACATATTGGTGGCTGTCACAGGAACTATTTGAGGGATATTACTTCTGTCAGGCCCAAAGGGAGGATTTCTTTCAACGCGCTAAGCCTTATAAAGGCCACCCTACAATCCTAAGGTAAAAGAAAGGGGTTAACAAAGGACAAAAGCCATATATTTTGGACCTTTTGATGCAGAGAAAATAGGGTGCATGGTTCATCTAGCAGGAAGGACCAGTTCCTATTGCATGGTAGTACTTGTCATGTGCATAAAATAAATTGAGGCCATCATTTGAGCAATTTATGTGGGTCATCTTCCAGGAGATCCTACTGCACTGATTGTATTTTTTTAACCCATGTGATTCTTTCCTCCATTTTAGATTGTTTGTCATAATAAATCCTTAGGATCATATTTTGCCCCTCACCCACTCAGTATCATGGTCTCTGTTTAGATTTGCTGATGCTGTTTTGCCCCTCACCCACTCAGCATCATGGTCTCTGTTTAGATTCGCTGATGCTGTTTTGCAATGTGCAAAACCTTCTTTAGAGGCATATTCCTTATTGTGCAGGATGCAGAAACTCGCAAAGGAGTTGGGGGTGGTGATACCAGTAAGTTTCTTTGAAGAGGCAAACAATGCCCATTACAATTCAGTAGCCATAATTGATGCTGATGGAACAGATCTTGGACTGTATAGGAAATCCCATATCCCAGATGGACCAGGTATGTGAACTTTGGGCATTTTTATGTTCCTCAAAGCTAGTCTTGGTCAAGTTGATTTTGATTACACTGAATTTTTACATTGTTCAGGCTACCAGGAGAAGTTCTACTTCAATCCAGGTGACACTGGCTTCAAGGTGGTACTTCTAAATTTGAACGTAATATTCTTTGTCAAGGAAATTAGTCTTTTTTGACCGTGTGGCCATGGCTAAACAGGTTTTCAAGACTAGATTTGCAAACATTGGTGTCGGTACGTAACAAATTTTCTCAGTTACGAGTTAAAAATGTTATCTTAGTGAGTAATGTAGGCACAGCATGCTATCTGAGTAGATGATAGCAGCATGGTGATTGAAGATGCGCCATGGATGGTCTAGCATCCAGAGCCTACATATTGTATTTACAGCAGCACTGGTTTTTCTGTGCTCCCAACCTTATATGCACTATGTATCTTAGTTTAATTTTTGTATATTTCTTCTGCATTGTGCCTTGGATCTCATACATACAAATCATACATAGCTGTGAAAATATGATAGAGCACAAGGTTTTTATTTTACGTTTTTCATGAATAGAAACAGTTAAACAAGAAATTTGCAGCAAGAATTGCATTTTTCATGGCTGTGATTTTCTGTTATGGTTGGGGTATGCACATAGTTGTTAAAACTTAAAAGGTCATCCTCCATGCTCATGTAATCGTCCTCTATGAGGGGAACCTCCTTTATCTTCATTTTCTTTGTTTACATCATCATTTTGTGTGCATATTGCGTGTTTAATGACTTTCTTCATCCTCATCTTCTTGTTTGTCTTCATCGTTATTATTTTCATAACACTATGAAACTCTATTAACTTCTCAACTAACTTATGTGTGGGGCTTTCATAAGGTAATGTTTGATTGGAAATACGCCACCACAGTGTTGTTTTGCAGTTTTTCGTGATGCTTCCGTATACATCAACTTCACAGGAACTTTTTTCTAAGCCAAAAATCTATGTCAGTGTACCTTCCAAATGACCTAGACAAGATAATTGAAAAGAACAGATGCTAAAATAGTTAAAGAGCACCTTGTTACTTATTAAAAAAAAGGTGGAAATGAAGATATCGGATTTAAGCATATGATGTATCTTGTCTGTAAAATGCGTCTGAAATTAATAATTTGATGTTTTGGTTGCAAAGAAAACAACTTTTTTTTACTTGGTTTTCAGAAGGTAAGAAAGTTCCCAAACCCTTCCCCGCGCAACCACCCCCCCCCCAAAATCAGGATCCATGGATTCAGCAGAGATTGTGAGTGCCATATATAAGTTAAAGTAGATAATTTTTTCCTTTCAAACAAAGAAGTCTTTTAAATTATTCTAGTCCCAGAGAAAAAAAAATGGAATTATAAATCAAGATCCATGGTTTCAGCACAGATTGTGAGTTCCATATGGCGATTAAATTGTGTTATTCAGATTTGAATTGTGAATCGCATAATTCAATTGAACACAGGTATGCATACGACCATTCTTAAGTATCTATGCCAATGTTTTATAATTTTAACCATTTGGATTAAATGGTGCAATGTCTAACACTATTAGGACGAATTGTTTCATTGACTTATTCTCAATTCTATTTGAATTATACAGTTCAAATCATGATGATATCTAAACATTGGCATATGGTACTACTTCAGGATAGTCTTATAGGATACCAATGTATGCATTGCATATGCTAGAATGTGTTGTTTATTTTTATATGTAAATGTTTCATATTTTCCTGCGAAGGAGAAGTTGGCAGAGAAATGTGATGCAATTACTGCATATGTTGGCAGCAATATGCTGGGATCAATGGTTTCCAGAGGCAGCTCGAGCTATGGTTCTTCAAGGTGCAGAGGTATTGTTTTATCCTACTGCCATCGGTTCAGAACCACAGGATGAAGGACTTGATTCCTGTGATCACTGGAAGAGAGTAATGCAAGGGCATGCTGGGGCTAATCTGGCAAGTTGTTATGTTCTTCAGTAACTTTGTCTATATTTGAAGCAAGTGTCTCTTCAATTCAAAATTAGTCTACTTGATTCTTAAGTTGGTTTATGAATGTCAATAGGGCAATGGACCTTTGTCTAGCCTTGGCAATAAATGTATGCATATGTGTTTATACATGTGTGTGTTTGTGAGTGTGAGAGAGGCATTAATTTGATAGCGACACCCAATAATCAATCCTTTTTCCCCTTTTGTTCATAATTGATTTTCCATATTTTTATTGTCTGTTTGTCTAAGATCAGCTGATTTGACTAAGATTTGGTCTGACTTATCAATCAAGGTATAAGGTTTCAGTGCCAACGAGTGTTTTACCCCAAGGGTTGAAACGAAATTTTGCAGCAAGCTATTGGAATTTTATTGAAGGGAGTGATTTTGTTTTTGGAAAAATTTACCAAATTTTTATGGAATGCCACCGTTTCTCACCGACATTTTGCCTTTTGCCTTTGTGAAGGTAAAAAAAATTGAAATAAAAGCTTAAAAAATTACAGTATATTATGAATGAGTGAAAAACATAAAGTAAAATGGATACGCAATCATTCATAATCTTAGCAAATAATAAATCAAATACAAAACAAGGCACATTATTGCTTACTAATGGCAAAACATTAAATAGTTGTTATATCACTAATTAATTTGATAAACGTATTAAATAAAGGTAACTACACTTAATGTTCTCCCATTTATTCTCTATGTTTATCATATGTTTTGTGTATTTTACATAGTTATTGCCTTTAATTTTCTCACATTTATTCTCTATTTTTTGTCACATACTTTAAATTTCGAGTGATCTTCCTTTTAAAGGAGAGTCATTAATTTGCACTTGTTTGGCAACACGTGCAAACTTTTTGAAAAAAGAAAAAAAGCTGTAGCATATTTGTTGATGGAAAAAAAAGAAAGAAAGCATTTTTCACTGAAATGGAGAAAATTTTAGCAGCATTAGCCAAAATCCTGACAAACTTCACCAAAGGCAATTTAACCCAACGATTCATCTCGTTTTTATTTTTATTTTTTGTTTTGGTTGTTGTTTTGTTTGGGTGGGGGGTGTTGCAGGAGCGGCGCTGGCGCTATCAATTATTGGTCCTGAAACTTGATCAAGGTTTAAAATACTGGTATAAGTCATGGTCCAGAAGTGACCAGTATTAAGTGGTACCATAGCCATTGCTAATAGCTAGCAGTACCCTCGGAGATTTCAAACCCTGATCTTGATTCCAGATTTAAGTGCAACTAGAAAATTATGTAGTGGTGAGCGTACAAGTTTAGCAATATGGTGTCATATTATAAGGGCCTTTTGATAGTTGGGATAATGGTTATTGATTGATTATAAGTGCCTCTTCATCAAGCTAATATGATTCTAACAATTCAGGTACCTCTAGTAGCTTCAAATCGAATTGGAAAAGAGATAATCAAGACAGAACACGGGAATACTGAGATAGCATTTTATGGAAACTCATTTATAGCAGGTCTTCATTTGATGTTGGCATACATGGGACTCAAGTGATCAATTCAATTTTATTTTGCATTTTGAAGTCTCTTGCACATGTAATGCCTTGATATATGTTGTACTGATAGTTTGTTTGACAGGACCCACTGGAGAAATTGTGGCTGCTGCCAATGACAAAGATGAAGCTATTCTGGTTGCAGAATTTGATCTTGATAAAATCAAGTCTAAGAGATACAGTTGGGGGGTGTTTCGGGATCGACGTCCGGATTTATACAAAGTACTTCTGACATTAGATGGCATAAATCCTTCACCATGATTTCCGTGCATCAGTCTTGGTAATATGTTGTTGTAGAGGTAAATAACAATGTTCATTAAACAACACTTTTATTTACAGTCATTCATATGGAAACAAATTTCAATAAATAGTATCTATATGATGAATTTGACTCATATGTGATTTCGAAAATTTTATTTTATTTTTCCCTTCATTTCTTTGAATGTATAAATCACATTCAATTTGATTGTCGGATGGATGGTTCAACTTCTTTCAAATTACCTTCTAGAGGATAACTCATGCTACTTGAAATGAGGAAAGATTTTAAGGCCTGTTTTGTAGCATCAATCTGTTTTGCAAAACTATATATGTCTCTACAATTGTGTGGATTAAGATATATCTTCCAACAGTTTCAACTAGGAATATGACCAACACCAAGGATTCGCTTCTATCTGATGATTTTCCTGAAAATTCTTATTGATGGGAGTATGTAGAAGTAGAAATTAGGACAATTCAGAGAAAAGCCCTTTAATGTGTTATATTTTGTTTAGTCAGAAACTCTAATCAAGGGCATTTCCTAAGTTGGATTCATCTGTTGATGGATCCCTCCCAGACCTTATCTTTGTACAGCATGGGTTGTACTCCATCGTTTTGCTAGGTCTCTTTTTATTAACTCACTATTGTTTTTGTATACTCCATTGTTGGTAGGTCTGTTTAAATGCAGCACCACCTCAGGTCAAGATCTTGCTTGGCCTGCAAAATGTGTCTCAGCATCCTGAAGTTAAGTTTTTGAGCTAATGAAAGCATTGATCCCCCAAAGATTGTGACCGTTCATTATACATGTCTAGTGGAAAAAATTATATTTTCATTATTGCCCTTGATTTACAATCTTTACCAGACAAGTTTCAAACAAGGTTATGTTCAAATTTTGTTTTGGGTAAAGCAAGCTTCCTCTAATAATATGTTGTTTAACCAACTCAAGTGTTGGGCCTATGAAAATCTCTTTAAAAATCCTTGCATGAGTTGTTTCTGATATGCCTTTAGTTCTTCCGTTCATGTGTTGGGTCACTTATTTTTATCTTCAAACTGATGGTGTCAGGAGGCCAGCTTAAATGCAAATTAGCCATACTAGATTCGACTAGAGGTGGCAATGGGTCGGGTTGATGTAGGGCGTTAACAAGCCAAGGCTCAACTCGAACCCGCCCGTTTAATAAACGGGTTGGAATATCCCAACCCTAACCCAACCCATTTAAACCCGTATAAATAATTTAAATTACTACTAAAAATTAAAATTTTATATTTATTGTAATATCAAAGTCTATGCAAATTCTATTTTTTAATTCATTCTAATATCAAAGCACACCTAACTAGCATAATAACACAACGATCATTAAGATAAAAATAAAATAACATAAAGAAAAGAACTAAAACATAATAATAAAGTCTTAAAAGACTTTACTTGTCATCCAAGCCTCAATTTATATTAGTAGAGGCTAAAAATTTTGAAATATTTATATGTAGAAACTCTTTCTTCACTTTATCCTTTGTCATTATTTATGTTAAAAGAAAAAAGGTTGAGTAGCCACAACTATTGTTAGTATAATATTCCAAACTTCTATTACACAAAAAAATAATCGAGTCATTTCGGGTTGAAAGGTCAAACCATAACCCAACCCGTTTATGACCGAGTTGAGAATTCATGACCCGAATCCAACCCACAAGTTGAAACAGTCAACCCAAACCTGCCTAATACCGGGTGGGTTCAGGCGGGTTGACGGGTGACGGGTCACAATTGCCACCTCTAGATTCGACCATTCCTGCAGGACACCTAAGGGTGTGTTTCATTGGCTAGAAAGTTATTTAGGGAAAGAATTCAATGGAAAGAATAGTAAAGGAAACGGAAAGGAAAAGTAACTTCTAACAGAAAAATGTTATTATGTCATTTTTTTTTCCTTTTTTGAAATCAACCCCTTTATTGAGCCTGTCTTATTACACCCAATTGTATGCTGAAAAAGTTCAACACGTATTGGAAGTCTTATATTGACCCAACTGTCTGCTGATAAAGTTCAACACGTCGGGGGGAAACATCTTAGAGATTCCTTTTTATGGCTTATTAGTGGTGCCTGTTGTCACACTTCTATTTTGCTTTCCAACTACTGCGTAAATGCTGAATTTAGTTTTTTCTATATAAGAAATATTTCTCATGACGAGAATTGGTTTCTAGGTGATTGTGACATGCTTAAAAAGTAGTTATATGGTCCTCGTGGCAGAGCTTTTAGCCTTCCAGAAAATTTTTGACCTCAAATTTTTTTGGCATGGATGGAGTTAATAAAAGAAGATATGATTTTTGATAGAGCGAGATGGAAAGACAAGATTTGTCATTAACCCGACTTTGGTTGAATCTGGCTTTTGATAACCATGATGATTGTGATTCATAATCTGAGGCAATGTGCAAAATTCTATTAGAGATTCTTAATGGCAGTAAGAGAGAGGAAAAAAACTAACTCAATTTTGTTACTTTTACTGTAGTCAGTAATTCTGCTGACTTCAATTTGTGTTGTTTCGATCATAAAATTTTTAATTTATGCCTTTATATAAATTTTATATATATATTTTTTCTAGATATGCAAGTTTATGGATTACTTTATGAATTGCTAATTTTGTTATTAATTCCACCAGATATATTTCTGATGCCAAAAATGCCATGACAATTGCAGATATGGAAATGTTAAGCACAACATCCTTCCATGACATAGAATCCAGGTCTTCAACGCATACAAACTAGGCACAAAAAAGTGTTAGTAAAGTGCTAGAGACCAGTTCTGTTGAACAGGAAGGCCCCTAATAAAGTTGTTCGATGGAGAAAAATCCTATACACTGATATAGTCAGGTACTCTTTTGATTTGCAGATTGTTAATAAATTGGCATAGATGGCAAATTTTGATGATATAAGGCACTTGATTGGTCATTGTTAATGAAATGTTAATAAAAGTGTCTGGAGTTATGAGCTTAGGAATTCATTGTTTCCCATGGATCAAACCTAATTCAGATTTTTAATGGGCATTTCATTGACACATTTGCTTGTCTATGAAAGCAAGCCTGTATTATCATACACAGAACAGTTATATCGAGAGTCTCAGCCCTATAACTTCTATTTTTCCCTTTCCTTTTTCTTTTTATTTTCCTCCCAATTTCATGTTTGCATTTTAGCTCAGGCGAGTTTATCTTTTTCAGCTATTTGGACTCTTTTGTCCACTCTCTTATTGCCTTTGCAGTCAATTCTACTGAATAGATCCCCCACCGCAGGGGGGAAAAAAAGGAAAAAGAAAAGCACCAACTCCAAAAAACCAAACACATAACCATGTAACACTCTTCTAGTTCTCAATAAAATTTTCAAGGAAACCTAGCATTCTCAAAGAAAAATCTGTCATCATTTGTAAGTTTTTTAGCCATTACGGACTGCATTTGATTCTGTCCTTCCAATCTCATGATTCACCTTCTTGTTTTCTATTCCTTCTAAATCACCTTCTTCTTCCTCTGGGATAACGTCATCAAGCTGAACAAGGTGCAGCAAATTTTTTTTTTTTTGGGGAACATCCTTTTTCATTCATTTCTGTTAGCTCTCTTCTCTTCCTCATATTCTCCTTCTGCTTCATGTTTTTCTATTCCTTATAAATCACCGTCTTCGTCCTCTGGGATATCATCCATCATCGTCCGGCTGAACAAAGTGCAGCTTGAGATATCTTTTTCACTCATTTCCATTACCTCTCTTTTCTTCTTCATATTCTCCTTCTGTTTCTTCTTGTTCTGTTTGTTCTAAGTCACCTTCTTCTTCCTCTGGGATATTGTCATCCGGCTGAACAAAGTGCAGCTTGAGACATCCATTTTCTCTGCGTGCATGCAAGAACTCCTGGGTGGGGATCCGGATTTCCTTGAGAACAAAACGTCCATCATGCCTAAAAGATCTGAATCGAACAAAAGGTTTCCCACTCGTACCTATACATGAAATTGGAGGAAAATTCCTGCCAATTGACCTTGATCTCCGGAACTCCCTGCTTAGACTATCCGATGCAGAACGCCTATGCTTTGTTGAATTCATCTCCATCTCGGTGCTATTTGTTGAGTTCGTCTCCTTCTCGGGGTTTTTCCAGCCATTGCCGCTCTCATTTTTCCAGTCCTCAACATCATCAAAGCTTTCAGATCCAAGCCCCTCCGTGCAGAATTGCAGGCTTTCTGAAGTCATGGATGAGAAGCTGTCAGTTTTCTTGTGATGAACTGCATATTCATCTCTGTAGGTACTCAAAATAGTATCCAAGGATGGGGTCTCATGGGTGGTCTTAGATTTGTCAGCATTGTTGTTGCCCTTGTGTTGTGAATCAGGATCTGGCAAAGAAGCAGCAGGTGGGGCTGACGTTGATAACAATGGTAGAGAAGTAGGCAATGAGACCGATGTTTCAGGCTTCTCCTTGTAATGCAGTTCACCAAAAATCTCAGTTAAAGAGGATTGCTCAATGGAATTCACAGTTTTGATCGGACTCCTCGACAGGGATTCAATAAGAGTTTGGTTTTCAGGTAATTGGCTCTCAAGGATCTGTTGAAGGCTACCCATGGTAGCCGTGATTTGACCTTGTAGAAACTGAAGATAGAAGACTGGGGATAGATGAAGAAGAAGAAGACAGGCAATGGGCTTTATTAGTGACTAAAGAGAGGCCAGAGGGGATGGAGAAACATATAGGGAGGGGAGATGAGAGAGAGATAGAAAGATAGAGAGATGGAGAGAGAGAGAGAGGGGGGCACGAGATTTACATGGGATGGTGGTGGTGAAATCAAGGCGTGGTTGCTATAATTGGGGGTTGCTGTTTTGGGACCTTCAATCTCACAGTTGGGAGTGAAACGGAGGATTGGTGGTGACACAGGAACTTTGTTGGGCGTGTGGGTTTGAGGCCACAGAGAGCCTGAGATGCTCTTTCTTTCTCTTCCACTTTTGGGATTTCGCAGATATATAACGCCCATGCATTAATTAGTGTGTAATTTGACAGATAATCTGACACTTGTCTGACCCCTCTATGAGTTGTTACTTTGCTGCTGTATCAGACTCCGCGCTGCTCTCGTTCTCGCTCTCGATCTTCACCAGTCCCAACCTCCTCCACATCTCCAACCCTCTCTTTCTCTATCTACTCTCTCTCTTCCTTAGCATAGCATGTTGCTTCAGTTCTTGCTAAAATTTGTAGGATTTCTTTCCTCGTTCATGAGGATTTTCAAGATTGATAACGTTAGCGGGTTCTCGAACCTTCTTGGGAGATTTAGCTTTTTGAATTTTTAAAATAATTGACCCAAAATTACTGGAAAAAGTAAAGATAGTTTTTAAAAAAATGGATTCCACAAATGTTTGGATATCAACGGAATCTACCCTAAAATATCTTCAATGTTTGAAAGTCTAATAATTTCGACTTATCTTGAAACAGGTAAGCTCTTTCCAAAAACAGTAAATTTTAATAAAATATGAGTAATATTTATGGGTGATAAAATATGAGCGCACAAAACTGCTATTTTTGACCGTTTGAGAAAATAATAAATAAATAAACGAACAATTTTTTTTTAGGAAGTGCAGGATTTCGGTTCAGAAGGATACAAAGGGAAAGTTTGGACTGACTTGACAGTTGGTTATTCCATCAAAGTTCCAAACTCAATTTTTTTCTATTTCTATAAAATGTCATTGGAAATTTTAAAAGACTAATATGTTCTGTAAATAATTACTCATAATTAATTTCTATATACGAATAATATTCACGTGCACCACATTTTATTTCTAGACAATCTTCTTAAAAAATTTAAATGATTTATATATCTTGTAAATAATTACTCACAACTAATTCTTATATATGTACAATATTCACATGCGTCACGTGCACCGGGGGTGAAATCGTCTGCCGCAAACGATGCAGTTGCCCTGGGATGCTGCCACGAGGGTAGCTGTGCATTTCACATTTTTTCAATGTAAAGTCGTATGCCTAAGGCAGACAATGTCATTCCCGTGCACCGTGCACCCACTAGTATTAAATGAAATGCATAACTAGACAAGTCATTAAATAAAATGCATTGACTGTTAATTTCCCAGGTATGATGGGGTGATTTGAATAGTTCTTAATCTTCTTTTAAGAGGAGATCAGAGGAATCACGTGCACTACTGCACGTATTATAGGTAATTGCAGTCTTTGAGTAGATAGTTTTTTAAGATAAATGAATCTTGTAAGGATTTTGAAAGGGTTTGTTATGTCTATAAAAGAGACTTGTCAAAAACTGGAAAATATTCTTCAGGGTTCGTTTAAATAATAGTAGAAATTAAAAAAGTAGTGATAACAATTGGGTTAGACTTTGAAGGCTCTTTGAAGTAGTTTTGAAGTAGCTGGGGAGACAGCTTTGGCAAAAGTCAAAAGTTAAATACTAGCTACCAACATCGTACAACCTTCCAAGAACTCATCAATTCATGATATGACCCCTTAAACATGGACTAAGGTGGTCTGAGTTATTGACTCATGTAGTAATGGTATTGATCAACCCCTTTCAAGCAATTAGACCATGTTATGAAAAGGGGAGGTGTTCTAAAATCAAAATGAAAATGATGTACAACCTGCACATGAATATGGTTGAACAAAAGCTGCAAAGAAGTCAGCAGCACCATGACTTTGAGCCTCTCTCCCTTTCCTAAGAGGACAGTCCCATGAGTGGTTTCTAAAAGGGTTACGACACAAGGCCGTGCTATGAAAATGCAAACAAATGAACATGTCCCAAGTCCTCACTTCAAGTACAAAGGTGACGAACAATGCAGTCAGATTCACTGAACCTATGTCTCAGTGTTGGACAGGTCCTGCCTGACTAGAAGAAGAATGATCATAAACATCCCATCTATTGTACTTGGTCCCACTATGTGTAAGAGTCAGAAGTCCCTCAATTCAGTGAAATTCTAGCACATGTTTCAAATGTTTTATGCATATGAAATAAGGCTTTTAATGTAAGGTAAAATTATGGAAAATGGTTACTTTTCGTCTATAATTATAAAAACATGACATTAAGATCCCAAATTACAGAAACATGCCATTTTCGCCCATAATTGACTTAAAGGGTAATTTCTAAAAAATAATTAAAAAATAGTGTCATTTTATTATAGACAGACCACACTCGAGTCCACGTATGATGCGCTCGTGTCCCATGTAGAATACGCTTGTGTACTATGTAAGATGAGCTTGTGTCCCATGTAATAAGCTTGAGTCCTACGTATGATGAGGTTGTGTCCCAAGAAAATGATCCTCAAATTTAATTATTTTTGAAAAGTGATCCTATAATTTAATTTCAACGGACTTTTTTATAAATATCAACAAAAAGTGGCATGTTTCTGTAATTTGGGATCTTAGTGGCATGTTTTTATAATTATGAACGAAAAGTAATCATTTTCCATAATTTTCCTTTAATGTAAAGTTTTTCGTGTAGTATTTATATAGTTTCTTGCCTTTCTTTGCCACTAAATTTATACTTTTATATTTTATATAACAAGAATAGGCCCTTTGGAAAGCATGCCAACTAAGGTATCATTTGGTAACGTTTTTCAGAAGTGTTTTTTTTTTGCTTTTGAAAGTAAAAGTGTTGTTTGGTTATGCATACATGAAGTAATTTATAAGAAGCAAAAAAAGCAATTTCATTGCTTTTCAAGAAAAGTATAGAAATGTTGCTTCTCATTTTAACCTTAAATTTATTTTCTTGTTTCTAAAACCAATGACAAAAAACTAGACCTGTCAAAAATCGGCCCAACTAGTCCAAATCCAACCTAAATAAATGGGTTCAGGTTGACCTGTGTAATAGTTGGATCGGTTTCGGATTGGGGATTTAGTAACCCATTCATATTCGGGTCAACTTGGATCTAACCCGATAATAAGGGCATATAAAAAAAATTTAGAAAATGAGTTGATTTAACCTGTTGAACTTGATAATAACCCATTTAATCCTAAATTGTATCACTAATTTACATTGTTTTCTATTGGTGTATTTTTTTAATCAAAAAAGAAAAAAATATTAATTGTGTTGGCGGAACCCAATTATGATCCGCTCGAACCTGATCTATTAATAGGCCTACAAAAAACTGCCGTTAGAATATACATCAAGTATATTTTTAAGTAAAATATATCAAATGTTTACAGTAGTTTTATATGATAGCATAAAAGCAATTTATATGCTATTGCAGTTATCAAACATGTTTTTTTGCTTCTTAGTATCGAAGCAAAAGTTTACCAAACAATTTTGTTTCAACAAAAGATCTTCTAAAAAGCAGAAAATTATTTTTTGGTTTTTGAAAGTAAGAAAGCAAAAGTGTTACTAAATGAAGCCTAAAATGTGCAAGTTTCCAAAGCAGTCCTTACACATCATTGTAAAGATTCATTAATAAAAGGGTACAATAGTCAAAACTGCCAAAAACTTTTTAAAAACTTAATAATCAGTTACAAAACTTTTCCCCCCTTTCTTTATACGTGTGATATTGCACGTGCACCCCAGTAGTTAAACATGAGGGCATTGGGTTGGACTCTCTGGATTATTGGAGAACCCACCTTCAAATGTCCGTACAACTCACAGGACCTTGTACTGGACTTTTATCACAGCCTAATTTTTGAGGCCGCAGTAAACTGGGTTTTAACTATTGGAAGCCTAAGCCCACCATAACCCATTAACCCTTGGCGGGAGTGCCAGTGGGGGTTGTAAATAAGAGCGTAACTTAGGGGCATTTTTGCCCTATGAAATTGGAAGTTTTGTCAGGCAGTGAGGCCTGGAATATCTATCTCTCGAGAGCGTTTCGGCGTCAGATTTTTGTCCAATCGGAGACGAAGCAGAAGATAAGATAATTTTGGGCATGGATGTGATTACCTGACTGTATCAACTGCCATGGCATTTTGTACGAATTTAGGGCGGTGATTTTCGCCTTTGTCGGATGAATTTAAGCGGAGAAAAGAGAAGACGAGAGATGGGGTTTTAGGTGTGAGAAAATTTCAACTGCGGCGGCAACATGAGTTGCATCTTCTACAGCCCCCTCTCTTTCTGCTCTCATTCGATTTCTCCTACCAAACCAACCTTCGCTTCTCGCTCGCGATCAAAGCTTAGAATCTACTGTGCTGTTGGAGGTAAATTTTTTCTTAATTTGAAGCATCTTGAATGAAATTCCTTTCTTCCTCTTCAGATAGGGCTTTAATTAGGCATCCTTCTCTTATATTCTTTCCAAATTCTCGTTATTCGGCTGGTTGAGTGCTGCACTATCAATTCCAGCATCTTCATAATAATCTGTATTATCAAGGTGTCCAAAGCACAAGAAAATTGCACATTTCTAACTGAATAGATAGCATTTCGTTCTTGGCATCGACAATTTGGGAATGATTGTTTACATTTCTGGATATATTCTCTTCCAATAGTTGTTGCCTTGGCATCTCTCGCGGGCAACAGCCAGATGATATAAATCACTGTCGATTAATGGGTTTCCATTCTGAGTTAAAAACCAAATTGTTCATGCATTGTTTCATTAGCTTCCATCTAATGGCTTTTTCATCGACACCGTGCTCGGTTGCTTCTTAATTTTTTCGTATCTTTTCCCATTTGTTTAAGCCCAAAGATACTAACTTCTTACCCCTGCTTGCCATTTTCAGAGACTGTTGCTGAACCAAAAACTATCTCTACTGTTGAACCACTCTTACTCAATGCTGTTAGAGGGGAAGAAGTTGAAAGACCTCCAGTTTGGCTTATGAGGCAAGCAGGGAGGTACATGAAGGCAGGTTTGATAGCAGCATTGGCTTTGAATTCTATTCGTATCTTCATGATCATGCCTGATATTGTTATTATATCATTTTTTTTTTGAAAATATTTTCTTTTCAGTATAACTCTAGAATTTTCAATTACATATTTTACAATTCTTTTAATGTTTCTCCAAATGTGCTTATCTTTTTGACAGAGTTATCAAAATATCTGCGAGAAGTATCCTTCATTTCGTGAAAGATCAGAAAATGTTGATCTTGTAGTTGAAATCTCTTTACAGCCTTGGAATGTTTTCAAACCTGATGGGGTAAGATTACTTGTCACTTTCTAAACCTTATCATCGGATAGGAGTGAATTGAGCACCAAAAGTTAATTTATATAATAAAGCATGGTATGCCCTTCCATAAGTGAATGGGGTTTAGTAGCACGAGTTACAATTC
Organism: Buxus sempervirens; assembly: GCA_947561395.2. NCBI lineage: Eukaryota > Viridiplantae > Streptophyta > Magnoliopsida > Buxales > Buxaceae > Buxus > Buxus sempervirens. The sequence goes on from OX387182.1 coordinate 5,578,376, forward strand.
CATGCATAATTGATATACTTGCCAGATACACAAGGGCATTAGATATGTGAAGATGTAATATTTCAAAGCAGGATTTATTATGTTACTGGTTGTTGAAGGTCTTAATGGCGCTGTGTAGCATTTTTGGTATTTTTCTAAACGGGTGGCTTTGTCCAGTTGTCATTGTCACGAGAAATTAAATATTCCTACTGCTAATAGCAGTTTGCTTTAGTGGTTTTCAGCTCGTAAATGATGAATAGGGAGGAGGAGATGTCAGTTAATCAGTTTTCTTTCTTCCTACCTTGAGCATTTTGACTTTTAAGACTGAACTATGAACTGTTTGAGGCAGATACGTGATACCTGTTGGTTGTGGCTCTTCTTGACTCCCGAGCAATCCCTACAAATTGCACAAACTTGTATATTGATATATTTCTAATCTGGTGAAAGCATTTATTTCAGACTTTTGAGTGATGTTTATATTAAAGAAAGTAAGCATTATGCAACCTTCTATTCATCTCAACGTTTATTAAGTATCCAAATGTCTGGCTAATAAGTGTTTGGACATCTTACATAGTGCATATGGGATATGCAAAAATACACTCACTTAACATTAGTTTTATTTTATTCTTTACATCATTTAATCTCCATTCTTTTAAGTTCATAGTGTAATTGAAATCCCCTTCCCAACTGAAAAGAGTATTGAAAGCCAGAAACAACATAACAGATTTCTCTCTCTGCCACTCATCATCCATCATGCTGTAATTGCAACCCACTTCTCAAATGAAAAGAGTATTAAAACGCCTCCCTTCCTCTCTCTCTATCTCTCATTCTCATGAAGCACATTTTAGAATTGAACCACATCCCGCTCAATGCTTCCATATCACTCAAAACACAGGTTGCACACATACATAAGGGATCCACAAAGAGAGGAACACATCTTAGTGCAGCTCCCATTTCAACTCATTTCCTTGGAAATGCACAAAAGCCTCTTCTTTACCGTCTTCATTGTTATACCCCTTCCTTGACGTGAGAGATCTTGCTGAGAAACTATTCCTTGACAGCAATGAAGTTCAGCAAAACACTCACACTCAATCATCCCATGTGCCTTCTTCCATCATTTGATTGCAGAAGGATTTTAGAAAGAAGAGGAGGAAAGATGGTCAGGTATGCTAGTGAACCCCCACCCCCCCTCTCTCTCTCCTTCCCTTCCTATCACCCTCAACCACCACCTCTCCTCTCTCCTTTCGCACACAATCCCCTATCTCATCATCTCCTTTCTCCTCTCTCCCATAAACACCCCCCCCTCCCAACCAACCCCAAAAAAAAAAAAAAAAAAATCTCTTGACCTTTCAACTTTAGTGTTTGTTTGTTTGCCTCTTTTTTTTTACCAATCCAAGTTCTACATGGCGCAAGGATTTTTCCCATGTCATTCAAAATACCCACCGAAATAGGCGAGAAAACAAAATCTCAACTATTTTGGTTAATAGAAAATCTTTTTATAGATTCCGCACTGATCATTGAACCAAGTTTTCATAAGCATCTGGATCGATTAGTTGATTTATCATTAACTTCTCAGGTGAAAGACCTTTAAAATTCTAACGGATCTTTTGGTTGAACAATTAGGATTGAAGGAAAAAAGGAGAAATCAACACGCCTGATAATGAAGAGAGAACCAATAGAAATATTTGTCATTGAGATCAGTTCAGAATGCTTTCTAATTTGCGTAAACAGCAGCAATCAAATCTCCTTCTAATTGATAACGGAGAGAAAACCAGCAGAAATGTCTCTCAGAGATAAGTTAAAAAAAAAAGCTTTTTAATTTATAATGACAGCAACAATCAATGTCATATGGTCAAGATCTCATTTTGAAGATGGACGAAGAAGAATAGAACTTTTGAATGAGAGAAACAGTTTGCATATAAAGTTTTAGTTTGGATTGGTGATAACTGTAGCATAGAAGTAGGTGCTTTAACTTTGAAAGCGGAAAGAGTAGTAGGATGGTGGTTTTAGTTGGGGTTTTTTTTTGATTGTGGAGGGCATTTATAGGGAAAATGGCAGGCTAGAATATGGTGAATATTCCCCAGACCTGGCTTAGATAGTAGTATAGATCTATACTGCTATTTAAGCCAGGTTTGAGGAATATTCCCCAGATTCTGGCCTGCCTTTTCTTCTTATCAGAACTATCCACTTCAAACTCCAAAAGAACAAATATATGTCACATGTTCCCCATGTTCCAACTCACCGTCCTTATCCTCTAACCACCTCCAAACTTAAACTGCATACTTTAATTCTACAATCACGTTATCTCCATTCTTAGCTAAAACCGTGCATACGAGAGAACTGGTTTTTTCTTTATTCAAATTATCTTTTTTTCGTCTATCCTTAAAACGAGAAGGATCTTGAGAGGGTGATATAGATTGCTACTGTTTATTCCAGTTAAAAATGCAACTTACAATCTTTTTGAATTGCTCTATGCAAAATAGATCTCTGTTGGTTCATGCTTCATTATCAAGCATGCTTTTCCTCTCCTTTTTACTTCAATCCTCATTGTTCATCTCAAGATTAATAATAAGTAGTGAATTTGCATGTAATTTTATTCTATTTTCAGCTATATAATTGAAGAAATGGCTTTAATACCACTAAGAACAAGGATCTGTAAATTTAGACCAAGAAGAAAATAACTATTTAATTAAAGAAATTGTTAATTGAAACAAATAGTAGAAATATAAATAAAAGAGTAAAGTCTTTTAGGACCCTATAGACTATTAATTTTGGCCGGTTGCCTTCACAGACAGAAGAATTGCTCCTTGGCAATAACGGTTCCGACGTCTATAGTTGCAAAGCCTAGATTGATTGCCAAAAAAAGCGGGGTGTTCTTAGAAGATTTGATATTGAAATAAACGGAAGCAATAAAACAATAAATTAATTTGAACTTGAATAAACGAGAACCATGGTACCGATCACTGACCATGTAAGTGGTTAACGATCAGATCACGGATTTTTAGACTTGCTTTAAAATAATTTGTAGAAAATAAATGATTGAAAGTAAATCAAGATCTGTGAGTCCCAACACCAACCATATAGGCAGTTTCTGTTTAGAACACTATACCTTGGTGCTTTAGTGTTGCTTGAAAGTGTTAATCAAAAGAAACTTGATCTTTCGAGTTGAACTTTAATAAGTACATTAGATTGAAAGATACAATATTAAAACTAAAATATAAATTGAATGAAACTAAATATTAAACTTGAATCTAAATATGGAGGAGATTTTAGAATGGAGGATTGGGAAGAAAGGTAGAAGTTTAAAATGAAATAGGTTTGAGAAGGTAAATGGGTTTAAGAACTTACGAGATTGAAACTTGAAAAGTTGAAACTTGAAGATAAAGTTTGCTTGGATACTTGAATACTTAAATTTGAAGAAGGGGATTGGAAGAGAAGAAAAGAGAAGAGAAGAAGACTTGAACTCTTGCAAATAATACTTGAACTCTTGAATAGTCTATTTATAGACAAAGAAAGAGGTGGACTTGAAATAAAAGTTTGAAGTCCGAATAGTATCCACCAATGATGAAGGTTATTATTCCTTTCTTGAAAAGAATCTTGTCCTTAAGGCCCTAAGTCATGCAGTCTATTAAGGTCGGGGATGTGATGTATGACGTAAGACGTTGACAGTCCGGGAATAAGAACACTGTTTACTGATTAATACTCAATAGATAAAAATTCTAATGAATTACCTAAAGTAAAGTATGTCTTTGAGATCATTATCTCAAGGATACACTTTAAATATAGAAGAAAATAATTTATCAAATATAGAATAAGATCTTAATAATTGGAATATTCCAAAAATACCTATTAACCAAGGTGAATAGAGAAAGACAAAGGTGAATGGTAAATGACAAGATTATTTTCAAGAAAGGAATAGTAATCTTCGTCATTGATGGATGCTATTCGGACTTCAAACTTTTATTTCAAGTCCACCTCCTTTGTCTATAAATAGATCATTCTACTTCCTTCTTTAACAAGCCTTTTGTTTTGTAAGAGCTCAAGTCTTTTTTTTTTTCTTCTAATCCCCTTCTTTAAGTTCAAGTATTCAAGTAGCTAAGCAAGCTTCATCGTCAACCTTCAAGTATGAATCTCATAATTTATTAAACCCATTTACTTTTTCAAACCTATTTTATCCCAAACATTTATCTTTCTTCCCAATCCTCCATCATAGAATCTCTTCCATGTTTAATTTCATTCAATTTATATTTCAGTTTCAATATTGTATCTTTCGATCTCATGTACTTATTTTAGTTCAACTCGAATAAAGATCAAGTTTATTTTAATTAACACTTTCAAGAATATATTAAAGCACCAAGATCTAGTGGTCTAGACAGAAATTGCCTATATGGTTGGTGTTAGGACTCACAGATCTTGATTTACTTCCAATTAGTTATTTTTAATAATTACTTTCAAGTAAGTCCAAGAATCCGTGATCTGATCGTTAAGCGCCTATATGATCGATGATTGGTATTACGGTTCTTGTTGGTTAAAGTTCAAATTAATTTATTGCTTTATTTCTTCCGTTTATTTCGACATCAAATCTTCTAAGGACACTCTGCTTTCTCCGGTAACCAATCCGGACTTTACAACTATAGATGTCAGAACCGTTACTATTGAGGAGCAGCTTTTCTGTTTGCGAAGGCAAATGACCAAAACTAATAGTCTATAGGGTCCTGGAAGACTATGCTCTTTTATTTACATTTCCGTTGTTCATTTCAATTTTAACATTTTTCATTAATTAAATAGTTATTTTCTTCTTGATCTAAATTTATAGATCCTTGTTATTAGTATATATATATATTGTTTACAGAGGGTTTTGAATTCTTTGTTAACTCTTAGTTTCGGCACTTCTCCTCTCATTTGAGAGGTGTTGTAATACCCTTTTTTTTATTAATTTTTATTTTTATTTATGCTCAATCAACACCATTCCATTTCATAGATCTCAGTCTATTGCAAAAGCCAAATCTTTAATGAATGATGAGGTATACTGTACTTCTCCATGCCATGTGTGATTCCATCCTTTATTCTTCATGCATATCAACTTTGCTTATTTTATTTGGCATTGGAAATACTTTATACATTCTTAGATATGATTTTTTTTATTACTATCTTTCATGTTATTTCTATATTTTTATCTTAATGTCATTATCTCAATTATATTACTTCTTTATCATGAATAAGGAAAGAAATGAGATAAGAAGTAGAAAAATGAGGAAGAAAGGACGTGGAGGCTATAAAAGAGAATATATGGATAAGAAAAAAGAGATAGAGAGTTATAATGAAGAGAAAAGCCAGAATATGTAGAAAAGAGGTGGGAAAAAAATAAAATGTAGATGAAGACAATAAAAACACGGAGAGAAAAAAAAATAAAAAAAGAGATGAATACGAAGTATCATAGATAGAAGTGACGTGAGTCTAGGCCATGTGTGTGAGTCGACCAACTTGATCTATGGTGAATTTGTGTGTATTAATTTAAAATACTTATTTTATTTTCCATTGGAAACACTTAATTTAGATTTTTTTTTTGCTACCTTTCCTGAAAAAATCTATATATTTATCTTAACGTCATTATCTAAATTAGGTTGTTTCTTTATTATAAATAAATAAAGAAATGAAATGTGAGGACGAAAATATTAATAGAGAGTTGTAATGAGGAGAAATATAAGGATAAAAATAGGTGAGAAAAGAATAAAGAAAAAAAAAGGACAAAAATAAGTGAAAAAAATTCGAAGAAGAAAAAAAAATGGAGGAAAAATAGGTGGGAAAAAAAAGAAAAAAAAGAAGTAGCATGGTTAGAACTGACATGAATTCTCCATGCATTTGTGGATAATTATTTTAATTCATATCATCTTTCCCCAACATTAAATTAAAGCCATTGTAATATAGTTTTTTATTAGTTTACACACATTTCCTGTCTTTACACGAGCATGGAGCATGCTTGCATGCCCTTCCACTAGTGTATATGTGTGTGTGTATAAACCCCTTCTTAGAGTTCTTTTGCAATGAGGGAGTTTCTCCTTAATAGAATCCATTTTTGCAACTTGCTGTCAGAGGACATACTGTATCTGTGCTGAGTTTCTGGTCTCATTAATATTTTACCAGTGAGCATCTTGCTTTCCACCACAGTATGATCATTTTTTTCCCTCTTTACTTTTCCTTTTATTTTGTTTCTCTCTTTTAATTACTGCTGTTCTTTCCCAGTTTTCGTACAGTCCTCTCTCTGTTTCTTCTGATATTTCAAGTTTTGAAAGAAAAAAGAAAAAATTTGAATGATGGGGCACCATTTGTCCTTTCTGTGATGGAGGCTTTGTGGAGGAGCTTAAGAATATGGAAGGAGTTAGCTGAATAGATTTCTTTTTTTCTGGATTCAGATGATGATCATTACTTAAGTTTAGAGTTCAGCTATAACGTGGCAGCCATTCGATGGGAGACATTGTGATGGGGATAACGTAGGGAGATCTATTGTGGTTCCAGAACCTTGTTTTCGATTCAGTTGTGGTCCTCGTCTTATATTTGGTGCCCTAATCCCTGTTACTGTGTCTAATAATGGTGGGATTAAAGTTTATTACAACATTCATGTTTTAGCCATTTGGAAACGTGAAGGAGCTTTTTGTATTCTGACAATATGCAGAGTTTTCCACTTCAATTTTAAGATCTATGGCAAATTTGTACTCAATTTCAACTTGGCTCTTTAATTGATTTTTTTGGTGTTAAATCTTTTCAGCTCATCTCATAGGTTGGCAACTTGGCATCATTAGTACCATGTTTTGAAATGCCAAGCTTGGATCTCTATCCGTTTTGACAAATACACTTGTTCTCTTCCAGCTCCTTCTTTGTCTTTGATTCTCATTCATTAATCTCTAACAGTTCTATCATTTTATTTTTCTCAAATAGATCACATTTCCATTCCTTGTTCTTCGTTTTCTTCTGAGTTCTAGTTTTTGTGTGTTTCTCTGCAGTTTCTAGGTGTTCTTCTAGTCTTGAATTTTTAGCCTTTTTGAGTTCATCCACTTATACATATCATGTATCTTTTATCAGTCTGGTTTGATTGGGCGGCTTGCAGTCCATCTGAAGGCCTATGAAGCTTTCTCAACATTGTGAGACCATAATGGGGTCTCATCTTGGGCCTATTCTACTAGGGTGGCCAGGAAGGCTCTTAAACACGACCTTGTTGGTGCATTTCTATTCTCTAGGCACATGAGGCCTCTTTAAGTTCTGTAGCCTATGTAGGTCTTCTTCTGTTTTTATGCTTTTGTGACCTTTGTTATAAGGGACGCCTATCTTTCTGTTATTTTATGTGATCAAGTGACATGATCAGTACCTAGTAACCAGAAAGTCACACTTATAAGCTATTTTTTTTTCTTTTTACTTTTTGTGACAATATTATGAATATTTTCCCTCTTCATCGGTTTGAGGCATGTTTGAAACATATTTTAAGCTGGAAGTGCTCCTTCTCACTGTAAGGGCATATCGAATTATGGTACAGAGTAGAATAACTTGGTGAGTTAGGTAATATTAGTTTTTGTATCATTTTGTATCTCTATATATACTTTTCTTGGGGTTAATTACTATAAAATGTTTCTGCCCAATAGAATCCATTTTCCTTAGATGTTTAATGGAAAATTTTTTCTGTGTTCCATGCTTTATAAAGATGGAGCTGCTAACTGTCAGAATATTGTTGTTTAGACACTGAAGATAGTCAATTAGGTTATGAAAAGATGGAGCTGCCCACTGTTAAAATATTCTCAAGTTGAAACTTTGTGAAAAGCCCGAGAGCAAGGCTGTAATTGAGGACCATATAATTTTTTCCATTTTTTAACCATCTAACAAGCAGGAAACTCTCTGGCAGGATAGATCAAATCTTTCATTCCACTTGGATGAATTTTCGAAACATACTCAGATATTCTTTGTAAACATGTAGACTGTTGTCCATCTTACAATCATTTAACTGCTTTGTTAATCATTTCATTGTTGTCCTGATTTCACTTTTCTAATGCATATTGGAACAGGTCATCCTATTTTCCGACATACTGACCCCTCTCTCTGGGATGAATATACCTTTCGACATTGTAAAGGGAAAGGGTCCTGTCATATTCAATCCTCTAGGCTCATCTGCTGATGTTGGTCAAGTGAAAGAATTTGTTCCTGAGGAATCAGTTCCATATGTTGGGGAAGCATTGACCATTCTGCGGAAAGAGGTAATGTATTCCATGAATCTCCTGTTATTTATTTGGACTACTGAATTGTGATTATATTGGATTCATTCCTTTCTCCCTTCTAATTTTGGTAGCTTCCCTGTTCAGTGGCATATCCCATTATATATTGTCAATTCTTTTTTCCTAAATGATTTTTTCTTATAAACTTTGGTAGTGACAGTACTTTTAAGATGTTGGAATTATGAGTGCCTGAGGTGAATGAAATTACGGAGGACCCTACAAGTATCATGCATGTGCTCATCATTGAAGGAAGGCACCTTTTTATCTCTACCAGATTGTATGTAGGATTGGACTTCTGGGTGGAGGGCTGAACTTTATACAGAAAAATAAGTCATTACAATATTGTACTCGTGAAGAACACCAGACTATTTAGATTTAGAAAAAAGAAAAAAAGAACTAAAAAAGAAGATTAGAAGAAAAAATGGAGGTCAGAACATAGTTTATTATAAAATTCTATCAATCTAGGCTTCATGTAATTTCATGGATATATTGTGCTTTTTTTTTATTCAATTAGTATATTAGTATATATTACTCAGGATAAGGATGAGATGGAGTAATGTGGAAGAAATTAGGTTCCTGTTGGGTGGTTTAATTGATAGCATGGGAACTAACCTTCTGTAGGTCTCTCCTGGAGATCTCTGATCCTAACCTGATTTGAATATCCTAAACATACAAAGAGATTTAATACGTGATGGTTTGATAGCTAGGATGATTCAATATGTAGGCTTCAGTCTGCAAAATATTAGATGTAATCCTTTTTTCTTTTTATCTATCTGGATGAGCTGATTAAATGGTGGATTGTGTTCTTCATGTTTTGTTAAAGTGAAGCATGTCTCTTCCGTCTTTGTTGAAATGTTTGGTCTTAATATCATCAGTGCTGTATCATTAGGCACTTTCATGTTCAGGAATTATGAACTTCATCATACTGCAATGTTTCAACTATATACATTTACTTTGTCAGGTAAAAAATGAAGCAGCAGTTCTGGGGTTTGTGGGCGCACCTTTTACACTAGCATCTTATGTGGTTGAAGGAGGTTCTTCAAAACACTTCACAAAAATAAAAAGATTAGCTTTTTCTCAACCTGAGGTATGTCTGCTGATCACCTTTCTCTAGTTCTTCTGTGTCCTACTCACGCAAAAATGAAGAGGATGCATGCTGGGAAAGGCATTTTTTATGATGCAGTATATCAGATGCAGTCCTAATTTAATTAAGATATTAGCACTGTTACTACAGCCTTTATAATCTCATGAATCTTTTATTGGCTAGTTAAGTTGGTTGTGGGTACTATTATGAAGAAATTTTGCTCATTTCTTTATGTTCGACAAATTAAAGCAAATTCGTGTGTTTAGTGATTGTTTATTTTTATTAATTAAAAAACAAAAATATTAAGCTTTTTACTGGAAAGAATTCATTTTTAATTGTGATGTTTGTGAAGACCCCTCCTTTTTTTGTAACAGACAGCCCGGTCATCTAAAATTGTTCTAAGTTGAAAACCATATGAATACTCATAGGCTGACTGAAGAACATATCATTCATGCATTAGGGTAAAGGAAAAGGATTCATGTTACCAAACCCAACTAGTTGAGGTAAGGCATTTAGCTTTGATTGAATTATTGACAAACATATCATTTTCCCTTGTGAGAACCTAAGATGGGAATATATTTGTAGCATCAGTACTGATGCTTCTCAATCATCTTTTTTTGATAGGATTTACAAGTTTAGATCAAGATCATACAATTCAGTTTCAACTGTCCGTATTCATATTTTTGCAAAAACCATAAAAAGGACTCCAAAATAATTTTGTGCATCAGTTTAATATGAGAGAGAACATTAATTGCTCAGATACTGTTGATTTATCGTCCAATATTTTCTAATAATTTTGTTTTCTCTGCTGTTCTCTTTTTCATCATGTTTTGATTGTAACCAAAAGCTAGTGTAAGAAACAGTTGACTTCCTGGTTGAAGATCTTCTGTGTTACAAGTTCTATTTGTTTGTTGTGACACCTTCGATATTTGCCTTCTGTAAATTACTTGAATATCGCACCATGTAAAGAGCTGCATACGGTTTAAACCGGTAAAAAATGGGGGATGACAAATACACCAGGTTTGTTCATCGTCTCCCTGTTATCCCTGCTGGAACATCCTGGCTCTTTCCCTGTGTTTCAACTTTGGCCTTAAGGATGCTGAAATGATTGACGATTTTCTGCTTACTAAATGGGGTAATGATTGCAAGGAAGTTTTGACTTTGGCTGCTTTGCTGTCTCAGTAATCGTTAAAAGATAAAGGAAGAACAACACATTAATGCATCCAAAACATTGGACGTCTCATTATAGGTTTTGGTTGTAATATCCAGCTAGTTGCATGAGTTCTGATCTCCTCCTTTATATACCATCTTCCACAAAAACAAGAGTGAAAGCCCTGGGATGCCAGTATGAGAAGACGGGTTTGAATATGAGTGCATCCACTTTGCTTGAAATATGAATGCTTGGTCTGTTGCCAGCGTGACCCTCCTGGTACCTTTCTTCAGAGGGATCTAAATCAGGTTAGGGTCCTCCTTTTGGGGGGGTGGGGGTGGGGTTGGCGTGGTGGTGGTGGTGTTTTGTTGGGATTGTAGGTGTGTTTTTAAATTATGTAAACCTCCCATGAAATTTGATAAAATAACAAATGCTTCCTCTTTTGCATTTGGTTGCTTGTAACATTTAAACACCATGACCACCCCGCCCCCACCGCCCAGGAAGTGGGAATTAGGATTGCTAGTGAATATACTGAATTTTATCAAGTTTGGATCATTTAGCTCTTGTAAAGTTAATAGTTTAGGTAAAAAAAAAAAATCTTAAACTTTTTAACTTTTCTGACTTGCCATTGTATAAGCTGAATTTCCATTACCTCTACTCACTTGGTAGAAAGTTGGTAAATTTTATAAACAGCAAAACATAAAGAAAGGTGAGTGTTATCTTAAAAACAAAAGGGTGTTATCTTTAATTTTTCCCAAACGCTAAGGAAGGTTTTTATAATTTCTATGGTGTGTTACCCAAATCGGTTTATTAGTTTTAGAATTTGAAACTACCCTGCAATGAACAAATCAATGCTAGTCACATTTAGATCAAATTGGGCTTGGCCTTATGTTAAATTGCTGGATCTGAACCAGGTTAGAACATGTGAACGTCACCCAGTAGAACAGGCCACATAGCTTGTAAAATGGGTTTTTTTTTTCGGACTTTCAGCCATGAATTGCCGCTTCCATTGAAGGCCCGCATAAAGATGCTAACCTGTGGGAAGGAATGAATAAGATGCTTTCTTCCAGTTCAGAGTAGCTTGTTATTTCTATTCATTCTTGTTCTATGTTTGCTATATCCCAAAAGCCATAGATGGCTATTGACAAAATGAGCAGCATACCTTGTGAATATGTTAGTTTTTTGTCTTCATACCAGTCCTTTCAGGTTTGTAGTGACATCTGCTTATTTACTCATCTGCAGGTCTTACATGCGCTGCTGCGCAAATTTACGACTTCCATGTCAAAGTATATACGATACCAAGCAGACAATGGAGCACAGGCTGTTCAGATTTTTGATTCATGGGCCACAGAGCTCAGTCCAGTTGATTTTGAGGAGTTTTGCCTTCCTTATTTAACGCAGATTGTGGATTCTGTGAAACAGACTCATCCGAATCTTCCGCTAATTCTTTATGCAAGTGGATCCGGGGGCTTGCTGGAGCGGCTTCCTTTGACAGGCGTTGATGTTGTTAGCTTAGATTGGACAGTTGATATGGCTGAGGCTAGAAGGCGTTTGGGACACAATGTGGCGGTCCAGGGTAATGTGGATCCTGGTGTACTTTTTGGATCAAAAGAATTCATCACCTCTCGGATCAACGATACAGTGAGGAAAGCAGGTAAAGGCAAACACATATTGAATCTTGGTCATGGAATTGTAGTCGGCACCCCCGAGGAAAATGTTGCACACTTCTTTGAAGTTGCCAAAGGGATCAGATACTAAAAGAGCATTAAGTCAAAATCGATATATATATATATTTTTCATCCTGAAATTAGTGTATCATCAGTTAAATTTTTTATTTAATCTTCTTCAGATTGTTTTTTCTCTTTAGATTATGTAATTCATGTTGATACAGGTCTTAAGGTTTCTAATTTCATTGAAGGAATTAGAATACCCTGGTGATGGGCAGGCATTTTAAAACAAGGAAATGCCTTTTCCCAACTCATTAAGAACAACAACTATTGATTAATTGATTTCATGCGGCATGAATCCTATCCATTTATTGCTTATTTAATCCAAAATACAAAATAATAGTAATAATATAGTTAAAATATGGGTAAAGATCATTTATTACCAATTAATCTAGCAATATCAGTTGACAATATAACACGTATGTACTTATTTCTGGATATTTTCTATCAATATTAATTAATTAATCTACCAAAATGATTGAATTTTTTTTTTATTTTTTTGGTAAAATCTAAATGATTGATTGGAGCCTACTTGGCAATGGTTAGCTACTCCAAACCCATTTCAAGATATCAACAAAGTTTCTCTACTCTCCTTGACTTCCATTTATGACCTCAACAACACTCACGATGGTCACCGATGCTTTGCCGGAGTTCTCCTGAAATGCCGCCAAAACAGTACATTTACGGTCAGGTAAGTTCCCCTGAAAACTTTCACTGGCCGTCGAATCTCATACTCGGAGCTAATATTTACCCGCAGCTAAGTAAATATTAGATATCGGGGCATGGTTTCATATCACCGGCGGCTTCAGCATAACGCTGGAGTATGTACTTCATCATCGCCTCAGAAACTCACCAGAAAATGCAAACTGTCCTTTTTTTTTTTTTTCCTTTTTGGGAACATCCGGTATATGCAAACTCGCCGGTAAAATATTAGGGGGGCAATTCTAAATAACCGCCGGACGCATCGTTGTACGGCAACTTCCACAGAACGCCGGACAAAGCTTTTCGTCGGCTAAGAAATTCGCTTGTAAAATATCAGGGGTGGCTCTAAATAAGTGCAGAACGGTTCAAAATCCTGACAGTTTAGACAAAACGCTGGAAATAATTTGCCGGTGAAACATCAGGGCGATTCTAAATTACCTCCGGAAACAGCGTCGGCTTCAGAAAACGCCGGAAAAGCCCTTCGTCGGGTATTGATATTGCCGGTAAAAGGTAAGACTGCAGCAGCGCAGCTAAGAAAACGCCGGAAAAAGTTTCTCGTCGACTATAAGAAGCGCCAGTGTTTTCTTCAGAGGCGATTGCCAAAACCGCCGCAATAAGTGTCGAAACTCGCCGGTAACAAATTAGAGCCATTTGTGAAACCGCTGGGCGCCAGTAAATATCAGAGGCGGTTCTTTGTAACCGCCGGAAAAGAATTGCATGCACTTCCAAAAACGCCGCAAAAGCTTTACCGTCAGCTAAGCTGGAAAATTATTAGGGGCTGATCCGAAAAACCGCCAGAACAATTGAAAATAGCTGGAAATAGTTTCTTCCCGTCGTCCAAGGGACTCACCGGTAAACATATCAGGGGCGCCGGAAATTTCTATTTCCAGTTAAACCGCCAGAAAAAGTTTTATCACCGGTGGGAACCGTGCCGGGATCAGTATTTCACCGTCGGCTGGGAAACCCGCTGGCCTCTAATCAGTTTTACACTCCCCGATCCAGTTTTATATTCTGGAGATCAAATAATAACGGCCTCTAAAATTAGAAGATTAGAAAGAATTGAGATGCCTTCTTCAACCGTGCTCCTCTGCCCTCCTCAAAATTAAACATGAATGGCCGTTATAATCTTGTGATCAATAGGTTAGGATTTTCTCACATTATATCACAAGAAAAAAGGGGAATTTTACTACTGTATCTCCACGATTTGAGTTCATCAATTGGACACTATCATCGGTTAAATTTTTAATTTAATCTTCTTCAGATTGTTTTTCTTTTCCCTCCATAATGGGCAATTTAAAGCAAGTTATTAACCTGCCGTGCCATGAATGGCGTCAGACTTTGAAGGTTCTCTTGGAGCAGTTGGGGAGGAATTTTAATGCAGTCACATGGCTATCTTTGCTTTCCTTTCCTGTAATTGTCATGGCAAACGACATGGATATGGTAGAAAAATCGATTCATATTACCATGCATGTAAAGATCTTTCATCTTTATGGATAGGAAGTAGAGACTAGAGAGAACAGAGATTCAGTAATGGTGGAAGATGAGAGGAAAAGCACCAAACACATTTCAGTTTACTTCACACGAGGATAGAAGTAGTTGCAGTCAAAGAAGGAAAAAAATGTTAGTACAGGACAACATGGAAATGTCTGTTATACATGAAACCAGAATACACCCAAGAAACCTCACAATACACACATATAAAACATACATGAACAATACATAATCACGCCTTCGCAGCTTCCAAATGAAACAGATTACCAACCTGTGTAGTATCAGTTAGCAGCAAGCGCTCTCCCCAGTGCAGCCTCTTTTATCGCCAGGCTTCAACCCGCTCTGACATCGAATTTATACGGCTGATGATACTGGTTCGCCTTGACTTCTCCAAGTGTGACACAACCCGGACGACAGGTTGCAGTCCGTCAACCTTTTTGAATCCTTTCTTGAGATTCGAATCACTAGATTGACCAGTCTTGCTCTTGCGGATGTTTGCCAGAATCCATGATTTCTGATCATTAGCAGCAACCATTTCCATGCCATTAGTTGTCATATCGACTTGAATTGGAGCCTTACTGGGGCAATCATCCACTGCAGGTACATTCTCATTAGGAATGACCTTCACTGAAGAACTCTGAGCACCACTGTTAGTTATGGAATCATCTTCAGAAAGGTGAGGGGAGCTTGATAAAACAAGTTCTTCAGCAACAAAGTCATTCTCTGTCTCTTCTTCATCCTGAACATCATCCTTCAGACACGGCTGCGAGGGGCTGTGGTGTCCATTTTCATCAGAAGGCTCCAGGTGGGAAGGATCCGTCTCTACCACAGAATCCTCCCTATCTTTGAGAGTCCTTAATATAAGTGTCTTCAGGAAGTTCATCACTTGGACTGCATACATCAGTGCGGTCAGAGGATCTGCCATCTGCAATCAAGAGAAAATATGTTACTCATTGAACCAAAAGTCAACAATACGATATAATTAAAATGAGCCTTTATTTCTGGATGCTGCCATACTGAATAGATGGTCAATACGATAAAACAAACACTTATGAAGTTACTATCATCCAATCAAATCATCTTTCGGCAGGGAATATCTCCTAGGTGGATCCCAGTCAAAGTTGGCTTGCCTTCATATGTATCATGTGCATGCATGTCTGTATTTTCATTTTTCATGAAATAGATTTAAATTAGCTAAAACAAAACTACTGCAGGTAAACCATGTCTTAGGTACACTGGTGACCATCATTGAATATCTAAAAAGTTAGAGAAAAGAGTTCAACAGCTTTTAAAAATAGATAAAGGGATAGAGGAATAATGGATGAATAAGTTCCAGCATTTACAAATTGATTCCTCCTTTTGCCTTCTCTTTTTCTTTTACTTTTTCCCAGGTTCCAATGGTGTTGGGTGAGAAATGATTGATAAACCCAAATTTTCATGGTAAAGTTCAGCAACTAAATCATCACATTAAAAAATATATCCACGTGTGTGTATACAAACAATATTCAATGGAAGATACAATTCTCCTTACTTGAGTCATGTTTGGTGCAAACACCATTGCAATATTGCGGGCGTTCATCTTGTTTAAATGTTCCAGCTGAACAACATCTGCCATCAGGTTGATGGCCCAATCTAATAGAGCAGCTTCTGTTGGAGGTAGGAGCCTCACTAGCTGAACACATTCTTCTTCTGACTGGCACTGCATTACCTGTTCAGGCGTGAGAGAATCCAAGACCCCACTTGGAAGTTCTCTGAACCAAGCCTAGAAAAGTATAACATATCAGATTATCGTGACAATGGCCCATGCAAAAGAAGAATCAGAACAAGAAATCACCACCAGTATGGAAAAGGAAGTGCTTTCCATCTGGATTTTCATCATATTCTACAGGATGCGAGTTCAAGGACATCCCTCAGTTAAATTTTATGTCAGAACTAAATGAGCTACAAGAAAAGTTCTATTCTTATGTATGCAATAAGAAAATCCAGTCCAAATAAAATGATGATTTGAATGGTAGATATATATTATACAAAGAATGGCTGAGAAACAGAAAGAAGACCACAAAAATATGCTGGCTAGGGACTAGAATCATTCGACCATCCCTGCCTAAAATCTAATCAATATCCAAACCATCTGACTATCATTTTTTCCAGGCAACATATATAGTTAAACTTAAGATCATCCCAGCAAATTCCCCCCAAAAAGCTATCTTCCATCTAGGCTTTATACTGGACAAATAAATTTCAATTTGACAAAACCATATTGCACACATATCATTTCCTTCGCATTTTCCAAGATTCAATGTCATGCAAAAATTAAGACCTTCAACACATGGTAATTTCAATATAAAATTCATCACAAATTTTTATTAGACATCAAATGCAAAAAGTTCGAGGAAATTTCAGAGAAAGGAAAAATCGTTATGAAATTCAAAGGAAATTTCACATGTTTCACATGAGTCTAAAATTAGATCAACCGAGTTATCTTAGTGATTCTTCAGATTCCTTAGTGGTTAAAGTGGTAAACTTCTGCAGAAAATTAAGAAAATTTTCAAATTTTAAGTTGGTAACTAAAAATAGAAACACTAATAGGTATTCAAATCCCAATTCCAAAATAAGGATTGCCATTTAGTAGCCTGTACAGACGGTGCAATAATCACCTACTCCAGTAAGGAGGACAAAGCATTGAACCTCAAACCCCCAACCCCACCATTCCCATTCAAGAGGGGATCTCTTATCACCATCTCAAACATGAGAAGATAGAATAAGGCAAGAGAAACAAAATTGTCCACAAGAATCAATTGTTATCAAATTGCAATGAATACCTTTATAAGACCTGCCAAACAGTGGATGTCGATGCCTTCTGGCACCACTCCCCTATTCAATTGGTCCCTAACATACTCCTCCTGACTGTTTTCTGCATTAATTCTGAAGATCCCTTCTGCCTGCAACAAGTTAGTTCAGCAGAAGTTGTAATCTAGCTCAAAAAAGTTACACTTTAATAATCATATTGACATGCCATTCATTAATACTAGCTAGATACCATGTACCATAGTGTCACTTGGTGGTTTACTTGCAGATTATTCAATGACAGGATGGAAATAACATGAAAAGAGAGGGTTTAAAATAAAAGAAAAGAAAAGGAAAATGAGAAAAAATGAAAAATAAAAACAAACCTGCAGGCCTCCCTGAGTGTAAAGACGTCTTTGCATCAGCAATAGTATTGTTGGTACACTATTCCCTCTACAGTCATATGACAACTGCATGGATTCTGTGGAAACTCCAAAGACACTTGCACTACAGATGAAGGATATACAACTCAAAAGATTCAAATATGGGAACACCATGCACAGTAATCATTCAATCAAAGACAAATGCCTTATCCCAGTCAGCAACATATCAGTTATTTCATGCACACTAGTATATCAGTTATTTCACGTGGAAAAATATGTCTATCAAGATTCAGGACAATGCAACATATCAGAAAATTTACTATAAAGACACTAAAAACCAAAACATGAGAAGATCAGAATTAGCAGTTACTGCATGGATAAACAGTACATATAATTATCAAGGAAGGTAATTATGCACTGTGCTGTCTCATCACGTAGAAGCACGTCAGATGGAGATGGAGCAAAAAATAAGGATGAGAGCAAGGATCTGGGACAACATACAGATAGAGAAGAAAATGGGTTATGAAACTTTCTCAAACCCTTTACTGGTGTGGGCTGAAAGGAATTGAAGAATCTTTAAGAACCTGGAGCGAAATTGATCATGGTTGGAGGGAGCAGTTTTGAAGCTAATGCATAGATGGCTGTTGGCGCAATCTAGGATGGTTACTTTTGATCTATAAAAGTTCTTGGAGTTTAATAGTTTCTCGGAGTTGGAAGGGGCTAGGTGCTGCTGTTGCTCTCTTGTAGCTGGGATTAGGGTGGTGGTTTTTTGGTACACAGTTTGTTTATTATGTAGGCTTCTCATCTTTCTATTAATGTAAATTGGATGATTACTGATCAAAAAGAAAGATTAATCATCGGTATCATTGCAGAGAAGATACAGAGATACAAAGAGAACTTTACCAGTAGAGGGTTGAACCAAAGGCAACTCTGGATAAACAGACAGATTATAGAGTGACGATGTGAGGAGAAGAGGAAGAAGAGAAGATTGTTTGGTGAAGATATTTCCACCCTACAAGCACCTAAGGCATCAAGCATGGAGAGAGGAATTGACATTTTGAGACCTTCTCAGTAACTAATAATCTTGCAACAATGTCTCCCTCTCAAACTGCTTATTGGTTGATTCTGGTGTCTCTTCGTCAAGAGTCGTATTAAATCCCTCTAAAACCCAAAAATGTTGAAGTCTTACAGACAGATACATAAACTTTTTAAGCATTTCCACGATCAAATAAAAGATGTTTTACATAACCATAAGATTCTTCTGGTTCCTATATAATTCTTCTGTCTATGAATGTGAATCTATATTCATTTTTCTCAGTAAACAATCTTCTCATTTATGATCGGCATGAGTCTTGAATTTCAGGATTAAAACTATCAAGCATGCCTTTTCATATGACCCACAAAAATGAAATTTTCACATAATAATGCTTTATGTTTCTTCCTGTATGGTTAGGACAAGTGCTATCAGTAATCCTTACTATTTCCTTAAAGAACAACACCCCATCCAAATTGCTACATACATACACCCAACTCAAGACACTAGAACAATCACATGTCATCATATGTAAATTCCAACTGAAACACTGACACATCACTGACTAATGGGGCTTGGCTGTTTGTTATATCTCATGTGTGGATGCTTCAGGGAATTAAGTACCACTTTAGTGCTCAATAAAAGAAAATGCAGCCTTCTTCCATACATGAGAGTCTTGAAAAATGATAGGATCAAATAGCCATCAACAATAAATAGCTTTAACATTTACCAAGAACCAGTTACAAGTATACCCATAGCAAAGGAAATAGCTAAATACCACCATTAGGCCTCTTCCTCTTTTAATAATGAATATAAACACACCCAATGGACTATTTTAATGAAAATTCCTTGCTATTGAAAACTTAAATCTTGCTTATATTCAGTTAAAATATATACTTAGTGCGCTTTACTTCCCACCAGTTGGAGCATTATCCATAGATAAAAAATATAACAAGGCTGTTATTATATACCGCGGAATATATTGATGCTAGTTGTTTAGAAGTTTTACTGCTGTTTTCTTTCAACCGTCTTTGGGAAACCTTCTTTTTTGTATGTTCATCTACTTTAAATATAGCCTTTTAGGGTTTGCTAAATCTAACACCTCAGTTTCAGTTTCTGGCATTCAGATCTAGACCCATTCAACTCAGCCCCATCATCACTGTTATTCTACATACCAAAAAGCACAAAAGCAAAATAGTGCCGTTACCCCAACTGGTTTGGGTTGGTAAAATAAATTCCTTTTTGTTGTTCTCGGTCACAAGAAACCATATCTTTATACTTTAGTTAATTTATGCACCTTCAATATATTTCTAACTAACTCAATCTATTATTCTTGTCCACCACCAGCCCTGTGGTTTCTTCAATTTCCATCACCTTAGAGATCACACCCTCAAACATCTCTTTTTAACATGGCCACGCCAACTAGAAGAACAATGGCAGCAATAACAAAATGCCTTACCCCATCTAGTAAGTATTGCAAATTTCCACATCAGCTGACTATCTTTCTTGGTATTCCCATTGTAATTTTTTTTTAACTCTATCTCTATCAAGAACCAGAAAATGACTGAAGAAGGAACATGAAAGGAAAAATCAAAATTAGAGAGAATGTAGGTAGAAGAAGAAATATGAGAAAAAGGTAAATGCTCCTAAAAACATGTCTATTGCATTATCTTGAGCCATTAAGTAGGATAAAGGATGCTTTGAATCTTCCTAACGGAAAATGAATTTTTTTCTTTTGCTATTACGGTTGAATGAAAATAATGTACTATATGTTTTAATCAGATTAATGGTTTGTGTGGGAGAAATGCTTGAACTTAAATACAATATTCCATAAATTTTTTTGTCCAACACCAATATTGGATCAAAACTCCTAAACCTCACCTTACAAATCTGGGTAACCCTCTGGAACTGAAGTTTTATTGGAGTTGTGTTTTGCAAGAATATTTGTAAAATTGACTCTCCTTAGAAACAAATTACAATAGGCTAGCACCAGAGGTTCAATTGTTTTCGACCAAATGGCGATGATAAATTTCCCAAGCCTTAATGAAGGTAAACCAACGCCCATAAGCAAAGAATGATCCCATGTGTTATAATAAATCAAGAAATGTAAGAAGGAAAATTGAAGAAAACAATCTATAGTAGATTTTTAATACAAATATCTCTAAACAAGCAGCATTTTTCTAATTATGGATAACTCAGACCATACTGTTTGTTCCTACCAACCAGGACTTCTGGTTCGGTTCATACATCTAATTCTGATGAATTTGTATCCCAAACAGAAAACACACCAACGAAACACATCAAAATCTTGGTTTCAAGGCTCATACAAAAACAATCACAAACAATTTCATTTAGAAACCTGAAAATGACAACAAATGGAAACCCAATTAGAAATTTCCAAGCGACAAAGAAGCCTCAACAATTCAACTAACCTGGCACTAGGAGGCCTCCTGGGTACTTCTGGTTCGAACTCCACCGGCAATCCCAGGAACCCATTAAACCGATCAAATGTGACATGGGCAACGTGGCGCACGTTAGTCGGCCAGCTGATCTCCATGGAGCAAAGCTCCTCCCTCCCAGTCCTACAAGCAACCAAAGACTTCCTGAAAGCAGTGACCAAAAGGGCCAACAGAGACAGCTGATCCCCCTCTTTGTCTCTCTCTTTCGTATCTCCGTCTTCGTCGGTACCCGAATCCTCCTCGCCACCGCCTTGGGCTACAAAAGATGAGGTGGGGTTGTTAATAAGGGACAGTGATTGGGTCTGCGTACGGGACTGATGGGGGTGGCGTGCGCCATCATTGGGTGTGGGTGCGCAGGATAAGGAGCTTGGAGAAGAAGGGAAATGAGATGGGGAGTGGAGGACTTCTGTCATGGCTGGCAATGAAAGGGTTATTGGAAAAATCAGAAAAAAAGAAAAAAAAATTGTTTTCTTTTGCAAGAAATCAACAATCGCAGAGGGGCTTTTGGGAAAACGACGGAAATGAAGAGAAAGGAGAAATGGGGTTTGAATATTGAGTAGAGTTGGATTGAAGGAAGCGATTTGGGTGGTGGGACGTGAGAATCATTAACTATTATTTTTCTGTTTTTTCCCTTCACTGGCTTTGGAGGTCTGAAGAAGCAAAGACACGCACAGAGAGAAAAGTTCTCCCGTAGCTGTAAGATATAAGTATTGAATATTTTAATTATCCGTATACGTGTAATTAGTAGAGAAACTGTAGAGGAGAGAGAAAAAGGCCAATAGAGAGAAAGTGGGTAGAGATGGTGGAGAGAGAGAGAGAGAGGGGTTTCAAGTGCTCTGTCTGCTTCAGTGACAAGCCTTTGTTTCTTTCTTCTTTGATGACAAAGGAAACTATTCGGCATTTGCTTAGTGGTATGTTCTTTTCAGTCCATGGATGCCAAATATACTCTTCACCATTTATCCTACCTAATACATGCAAAGATGAACTAAAATAGCAAATTTTGAGCAGATGGGCTACCTAGAATCACCTCACTTAAAAACCTGACAAAATCAATTATCCAAATTAGATAAAATTTTAAGTTCCTATAAGGGACCTTCCAAAATTTTTTAATAATTTGATATAGAGAATTTTTTTTTTTGTATTTTCCCTAAATTTGTCTATTCATGTCTTGTTCAAGGCTGAAGATTAGGTATACAAATTTAAGGTTGCTTCTTTATAGACATTTTGTTAGTGTCAATGGTTTTATACTCATATGATGATGCATAGTATGTAGGCTGGGACCCAATACAAGAACAAAGGGCAGGTGTTAGGCAAGACAAACATAATCAGACGAAAATGCATTTCGTCATCAAACACAAATAGGTTCATTCTTTGGACAACATAAATAAATCATTCTACCCAATAAGACTTTATAGGAAACTTCAGAAGTGAGATTCCAAAAGACATTCTCAATTTCTTTTTCACTTCTCTTTTTTTTCTTTTTTTTTAATTAGGTCTAAGCACGCCCACTTTCTTTCTCAAATTAGGTAAGCTACAATCCAAATGTATCCAAACCTTCTCTCCTTGTAGGGGTGGTCCCACTTACAACATACACCTAACCTAACTGCTGCTTTGAACAAGTAATATTAGAAGAAAGAAGAAATTCTGGTCTCTCTCTCTATTTCTAACCCAACTGCTGCTTTGAACTAGTATTAGAAGTATAAACAAATTGACACAGACCAGCTGCATCTATCAGACATATCTGTAATAGATAGTCTCAGGTGTAATGTGTTATGGGCATATGCTGAATTAACGATGATTTATGGTATACTATTCACCTTTCTTCCTTCCATTTCTGTTGGTTTCTTTAATTCTTTGGAAAGTACTTTATTGCTCATGCCATCAATGGGGTTAGTTCCCTTTTATTAAGAAGACAGTACAATATGAGAGCATATCACCTGGACCCTCTTGTTGGAAGATCTATTGGTCCAATGGCAAATGTCAGATTCACACACTTATGTGGACACATGCATTGCCGTTGAATCACACACTTATGTGGACACATGCATTGCCGTTGAACGAAAAGATCTTCCGGCCTAGGACTTCAGCAGATTTCAAGCCATAGAGTACAGAAAGGAGAGGCAAGAAAAGGGAAACCAATCTAAGCTCTACACCTTTTGCAGAGAATAAGATCTGTAAGACCTGCAAAAGCAGTTTTAGTAGTATCCGTTAGGTGGGACTGTGACATCGGATTTCACTGTTTGAAATTCAAACTCCAGATGGCGGGTGGTCCTGTTTTGTTTGTTTCCCAAAAGAAAATTTGGAGCGCAAGTGACATCATTTCCATTTTTATAATAACTTCTCCATTGTTTCTTCAATAAAAAGTTCTCTTTAATTGTTCAGAAGTACACATGTGGGACCTTACTCTGAATAAATTAAATCAAGGTTTAGTTTTCCTTTTCATTTTGTTAAGGAACCTCCTTCGGCAAATCATGAGTATTTTGGCTGATTATGTTCATAATTTCTTGCCCGCACAAAGAAACCATCCTCATTCATTAATACAACTGCTGAGCTTCTGATCTGACCTGGGCTCCAATGATTCATGTCCTGAAACAACTTTTTAATGGGGTTAATTAATATTTAAATCTTCAAATGGGTGAGAAGGATTTTTTAAGATTAAACCCACTGCCTCATCCTTTAGATGTATGCTGGTGATTAAGGACCGAGTTCAAGGCATATGATGGAAAGATGTTGTTCAGGCTTGGGGGTATATGAATTTCAATGTTTTGTTTCTCTTTGTTTTTGCACCGCACAAAAGGGAATTCAACAGCACAGGGCTCAAGTGCATGTTAAAAACTTCCTCATCACTGTCCATGTATTTAGCACACGCAGGCTGCCAAATTATATTGTATTAGTATTATCTGACCAAAATAAAACACAAAATTATAATGGGTATATCTAGAAGTGCAAAAGTTCTCATAATCTGCAAATTTAACATAATATTGGGTTTTACTAATAAGAGTAAAGAAGTGCTGTTTTACTAATGAGGCAACCCGGGAAGAAAAAGAAAACAAGAAAAAGACCACATAGATCTTCTACTCAAGCAGACAAAGTTATTATAATGGACATATCTAGAAGTGCAAAAATTTTCCTAACAGACTGAAGATGTAGTTTCTGACATTAGGATCGAGGAAAAAGATTCATATCGTCAAAGCTAGCTAGTTGTGTGAAGCAATTTCCGATCATTGAAGCTCAAAAGGACGAATTTTGGATCTGAAAAACTCTGTTGATACATAACCACAAAGGAACTTCAATCTATTAACCGAAAAATATACTTGCTGAAGACATTTTGATTTCGGCACCATGTAGGCTATCATTATTGGGTTTTACTAACAGGCTCAAGAGCTTCAACTGTGACAATGCTGTTTCCCCTGATAATCTGCAGGAACAGCTTGCTAAATAAAAATTTTTGAAGAATAATAAGAGAAGCAACAAGTCGAATGGAAGCTTCACTATTAGAAGGGATTTAAAAAACGGTGAGGAGGGCAGGGACCTACCAACATCACTATCTCATTTTTCTCGTTGCCAGAAATTTCAGTAGTGTTGTCAACCACCAAATTCATGAACTGGTCAAACCCGCACAAGGTACCAACAACCATCTGATTTGCATTCAACTTGACTGCAACAAAGTATTCAAGATCAATAGTTTTAGAGTTCTCTAGCAATATTATATCTTAAACCAACTAGTATACGCAAGGAATCAGAATTTGCACTAAGCACCCTAAGCTTTGGAGGAACCATTATAAAGCATAACCGGCAACTGATCTACATATGAGAACAAGTCAACGGTTTAGAGTTCTATACACAAATTCTAAAGCATGTACTTTAATGTACAAGTGAACAGAATAATTTGCACAAAGCAGCCAAATATCATGTTAAGCCACAATAAGATGCCACCAGTAAGCCCCATGGGATCCATGCATGAAAATAAGTCTATCCTGAACAGATCTCATATGAGTAAAGCCATTTCAGATGCCTAAGCCAGGATCATTTTATTAGGAAGGGAAAATTAAATTTCAGTTTTGCACAGTTTATTGCTTTGCTCGAACACATTAATCCAGATTCGCACTTTCGACAAACCAAATAAATAATTAATCACTCCGAATTAGTTTTACTTCTGAACATATGATCTAATTAGTCAATTCACACAGAATGATAGTTATTTGTTTGAGTTTTCTTACCAGTTCTTATCAGTACTATAATCAAGGCATACAACATGGATTGGTGGAATAGCAGAAGTAGCAATTTGAGTGAGGACAAAAAGGTTCTTGAAATAGGATCAGGATCAAGAATTCGTAGTGTAAGAGAGCATTTGATAGATGGTTCCAATAGTAATACATCTAGATGGAAGTACAAACAGAGAGAAGAGGCACAAGGAGGCTAGAAAGGGTGAAAATACTGCTTCCTGAATGAAAAGATAACTGAAGAAAAAACAAGGCATCCTGTTTATTTCATTCGTTGCCTCCCTCCATTCTTAGCATCATTTTAGCAATGAAAACTGTTCTTATGTTGAGTCTGATCACCAAATCACGGGCCAAAGAGTAAGAAATATCCTTTGTCTCCAGAAGGTCTTACAAGGAAGGAAACATGCAATATTGAATTCGCTTTCAGGTGATTGGGTGACAAGGAAGAATGGGCAAAATCAGGACTGAATCATAGAGTTGCACAGGTTTTCAAGTGAGCCCATTGAAGAGGTAAAAAAAAAAAAGAGTACGTTTTTTCCTTATAGCTTTTCAGTCATGAATGATATATTCTGATTTGCATATCAGCCCTAATGTTTGAAGATCACTGATTCTTCTACTGTTGAAGCTCCTTTTTCATTTTTCAGGGTAATCAAAGTTGAAGTTCACGAAATGAAACAAACTCACTCCTATTTCTTACTTTAATTATTCATGAATTGAGTACTTATATTCAAGAGGAGGCAGCTTGGTGTTTGTTTATTTGCAAATAATTGGTCTTGAAGGAAGATAATAAAGAGGGAATAGATGCAAATGAAGCCATGCAGGGATAACTGAGAATAAAAGGACTTCGTAAAGAATAAGGAATGTAACTTCCTGACAAATAATAATAATGGCGAAGCAATGGTAAAAAAATAAGAATCAAAGATTCTTAAAAGGGATCCAATTTGTAACATTTTATTAGTCATCTAGAAAGAGGAGTAGGTGATGAGGATGTTACACGTAAAATTAGAGTTACTCTGATTGAGTGGAGAGGCACAATCAATGCTTTCTATTCAGACTATAAGGGAAATTTCAAAAGGAAACCATTAGACATGCCATGATATATAAATTAGAATGTTGAATATGCATGGTATGAGCTTGCTAAGATGAGGATGTTGAGATAAATATATGCAAAAACTAGAAAAGATAAGATAATGAACATATTCGTAAGTGTCCAGATGTTGACCAAATAGAAGATAAAGTAAAAGAAATGAGGTTAAGATGGTTTGAACAGGTAGAGCAAAGACCTCAGAAAACAGTTGTGAGGAGGTATTAGGGTGTGCATTTTGAAAGATCTGAAAAATGAGAAGATCAAGAGAACCTAGATGGAGT
Source organism: Buxus sempervirens (assembly GCA_947561395.2). Taxonomy (NCBI): domain Eukaryota; kingdom Viridiplantae; phylum Streptophyta; class Magnoliopsida; order Buxales; family Buxaceae; genus Buxus; species Buxus sempervirens. The sequence continues at coordinate 5,605,020 of OX387182.1, forward strand.
CGGTCAGCAAGGTCTTGTATGTAGAAAATATAGTTATTAATAGATTTGGATGAAGAAACAGGGTCCATGTTGCAACCCTACTAATTGGGATAAGGAATTTTGTTATCTATTTATTATGTTTCAAATTCCTTCCTTTGCTTCTAGTCTATGACTCCGGATTTAGAAATTGAAAAACACCATATATGTTGAAAATTCACCTGATACGAGAAAAGGCGTTAATGATCATGATGATGATGCTAAGATAAATCATGCAATAAACAGAAAAGTTCTCGTCAACTCATATCCCAATTTAAGTGTCCAAGTTAAATAGGAATCATATACTGATTTTATTTGTCAGTTATTTTTCATGTAAATTCACTATGTATTTCTTTTCTATAAAAATTCTTCCTTTTCAAAAAGAAAGATCTTTAAAAATCTAAAGTTAGATGAAAACACAAACAAAATCTAACAAATCAAACAAGGATGCCTATTGCAACATGTTGAGCCAGTATCTATATTTCTGCCTATGAAATGCCATGACTTCAGTTAAATTAAATTTCCACATTCTTCTTCACTACAACTATGCCACAAACCCAAACCCACACTGGAAAGCCACCACAGAAGACCATCCAATAGCACAAAGACAAACTTCAAGTTGACAGTTTGGTTTTCACTAAACAAGCCCAGACCACGATAATTGATTTTTTCTTTATTTTATTCCCTGTTAGTTCAAATCTCCTATGACCTTTTTTCACTGTTACTTTTCCTGCACTAAGTTTACATTCTTCTGAATTAATTTTCTATGCATTCTTCTCTCAGGCTGTATTTGTTTCACTAGAAAACTTGGAAAATAGGGGAAATTTTCAGAAAAATTACATTATGGCAAAAATATTTTGCACTACCCATTTTCCTCTTGCTTGAGGAAGCAAGAGAACTGAATATTTATTTTTTTAGTCTGTGGAACTACTGCAATTTGGAGCAACTGTGGTTAAAAAAATTAATGAATGCACTGGCAGAAAGAAGACATGCTGTTGCCCACATCCTATTGATATTGGCTGGATAAGGCAGGAGGGGTTAGTCATCTGGAGAGAAGCACAAACTTACAATTTTAATGACTGCAAAATGGCAGTATTGGGAGAGAAAGACAGAATGATACATAGCAAGAGAGAGAGAGAGAGAGAGAGAGAGAGAGAGAGAGAGAGAGAGAGAGAGAGAGAGAGTACAGAAAGAGATAAATTGGTTGCCATTATTTGTGGCAACACCGACAATAATAGCAGTGGCTAAGGATTAGGGAGAGAAATAAAGCCATTGCTGGTATAAAGAAAACTGATGGGTATGGCAGACGAGATAGATAGAGAGAAAGAGCTGGCATTTAAGCACTGCTGGCAGCAATTCCATGAGAGAGGCTCTCAGAGTTTGCAGCAGTTTTGACAGCAAAATCCATGAGAAAACATAGTTGAATAGATAGAGAAGAGGCAGAAAATAACATCCAGTAATACTTTTGGGATCTTAATTTTATTTTCAGGATGTTGCCCGGGAAAAAAAATGAATTGCAGGAAAAGCATTACTAAGCACACTTCATAGAAAAAAAAAAAAAAAGGCTTTGTTCATATAAAGAACATAAAATTGATTATTCATATAATTAATGCAGACTAATATTCTAGCCCACTTAACCTGCCTGATCAAATGAGCTTTCTTCATCCATAATTCGAGCTCTAGCACCATAGTTTTTGCCTTATTTTCCAAAATTTTCCTCTCCCATATCATTTTTTATGTTGCTTTTTGGGTGGTATTCAAAACTCTATTGAATACTTCATCAACTTCAAGCATCCATCATGTGCTAGTTTCAGGTGCTGAGTATCTCCTTCAATTTCAATGTTAGAAGTGAATAATTTCTTTCTTAGTTGTTTGTACTCAGCTATCCTACAGGAAGCAGATGCATATAAGAACTCCCTTCTAAATAAGCCTTTCCATACACATGTGACATATGTAAAACAACAACAATTGAAAACCTTTCCCTCTGATAACAAAACAATTTTATACTTCAGATTTCACCACTTCCAGTGAAATTAAAAAAAAAATGAATGAAAGGAAAAAAGCATTTAATAAGAACAAATTCTATAGGGGAATAGAATGTAACAAACAGAACCAAAGAAAAAAACGTCGTTATAAAGGAGACAAAGTCCAACCATGTCAATGCAATTGCTAGAAATCTCATAGCTATAATATAATAGAAATAAATTTAAATAATAGTTAAATAACTCTATCAATGCAACTGGTCCAGAGAATCATGTCGAAAAAATAAATCAATTAGTAATAACACAGCAAAAATTCATTACCAACAAAAATTAAAAAACAAATTATACCATTTCCAACCATGTAATGGAACCAATTTGAAGAAGGAAAAAGGAAAAGGAAGAGAAAACCAATAAAGAACAAAGAATTCGAGCAAATGACGATACAAAACTTACTCTGGAGCTCCTTGCCCATGTACCTGTTCAGAAAAATAAAATAAAAAGAAAAGGAAGAAGAAGAATAAGAATTGTGTTTAGCTAAAAATAAAATAAGAATGAAGATGAAGAAGAACGCAAAAGAAAATTTGAAAATAGAACAAAAAGAGCAGAATAAATAAATAATGTGAGAAGGAACAAACGAAGCCGTAGGCTGACCTAATGTGTTCATGTTGGAACAAAAAGTCACTTTTTGACTTGTATTTATAAAAACAGTCTTCAAGGATCTCATTCGTTTTAGAAAATGGTCACTTTCAAAAGTAATCAACCTGCAAGGTCACTTTTTAAAAAAGAATTAAAATATAGTGTAAAGTAAAAATTTAAATTAGAGTGTGAGGTAAAAATTAAAATGATCCCGTAATTTAATTAGTGTTAAAAATTCCATTTTTAAGAAATACATTTTTTGATGAACTATTTTTATAAATAGCGGAAGAGTTATTATTATTATTTTTTTAAATAAACCATAAGCTTGTTTAATTTTAGGATTTTTGCATCCATATCTTTATATTATGCTATTTTTAAAATTTGTATTTATAACCTTCCACAAATTCCATTTAACTTTTGAGCTTTTTGAAGTTCAACTGGTACCTAAATAGGTATTACATGTCATGTAACACAAAGCATGTAAACTTATTACTTACATGCTCTTATTCAACACCACATGGGTGGTCCTTTAGCGGACCATCCGATTGGGACCGATTTCCTCTACAGCGTCGTTTCCTACGGCGCTTTTACGGCGTGTATAAGGAAACGACGCGTGGACATTCATTGAATGAGATTTTTTCACAAAAGATAATACACACAACAGAGTCTCTTCCGTCCATTTTTCCTTTTTTGCCGTTAGTCATCCATTTTTCCTTTTTTTTTTATAGCAAAAAAAGCACGACAGCTCAACAATAAGCCCACGTGTTTCTTTTTTTTTTTTTTTTTTGGGTAAACAGCCCACATGTCTCTTGAAATGTGTATCTATATCTCACAATTATTATTATTTTGTGTGTGGAAAAAACAGAAAATAGAATTGTATTAATATGCACTATAAAAAAAAAAAATAATTGTATCAATCTGTAAACTGATTTGTACGAACGTATCCATGTGTCTCTTGAACGTATCAGGGCATAGTGGGACTTGTAACCAGGCATGGTGAGACTTGTAACCTGGCATGTAGTACTTAGACTTGTAACCTGGCATGGTAGGACTTGTAACGGGGCATGGTGGGACTTGTAACGAGCATGGTGGGACTTGTAACCGGGCATGGTAGGACTTGTAACCGAAATCCCCATCATAATCCATGCGTTGTTTCCTACCATGCCTGGTTACAAGTCCCACCATGCCTTGTTACAAGTCCTACGATGCGCGGTTACAAGTCTTACCATGCCTGGTTACAAGTCCTACAATGCTTAGTTACAAGTCCCACCATGCCCCGTTACAAGTCCCACCATGTCTAGTTACAAGTCTTACCATGCCTTGTTACAAGTCCCACAATGCCTGATTACAAGTCCTACCATGCCCTGTTACAAGTCCCACCATGCCTGGTTACAAGTCCTACCATGCTTGGTTACAAGTCCAAGTCCCACCATGCCTGGTTACAAGTCCTACCATGCCCCATTACAAGTCTCACTATGCCAGGTTACAAGTCCTACCATGCTTTGTTACAAGTCCTACCATGCCTGGTTACAAATTCCACCATGCCCCGTTACAAGCCCCACCATACCTGGTTACAAGTCTTATTATGCCTTGTTACAAGTCCTACCATGCTTGATTACAAGTCCTACTATGCTCGGTTACAAGTCCCACCATGCCCCATTACAAGTCTTATCATGCTTGGTTACAAGTCCAAGTCCCACCATGCCTGGTTATAAATCCCACCATGCCCGTTATGATTTTTGAATTTTTAAAGATATTTACTCAAACAGAAACGTCTAATGTCCGTTGCTAAAGTCACAACCCACGACTATAAGAACCGAAATCTCCACGCGTTGTTTCCTTATGCACGCTGTAAAAGCGCCGTAGGAAACGATGCCGCAGAGGAAATCGGTTCATCTGATTGAGGTTCAATATATAATTTCTATATACGAAGATGATATGTTTTATTAGATTACATGATAAACCAAAACATATAGCAATTCAAATCAAACTTAGGTTATAAATTTAGTTTTCGATTTGATTTGTAGTTCATAAAACTAGTAGGGTGCACGTGCATAACTGCACGTAGGAGAGGGAACAATTGTAAGGTTTCAATTTAAAAGTGGAAAGTGGTTGTGGTGGTTATATGTTGGGATTGTTTTAGTTGAGGAGGGTAATATTTGGAAAAAAAGAAAGGGAGACCAGAATCTAGAGGGAATATTCCCCCCTCTTTCCTTTATTAATAGTATAGTATAGGTAATATTTAGTTTGATTTGTTATAATTCAATTTGGCCTTTTTTTACTAGAAAACCGAACCAAATCGGTCCCTTTTTTTTTCTTTTATTATACCAGCCTCGTGCATAGCCTATATATGACTTGAAATCTGCTAGAGCCATTTACTAGAAGATCTGCTAATCCAACGGTGAAATGTGTGTCCACATAGGTACATGAAGCTTATGTGTACACACCCTCCACCGTTGGACCAGTAGATCTTCCAGTGTGAGGGACCAACGGATATGGCCTCCCTATATACCTCTACAGACTCATAACATTTATCTAACTAAAGAGCATGGCTTCAAACGAGACTTGCAAGCCTGCATGTAGTGGCAACTTGAACTAACTCCAAATGACTCGAAATTTCTTTGTTATAGGCAAGCGTAAAAGCATTATCATTTTGATTTGATTAGGGCGGGTTTTGTACCAAGGCCTTGGATATGAATATCATAAGGCTTTGCACCTTCTCACAATTGGCACCCTCAAACTAGCTTAGGACTGTCAACAAGTTAAATACAGATCAGATCTCCATTAACAAAATATTCGAATTCGGTCAGATTCAAAACAAATTTGAATTCACCTTCCCATTTACAAATTCAACCGATTTTTATTATATATAAAAAATTTTTAATTTTCTATTAGACCAAACTGTTAAGGGCTGAAACGATCCTTAAATCAACTGAATGAGGAAGGCTCAAGGCATGAGCCTTTTGCCTCCTGCAATCAATTAAATAACAAAATAAAATGTTTTATAATAAAATTAAAGGCTTTAAACAATACTTAAAGCCTTTTCAGCTTAAACAAAAGGCTTTATCATTTAAATTCATATAACATATATATAGTAAAGTAAAATACGGAAACACTACCTTCTCTCTTCTCTACGTGGACATCTCCTTCTTTCTCCAGTGGCCCTTTTGGGCCCCACTGAAACCCCATACACTCTCTCCTCTACGTGTACAATATTCTCTCTTCAAAACAATATTTTCTCAGGACGTTCCAAAGAAAGTGGACGTGGTCCTTTCTCCAATATTATCTTTAACAGTTAAGATTATTTCTAATATTATATTTAACTAAATTAAAATTATGAAATTAAAATTTGTGGCTTCCCACCTTATTTTTATATTTAATATCTTTTGTCTTTATCTTTTATTTAGATTATCCATAACTAAACCTACACCAAAAATAAAATTGTATTAAAAACAAAAACAAGATAAACGTTAGCTAAAAGAATATATCTTAGGCTCCGTTTGTTTTGATGTAAAATCTAATGCAGAAAATGTTTTTGGCGGAAAATGGGATTTTCCACATGTTTATTTCCATGTAAAATATAATACAGTGTAAAACTATTTTCCTAAAAGATAGCTATTTTTTGGAAAATGACTTATCATTGAAAATCCCGTATGTCATTTTCCAGAAAATGACATACAATTTAAATGTAGGGGTGCAACTCAGGTCAGTTCGGTTTAGTTCGGGTTGAGGCCAACCCAATACCAAACCAAAAATATTTATAGTCAAATCGAACTGAATTGAAAACCGAACCGAAAATAAATAAGAAAACCAAAACCAAAACCGAACCGAATCGAATTCCATGAAATCAATTTTGTTCGGTTTGGTTCAGGTTAGTCCAACACATGCTTGTGCCCGAACGGAACCAGATTGAAAACCGAACCGAAAATAAATAAGAAAACCAAAACCCAAACCGAACCGAACCGAATTCCATGAAATCAATCCTATTTGGTTTGGTTCAGGTTAAACCAACACATGTTTGTGCTCAAACAAGGGTATTGTTTGTAATATTCTCAAAGTTTAAAGGTAAACTTTCAAATTTAATATATATTCTATTATATATATAATATTAGGTATTATATATATAATACATTAGGTTGGTTCGGTTCAGTTTATACAAATATATGAATTCGGTTTGGTTTTGTTTAATCGAGCATCCAACCCAAAACCGAACCGACTTGGTTTAATTTAGAATTTTTGGATTGAAACTGAATCAAACAACTATCCACGCCGAACCAAAGTTGGTTTAGGTCGATTTTTGGGTTTGGTTTGAACCGGATAGAGTTGCACCCCTATTTAAATGTATATATTTTTTGTTAAGTTTTCCTTTATTATTTTCATTTATTCCAAACATAAGAAAATGAAAATTTCTCATTTTCAACTCTATTTTCCAATATCCATCCAAACAATTGAAAAATTTTAATTTTCTTGAAAATATTTTCCGATGTAAATGTTTTTCAGAAGAGAACGTTTTACACCAAAACAAACGGAGTCTTAGTTAAAAAAAAATAGGTAAAAAACGTTAGAAGATGAAACAAAAATAAGATAGACGTTATTTAAAAAAAAATTATCTTTTTAATAAAATAGGAAAGGAACCCTAGAAATAAGCAAAAACAACATGATAAAGATAAAATATGTAGGAACAATAACAATATATATTTAATAAGAAAAAAACATAGGAAAGAAAATATAGGAAACATAGAAAAAAAATGCTTACATTAATTATTATGTAGCAGTTATTTCTAGCATAAATGTAGCAGTTATTTTAAATTATTTAAAAATATGCTATTTTAAAAAAAATAATAATGTTCGAAAAGAAATTGATTTTTCAATTTTATAAATTTCTCTTATTTGAAATTAATTATTTTTAGTAATAATTAAATTTAAAATAAGATTATCATAATCAAACTAATATCAATTATTTGATTAATTATTTTCCGTGACAAAAAAATTATTTTAATAATATCAATTATGTTACTTATTTTATCTAATATTTGTCATTTTAATAACTATTTTAAAAAAAGGTTATCTTTTTTGTTAATAATAATTATCTAAATTCATCTATTAGAGAAGTGGGACCACAAAAGATAATGTGAAGATTATTAATGAAAAAAACGAATATAATCTATTTTATTGCTTATAAATAAATTATTTTAATGTGGGACCAAAAAGGGCCATTGGAGAGAAGAGGGAATGTCAACGTGGAGGAGAAAGAATATGGTGTTTTAGGACTCTCAAAAGATAAGGATTAATCATATACTAATTCCTTTTTATTATAGATTATTAATTAAAAAATATGTTTATTAAAATATAATAAACACCTCATAGCATATGTTTAAACAGATTTAAACATATATTATAAGACATAGGAAACATATATTAATAAACATATGAAATATATATTAATATCCATGTTAAAAAAATATGTTAATGAAGATAGGAAACGTAAGAAAAAGAGATGCAGAAAAATAAAGAAAATATCCTTTTAACAAATAAAGATATAGGAATAAGTTTAGGATAATTAAAGTTTATAGAAATAACAATAAAACAATTTAACAGTAAAAGCCATTATAAATTAGTTACAAAATTTTATTTTATTTAAAAAAAAAAAGGTCCCTGTGCGTAGGTATAAATGTATATTCGGATCTAATAAGAAGGATCCATATTCGAATCCATAAATCCATATTCAAATCCTCGTTCGTTTCACCTAAACCCTCCCAAACGGCTAGTCCTCTGTTTGAATTTGGATTAACTAGATACGTATCTATGCCGTAGGTTATCGGTTTCTCTCAAATTTAAACTCAGACGACCGTTATCCAGCTCCACAAAAGTACACACAAACAGACAGCTGGTACGCCCCAAATCACATCAAATCACATCACAATTTTGGAAATTCCGTTAAAGCTAATAATTTCCCCTAAATGTTACTTCTAATCTTTAAACCACTAAAGCAACGTTTTCTGCTAAGGGTGGCAATTCAGTAATAAGCGTCATGCAAATTTGCCACCTGGCTTGATGACGTGGACAACACTCTCTTATACCCACAGGAGAAGAGTTGTCGCGCGGCCAGGAGCGTCTCAGTGAGCTACAAAACAGGAGGCGAAGCTAGATCAGATGCCTGTATTTCGTAAAGAGTAAGAACCAGTTGCTTCTACATACAAGCGACGAAGTCGAGCAAAGCCAAACCAAAGCCCACCTAAACCCTATTAGAGGTGGTGATTGCTTCCAAGTTCCATGATATCGTTTTGAACTGATTTTGATCTTCTCTTACGTAATCCGTCCTTTGAAATTCTTGCAAACTAAGTTTCATGATCTAATCTTCGACTTTTTTTTGCTTGTTTGTTCGTTGGTCGCTTGCGAGAGACTCCTTATTCGGTGTCTTCCATCGGTAAGAACGACCCTAACATCGCCATATCATCACTGAGATATGTTTGTTGCCTTTTCTTTTTGCCATTATCTTCGCCATCATTTCTTGATGAATCTGATTTGACAGGATTTGATCTTTGCAGTAGTCTCCCAAAAACTCGATTTCTCCGTTTTGCAGTCTTTCGTGCGCTCTGATCGTTCTGGAATGGCGTTCTTTCCTCGTTTCTTGCCCTTCCTAGGCGCCATTTCTGCAGATTTTCCGTTCTCTTCTCTGGATTGCGTCATTTCCGCAATAAATCTGTAGATATTTTGCTCAGAATCAGTATCTTGTGACAGAATCCTCCCTTCACCTGTTCAATAACAATCGATCGAGCACCTTTTCTGCTAAACGAAAACCGTTACTCTTTCCGTTTCTGCGATGGGGAATTGCTTCCGAAACCCTAAGAGATCATCAGCGGAGATCTCACCTTCCGACGACTGCATGAAAGATGCTCCCGTCGTCCGTTTGTACGGCCCGCCGTCCGGCACACTGACGTCTCTCATCCGGTTCGCGTTATTGTACAAGCCTCTCTCTCTTCACTTCATTCCGATCGATATTCCTTTATCCGTGGATTCTGCGCACGACACGGCCATTCTGCAATGCGGTTCCGAAACCGTTGTCGGTTCCCGCGAAACGCTATTCCGATACATCGACGCGAAATTCCCGACACCTCCTCTGCTGAATCGCGAGGTTCACGGTGAGATGTCGCCGGCGATTGTCATGGCGGCGACGCTGCAGCACAGAAGCATGACGTGGCATCTCGAGAGGATTGTGAGGTGGGCTGAAGATCTGGCGACGCGTGGGGCGGGAAGAACCGTTGATCCATCGATGGGAAGTCCTCGCATGGAGGTGAAGAAGTTCGGGAGGAGTTATTCGCAGCTGCTTGAATTGATGTTGGAGCACGCTCAAATGGAGGAGAGAATCGTCTTCCCCGTACTCGACAGTGCAGATCCAGGTAAAATTTTTTTTTACAAAAAAAAAGGGAATTGAATGGTTAAACGGGGGTTTACCAAAAAAAAAAAAAGAACGGTGAAACGGGGCGTTGCGAGAATCGAACTCGCGACCTCTCGCACCCAAAGCGAGAATCATACCACTAGACCAAACGCCCTGTGACGATATGGATTGAATTACTCTTTTAAGTACTACTAACATGCAATGCGAATGAGATTTGATTAATGCAGGAATATCTAAAGTTGCAAACGAGGAGCATGCAAGGGATCTGCCGGTCATGAATGGCATCAAAGAAGATATCAAGTCCATTGGTGTGCTGGAGACAGGAAGTCTTATGTGCCAAGAAGCCCTCTTCAGTCTCTATACTCGACTGAAGACCTTACAGGTTTGCATTTATTTCCATTTTCATATTGTATGTGATGAATTCTAGGATCTGGGGCACCATAATATTACAAGTTTGTTTTTGTTAGAAATTATTGGACACACCGTTTAAGTGTCATCTGAAATGATCAAATATGTTAATTCATTATTTTCATTTTCATAAAGGTGAATTATTAAAAGTATTCTGATGACTTTTTAGATTGTCTAAAGCTCTGTTTGCGACTGCTTTTCAAAGTACTTATCTTTGCGTCTGAAAACAAAAAGGTAATTAGAAAAAGTAAAAGCACTTTGGTTTGTCACTTGTAAAGTTTTTTTTCTTTTTCTTTTTTTGCTTCTTAATTGAAGCAAAAGATAAAAAGGTTCTTTTTTAGGAGAAGCAACAGCAACAGATCATTGTTTCTCAATAATATCAAAATATATATTTTTTCTTACTTTTCTTCAAAATCTTATAAAAAGAGTCTATTTTTGTTTTTGCTTTTTATTTTATTTTATATTTTTGATGGTAACTTCTTCATGTTTTCCAAAAAGTTATTATCAAAAGTTAAAAAAAAAAACAAATATTATTATATTTCATATGGTTTTGGAGGAAAAAAAAACAGTTCTTTTATTTATTGAGAAGCAATGATTTTATAAATCATATAAAATCATTGCTTCTCTATAAAAGCAACGACATTGCTTTTTTCTTTAATTAACAAGCTACAATTCACTTTACAAGGACTAACCAAAATTTTCTTTCATTTTCTTAGTGATTTTTAAAAGTTAAAAAAATAAAATTTTGAAGGCAAACGCAAATGGAGCATAAATTTATCAGCCATATATCTATAATACATTCATTAAGTGGGCAACTTATGTCTTTCTACAAGTTTTTCATGTATTAGATTTTTAGGGCTAAAGGACTTTTACATATTTTGGGTTTCTAGGCTTCACTCTTAAAACATCACTTCAGAATCCAGTTGTGAGGCCCAATTTGCAAAATCCATAGCAAGGTCAGTTCAGTTCCACTGTCTGGTTAACCTAGGCAGCCATATTTTTCAAACTGTTAAAGAATTTTACTTCAAAATTTGGTATAGTAAAACTACATCCTCACTACAGTTGCTGTTTGATTTGCCATTTGGTCTGGAATTTTACTAAATGCAGATATGCTAATTAATTTGTCATTTGTGCAATTAAGTGAATTTGCATTCCTGCCTAAAAAAAAAAAAAATGGTGATTTTGCATCAAACAAGGGATTGGGGCTTTGATCCCATGCTTGAGGGTCAAGAGTGGTGTAGTAACAATTACTTTATAGAGATGTTGCAGTGTTAATTTGATGACTTTGGTTTGGAATCAGGAGAATTGCGAAGAGCATTTTGAAGAGGAAGAAAAGGAGGTGTTGCCCTTGCTGGAAGCGGCGGAGCTGAGCAAGGAAGAGCAAGAGAGAGTGGTGGAGCAGAGCGTGGAGGTGATGGAAGGGACCCACTCCCATCTGTTCCCTTTTCTGTTAGAAGGCCTCCTCCCTCAGGATGCCATGCAATACTTGGACTTGATCATCAGATGCAGTAACGAAGAACGAACGGCCAAGATGCTCGCTACACTATCCAGCAGGATTGACGGCACGGCATCTTCCATCTGGGGCCGAGACAAAGAAGATTAATCGCTGTATGTGTGCTCTGTACATGAATAATATGGGTGCGTGTATATCGGCGGGCGGGAAGTACCGTCAAATGTAACCGAAGAGCATGTAATTGAATTGAGCAAAGTTTCAAGCCCACGGTTCGAGCAGAATAAAGCTGGGCTTTGCGCAATTATCAGCATCACAATCCAAAAGGATTTTTTATGCAATTGAAAAAACCCAGTTAGCTAAATTGAGTACATGTAGGTCATTTAGCTAACTTTGCCTATTGATCTAAATCGTTTATGCTTGTAAGGGATTCAGGTAAAAATAACTAGCAAATAGGAGAGGATACTTGAAAAGCTGATTGTACGTTTTGAAAAAATTGAGACAGTTTTAACCACTGTACCTTTAAATTAATATATCTTCTCAGTAGGTGTATAAGGGCAATTTTGGAAAACTGCACATTTTGTTTGGCGCGTTTTCCAAGGGGCCTATTCTCATTATATATAGTACAGATATAGATCTAAATATAGATAGATATGCCCTTTTTCTTTCTTTTTTTCCTCCTTTAGAGTTGTTAGTCAAAAGGCATACAGTTAGGTGATTTAGCTAATCATAGTGTATAATGAGTCTATCATATAAATTAGTGCATCCAAAATCATAAATAATTAGATAATTTATATATTCTTTTTGAGAAAAAAAAAATAGTACATCATATACATAGAACAGTGCATCTAAACATATAAATTGGTACATCCAAAATTTCTGATAGGTGGGAGCGTCTAACGTATCAATTAGTGCCTCCAAGATGTTATATACAGGGCAAGGTGGCTACTTATTTGTAATCCTTAACGGTCTTTTTAAGAAAAGCCGGTGCTTTTAGGTCTCGCCAGTAGAACTCAATCCAAAAATATGCGAGGGGTTTTCATTGGAAAGTGAATTAAAAAAAAAAAAAAGAGGCAAAAACAGGGAGGGAGTGGTCTGGGAACAAAAGAAAGAGTGAGTGATAAAAAAAATCAGAACTTCAGAAGTGGTTTCTGGCGGGAACCAGAGGGGTGGAGGGAAATGGGTTCTGAAACTCTGCCGAAATGGGCTTCAGAGCCCTGCATAATGGGCATCGATGAAGCTGGAAGAGGTCCTGTTCTAGGTTGCTTTACTCTCACTTGCCTTTTTCTAGCAGTTTCATCTCTTTATTTATCCCTTTTTTTTTAATCCATTTCTGTATACTCGAACAGTTCATCTTATCTACCTGTCTGATCGTTCTTTTTATATTTTTATTCTTAATTTGTTTAAGGTCCTATGGTCTACGGATGCCTGTATTGTGCTCTCTCCTATCAGAAGGCTCTTGTTTCCCTAAACTTTGCAGGTTAGAACACAAATTACTTTTCAACCTCCACCTGATATGGGATTTAGATAGTCTTTCGTGTGGATCCTATATTTCCTGGAAACAATTATTGCTGTGTGAAATAGATGGGTTTGTAGTTTTATATTCTCAAAGGTTGAGAATGAATTGCAGTTTTTTTATATAATTCTAAATTTACATGGGTGGCTTAAAAAATTTGGTCTTGGATAACCGCAAATATTATGTATTCCTTTTATTATCACAAATTGCTGCGACTAGATTGACGATTTTTTAATTTTTTGTGCATTTGTAACAAAACCAAAGAAACAGAATTTATAAATTATTTCCTCTATACATGCAAAGAGGAATTTGATTAACAAAATGTTTCAAAGTGTACAAGGGTTTTTTGGCACTGTAAAATGAAATTATTAGTTGGAAACCATGCATTTTCACTACTTTCCGAGCTATAAACAAGCTCATGATGGATATATTGTGAGTGAGCTATGGCCAATGATGGATAGCATAGACAATGTATTGATTAGAGTGAGGCACTACTGGTGGATCTGATTTAGAGGTTAATATATGATTTAGGTTTCAACTTAGAAACCTAAAAAAGTGATATCTATAATAATCATACCTTCCTGTAGGACTAGGTTCCTTGAATTTGTTGAAATTTCAGATCACATAAGCACTTAAGCATTAGGTAGAATCTGAACACCATCATGTTGGGAATTCAAGTACCCAGGCCTTAGCGTTGTGAATATCCATAGGGCTTTGTATTGTGATTGTCCCTGGGGAAGAAACTCATTGAATGACAGTTAGGCTGAGAATACCAAATTTCTCAGAGTGACTCTTACTACGCAGAATGCATGTGGGTAAATACATCATTGTGAATGATTGAAGTCGAGTGGATAAATCCGCAAACTGACATCAGTGCAATTGAATGAGATCTGTTTGCTTCACATATGTTTTTGGCTTCAGTACTTGCTGTATCCATTGGCCTCAATGGGATTTCTCAACCTTCAAATTTCAAGGGAGAGTATGATGCCAAAAGCTTTTGGGGCAAAAGGGGTGTGATTAGATATTTTATGTGGTTGAGACCTAATAACATGATGAAATTTCTGTCTTTCATTGTTCACAAGTGATTTATCTATCATAGGAAAGATATTGGCCTGATTATATTGGGCAGCGGCCCAGGCAACATGATTCTAACTCATAGTGTTGGAATTCTTTTCTGAAAGTTTTGAACCTTCATAGATCATGCAGCACATATATATGAAAATTTAAGGGCTTAATTGTACAAGTTGGGGAGTTCCTTTTTTTTTTTGTCGCAGAAGATGTGGTTCCATCTCCTTTATATTTTTTGTATACATAGTCTAAGAATGTTTCAAAAGTTTTCTGGAGACCTACTAAACATTATCAAAATATGACAGACTCATCCTTGAAAAATAGGAACCTAGTTCTAATTTGAGAATCTTTATTTTTTTGTGTGAATGATAATGTTATAAGGGCTAAAGGAGGATTGCCTATTTCATGCAATTGTAGAAAGTGTTATCATTGCTTTGAAGGGAAGCTGGTATATCATTTCTCGAATGTTGACAGTAACTGGCAGTGATCCAAATCTATTGCATGGGAAGATATAGTTGTATGATTATTAGAGTTTTCTCTTGTCTAGAAAATATTGTTGATGAGTTATATAGTTCTATGGCTGTTAGAATTTCCCCCTGTTTGGAGGCATTGGTGTTGTGTCTTCGGGATAAATTTATGGGTGTTTGATGCTCAAAAGATGTACCTATATTGGACACTCTTATGATGCTATGTGCTTCTTCTAAAATATTCACATATAACAATAGGCTGGGTGATTAAAATCATGTCCCACATCCTGGGAGCTGATTCTGTATGGGTCAAATTTTTGCACTTTAAATGCATAAAGAGTAGGAGCTTCCCAAGAAACAAAGTTGTGAAAGAGTATCATGTTATCGGAAGAGCATACTGAGAACAAAAGCCATAGCTAAATATTTCATGATTCATGTGATAGAAAAAATGGTGGATAACCTCTAATGAGGATTTTACTGATCAGAATGGACAAAGTTTAGGAAATAACTTAGCCCCCATTAAGAGCAACGGTCCTATTAATCATTTTCTATATTCAGTAATGCTAAAGATGGGTCATGAAAGATAATGCTTTTTCTAGTGGGTTTGAATGTGTAACTATTTGAAATTAGATAATTCTTGTGGATACTTTCTAAGAAGAAGTCATTCTTCCTTTTCCAGGGTTGAGTACCAAGTTTATTAAGATTATTAAACCTAAGAGATCATGGCATATGGGATTTTTTGATTTCCTAAAATTTGTCTTTACAAATTCCATGATCTCTCCTAAAGTAATGATACATCTGTTATAAAGAAAAACAGATGAAATACAAGAAACAGAAAAAGAAATTTCAGGCAACCATTATGCCAAAGGTAAAAAGAGAATACAATAGAAAAGGATTACACATCCAGTAATTCTATGTGCCAAGATTTAACTTACAACTTCTGATCTTCTTAGTAGGAGGGAGAGTTTATTGCTATAGGAAATGAACCAATCTATTGCTCAACATTATATTACTAGTTTTACTCTTGTGCTAGTATTTCGTGTTATCTTCATATACTTGTGACAAATTGCTTAAATATCTCACAAAATGTTGGCATGCCTCTTAGGAAATTTTGGAAGCTCACAGATTTCATAAATATAAAATTATGCATCTTCCTTGTAGTTTCTTAACGTTGGAGACGAAAGTGTGTCTATTGGTTGGATCTTTCACATGTTTTTGGAAAGGAGTATGTGCATGAGCCATGTGTAATGCCTGCCTGTTTAATCATCTTTAGCAAGAGCTCTCTTGGTCACTAATTCTTGTCCAACCAGTATCCTTTGGGCTTGATCATGCTTTCTAAAAAATGCTTTTTCCTGAGCTGGAGGATTGGTATTGAATTTGGACCAGATTCCCAAAGTTTTTAATGCCTGAAATTGGAAGCTGGATTGTCGGTTTAGATTAATCTTGCATGAGCTCATTTGATCAGTGTGATAAAATTGTAATGGCTTCCCTATCCTGTGGATTTGACATAGAGTTCTTTCTTTCTTCTCTATATCATGTGGACTTCGATAAGAATTTATGGTATATGACATGAAACAAGGGTTACTTTGAGATATTAGCCATTAGGCTCAACATAGTAAGATTTAAGGTGGCTTCTGGTTTGGAGTTTTCTGTGTCCTG
This sequence comes from Buxus sempervirens, assembly GCA_947561395.2. Lineage (NCBI taxonomy): Eukaryota > Viridiplantae > Streptophyta > Magnoliopsida > Buxales > Buxaceae > Buxus > Buxus sempervirens. Next base: position 5,621,620 of record OX387182.1, read on the forward strand.
TATGAACAATGGAATGGGTATCCACAAATTTCGAGAAGAATCTAAAGATATTGCTCTTGGAGTTATTTTAGTTTCATTGCTGTTGTGTTCTTTTATGGTGGGAAAATATAGCTGCCCAATTGCTTCCACAGTTTTTAGGATAATTCATAAGCCTCGTGAGATTTCTGAAATTTCATTCACATTTCTGAAATTTGGAACACTTTTTTTCTTTCTTTCTTCAGTTGCTGGGCATATTTCGCAGAATGAAAGTACAAATCTCTGAACTTCCAAAGCTTTCTAACCAAAATTTTGGACAAATTTCCAATATATACTGCAAAATAATTCCTAGTGAAATTTTTGTGTTTTGGTTTCTCCCCTTGTCCGAAACTGAATTCTGTGATTTGTGAAATCCTGTGATTTTAAGAGTCTCCATGTTTTCTCTCAACTATACTTCTTGGTTTATCTTACTGTTTCTGCTATGGCCTATATATTTTCACAAATGCAATAATGTAATTAGGAACTTATTTCCTCTTTTTTTTTTCTTAATTTTATTTTATTTATTTATTTTTACAGATTCAAAGACTTTGAAAGAGGAAAAGAGGGAGGAATTGTTTGAGAATTTAAAGGCTGATGAGTCGATAGGATGGGCTGTTGATGTTATAGATCCAAGGGAGCTCTCAGCTAAAATGCTAAAAAAGTTGGCATCAGTTATTCTTTACCTGAATTTCCTATAAATACTTGCACCAACTAAGATAAGCTTCATCTTTTAATTGCCTACAGAATGAAAATAAACCTGAATGAAATATCGCATGATTCTGCCATTGGACTTGTTGTTAAGGTACTTGACATGGGAGTTCTTCTAACTGAGGTAAGCTGTTGTGAGTTTTGATTTCTGTCTGATTATATACTCTCATGATCTGATATGGATTAACAGCCTACTGTTTTGATAAGCCTTTTGGCATATGAAATTTGGAAATGCATCTCAAATTTGGTGCATAGCATCAATGGTTGTTTTAAGATGTTACAAGTTATTGGCTTATTCTAGTGAGATCCTTGAAGGTTTTTCAGTTTGATGTAATCTGCTCCCACTGTTTATATCCTTCTAATTGATGTTGAAAAGTAGATCCATGTTCCACAATTCAGGTTTATGTAGATACTGTGGGGGATGCAGAAAAGTACAGAAAAAAGTTATCCGAAAGATTTCCAGCTATCAAATTCGTGGTTGCAAAGAAGGCCGACAGTCTTTATCCGGTTGTAAGTGGTGCGAGCATAGTTGCAAAGGTGATTGGTTTGCCTTCTCCTGGAGATCCCCATCAAAGTTGCTGTACTGGTTCTCATTTACAATTTTGTTCTGATATTCAGGTAACAAGAGACCGAGCATTACGCAACTGGGTGCTTGATGAGACAGCAGAGAACATGCATAGGAACTTTGGATCTGGATACCCTGGGGGTAACAAGTTCTTGTTCTTATTTAGTGTCTATAACTTATATCCTTTATTTAATCATCACCTGATAATTTCATTGTGTGAATATCATGTGTTCAGATCCAGAAACTAAAGCCTGGTTGGATCATCACAAGCACACAGTATTTGGATTCCCAACATTGGTTCGATTTAGCTGGGGAACATGCACTCCTTACTTCAAGAACATGGTTGAAGTTCTATGGTGAGACTTGAATATTTTCCACCTTCGACATCAGCCACCAATCAATTTTAGGGTGTTATTATACCTATCTACGAGCTAGTGCATGTTCTTACAATAGTTTATTTACTTCTGCACTCACTGATGTAATCACATATAAGTGGCTGCCTATGCGGTGTGCACTGGTTTAGTTTGCACAGTGGATGACTCATTTACTCTTGTTGTGTAATACTGGTTCTTAGAACCATAATAAGCACAAAATTGGACTGGTAATACAGTTTGATTAACTTCCTCAAAAGAAGGATTTATGTCTGGATGACTTAGTTTTCAGGGCTGTTCATTATGGGGTTTGGCCTCTAAGAGGTTTTTGACTTGACTGGCATAAAGCAACTCATATGTTGATCTTATTTACTGTGTAACATAGAGGATTGAAAAGGAATATCGTGCATTCATACATGCATCTACAGTCTATTAGCTTTATTTTGATTTTGTTTTCTTTTGGTGCTTTTAGGGAATCAGATAAGCAGGATGAAGAAGGTTCTAGTGAAAGAAGTCGAACTCGGCAATTGAAATTAAGCAATGTTGGTTTCACTGGGTACAAGAGGAAGAGTGAAGAAATCGAATCAAGTGGTAAAGGTCGCTGCAAATTTTTTCAGTCGCGCAAACTCGAGCAAATTACTCATTTCTAAGAACAAAACATTTCTAATTTTATTTTTATCCTCTTCTTCTTGTAATCTGTTCATCTCCCTTTATTTTCTGGGGATGGATTCATTGCTTAACTGTTGGCATATTGCAATATTACCTTAAACTTCTAATTCCAATTGGAATGATCTAGTTACCCCTCATAAGACCTTACAAAACCAAACCTAACAGCACTTTAAGGAGCAGAGGCATGTTAGGTCCAACCAAAGTATTTTAAAATACATGGAACTGCAGAAGCAAGAATATATTCTCTATGTGAACAATTACAAATTGTGTAAGTACCTTAGTGGGTAGCACAATTGGCTTGGTTGGGCAAGATTTGCCTTTTGCACCCACACAACCCCACCACACCCCACCCTCACAATCACACCCTTCCAAATTATAATAGTCAGAATCCAATTTTAGGGTCTCATTTTGATGATTTCATAATCATTTTCTTAAATTTTTAATCAGAGTAGCAGAAAATCATCTTCACATGATCAATCACTGTTGGGGACCCACAGCACTCCATTTTATGCAGGAAAAGAGGAAACCCATATTCTGTGGTAGATTGCTCCAAACTGATATTCCATGATCAGTGTACCTAACTGAATTATTTAAGACTGATAGTTTAATAGTTTGAATCAAACAACCCCATGATTAGTGGCAGGCATTTCAATTAAAATAAGTTAGATATGAACAGTTGTGGTTAATTCTTTGAAATATTGAATGCTTCCAATCTTGCGTGAATGGCGTGCATGTATTGTTGTACCACCAACTCTTGAGGGATTCATTCAGATTCCAACATTTGGCAGATGACCCATTAAAACTAGCTGCGTCAACTCTTCCTCTTCGTTTAAATTGTGCCGGCCGCCGATCCCCTGTAAAATATTTAGTCACTTCTGTCTCTCTCTCTGCCATTCCTTTTGATTTCTTTCCTCCTCACACGTTGTCTGGTGTCACAAGCATACTTGAAATTTAGCAATTTAATCACAAGCATACTTGAAATCTAGTTTTCTTTGAGAACATAGTCACCATCTTCTCTTTTGTAGCCCCACCAAGGTCCAATGCAGAGCGACCCTTTTGTCCTTTTTCTCTCATTTTCTTAATAGAATAGCATGTGACCTTCTCATTCAAAGCTTCAAACAATACCTCATTAGGTAGGGTATAATCCAAAAGATGGATGAGACAAACGTGGTGGGAGTGATCTTTCCTATACTTTGAGAATATTCTTGTTTACAAGAGGAAATCATGTGGCTAGGCTTTTGAAATGACTAATTGATTTGGGTATAAAGGATCATAACAGTGCATTTTCTTGAGAACTCTATCCTTCATCATCTCATCCTTAGTAAATTAGGTAGTTAGTGGTCTTGAATTATGGTCTTGGTTTGGAAAATTAAAAACAATGACGTCCATTTTGGAAAAAAAAAGGAAAAATAAGTAACCCCATTATAAAACAAAGATTCACATAAATTTCAGATCCAAAAGGAACTTTTTGAGTTATTCTCCTCAAACAGCACTACAAAACCCCTTCACCTTAATCTTGTCCCTGAGTTTTAGCAATGAGAACCCCTCCTCTATAGCTAGTTAGCTCTCTCCATCATTTTCTCCCATCCATCTGTATCCATTCCTCTTACACTTTTCAGTCCCTAAAGAGAATGCTTGGGAAGAAGATGGAGTCGGTGAAGAAACTGGCCAAGAAGGTGAAGGTGATCGGTAGAGGTCGACAACCGGAGAATGAATACCTTCTTAGTGATTCCGAAGAGTCTCCTTTGGCAACAACTCCAACTGGTTTCCTCGCGCTTTATGTCGGGGAAGAACGACAGAGGTTTGTTGTGCCTACTAGCTTCCTCTCTCACCCTCTATTCAAAATACTGCTGGAGAAGGTCTACAATGAGTTTGGATTTGATCAAAGAAATGGGCTGGTGGTTCCATGCTGTGTCTCTACCTTCCAAGAGGTTGTAAGTTCTGTGGAATGCTGTCATGGGCAATTTGATTTCAGAAAGTTGGTTGAGGAGTTAATTTAGTTGATGAAACAAAGAAGAAGTTCAAGCTCATTCAAATGGTCATGGAATATATTCTCTGATATGGGTTTATGGTTCCATAAAATGAGTTGCTCTTGAACATGTAAGAAAATCATGATTGCTTGATCTTGATAAGTCGATAAAGTGAAGGAAAACATCTGAAGATAATTATATCCAGGGGAAATTTTCAAGTTGGTGAGTTGTTCAGATTGTCAACCCCAACTTGAAAAGAATGAATAAAGATCCTTTAATTCTTATTATGGTCTGTGCTTCAGCCTGATTGATATGATCTAATGTAAATGTTAGGAAGTGTGATCATTTATCAGTTTTGATTTTGTTCCCACATTTGTAGGGGCAATAATTCCAAATTATTCTGTATATGAAGGTTCTTGATTCTTCAAGGACCTGTAATTCTTTGAAGTATGAGAGCGAAGGCAAGAAATCATGTCTCTCATCAATTCTTTATATTTTCAAGACCTTGGGTAATGAATTAAGAAAATTCCGAGATTCTCAAAATTTTATTTAATGAAACAGAGCAAGAAATTGTTTAATTTGGTCAATTAATTTGATCAATGCAAGCATCTCAAGTAATGATGAGCTCCTTATATGTGAGAATGGAATAGGACAATTTCAAATCAATTTTATTTAAAAAGAAAAAAAGGGAAATTAGCATTCAGGTTACAAGACCCTGCATCTACTCATTCAGCATTCTGCCCTTAATATGCTCTACTAAAAAACTGTCACCTTAATTCCATACAACCATGGACTAAGTTTTAACAGAGAGTGTTACAGGGTTTTCGTTGACACCCCATCAAGAAGGTGCCCACAAATCAAACATTGGTGGTTGATGAGTTGGTTATCTGAGTATGATGATGAACTAGGATTTCCATGGTAGCATGTCCTGTGGATATAAAACTGTTCCATACTTCTGAACCAGAAGGTCAAGCAGGCAGAGCCTGGACATACAGTGGAGCCGTGGAGGTGATATATTATGTGGGGCCCAGGCTGTAGCCACCATATTCTGAGCCATCACCCTTGGTTAAGTCCAGCTCAACTTGGTTTCTGAACCTTTAACGGACATGGGCTGCAACCCAAATCCATCTTAAATTTTTTAGCTCATGTTCTGCAGGCCAATTCAATCTTGAAATTTTAATTCTATCAATTGGACACACACACACACAAAATATTGTTATAATTGTTGTTTTTCACTTTCATATTTTGTCGATGACTTGGTCATTGGGTTACAAAATAAACTATCATGAAAGAAGAACAAACTGTTGGAGTTTAAGAACTTTAATTTAATATACTGTATCATATAGAATTTCTGTCACCTGCACATGTAGGATGGATTTAAATCCAAACTGAAATATTATCACCTTTTCCTATCCACTTCTTCGGATTTTCATTGAAACTTCAAATAGGAAAGGAGGCAAAAGATTTACAGAAAGAGCCTGAAAAACAGGGTTTAGACTCTAAATCACCTAGAGGAGGGGGGGGGGGGGGGGGGGGGGGGGGGGGGGGGGGAGGTGAATAGGTGAAGCACAGCGGAATAAAAATTCTACTAATTAAAAACAAGTTCTTAATTAATAGGCATGCACAAGTCTATAACCGATCACACAAAATCGCAAATAAAGTAAAGAGACAACACAAGCAATTTTGGTGACGAAGGGAAAACTCTATGAGAACTCTCACTAGAGAAAAACCCTCCGGGCTATGCAGGAGCCACCTAAAAGATCCAATATGAAAAGAAGACTTACAACCTGTAGTTCAGATGACTCAACATCCCTATGCTAGACTCTGCAACTCCCAGACTTGAAAGTATCTGAGGAACTCCTCAGATTTGCTCCACAGCAACACTTCAGAACTCTGAAGATCTTCTCACACCATCACCCAAACGAACTCGCCTGGTATCCGTAGGAACTCCCACGTGCAAACTCTCCAACCCGGAACTCTAAGGTAGAAAAGAAAGATGAAGAAAGGCTTTGATGGCTTAACAAAGGAGAAGAAAGAGGAGAAAGAACTCTTGCTCTCACAAACGAATTTAGGGTTTCTAAAACCTCTTGAATTACCCTAACAATAGTCTAGACACTCCTTATATAGGTTAGGAGAAGGTAGACTCGGAATAGGAAACAAATCAGAAAAGATCGGAATTCTAAAACTGAAGTTTGTTAACGAACGTTCGAACGTTCAGCGAACGCGGGTTGAACGTTCAAGACAAAAACTCACTTTTCCTCTTCTCGTTCGAACGGTCAGAGAACGTGAGGCGAACGCAGCTCTCGGGATTCTCTGTAGAACTCCATCGGTCGAACGGTCAGCAAACGTTCAGCGAACGCTGCTCTCTGGTTTCTCTGTGTGTCACCAACGGTCGAACGTTCAGAGAACGTGAGGCGAACGCTGCTCTCGGGTTTCTCTGTGTGTCGTCACCGGTCGAACGTTCAGCGAACGCTGCTCTCTGGTTTCTCTGTGTGTCACCAACGGTCGAACGGCCAGTTAACGTTGATCAAACGTTGGGCATAACTTCTTCAATTTGACCCCGATGTTGACGCCGTTTGAACCATGACTTCTTGGACTCAAACTAAACATTCTAGACACACTTAAACACTTTCTCTTTGACACTGAATAAAGCTAAACTAAAATGTTAAACCTAACAGAGCCTCCTCATCATCTCATATTCCATTCTTTCCCATTTATATTTGGCGATTCATACTGAGAAAATTGAAAAGCTTCCCCAGAGTATGATCATTATTAGAGATGTTTCCTTTGGCTACCATGACCGATAAGAGCTGAATTATGTTTCTTACATGTGAAATTTGGCTCCTTAATCTAATGGAGTTTCAAACACTTACCAGAGATTACAATGGGCTTAGAACTGTTACTGTGTTTAATTTACATCATTATCTCCTCAACCAACTTTCCAAAATCAAACTGCCCATGACTGCATTCCACAGCCCTGACCACATCTTGGAAGGTAGAAACAGTGCATGGAACCACCAACCCATTTCTTTGCTCAAATCCAAACTCATTGTTGGCCTTCTCCAACAATATCTTGAATAGAGGATGAGAAAGGAAGTTGATAGGCACAACAAATCTCTGTAACCCTTCTCCAACATAAAGCGCAAAGAACCCAGTCGGAGTTGTGGCTGAAGGACACTCTTCGAAATCGCTAAGCGAACATTCAATCTTTGGTTTTCGACATCGACCCATCCCCTTCACCTTCTTGGCCAGTTTCTTAAATGACTCTATCCTCATAACAATCACTCCCTTAGGATTAAGAGAAGAAGAAGAAGAAGAAGAAGAGAGGAAGGAGGAGCAAACAGCCAAAATAACTAAAGGGACTTGTTCTGAGTGCTTAAGCTGTGAGGAACAGGGGAATATATGTAGTGTGGTTTGAAGGAAATATCTGAAATGTATGACTTTTCAGCAGTTTAAAAGCAGAAGATAAAAACATGAAAACATAAAAATGAAAGTGGGATTATCCTTATCAAGACTTCTGCAACATAAAGTTACTAAAGAGAGGCTTCTGGATAGAATTATCAAGCTAATGGAGGACTGTTGTGGTTCCTCTCATGTCCATGTCAAATAGCAAATGAAGCTCAAAAGTACATAAAGTATGAATTGCCCTGTTAAATTCATTATGATCAATTAGAAGGAAGGTTCTTCTACCCAATTTTTTCTATCTTTTGGGATTCTTCTATAGCTATCATCTCATTAGGCAAATATAATTGGAAGAATTAGGCATTTTGGAGATTGTTTTCAAATAATGCAAGGGAAGTTCACATCTGCTATTGAGAAATTATATTTAAGATAAAATAAATAAATAAAGAGGAAACATGAGGAAAATATGGGATTGGTGGACATTTTGACTTTGGTGGAACAAAAAGGAAAATGGTTTTAAAACAAGAAAGAGACTTAAGTAATAAGAGATGTCCCAACTTCCAACAACCAAGTGGTAAAAAATGACAAATTAGAGACACTCAAGGGTTTCAATGACCTGAAAAACGAGGAGACATTTCATAATAGTAATAGCCCATCATTTGTGGTATCTTGGACCATCTAGGGGGCTTACCATATGTTTACATATTATATTGTTAGATAAATAAAATAAGAACTGTAAAATAAGAAATGTAAAAGAATAAAAAACTCTGAACTAAAGTCTTTGAAGGGGGAAAAGGAAGAGTATGTTTTAACTTTATTTTCTAATCTCTCTCACACTCCATGACGAATAAGGAAAAGCATATTTATTGGATTCAGATCATCTACGGTTGAGCTCGTAAATTGGCTCAACCGTAGCCAATTGTTGCTTGCCACTCCCTCTCCTTTCTCTCTCTTGCGTGGAAAACGAAAAAATGATTTTCACTTTTTCAGGGAGTGTTGCTTGCCTACTTGGCAAGCAACAATTAGTTACGGTTGAGCCAATTTACAGGCTCAACCGTAGATGATCTGAATCTTATTTATTAGGGGATTGAATCATCTGCGGTTGGACTTGTAAAATGAGGCCAACTGTAGCCAATGCCCTACAGCCACATGGGCCTGCATAACAGGCATTCTTTTTCAATGAAATTGGTAGGTTTGGGTTGGGTTTCAAAGCTTATGGTTTGATTGTGGTTTTAAAATCTGTAATCCGAATTAATTTTAGTTTGGTTCTGGTTGATGTTTTGATCAAACACAACTAAAACCCAGCTTAAAAATATACTTTTTACATTGAATCGAACTGAATATGTATATACAATTATACGTATGTGTTCGGTTTGGCTTTTAGGCTCGAGTGGTTGATTCTCCATTCGGTTTGGTTTGATTTTGGGTTAAGAGTCACAAAACTCAGTTTGGTCTTGGGTTGAGGCTGGACCAAACTGAACGGAGTTGCACTCCTTTTGAAAATTATTAATGAAAAACATAGCAGCCGCGCAACTTATAATCATTTTCAAAAGGTTTAGGGCTACCAAGTTACCAACCCATCATCTGTCACTGTATAGATGGACTAGACCACAGCCTGACGTCAATATGAAACCCAATGGTCCAATTCAATCAGTCTTTAAGAAACAATGTTTTATTGTTTATATACGCTAATGATCAAGCTTTAGAACACAAACCCATAATGAATTCTCCTGAAATTAACTTGTGATGGATTCTAATCATGGAACTGATTATACAATGAGATTCTTTAATCACCTCCTGTACTCACAAAAATCAAATTCTAGAATATCCCAGCATCTCAAATTTAAGGCAATGGGGTCATTTGCATAAATATTAATTCTTCACCAAGTATAGATCAATCAATATGTTTGAATGGTCAGAATAAATAAGAGATCAAGTAGATTAACAACCAAGGGACTAGTTCTTCAGGCTGGAACTTTGCTTACAATGAATAAATATATGTATTTCTCAATCAAACTAATTGGTTTTTTTTCCTTACAATCAGATAAAGAAATAGAAAAAATAAATTTTTTGTTGCTTTGATTAACAAGGAATACAATTACATCCCAAGATGGCAACTCCCAATTAATGCTGTAAGCACATATCCACAATATTCATGGCTATTCACAGTACCCTCGTTTGTAATACCTCTGTCTCTTGGTATGGCAGGGATGCCAGGATTAGAACTAGAACCCCTGTTGTTAGTACCAGCACCAACGCTAGCGCCACCATCATCAGTGGTGCCACCGGCACCGGTATTTCTAATACCACCGGACCACCCCTACTAGTTACACCCGGATTCGTCCCGCCACGAGAAGGGCTTCTGCTACTGCCACCACCTCCCCCGCCCTTATTACCACCTCCTGTAGGTGTAGGTCGGCCGCCACGAGCACCGGCACTTCCTCTTGTAGATCCACCACCACTAGTACCGCTTCCGCCTCCTCCGGAACTTCCTCCTGTAGATCCAGCACCACGAGTACCACCCCCACCAACAGGAGCACTGATACTCCGTCGTTGCGCTTCCAGGATTTCACCTTCATGCATAAAACCTGCACCCCATCATCAAGAATTTGACGATTATTATGAATAATATTGCATTGCATGGAATATGAGACATCATCAATGGTGTTTATACAAGAACCGGGCGTGGCTTTTCAGACATATAGAATACCTGAATGAATAAGGCTCAAGAAACTTGTAAGAAATGATCCTTTCATCCCACGCTTCAAGACACAACAAGACCAAAGAACAAAGCATCCGATCTCGCCGCCTCAGGCCCCAACGTTCCTTACTATCTTTCCCGAAGCAAGCTCTGTTTCTAAGCAGACCATCTTCACCGTCCCCGTCGTGTACATGCTTTTCATCATCTTCTGCTGCATTGAACACCGAGTTGCTGCCAAGTACTGTTGGATAATGTAATTCGCAGAGGAAGTCTCCTGTAAAGATTACCATGAACAGAACAATCAATGAAATGGGGTTGCAGAGAAAGACATTAATTAATATTAATGAGATGATTTATGGGTGAGAAGTGACGTACAATGGAGGGTGTCTTTGATGGGGAGATGGCGAATTGGGTGATTAAGGGAATTGGGGCGAGTGGACAAAGCAAGACACCAAGCAAAAGCCTCCGATCTTGTCTCTTGGCGGCGCCATTTCCATGGATGGAAGATAGGAAGCTACTTATACTTGTGGAGAGGAGGCTTTTCTGCATTCCGACCCATCTACAAATTACGTCCCAAGAGCTCTCCTTCTTGACGTCTACGCCATGAGTGTCGATGTTGGGACATTCCATTAGAGGCGTGAGAGGTTGTCGTTGTGTACACCACCTCTGCTTCCTCCGAGCTCTGGAACTCATTGTATTAACTTAATGAAAAATATTATTTTTTTGAAGAATATTATTTTTTTGACAAATATTATTTCTTTTTTAATCAAGATATTTTTTTTTGAAAAATACTATTTTAATCGAGACTGAGGAGATGTTTTTGAAATATATTATTTTTTTATTCAAGCCGACTAAATGAAACAGCAAATTATGTGAGCCATCATGTACAAAGAGAAAATGGAAGCCCCATTAATTTTGGAACTTTCATTGAAGTACCAATCACTAATTGAATTTGGGAAAATTTCAAAAACATGCCACTTTACAGCGATTATTACAAAAACATGCCATAAAGATGCAAAATTTCAAAAACATGCCCCTTTTGAGAATTATTACCAGAAAGGGGTCATTGCACGTTTGGGGAAATTGCAATGCCCAAAATGCCCTTGGATATAAGGGCATGTTTGCACGTGCCCCGTTCTCTCCTCTCCTCTCCTCGCCTCTCGCCCTCGTCCTGTGCGAGCGAAAAAACCCACCTTCGAAACCCTAAACCCGACGACGAACGCCGGCTAATCTTCTCAAAATCCGGCGAGCTAGGGTTCTTCCCGCGTTCTCTCCTCGTTCTCTCCTCTCCTCTCCTCTCGTCCTGTGCGGAATTTCAAAAAGTGAGAACCCTGCGAATCCCAACCCTAAACCCGAAGCCGACGACGAACGACCGGCCAATCCCTTCTTCGCCGGCGAGCTAGGGTTGTTGCCGGAGCAAGTTTGCTTCGTCTCCAAGCCCGACGAACCCCCACGAACCCCGACCATTGTCATCTTCTTCTCCAGAAGGGCGAAACCCTCTCCTTCCCCCATTCCTCTCTTCGACGAAACCCTCTCGTTTCGTGCATTGTTTTCCTCTCCTCTCTGTTTGCACACATTGAGGAATTCGTCGTTGGAGAGCCACCGCGGTTAAAGTTTGTTGCCGTCGACGACCTGCTGTTCGTCGCCGTAGGGAGTGCTGCCGTTGGCGACCAGGTAGCTGCCGAGTGCCTCCTTTGAATTTTATTTTGGGAAATTGAATTTAAATTTGCATATTTGCACATATTTAAATGGTAATCTTCTTGTAGAAATGGCTTAAATTTCAATGATTCTGTTGTTTGCCTTAGCGAAATGTGCCCTTTCGAATTTGAATATGAGTTATTTGCATGTTTTTCGAATATTGGCTGTAGTAAATGTTTACACCATCGTTGTCCAACTATAGAAGCGAGCAAGCAGCTCCATTACACTGAAAAAAGTCCATGAATGATGTAGTGCTCTGAGTTGCGAATGTGTTCTGAAGCCATTAAATTTTTTGCTTCCACTCTAGCAATGGCCTTGTATAACCATGCTTCTTTAGAAGTTCTTCCCAAATTCAATGAGTTTGTTGGCTCTACCGATGAGACTTCCAATACTTAACAGATTGTTATTGGAGGTTTTTGATCTCTTCTATTTTAAACTGAAAAGCAAACAGCACCAAACAGATGTAGAGAGCTAGCTAGTGAGTAGTGACATAAATTTCAAACATTCACAAGTATATTTTAGCTTACACAATTTGCATAGTATAAAAAGCAAATTAAATTTATCATTGTATTCGAACTGTAGGCATAAATCTTTGATTTTTATATTATTTGTCATTGAGTTATCCCAAGAAATGCCTTTTAGTACCTTCATCAATTCTCATATGTTTCTTGCAATGTCTTTTATTTCTGAAGGATTGCAATTCTGAATCACATTTTCAGCTAAACATTACAATGTCAAGAGATTGGTTTTTTGTTGCCGAGTTGAATTCCAGGGTTTCAATTAAGTATCCATCAATCCATCCTCTTAAGAATTCCCAATTCCAAATCCTAAGGCACCTACTTTTATTACCCAAAAAAAAAAAGTTAAAATAAATTTGGGAAATTCGATTGAGGAACTTATATAATCAAAATATGTGAAAAAATAAATTTAGAATATGGGTTTCTCCTATTTGGTAGGACTTCTATAAAGCCACCAATACATATAACCTATGCTTCGTGTCATGAAAGGGAAAACACTATCAAAGCAGTGCTATCAAATTTGTCTTCAACACTAATAAAACAAAATGAATATTAAGAAAGCAGAGATGTAGAATGTTAACTTACTGGGTCAAACTCAAATGTATCCCTGGTGCACAGATTCATCTCAAGTACTAGCAACTTTTTAAAATCCTCAGAAACAGACAAGAAACAAGAAGGCCTAAAATTCAATTGTCTAAACAATTAGAAATATCAAGAAGAGATTCAATTGCCAAATGAAATAATGAAAATAAAATGAAAAAGCATCCAAGATAGAGGCGGGATCATAAAAATTAAAATGCAGCATAATGCACCTATCACCCATTATCCATGATGCTACTGATATGATCCAGAGGAGTTCAGTTTTGATCATTGCATATGTCTTGTGTTATTCGTACGGTGTGGTCTCAAGTTTTTTGTTTTTAACACTTTTCCTAGTATTTTGCCAAAGAAAAAGAAATTTGGAAAAGAGGCTGCTTTGTCCGCTTAGTAGATGTGTTTGTGGCTGCAACTTTGGACGAGCACATGGACAAGACGAGTCTTGCCAACTCATTTAACATTTGTAGAAATTGTCACACCGGGATTTCCACTGTGATGTATCTGGTCAGCCAAGCATCCTTGTAAAGAGATTCTGTTAATGTAGGAAAATGGTGTTTCAATTATTTTGTATTTTGTCATTGTTTTAGACTGGTGCCTCTGAAGGGTTGGGTTTATTGGTTATAGGGTGCTAAAGGCAATGTGAGGCCCTCTTAAATTCTTTTCCCTCAAGGTCCAGTAGTTCTTTTATTCAAGCATGAAAATCCTTATTATTGGAAATTTAATCAACGTCATTAGTTTTGTTGAAACGCTACTTGCAGTCACCTAATATGCATTAAAAATAAGATGTAACCCACTTTCTTGCAGTTATTTTATTGTTTGTGGATTAAGTTTTGTTTACCATTGATTTTTTGAGAGAAACATTCCGCATTTCATCTGCTTAAGCCATTAAAATGTAATAGGTGTTGGTGATCCAGTTTAATAGCAGTATGTTGCATTTAATTGGTCTCTTTTTCTCTTGTTTCTATTTCTGGTAGTTGTTTTGAAGTGAAAACCTCCTACTAGGGAAATAGAATTATAATTTAACTCTACAACCTCTATTTTTTATTTACAATTTTTTTAAGTCTAAAGTCTTCCCCAACATCTGTCTTCAATTAATTTGAGGGGATTTGAGGGAAATTGACTGACATACCTGATCTGCCTATGTATTCTTGTCTTGTGAGTCATATTTATTTTAGTATGTTGTAATATTTCAAAATATATTTTTTCCATTATATTTGAATATGAAGAATTTAATATTTCAATTCGCTGGACAGTGCACAATGTCAGGTGAGATTCTATTCTGTTTTTGTCACATTGGAGGACAAGTAATCACCAAGGAAGATGGGTCAATGGGGTATAGTGGGGGAAGTAGTAAGGGTGTCGATCTAAATAGCAACATGAATTATACTGAGGTCGTTGAAGCTGTTTGTCGGTTATTGAATATATCCCCGGTGAGTGTAAGTATGAAGTACTCGGTGAAGTTTGACAAGAGCGTTCTACTGGCACTCTCTGATCAAGATGCGTTATCGTACCTATTTCGCTACAACGAGGGTTGGGCCAACATTTATGTCTATAATGATGAAGGATCATCACAAGAAAGAGACACTTGTCGGAGGTAATATTCATTAACCGTACATGGGATTATGTTTCCTCCATATTACATGTAATGATAGTCATATATTGTGTAATTTCAGGACGAGTGTACCTTTAAGTGGTCACTCTGTACTTCCGTGCAATGACGATGAAGTAGAGGATCGGGAGACTCCGCTTCTTGAAAGTTGCACTGAAGTCAGCAGAGGTCCCCTTGTATCTAGCCTGTGGCAGGATGCAATTACTGAGGTCGACCAGATATTTAAGAGCCCTAAGGAGTTTAGAGAAGCAGTGTACAAGCATGCTATTGCCAATAGGTTTGAATATGTGATGAAAAAAAATTCTCCAGCATACATTAGTGTCCGTTGTGCAGGCACGGATTGTCCTTGGAAGGTAACGGCAAGACGTGTGAGGGATACGAGTTTTATGAGGGTGATGAAGTTTGTGAAGGAGCATAGCCACTCAGCCCAAGAGCAATTGTCTATGAAACCGGTTGTGAGAACGAAGTTCCTTTCTGGTGTGATTGAGAGGACAATTAGGAACACTCCAAGCTACTTGCCACGACAAATTGGCAAAGACTTTTATCATGATCATGCAATGCCATTGACATATCAGCAATGTTGGAGGAGCAAGGAAAAGGCGAAACAGAGGATAGATGGTAATGTGGAGGAGTCTTATAAGTTCATCCCATGGATGTGTGAACGGCTGCAAGAGAGTAATCCTGGCACAGTGGCAAGTTGGGCAGCAAGTGAAGATGGAAAATTTAAGCAATTGTTTATTGCTTATGGATGTTCCTTGAGGGGATTTGCGATCGGTTGCAGACCACTGTTGTTCATTGATGGAAGTCATCTCAGTGGGCCATACCAGGGCACGTTGCTTTCTGCTACAGCCCTCGATGCTGATGACGGCATGTTTCCAGTTGCCTTTGCAATTGTTAGTGCTGAGAATAATGAGGATTGGATGTGGTTTCTACAACTTCTTAAGTCATCCATAGCCTTCAGAGAGGATTTAGTCATTGTAAGTGACAGGAATCAAAGCATTATAACTGCAGTAAGTGCTACCTTTGGCGCTAGGAGCCACTCTCATTGTCTTCGACATCTGAAGGAAAACTTTAGTAAATTCGTTGGATCCTTTCATTTGAGGGAGGGAAAGAAATTTGCCTTACGGTTACTTGATGATATTGCTTACGCAAGGCTCCCTCGGGACTACGATAAGGCATTGGCTGCCATGCATGAATATGCACCTGACTTAGCTGATTGGGTGAGGAGGAATGGGCCCGAACATTGGGCCAATTCATTGTTCCCTATGAAACGGTGGGATAAGCTGAATTCAAATTTAGCGGAATCATTCAATGCTTGGATGGTAGAAGAAAGGAAATTGCCTGTAATGCGGTTTATTGATGCACATCGAGTGAAGCTTACAGAGCTATTGATGAGGAAGCGGAGGTGTATTGACACGTGGGTGTCCAATGTTGGTGGTCGAATTGATGCCAAGATTCAGGAGAATCTCACTAGGGCATTGGGGCTGAGTGTCATTCAATGTGGGCAACATGAATATGAAGTTAGAGGTGATGAGATATATATCATGGTGCATTTAATCCGTCGTGAGTGTACGTGCAAACAGTGGCAGATGGTGGGCATTCCTTGTGCACACGCATGTGCCGTCTTGAACTTGGTAAGGCTCAATGTATATGACTTTGTCGACCTATGCTACCACAAGGCAACGCAAGGGTTGATATACGACGAATTGATGCATGCTGTGCCAACACATGACTTCCCCATGGTTGAGGACATCGACGTGGTTTCCATAGAAGATTCAAGTGAAACCCCATCTATCTCGTTCCCACCAAAGACAGCAAGACGTCCAGGGCGCCCTAAGCAGAAGCGCATTGAATCACAATTCCAAGACAAGCGACAGGTTCATTGTTCCAGATGCAAGGGTGTTGGACACAACCGAGCAAGTTGCAGAGCTTCAATATAGAGACTGGCATGGTATAATGTGCAGGTTGTTGTAGTCCATCTTACATCTATTCATGCATCTCAGTTCTTGCTGTAGCCTGTAATTATCTTTGACTTACCGACGTCTAATTTGCAGGTTGGCGTGATGTGTTTTGCTGGGTGTCGTGAAATGTGGCAACAATTGATCAACAACCCCACGAAACCTTATTTTTATTACTGTTTTATGAAGAACTGGTTTGCCACTTAGTCGTGGGTGCCGTAACAATGTGAAACATGTTGGTTGTGAAACATATTTTACTACCAACATTGGTGGTTTATTAGTTGCATTGTGAAACATGTTTTTGTGTTTATTATGACTTTGGGTAGTTGTAATGTTGCCTTACTTTGACTGTTTGTGTTTGTAATCTTACCTGGTATGTAATTACTACTAACCTTCCTTGGTTTTAGTATATGTGCGTTATATTATTTTAGTTGCAGCTCAATAATGGGTAAGAAGAAGAAGGATGTTGCGTCGGGTAGTTCTTCTAGTGGCCCATCGCGTCCTGTGAATGCCTTCCTCATATTCAGGTGATGAAGTATAAACAATTAAAGCATTGTTGTTTTACTGTCCAAATCCGAACTAAGTGGATTTCTAATGTTATACTTACTTCTTACAGAAATGAGTACCTTGAAACAATTCGGAAGAGTAGGTCTTCCATAAATGTCACGACGGTGAGTTGGTTAAAGTGCTATATATTAGTTGATAATGTTTACAGTGTCAATTGTAATAAATACAGTTGCATTACTATTTTGTAGATCACGCAGGAGGCGCAAGGCCTATGGAAAGCGATGGATGCTGGTGCGAAGCAGAAGTATAAAGATTTATACAATCAACGAATGACAGAGTGGTTGGAAGCGGCCCCGACTCCAACAGGAAAAATAAGAGGAAAGGTATAACTTCATTTCTTGAACATTATGAATGTTTTGTATGTAGTTGCGTTATACTAACACATGTTTATGTAAGTGTAGGCGTCTCTGGGAACAAGATGCTCCCCAAAGCGATTTGTGCATTTCGTGACTTTGCTTGACGAGGACCAGCGACGTGTAGTTGTTGAGATAGGATTTGGTTCTCTTCTCCAGATGCGCTGCACATCCCTATGTGTGAAGCTTTGCGCCTGGTTAGTAGACCACATCGATGTACATAGTCGTAGTTTGAGGATTGGATCCTCGGTTGTCCCCATTACCCCCGCCGCTGTAAGTACCATCTTGGGCCTTAGGAGCGAAGGGCCCAAGGTTGTCATAGATGGTCCCATTGAGCAGCTTGCCCAGCTTCGGGCAAGCTTTACTTTTGATAGGCATGGCATAGCACTAAACGATATAGAGTCCAGATTGGCCACTCTAGGTTCCGGCCATGCCTTTCAACAGGCATTTGTACTATTTCTTGTGGGATGTTTGTTATGCCCGGGTTCGAACCCACACGTGAAGCTTCATTTTCTGCATGCCGTAGCTAATATTAGTAGGGTTGGGCAGTACAATTGGGCTGCTTTTGTACTTGATGTTCTGTTTGATGAAATTGTGAAATATCGGGAGAAAAAAAAAACCAACATTGGTGGATGCCTCCTATTTTTACAGGTAATTTCGTCTCTGATTTGTTTTTGGTTGTATTAGTTCAAGATGACAAGTATATGCTGAATACACCATGACTTCCCAAATTTTATTAATGTTTCAGCTTTTCTACTATGAAGTTGTACGCGTTGGTGATATTGAATCAAGTCGTCCAACGCCACGTCTGGGGTGGTGGGACGACGATCGTGTGAAGTCACGGGAGAAGGCTGAGAAATCAGCAGGCGGGTATGGCAATGGGGAGGTAAAACATCATTTTCTATGCCCCTTCATATTCTACATGGTCTATTGTGGATGGACTATTAATATAGTGTAGTCGATGCAGGTGGTGGCACTGACGGTGCGTGCTGAGGAAGGAGTTGGAGATGTTGATGAAGGACCTATTCCAGGGATTGATCCGGTAAGACTTGTCACCCCCTACGTTGGTCGTCGGTGTTGTTGACATGTTTTAGAATGTTCTAAATTATGAATACTTTGTTGTTAGGCATCCCAACAAGCGTTGGATGGCATGCGTGCATCGTTGCGCATGATGCAGGACGAGTATAAGATGGCTATCGCTTATGCATCCCAAATGGGTAGGCAAGATGGTATGTTCCGCACTAGACCTGGTTCCGAGAACCAAGTCTTGTAGATACGAGATTGTAGTAGAATTGTATAAATACTTAACATGTGCTTACTGTTCTTGTCATTCAAAATTGGTTTCGTTTCGTCTTTGTTCTTGATAGTTACTTAAGTTTGGGTTTGCGTCTGTGAATGCAGGTCCATCTGCAAACTAAGGAAGAAGACTGGCTTCGTGAAATCTCCATCAAGTTATCATTTGGGAGTAAAGGCTGCAGGTAGCATGGTGCTCCCAAGTGAATGTTTCGTATACTATTATATTTTTGTTTTTTTCCCCCCTTCCTACGTCATAATACCAATGAGCAAGTTTTTTTTGACATTTGTAATTCTTTCTTTAAGTACTTGAGATGTCTTGCACATTAAAACTGAGATTCCTTTTCATGAGATATTGTATACGTATTGTGATGGGCGCTCTTTTAATTTATGGGTTCACACTTCACAGAAGGAAACTAAGAAGGCCACAGCTGTTACATGGATGGAATTATCGATGATATTTAATATATTTATCCACCACCTTGAAATTGAATAAAGAGGTCCATGATGCTTCCTTTTATCTTGTTGTCCTTTTCCAAAAATGGTATTGAACACCAATTGGGGAAACCTAAATTCAGTGTGTGTTTGTTCCCTCTGCAAGGACTAATTACAGATAATGTTAGGTTCTTGTTCCCAGCCTTCGGAGGCTAATTATTTGGATATGATATTGGTGCTACCTCCGGGGCTACTATCTCTTTGCAGGTACTGGTACATGAGATCCTTCAATGGAGTCCTTTCATTCACCTTTTGTTGAATCACCCAATTATTTGTTTACAGGATGAAAGGGAGCTTAAGAGGCAAAGAAGGAAGCAGTCTAACAGGGAATCAGCACGATGTTCGAGGCTTAGAAAGCAGGTTAGAGATGTTTTTGGATTTTTACTTACTCATAGACAAGAAGATTAATAACTTATATTAGTTGTTCTCTGGTAGCATCTATGCTGATTCCATGAATGCCCTCAATTGCAATATGCCAATTAGTCATGTGTTTTATGTAATATGAGGGCACTTATGTAAGTTGACACACTTTCTCACCTACTTGATCTGTCCATATGCAATCTAGCAAATGCATGGAAAATTTATATAGTTACCTATGTAATCGATTTAATTACCTGCTACCACACCCCCCAACC
This sequence comes from Buxus sempervirens, assembly GCA_947561395.2. Classification (NCBI taxonomy): domain Eukaryota; kingdom Viridiplantae; phylum Streptophyta; class Magnoliopsida; order Buxales; family Buxaceae; genus Buxus; species Buxus sempervirens. Next base: position 5,641,744 of record OX387182.1, read on the forward strand.
CCCCCGCGCCCACGTGCAACATCCTCTTTCGGTCCTTCTATTAGTATTGATCACTCAAATGTCATTAGGCTGAGTGTGAGGAACTTGCTCGTCGAGTGGAAACACTAAAACAGGAGAACACTTCCCTCAGAGATGAACTGGGGCGTATAAAAGAGGAATGTGAGAAATTGGCATCAGAGAACACCTCTTGAACTGTAAGTTTTGCATATGGTTCTGATATATTAGTTTTTTCCCCCAAGCATGATACTGATTCCATATAGGGCTACTGTCTTAATATTCCATATTTTTCTGATGTCTGATCTTTCATATTTTGCTACTCTTTTGGTGGATTTATTTGTAACTTGATGCTTTCTATCATACATATGTAGGAGAAGCTTCAGAAGTATCAAGGACAGAACTCAGTAGAAGATGAGAGTAATGGTCACCCAGATGCTGATCCCCAAACAACAGCTAACATAGATGCAATCTAATGAGATTTATGAATGCAGGTAGCTTATAGTTCAAATAACTCAATGGCCAAGCAGTTTGGTTTTTAGAAACTGACTTCTGGTGTTATTAGTGAAAGCTCTGTTCCCTTTCCCTTCTTAATTTTCCTCTTTCAAGAGAAAGGTGTCCCACTATGATCGGTATTTCTGGAGATGGATGTGTACTTTGTTTTTACTAAAAAAGAAAAAACCCTATGCTAATTATGTTACAGGAAACTCTTACTAACACTAGAAGAACTAATGCCAGAATTACAATTATGGCTTTGTATCATTATTTAACTATCGGATATTGTGGAAACTCATGTTTGGTTAAACCGTACTCTCCATTTCCAGTGCTTTCTTCATGGTTTGTTTCATTTCAGTATGAAATGTCAACTGGCTGCATCTGCAATTGAATATAATCTTGGATATGAAAAAATTCAATTACATCTCCCTTCCCTGCCCACGCCAAGCCCCCCACAACAAAAAATGGGGGATATAAGAGACATTTCTCGGAAAGGCTGGGTTTTAAACAGCCCTGGTGTAAATACTAGCGAGTGCTTGTCTGTACAGCCCGGTATGTACCAGTCATGGCTGTACTTGTACAATTTCCAGGTTTTCATACCCTGGTGGAAGGATTTAGCTCTTTTAGAAGATACCGATAATGATACTGATTGAATTAATATGGTTATTGTTGTCAAAACTCAGGCATGGAATTGCTATTAATAAAGCCTGAAAGAAATAGGACTCCAATTATAGGTTGGCTGGATTTATATATATATATCTGTTTCTGTTATATTGCAATTGTGATTGAATATGTAATGAGAGTGATTGATTATAAAATGTTTCTCTATTGGGGAATCTTAAAATATATATATTTTAAAATTTTCTTATGAGTAATGAAAATTTTATTAGATAGAAGTTGGAATACTAAAACAAGCCCCCTTATTGTGGTTTGAAGGGGGTATAAATAAAGAAAAATCAAAAGAAAGCTGCATCAATATTCCATCATCCAGTTCTATTACACCCTCCCATAAAACATCTTGGTCACAGGAATTCCTTGTAATAGAGATCTCTACCAATACTGGCTTGGGCTACCAAGAGCATTTAGTGGATATATGGAGCCATGACGTAACCGGATACTCCACCTTCACCTCCAATGCCTGACAACCAAGGCATTTAGACTATTTCATACTTATTGACCAAGCCCAGACTTCAGCCTTTAGATAATCATTATATCCAATGAGATCAGAATGGTGGCTATAATACCCTTGTGATCCTGGTTTTCTCATTGAGCAACCATTAAATTGAGTTTGGTAGTTCCCCCTTTGGGAGGCTTTTATGAAGCCCTGCTACAATTTGTTGGTGAAGATGATAAGGCTTCTGTATACCATGCATTTGAAAATATTTGAAACTGATAACTGTCTGAACTCTTGAGTGGTGCATATCAAAGAAGATACTAAGTATGCATACTTAACAGATGGAAAATGGTGCAAGCAAGTGTAGTGTGCCAAACACCAAAAATTTTTTTTTTTTTTTTTGAAAATTTTATTTGAAAATTGAAATAGAAGGCCCAAATTTCTGAGCTGGCTAAGTAGCAGATGCATTTTCATATTTCCATGCTTACAATAAAAATGGTTTAGTAAGTCTATTAAATCTTCTTTATTTAATGCATGGTTACATGGGTATAAAAGATGCAGGCTTATCTGTATTAATAGCAGATTAATGCACATTATATTTTTCATGTAGTTCAAATAGTTTAGTCTCTTATAGACCTTAAACCAAAACCCCAAAAAATGTGCCTTTTAAGGCTCAAATCTTGTATTATTTCTATGGAATTGTAGATTGTTTAAATATCAATAAATTCCATGTTTGAGAGGCATTAAATCTTTTTATGAAATGTGGGACCTTGAACTTGCAGGTTGATCGAGGTATCTAAAGGTGCCACATGGTGGGAACTGCAATTATAAATATTGGATTTCTTTAGTCATATGGAATCTGGGATGTCTCCCAAATTTAATGAGCCAGTGCTTTACAAGTCCACCTAACAGCTACGTTTCGTCAAGCTGCCACAACAAGATATTTAAAGCAACACCTTTATCACAATAAGTGTTTTGCAATTGGTCATCTGTTGCGTTTATGGAGTAATTTTTGTTGGGTTTTGGTTTTTCTTCCCAAGGGTTTTTGTACTTTTTTGTTGTTTTGTTTTTTACTCTGTTTGCTCAACCCTTGTGGGTACCTTGTACTTTTTCCCCCTTTTAATATTTACGTTTCTGAAACATTCAATCAAATGTACACATTTGTCGTACGTGGAGTTTTCCAGTCAACAGCTATGGATTTCTGCAATAAGAAAATGTACAGAGTTGTGTGCTTTAAATGTCTGTATCTCCCAAGTGTGCTTTAAATGCCTGTATCTAGCTATGAGATTTAAATGCATGTATCTTCCATTATCTAGATACAGGATTCAAATGCCTGTATCTAGCTGTGTGATTTAATAGGTTACTTCACAGTCTTTGGAACCACGGTCCGGCCAATGAATTGATTAAAGATTTTATCCAGCTGTCTGAGTCATTAGATAAACCCAGAAATTTTGTTGGAGAAGATAAATCCTTTGTTTGTTGTTTGGAAAATTGTGTTATGTATTGAGATTGTGAGATCCTAAGATAGTAAAAGAAAGGGCGTTTCTTTGTTTTTCTTTTTGGGTGGTACCTGCTGCATTTCTGAATGGGAGCTTCAATTGCGATACAGGTAAAAGCAACGGAGTTGATTAATCAAATGGAAGTCACAAGGCGTGGGCCATACAGTGGTGGACTTATACAGGGGTAACGTTTTCACAATTTGCAGTTAACCAATGAAGAGTGATTGAGGTCTCCATTTTCACTATTTCCTTCATTCTTATTTTCTGGGCACTATATGATGTAAGTTCTTTTCCATAATACCTTTAGTGAATGTGAACATTGTATCAAACATAATGTTCCTTTTCCATGAAAATGGAAATAAAACTACTTTTAGGTTCTCATACATGGTCTTCAGTTACATATTACACAATAGTTACTAGCATTTTGTCAAACCAAATAAAACTACATTTAGTAGCATTTTGTAACCAAAACTCAACGACAACCACACCAAACATGCATCTCCATCACCGGTTAACCAATTCATTCGTCCAGTTTAACTTTGTCAATGTCGTGAAGCAACTCACGGTATATGTCGGACATCCTTCTCGCATGATCACGCTCCTCTTGCAATAGCCGTCGTTCTACTTCCCATGCCCTTGGCTGTATTTGTTCAGTGTTTTCTGCATCGCATGAATTCGACGCTTCACCCTTTTCTACCCCAACTTCATTCAACCAGGAGAAGAAATGGCAGCTTTGTTCGCCCTGGAAATACAATGACATTAAAATCAATTAGGAAGTCCCCATTGTGAAAAATATCTCGTGTGGGAGGAACGTATTTGAGTGCTAAACAACTCCACACATACTTCAAAAGGACATCGGTAAAATCTTCTCCCTTTGTTCGTTGGAGTTTTTGCGGTTAACACACGGCATGGTCCCCTCCCACATTCACACAGTAATAACTCATCGCACCAAACAAAATACCCACATCCATTCCCACCATTGCCCTGTAAGAAATAATGCATTTAATTTAGACAGTCTTATAATAGTTGAATGGCCAGATTGGTAAAAATGCATACTTACAGACGATGGACAAGTGAAAAAAAGCGCCCTGGATTACGTGAGGTGTGGGAGAGTTTCCTTTTAAGCATCCCTTTCCCGCATGGACATGGGACACGAGCGTGGGGATCGGTAGCCTTTGCCGAAACTTCCATTCTTCCTTCGCACAAAGGGTAGCGCATAAGTGACTCGCTTGACACACTTGTATTTATAAACGAGCCGAAAGGCAGGCCCACGTGAAACACGTTGGTTGTATTAGTAGATGCGAGCACGCAAAATATGAGGGCACTTGACCTATTTACTAAGGACTCGACCGTACTTGACATACGACTCAAGGACACCAACATAGGACTTTTAGTAGGAGGGACTCGAGCAATTTTACATGGGACGCGAGCTAAGTATATGTGGGGCTCAAGCAATTTTACATGGGACTCGAGGTAAGTATACGTGGGACTCGAGCAAATTGTACATGGGACTCGAGTTATTTTACATGGGACTCGAGGTAAGTATACGTGGGACTCGAGCAAATTTACATCGGACTCGAGCTAAGTATACATGGGACTCGAGCAATTTTACATGGGACTCGAGCTATTTTACACCGGACACGAGCTAAGTATACATGGGACTCGAGCAAATATACATCGGACTCGAGCTAAGTATACATGGGACTCGAGCAAATTTACATTGGACTCGAGCTAAGTATACATGGGACTCGAGCAAATTTACATGGGACTCGAGCTATTTTACACCGGACACGAGCTAAGTATACATGGGACTCGAGCTATTTTACACCGGACACGAGCTAAGTATACATGGGACTCGAGCAAATATACATCGGACTCGAGCTAAGTATACATGGGACTCGAGCTAAGTATACATGGGACTCGAGCAAATTTACATGGGACTCGATCTATTTTACATCGGACACGAGCAGTTGGATACATGGGACTCGAGCAAATTTACATCGGACTCGAGCTATTTTACATGGGACTCGAGCAAATTTATATTGGACTCGAGCTAAGTATACATGGGACTCGAGCAAATTTACATGGGTCTCGATCTATTTTACATCGGACACGAGCAGTTGGATACATGGGACTCGAGCAAATTTACATCGGACTCGAGCTATTTTACATGGGACTCGAGCAAATTTACATCGGACTCGAGCTAAGTATATGTAGGACTCGAGCAGTTTTACATGGGACTCGAGCTACGTATACGGGAGACTCGAGCAATTTTACATGGGACTCGAGTTATTTTACATGGGACTCGAGCTAAGTATATGTAGGACTCGGGCAATTTTACATGGGACTCGAGTTATTTTACATGGGACTCAAGCTAAGTATATGTAGGACTCGGGCAATTTTACATGGGACTCGAGCAAATTTACATCGGACTCGAGCTAAGTATATGTAGGACTCGAGCAGTTTTACATGGGACTCGAGCTACGTATACGGGAGACAACTCGAGCAATTTTACATGGGACTCGAGTTATTTTACATGGGACTCGAGCTAAGTATATGTAGGACTCGGGCAATTTTACATGGGACTCGAGCTTAGTATACGTGAGTGCCGTAGCTAATTACATGGGACTCGAGTTATTTTACATGGGGATCGAGCTAAGTATATGTAGGACTCGAGCAATTTTACAAGGGACTCGAATTATTTTACATGGGACTCGAGCTAACGATAGGCGGGACCACGGGACTGGATCATATTAATTAATGTTCATCCTTCAACAGATTCAGGGACATGCACCCCTACTAATACAATACCCTCTCTTGATACCAATATATTATATGCAAATATAATAATAAAATATCAACAATTATAAAGATCTGATAATCATTATCGCATGGTTTTGATCAGTCGACAACCTTAAAGTTATGCCAATCGGCCTTTACATCCATCCCTTCTTGTCTCCCATTTCTGTAATCCCCGTCCTTTTTGTAGTCGTATTCACGATATGGAAAAGAGTACGCATCCACATTATCATGAACGTTTAAGCATCTCAATTACCCGTACTGGATAGATCCACGCTTGCTTGCACACACAAAACAAAGTTGTAAGAAGACGAAGAGACATCGTGAAGGACACGTAGAAGAAGGACGAAACTAGCATCAACATCATTGGTGCTAAGACAAATGACTTGAAGTGAAAATAGACTGACAATAGGGATTTTTCCTTATATTGATGTGGTAAACAATTTAAATAAACTATGCATACCTCAGACAATATAATCCACGGAATGGGTCCCATTCCCAACGACTATGCTATTACAAAAGCCTGAAAGATAAAAGTTATGTAAAAATAAGGTTACAAATCATTGATAGAAAAAAACTAACAAGTAAGACTTCAGAAAATTTCACATAACTAGACATACCACGAGTCCAACTACAGACAGTATGCTCATAATACTATGAAAGTGAGAATCTTCTGATACAACACTCTGACAGCAATAGGAACAGCAGAAAAGGCATTTCAAAAAGAAGAATATAAATCGCTTCTACTAAATTCCTGGAATTTTCATAATCTAATACAAAAGTAAACAAAAATTAGAAGAAGGTCACAAAATTAAGAGACTTTAGAAAGAATGCAACTCAAGAAGGTCGAAATTCGTACGCATCCACATTCTCAGGAAGGTTTAAGCATCTCAATTAGAACGGGTACTTGATTGTGTTTGCAGGGTGGAGCAATAGGTATGCTAACAATTCATGCCGAAAGTGTCCAATATTTTCCTGTTACAATTTAAATGAAACACTTGCTAAAAAAAATTCTGTAAGTCTTAACCACATCATGTTGCATAGGAAAATATATACTTGCCTGCCCAAACCTAGTCGACAATTGATGCCCATCCCAATATTCCATGTACTTCATTACGAATACACCACAATCGTCACTACACAACAAATGGAAAAGATCAAGAGAAGGTAGACATGGCAAATAACTAGAAAGTACAGGTGTTATTGGGGGTAAGGTAAAGCTATAATTCAATGTAGTAATTATTCATGATCGAACAATAATGATTTCATGTTTTTTCCCACTGTATTTTAAGCATGTAATATTATTGCAACACCGAGGATACTTTTAATTTCATTTCAAGATTTATTCTTCAATAAATATCACCATTATTCAGATGATAATACCCAATGAATCTAGCTAAAATAATTTTAATAATTGGAATTACAAATAAAATCAAAATAAATTAGACTCCACCAATACGTATCTTGCTAAAGAATTTTAATAATTGGAATTATTTATATCATAATACCCAATGATATACCTATAATATTTGAGTTTCAATCTCAACGACTAAAAGAATGTGGCACCCCGGAACCAGGTCGACCCATATCAGGTTTATATTGGCTCCTGGGCGCTAACTTAGGGCCCAAAGTAATGAAAACCAACTTCAGAACTAACCAAACACACAAAATAACCTCTTAAATTTTTTTCAGAAAAACGGCTATATAACGCCTGTAAATACGCGTATGGGCTAAGCCCTCAAACACAAATGACCACCTGATAAATACAATTTATACATCCACTCAAAATAACTAAATCATCCTAATATACAACTGTATAATCTCACTAAGTTTACATCGTCTCTCCATCTTCCCATCTACACCATCTTTGAGCTCCACAGGTTGCTTATTTGGAAATAAGCAAATAAGCAACCTAAGGGCATTATCCAATATCTCTATAATGGTCATGTAATTTAAGGTAACATATGAGTGATAAAATTGGGAACTTACGAAGTACTTTGACAGGGCACAGACACAGGCACCACTGACCACTCCTGCACTCTCTTGTCACAACCACGTTTAAGCTCCTCAAAGACTTTTGAAAAAAAAGTTGTCTGCAATGAAAATTGAACCATTCAATATCAATTTATATAATACATTGAAACTATATAGCTTTTTACATACCAATTTCGTTGATACAGCATGGTAATCACCAGGCCGACTCTTCGGTACCGAATCTAACACTTCGATCCGTTGGTCCTTGATGTTCAAAACAACCAAGAACCAATGGTTCCTCCTCAAGATCGGTAGGAAAACCTATCAAATGACAATACAAGGTGTACTAGGCGTTAATAATTATGTAAATGAGAGTAATAAAATATTCGAAATTTATCATACCATATGACATCGAAGCAAACTACATCCTACAACATCTCGTGAAAATTGACTTCGTACAGCATCTTCTACAGTCACTGTTTCTTTTAGGATTGCAGCCTGTAAACCACAAGTACAATATATTAGTCCGCTGTAGTACTCCATATGCATTGATAATTAATTATTCTAAGCGTCCTAACATACAATCCTATATACGTACAGATGTGTAGGGTGTAATGTAATGACGACGGATAGTTGATGCATGTTCCCGCGTAGATTTGACACGAGCAAGCACATACATGTGCATAACCTATTCCACAATCACCTGAGTGAGAAAACTAATCCAAGTACCATTGTAACCTAAAAAAAATGATACACTTTTCGATACAAATAACTTACCAGGTCGCTAACCCTTCGTCGTGGAAAAAGACCAAGTAGATCGAATCGAGTCGCAAAGCAATCACCGAAATCAACAAGTTTTTCCCTGCATGCATCAATTCCACTTATAAGGCAAAAAAAAAAAAAAAACAACAACCAACTATAAACACAATATTGAATGGTGTAAATCTGTTAATTACTCTCAATTACAGAAGATATATACTTACATCGGCGACAACCCTGGTGTCATGGCATACATCCACGCTTTTGTCTCTCGTTCAGGTAATGGGGGGAATCTATGCGTCTCGACAAAGGGTGACCTCAATTTATGTACAAGGTGCTTTACTCGCTTCCCCCTACCTCTGGGACAAGATTGCATCGTACTTGGACCCTCAGATGTACTTGCGGGTTCATCAGTTGGCACACTTCCAGCAAAAGGAGGTGATGAAAACTCTGCGTGTGCATCAACAGTGCCATCGCCATCTGGAGGTGGTGGAGGAGGCACATCATCATTACAAGGCCAGTCGGGCTCCGCATCTGGAGGTGGTGGAGGAGCCACATCATCAGTACAACGCCAGTCAGGCTCAGCATCTGGCGGTGGTGGATGTCGTTGGGAGTGGCTTAAAGAGGCAGCAAAGTCGGTACAATGCCGTGTGAAGTCACGGGCAAAGCCGATCATACGAACAATGTGACTTCGTAATACCTACGACAATGAAAACATATTGATGAAAGGAGATGTATAGAAGAATGTGTAAAATAAAAGAAATAATGCAATGGCTTGCCTTACCGGATCTATATCTGTCGGCACGTGAGTCACATCATCTGCCGCCCGCTCCTGATCCCGTGCAAAATCCATGCCTAAGGCACATAACATTCACACACAAAATATGATTTTAAACTTTAATACAAGATGCCACCTTGCCTCATTCCTGTTTAATAGGCCTTTAAGTTACATCCATTCCATATGGAAAATGCCTGAATTACAGATGGTGAAGGGTCTCTTCTGCCATGTTTTCTGGCCACAAAATGCCTGAACTAGGTATCAAATTTGGCAAGCTATGCCTTTTTCACTATGATTCTCTGTATTTGTTTAATTCTTATCTGGTTGTTTGTTCCTTGTAAAAAACTTTTATTTCATTTCTTTGTTTGCTTTTATGCATTTTTCATTGCTTGATAGATTTATTTCTGCAACAACTTATTGGCTGGTTGTTCATTTTAAGTTGCCTGTATTGGTAATTGAAATTTTCAGGTGATTCAAAGGAAATTAATTGATGTAGCCACACCATTAACCCCCATAGATGGTAACATTGGACCTGATGCTGTTCATCTTCTTGCTTTAAAGGAGGGTTGTGCTGCTTTTTGTTGGTTGCTTTGTTATATATATTTGTTGAAAGTCTTTAGTCATTGGGCAACTTGTCAATTCAGATTTCTTATGATCCATATTCTTGTTTTCAGTGTTTTCAATGTTATCTTTTGGTTTATTACATCTATTAATTCGTTTTGGAGATTGAGATTGGATGATAGGAGAGGTGGGTTTTGATTCAGATTCAGCAGAAAATAATGATATGAGGAGGAGGAGGTGATGGGCATAACAGCATCTACTGCTGATAAACATTTGCAGTAAGGCTTGATGCTCTGTGCAATGCAGAAAGTAACTGATTTTGGCATGGCAGTAGCAGTAAGGTTTAATTCCTCTCTCTATCTTTAATGGGTTTATTTATGTTTATTTAACCAAAAAATTAGACGGTAAAACAGAGGTAATAGATACACTTATTTGTGCTAAAAGTATTTACATTTACTTAATTATATTGTGGTCAATATCTACTACAAAAATTGAGGTGCAGTCTCCGATCAAGATGTCTTGAGTCTAAGCCTGAGAACACAAAGGTGGCAATGTTAAATTCAGGCCACTTTGTGAAACTACCCCTTTGGAAATAGGGATCTGTTATCAAAGGTATCATCACCATCAGATCTTTGATTTGGCACAAAGGTTATAAAGTCTTATCTACTGCAGCTGATAGGTTCCAGGTCATGGGTCATTACCTGACACGAGGCTAATATGATGGTTGTGATCTATGACGACAGTGAAAGTATTTGTGGTGGTTGCATGGGGAGTGGAGCATTCACCCTTAAAAGAAGGCATGATTGAAGGCTTTGTTGGTATGGAGTAAGGACTAGGTAGGCGTCGGTCATGTTCCATATTTCTTAATGCCTCACAACACACTCCAAAAGCCTATTATCATGTTCCATATTTCTTATGCAACTGACCTGCTTGGGGGAAGAGGAGGACTCAAAATGTTATGTGGCTGTTAAATATACCTTTTATTTACTAAATTGTAAAGACTATGGTTGCTCTCTCTTTGCCTCTCTTATAAGATGAGAAATTTTCATTCCTTTTGATTTGAATTGTCACAGGATATGAAGAAGATACAGCAAAAGCAAAAGTTCAGTTTTTGGTCCAAATGAGGAGAAAAAACCAGCATCTCAAGCAACCCTGAAAAGCCTGCACAAGAGATATCCGAAGATACTATTGTCGTGGGAGTTCCATTATTTCATGCAAATTGTGTAAGCTAAAATATACTTGTGAATGTTTGAAATTTATGTCACTACTCACTAGCTAGCTCTCTACATCTGTTTGGTGCTGTTTGCTTTTCAGTTTAAAATAGAAGAGATCAAAAACCTCCAATAACAATCTGTTAAGTATTGGAAGTCTCATCGGTAGAGCCAACAAACTCATTGAATTTGGGAAGAACTTCTAAAGAAGCATGGTTATACAAGGCCATTGCTAGAGTGGAAGCAAAAAATTTAATGGCTTCAGAACACATTCGCAACTCAGAGCACTACATCATTCATGGACTTTTTTTAGTGTAATGGAGCTGCTTGCTCGCTTCTATAGTTGGACAACGATGGTGTAAACATTTACTACAGCCAATATTCGAAAAACATGCAAATAACTCATATTCAAATTCGAAAGGGCACATTTCGCTAAGGCAAACAACAGAATCATTGAAATTTAAGCCATTTCTACAAGAAGATTACCATTTAAATATGTGCAAATATGCAAATTTAAATTCAATTTCCCAAAATAAAATTCAAAGGAGGCACTCGGCAGCTACCTGGTCGCCAACGGCAGCACTCCCTACGGCGACGAACAGCAGGTCGTCGACGGCAACAAACTTCAACCGCGGTGGCTCTCCAACGACGAATTCCTCAATGTGTGCAAACAGAGAGGAGAGGAAAACAATGCACGAAACGAGAGGGTTTCGTCGAAGAGAGGAATGGGGGAAGGAGAGGGTTTCGCCCTTCTGGAGAAGAAGATGACAATGGTCGGGGTTCGTGGGGGTTCGTCGGGCTTGGAGACGAAGCAAACTTGCTCCGGCAACAACCCTAGCTCGCCGGCGAAGAAGGGATTGGCCGGTCGTTCGTCGTCGGCTTCGGGTTTAGGGTTGGGATTCGCAGGGTTCTCACTTTTTGAAATTCCGCACAGGACGAGAGGAGAGGAGAGGAGAGAACGAGGAGAGAACGCGGGAAGAACCCTAGCTCGCCGGATTTTGAGAAGATTAGCCGGCGTTCGTCGTCGGGTTTAGGGTTTCGAAGGTGGGTTTTTTCGCTCGCACAGGACGAGGGCGAGAGGCGAGGAGAGGAGAGGAGAGAACGGGGCACGTGCAAACATGCCCTTATATCCAAGGGCATTTTGGGCATTGCAATTTCCCCAAACGTGCAATGACCCCTTTCTGGTAATAATTCTCAAAAGTGGCATGTTTTTGAAAATTTGCATCTTTATGGCATGTTTTTGTAATAATCGCTGTAAAGTGGCATGTTTTTGAAATTTTCCCATTGAATTTTGAGAACGATATTTAGGTGCTACTTGAGATAATTCATCATGAAAAAGATAAGATCATATAATTTTCACATTATCCAAAAATATACTTGAAATTTTTTAAAGCTACAATAAGGTCCTTTAATGGATCTCTAGGGCAAACTTGGAGACTGAATGCAATTCCAGGGTTATGGTACAGATTTCTCTTCAAGATACCTAGTCTACTTGGCCATTTCTGTACTGCAGACCAAGCACAAGACTTATTTTTCAGGTTAATAACAAAGCAGCTTATTTTTTAGCAAGCTATGAGTGTGATACAAGGGACAAACATGCATTCAGAGATCATGTTGATTTTCCCTGTGACTTTATAGAACTCATAGTTCTCAATAAATAGCAAATTCAATTATGATTGGTAAAATTCTTCTAGATTTGTATTAAGAATATGCTACTTCCAATACATAGGATTTTCTAAAGGGTAAAGGCTTCCACAAAACAATGTGTAAGTGCACCTAACTCCATTTATTGTATAAGTATGTAAGGAGAGTGAAAGAAGCTATTTAGACGTTATAAACACCTAGAAGGGGGCTGAAAAGGTGTATCCACAAAATTTTGTGTTTCAACCGAACGTTGTAATGAGATCTAGATGAATCTTAAGAACAAAATAATTTGCAGATAATTCAAAACATAAATACAGCAATTTTGTTAATGAGGGAAAAAACTCTTGAAGAACTCTTCAAGGTAAGAACCCTCTGGGCAATAGGCACCACCCAAAACATCCACTATGAAAAGGAAGAACTTACAACCAGTGGTTCAAACCAGACAAATACTTTTGTTGACTTTAACACCTTAGACTACATTGAAGAACATCTTTAGATCAGCAAGCTTCAGCAACTCCAGAACTTCTAGATCCTTTCTTGTGGAGATAAACGAACAAACCTTGTTTAGCAATTGGAATTCCAGCAACGTAACCTCCAACGGTACTTTGAAGGATTTCTTAGGTTACAAGAGAACGAACAACAATGGTTCACAGATTTGGATGATCAATCCTCAACAAAACCATCACATGAGAGATCCTTTTCTTCTATAAAATAAAGCCCCAAAAATCTCTACGGATCGCCAAATTTTCTCTATCTTTTTAAATTCCTTTAAACAGATAGGAAGGATATCTATTAGAAAAGAAAAAATAGGATCTAACACTCTATTTTGAATTGACGGTTTTGACCCTCTTTCGTTCACGAATAATGCCGCACGTAAAATAATATAAAACTAACGGAGAGAATTAAGAAAAACAATGCGAAAGTTTTAAGAATAAAAAATAAATAAACAAACATTGAAGACAATTAGCAATGATTTTCCCAACTAGATGGGCTCGATAACATAAAAATCTTGTTTAGACCATTTTGTTATTTCACAGGTATCTCACAAAAGATTACCGAAAGGCATAGCTTGTTCAAGCAGATTAGAAGATGAATGGAAGATATCAGTCCAGTTACTTATGTCCCACTCAGCCGTGGAATGAAATTTTCTACAATGCTATACTGAATTGCTTACTGATGTGGCTCTGAGATGCTATCATGTGTAGCATCTCACCGTTAGTGTTTTTTTATGTTTCATGTGAGGCCCATTTGAAAGGATACTAACCATATGATGCTCCACATTGCAGCATCTCACGGCCACATAGGTAAATAATTGTTTGACGTCCTCCGAAATAGCCGCATCGGCCAGTAATATTAGTTTTTTTTTCGGCGAAGGTAGCCGAACTTTGACGGTTGCTTACTATCCCATATTTGCATGACCTTCATGCTGGTTTTTAGAAGTTGTCCAACTGTTCCATCTCGTTCGGGTAAGATAACCACTTGTCACTACCTCAACAAATAACTTCATTATTCCTGCTATTTGTCTAGATGATTTTAGTCTTGTATTACTAATGCGTCATTCGGTTTTTCCGTTTTAGACATATGTGTATGCTGATGTGACCTTACTGATGAGGTTAGTCCACATAGACGCCACGTGACGTTTCTTCATTTGCCGGTCTATAGAGGGTGTAAACAATAATACAATATAACATTGCAGAAGATTTCATCCACCGCCATGACTGCCACTCGAAAGTTTTGCGTGACAGTCTCGTCTAGAATTTCACGCCCTTATTCAATTGGAATGAAACACTTCACATTGTCTGCACTTATTTTAGCAATCGATTTCCTCTCAAACATAATCCCTCAAACAATCCCTTGAACATTGTCTCATCTGCCGCCACGCGTCTAAGATGGAAAATGATTACGTTTTCAACATTATTAGTGTTAACGTTTGTCTTCTGTTGGCTACTTATTTATTAAAAATACTATTTTTTTCCAACCTTCTCCTCTCCTGTGAACACTACCTCCTTCTTCTCTCCCTCCCTCGCCATCATCTGCAACTGGTACATTCATATTTTTTCTTTTTATATTTTAGTTTTAGTTGGTTTTTTCACTGTTTTACCTATTTAATATTAATCGCAGCACCAAAAAACTTGATTTCTCACAAAATGAAGAGAAAACAACCCCAAATGGCCATGAGGGCTCTAATCTGTAATCCCTGAGTCCTTCCATGACCTTTCAGATTCCAAATCCCTCCATTTTCCTTCGCAACCACCCCGAAAACCAGAGACAAAACCCTATTTAATATTAATCGCAGCACCAAAAAACTTGATTTCTAACAAAATGAAGAGAAAACAACCCCAAATGGCCATGAGGGCTCCAATATGTAATCCCCGAGTACTTCCATGACCTTTCAGATTCCAAATCCCTCCATTTTCCTTCGCAACCACCCATAAAACTAGAGACAAAACCCTACTTAATACTAATCGTGGCACCAAAAAACTTGATTTCTTACAAAATGAAGTGAAAACAATCCCAAATGGCCATGACTGCTCCTGTCTGTAATCCCCGAGTCCTTCCACGACCTTTCAGATTTTGAATCCCTCCATTTTCCTTTGCAACCACAAGTGTGTCACTAAATTAAGCAAAATGCGGCGTTCATATGTGTCGCTAAAAAAAATAAATAGCGCTATTCGTATGGGTGTCGTTGTACTACATTTACAGTGGCAAACATAGCGACACTCATAAAATGCCGCAAATGTTCAACTTTGGTGACGAACACAAAAACGTTGGCAAATTATTTGCGATACAGCCTTTGGCGACAAAAGTAAATTTGCTGCAATGTTCGTCACGAATAGCATAGCGATATTCATTTTAGATTTCGCGGTATTCTTATGAACCTCGCAAAAAACCTAATTTTTTTATAGTGGTAACCGGTTATTATGATTATAATTCAATCATCAGTGATCTCTATCCAGTGTCTTACATCCACACTGTAGCAAGAAAGGATAATCTAGGACCCCTTTCACTGTTTCCTGTAGCAGTGATACTCTAGGTTACTATTCACTTCGAAGTGAAGACCTTGCCACGGGCAAGGAGGTTGAGGCCGCCCTTGTCTCCTAGTTCTGTACTCCTATTATGGCTACATGATTACGAGCAGCTGGTCTCGAAGTCATCTTTGTTCAAGCCAAGTGACCAACCCAAAATCGACTAAAAAGTATCCCTGGGTGAACCCCCGAATCAACTTTGTTAACAGATGCCCCCTACATCCTTACCTTATACTCTGATTATGGCTATAAGGCCAGGGAAGGCCGGTACTGTCGACCTTGATGATTTTCATTTGTTTTATTTTTTTATTTTTTGAGTTACTTGGAGACTTGTTATAATCAACGGTCGCATCTCTAATGACCGATATCTAAATAGAGTACTTTGTTATTGCCTATGTCATTTTTAAACACGAATAAGAACCCAAACGAAGACCGAACCCCCAGTCTTCATTCGTTCGTCTGATCAGTTTTATTACAGATGACTTACAGTACGGCTAGACCGACTTCGGTTTAGATCTAGAACAGGTGCTCGGGGTCAGGACCCAACCCGAATCTTGTATCGACAGATACTGGCACACCCGCACAAAGACACACCACCCTCACTGCCACGTGTTGAGTCCAGACCAATTTGGGAGGAACAATACCTCTATTAATATAACTAGAGGGGTGTACGTGCAGTACTGCACGTAAAGGAAGGGAATAGTTTTGTAATTGTCCAGATTTTAAATGATAGGCAGAATTCTGACTATTTTAACCCTATATTAATGATGCCTTTACAACGAATGGTAAGAGCTTTTTGGAAAAGTCGTGCATAATTGCATAATTGTTGGCACGCTTCCCAAGGGGTCTATTCTCATTATATATAGTATAGATATATTTGCAACAAAATATATATCTCCATATTTATACTATTTATATTTGTATCTTTTATTTATTTATCATAATTGTTGCATTTATACATACTTGACGTCAAAATATACAAATTAATTTCAATTGTTTATTTTATATTAAATGACCATTATGACCTTATATAAGATGATTAATACTTTGCATTCCGTTAAAAAAAAAAAAGATTAATACTTTGCATTCATCCACTCATATGACGGAAAGAATGAGTATGTCATGCAGTTTTTAATGTAGAAATTACAAATCTAACAAATATAATAAATGAAAGGAGGGAACAAATGTAAAAACAAATTGATAACATTAGAAGATGAATGGAAAATAATACATATTCTACAAAGAGTTCTTAAGGTCATTTAATAATACAAGTGTCAATATATAATATAGATATTACATGCATAGGAACTTGTTAGACTGACTCATGGATATTTTATAGAAGGCTATAGCTGTAATTTTTGTAAATCTAGATGAACCCATTTCCCTTTTCACTTTTATTAATAAGGACTTGCTCTCCATTCAAAAACTCTTTCTTTTTTTTCTTTTTTTTTCTGTTTTTTGTTAGCATCTTATAAAAGAAGTATCTGAATGATATGAACACTGTAAGAATTTAACTTACAAAATACAATTGAGAAATTAAAAAAAAAAAAAAAATACTAATTGAGCCTAACAAAGCCAGGTCTCTAATATTATATAACTTAGGAACAGGTTTGGCCTTAAACCTTGAAACCAAATACTAGACTCTCCTGAGCCGGCTATTTCTCAGTGCATCTCTTCTGGTGGCTTTGGATAGGTTGATTCCTCGTGAGTTCAAAGAATTTGCACGTCGTGTGCAGGTCAATTCTGATCTAGAGGAGTTGGAGGAGACGATACTGATGATTCAAGGCATACTCCATGACGCGGAATAGAAACAGATAATGAACCCAACTGTGAGATTATGGCTTGACAAACTCACACATCTTGTCTTCGACATCGAAGACTTGTTAGACGAGGTTGCCACCCATGCCCATCGACTGAAACTCGAGGAGGAAACACAGAAAATTTATACTTATATTACCTGACATTTGGAAAAGGTACTAACAAAAATATGAAAATAGCATGCCTAGTGTTAACTAAAACTTTAACACCGTTAAAATTTAGTCTAAAATAATCAAATTAACCTCAATTATGCCCCAAAGTTGTCAAAGGATTCTGCTATGACATGAAATGTACCTAATCCTTAGAGAAAAATAAAATGAAGAATTGGGAAGGAGTGCTTAAAATGGAGCTATATAATCTCCTTACGAAAAAAAAGGAACTAAGGATTTAGTTGTAGTAGAAGAGTAAAAATGTCTTAAAATAAATATCTTTTTAATTGAGGTTATTTTTGTCAGCTTAGACGAAAGTTTAACAGTATTAAGGTTCTCATTAACGGTAGGGATGCATATTCCTTCTAATTTTAGGAGTTGTTAGTGCCTTTACTCAAATATCAAAAGGATGTGAGTGCAACTTTTCCAAATGTCGAAGGGTGTAAGTGTAAATTTTCCAACTAGTAAATATAATTTATACTCCCATCAAATCTCATTTCCTACCTCCTTTCTTTGTTCTTATCGTCCAACTAGTAAATAGTAGTGCATCTGAAAATAAATAAAATAATTTGCATGCCCACCGACTATGTTTGAAAAACATTCCAAGTGGGCATAATTTAAAATTCTAGTTAGTGGATTAGGTATGAAGAAATTTCCACACCTACTCAAAAAAAAAAAAAATTTTTTTTTTAAAGCATAATTCAAAAAAAAATATTTTTTTAAAGCATAATTCAAAAATTTTTTTTTTTGGAAATTTAATACATGGTGCAAGACAGACACCAAACAATTAAAGCATTCTTGCAAATATACATCTCCCCTCCCTACGTTTAACTCTTAAATAGTAATAAATTTATATGCACAGTAAGCAACCAAGTTTGGAATTTCTTTTACCTTTGAAATTTCTAGCCAGTGGGATCTTGGGATCGGAAGAATTGATTAATCATCGTGTCCGGCCACCAAGTTTGAAATTTTAAACAAGTTTGATTAATCATTGTATAAATGTCTTAAAATCATCGTGTAGATTTCCCAACTAGTAATAATAATAATTTTTGTTTCTATCAAAATTTAGTTTCCTACCTCCTTCCTTTGTTCTAGTGTAAGGGGTGTAAGCACACCTTCTCAAATGTCAAAGGGTGTAACTGGAGATTTCCCAAATAATAATGATAATAATTTATATTTCCATCAAACCTCATTTCTTACCCCCTTCCTTTGTTCTTATCATCCAACTAATAATTAATTATAAATTTAACTGAAAATAAATAATAAATGAATAAAATAATTTGCATGTCCACCGACCGTGAAATTCGAAGTGGACCAAATTTATAATTTTCGTTTGTGGATTAGTTGCCAAGAAATTTCCACACCTACTCAAAAAAAGGAAAAAAAAAGGAAATTTAGTACATCCTATAAGACAAGAAGCCATACACCTAATTCCTTATATAGAATACAAGGGAATTTGGTTTTAAGTGATACTTCTTAAAAACAATCTAGATTCAGTCACCTAATTTTCAAAAATTAGAAATCAGTAATATTTCTTTAAAATAATTGAGAGAATGTCATAAAAGATTTCTTCCAAAAATACCCTCAAATGCTTAGAAGTCAAATTTTTTGTCGACATCTTTTAACAAGATTAAGAAGCTAGCCTTTTGAAGGCTGTAACTCCCTGGATTTAGGTTTATTTAATAAATCATAAACACAAACCCTGAACATTAGAAAAAGTCCCAGATATACTAACCAGACATAAAGAAATTCCTGTTCATTATTAGAGTGCGAAAATAATGATAAAATCTTCAAACAAGCATGGAATGAAAAAATACCACCATCCAAAATATAAACCATCAAATTCAAGTCTGGTCAATGTCAACTATAATTAATCCCAACATCCTCCGCATCAATTAACAATACCTCCAATTAATTTATTTAATTATTTAATTTCCTAAAATTATGGGGTTTTACAAAGGCATTTTTGAGAGAAACCTTTTATGAATATTAAAATAACACTCATTCTCAATTATTTTAAGAAGTATCACTAATTTCCTATTTAAGAGAATTAGGTGATTAAATCTAGATTATTTTTAAAAAGTATCATTAAAGTTCAATTTCCCCTATAATATATACATCGTCGGATCGTCCTCCATACCTTTGTTTTAACTCTTAGTACCAATAAAATTTATGTATACGCTAACCGATCAATTCGGAATTTCTTGTCCGGGAATTAGTTTTAAAATTTCTTGCAAGTGGATGTTGGGATGGGAAGAATTGATTAATCTTCATATCCATCCACTCACCAGTTTTGAAATTCTTGACAAGTGGTACTAGTTTTGGATTCATTAACCAAGATTTCTCTTTCACACTTTATTAGATGATTGCACGTGCTATATATGGGCATAGAAAACAATAGTGGGGCCATTTAGAAAAATGTCTCTCGTGCATTCTATTCAATTTGTTTAGATATGTTGATGTGACATAACTAACTTGTTGGGCAATTCAGGCATAGAATGTCATGCCCGAATCTCCCCTGTTCTCTTTATATTAGTGTAGATAAGTATAGATGTGAAAATGAATGATCACACATGAGGTTATGCCATGTAGTTAAAGAAGACAAGGGATATAAAGGGTGCAGCTCGGTTCGGTGTGTGGCTTAGGTTTACATCAATCGAAAAGCAAATAGAGGCTCTTATTGTCAACCCATAACCGAACCAAATCAAATTAAGGACCCATTACTTTAACATGAAACCAAATTGGAATGAAATTAAAAACCCTAAAACCAAACTAATCCAACCCAAATTATAAATTTTGCTCAGTTTAGGTCGGTTTAGGGCAATCTAACGCATACCAAATGAGTTTTCTAATCTTTATATATTTTATAAGGCCAAGTATGGTTATTTCTTTATATTGTAACTATACATAAATAACTGAATTTAATATACATGCTTGTGTGTGAGTGTTTAGATCAGACATTAATCTAAAACCGAACTGATTTTGTTTGCATTATAAATTTTAGAACCAAAACTAAACAATATGCTTTGAAACCCAAACCAAAATTGGTTTAGGTTAGTCGGTTATCAAAATAAAAGGAAAAGGGTATTATGTGCTTTCGTACCTTCTCAAACCTCCATTGAAATTTATAGAGGGCAGTTTTGCGTTCATACCTCTATTAATATAATATATTTGCATCAATATATATCTTCATATTTGTACTATTTATATTTGTACCTTTTATTTATTCATCATAATTTGTTGCATTCATACACACTTGACGTCAAAATATATATAGTTCAATAGTTTATTTTATCTTAAATGACCATTATGGCCTTTTGTAAGACGATTAATTTTGCATTCGTCCACTCCAAATGACGGAAAGAAACGAGTATGTCATGCACTTCTTAATGTAGAAATTATAATTAATCTAACAAATATAATAAATGAAAGGGGGGCATAAATGTAAAAACAAATTGATAACATTAGAAGACGAATGGAAAATAATACATATATATTCTACAAAGAGTTCTTAAGGTCATTTAATAATACAAGTGTCAATATAGAATATAGATATATATTACATGCATAGAAACATGTTAGACTGACTCATGGACATTTTACAAAAGTTTATAGCTGTCATTTTAGTAAATCAAGATGAACCCACTTCTTTTTTAATTTTTTTAATAAGGACTTGCTTTAATAATACAAGTGTCAATATATAATATAGATATTACATGCATAGAAACATGTTAGATTGACTCATGGAAATTTTACAAAAGTTTATAGCTGTCATTTTAGTAAATCAAGATGAACCCACTTCTTTTTTTATTTTTTTAATAAGGACTTGCTTTAATAATACAAGTGTCAATATATAATATAGATATTACATGCATAGAAACATGTTAGATTGACTCATGGAAATTTTACAAAACTTTATAGCTGTCATTTTAGTAAATCAAGATGAACCCACTTCTTTTTTTATTTTTTTAATAAGGACTTGCTTTAATAATACAAGTGTCAATATATAATATAGATATTACATGCATAGAAATATGTTAGATTGACTCATGGATATTTTACAAAAGTTTATAGCTGTCATTTTAGTAAATCAAGATGAACCCACTTCTTTTTTTAATTTTTTTAATGAGGACTTGCGCTCCATTCAGAACTTTTTTTTTTGGGGTTTTTTTTATTCATCTTATCAAATAAGTATCTGAATGATATAAGCATTGTAAGAATTTTTCTTACAAAATAAAATTAAGAAATTAAAAAAATATATTAATTGAGCCTAACAAAGCCATGTCTCGGATATTATCTTAGGAACAACTTTGGGCTTAAATCTTGAACCCAAAATTCTAGAGTCTACTGAGCCGGCTTAGACAAGCATATGGTTTATCTTCTTTTTTTTTTGTTTTTTTTTGGGTAAAAGCATATGGTTTATCTTGAACCGAGCCCCACCTTGGGGTCAAAGAAATTTTTAGTTTGCACTTCCATCAAGCTTCATTTACCCAAAAAATAAAGAACTAAATGAATAAATAATTCGCACATCCACCGACCATGTTTTAAAAGAAAGAAGACAGAATATAAATTGTGAATTTGTTATGAAAGGGAAAGGGACCACATGAAAAAAAAACAAACGAAGACAGGGAACAAGTTGAGGGCACTTCAGTTGACTAGACTTTAATTCTGAACACCCAGTGCTTTCTTTGATCCTGCTTTGAACCGAAACCTCATACCAACAATCTGCAATTTCTAGTTTTTCACTTGTTGCAGCTCCGAATCGCTTGTGCTTCGATCCTCTTTTTTCTTTTGTGAGAAAACAATGGCTTTTGGAGAGCTACTTCTCAGTGCATTTCTTCAGGTGGCTTTGGATAGGTTGATCCCTCGTGAGTTCAAAGAATTCGCATGCCGTGTGCAGGTTGATTCTGATCTAGAGGACCTGGAGGAGACGATGTTGATGATTCAAGGTGTACTCCATGATGCGGAACAAAAGCAGATAACGAACCCAGCTGTGAGACTCTGGCTTGACAAACTCACACATCTTGCCTTGGACATCGAAGATCTGTTGGACGAGGTTGCCACCCATGCCCATCGACTGAAACAGGAGGAGGAAACCCAACCCAACACACATCAGGTGAGAGAACTTGTCTCTTCTCTTCGTGATTTTTGGTCAAAAGCAAAGCAAAGCGGTAAGATAAAGACACTAATCGAGAGACTACATAAGGTTTGGTTGCAAGGTCAGCGTTTTGGTTTGAGCCAGGGTGTTGCACTTGCACAGTGTTCCACTAGTCTCATCCAAAGACCACCGACGACTCCCTTGCCACTTGACTCTCATGTCTACGGTAGGGAAGAAGATGTAGAAAAGTTGCTTAAACTGTTGTTAGCAGATGGTGATACTGGAAGCGACAATGTATCTGTGATTCCCATAGTGGGAATGGGAGGGGTTGGCAAGACCACCGTTGCTCAGCTTCTCTACAATCATGAGGACGTCGAAAAGCATTTTACTCTGAAAGCATGGGCTTGCATATCCGATGCCAAATTTGATGTGGTTAGAGTAACCAAAGAAATTCTTGAGTCCGCTACCAAAGATTCATTTACAGTCCATGGACTGCAGCAACTTCAAGAGAGATTGAAGGAGGTATTAGGCGAAAAGAAATTTTTACTTGTTCTGGATGATGTTTGGAGTGAAGACTACAATGACTGGGATCGATTACGAGCTCCTTTCAGAGGTGGACCCAATGGTAGCAAAATTATTGTGACTACTCGGAGTGAAAATGTTTCTTCCATAATGAGAACCGTTCCCACATTCCACTTAAAAGAGCTCTCTGAAGAGGATTGCCGAGAATTGTTCTTCCACCATGCATTTCAAAACTCAAGTCCAGATGAATATCCGGAGCTGGAATCAATTGGTGAAAAGATTGTAAAAAAGTGTGAAGGGTTGCCTCTGGCAGCAAAGACACTGGGAGGCCTCTTGCGTTGTAATCGAGACGCTACAGAATGGGAAGGTCTCTTAAGTAGTGTAATATGGGATCAAACAGAAAATACAAGTGGCATTCTTCCGTCTCTTGCATTGAGCTATCATTATCTCCCAGCTCAATTAAAGCGTTGCTTTTCCTACTGTGCCATGTTCCCTCAAGACTACGTCTTCCACAAGGAAAAGCTTATCCTACTATGGATGGCTGAAGGTTTTCTGCAGTCGAAGGGAAATAGAAGAATGGAAGACATAGGTGATGAGTATTTCAGAGAGCTATTATCAAGGTCATTTTTTCAACGAAGTTGTGACCATGAATCAGGATTCGTAATGCATGACCTCATCCATGATCTAGCTCGATCTATCAACCGAGAAATATGTTTCAATTTGAGGGATGAGTTGGAGGACAACAATTCGTCAAAGGTTGATATGTCCCTGATTCGCTATGCATTTGTACCAGCTGAAAAAAGATATCATGTGATGTCAAAATTTAAGGTATTTCAAGAAACCAAAAGCTTGCGTGCATTGCTCTTGATGCGTATGCCTTATGGAATCTACATACCTAGACAGCTCCTATGTTTTATGTTTCCGATACTACCATGCTTACGTGTGTTGTGTATAAGTGGTACAAATTGCTTTGAGTTGCCTGAATCAATTGGTGATTTGTTGCATCTTCGACACCTCGACCTCTCTCGAACTCCAATTGAAAGGTTACCCAATTCCCTGTGTAAACTCCGGAATTTGCTAACACTATTGTTAAGCGATTGCACATCGCTTAGGGAATTGCCTAGTGAGATGAACAACCTAACTGAACTCAGACATCTCCACATTGATGGATGTAAAGAGTTGGAAAAGATGCCAGTAGGAATGAACAAATTGACGAACCTTCAAACACTGCCTCTTTTTGTTGTGGGGGAAAATAGTGGGTCAAGCATTCAAGGACTAAAGGATGTGAAGCAACTTCGTGAAAGACTTTGCATTGTTGGACTAAGGAACGTAGACAAAATTGATGGTCCTCTCCTAGGGAATAAAGAGCATCTCCATGAATTGAAGTTGACTTGGCAATCCACAAGGGCAAACATTGGGAAGCCGGTCTCTGAACCCGTAGATGAAGGCAAGGAAACTGCAGTCCTAAAGGAGCTACAACCTCACACAGAGCTCAAAAGGCTCTCTATTAATGGGTACCATGGAACAACATTTCCAAGCTGGTTAGGATCGTCATCCTACTCTCAGTTGGTGAACTTAAAACTCCTTGGTTGCAGAAGATGCCAGTTACTCCCTCCGCTTGGATGTTTACCCTTCCTCAGATATCTCCTAATTGAGAGATTGCAGGGAGTAAAAAATGTGGGTGTTGAGTTCTATGGAAGTGTTCATGCGCCTAAGCTACCGTTTCAATCACTGGAGACACTGATATTCAGAGACATGGAGTATTGGGAAGAATGGTTTGGGATTGAAGAGGAAGGTGAAGAAGTATTCCCCAGTCTGTGTGAGCTTGAGATATCGGACTGTCCTAAACTAAGGAAGTTCTCCCACCGATTTGTAAAGCTGAAAGAATTAAAAATAAAGAATTGTCATGAGTTGATTGAACTGCCAAGGTGTCTTCCGGCGCTGTGCAGTTTAGAGGCAGAGGGATGCGAAGCGATGGTCTTGAGAAGCATGGTAGACTCCACTCTACAGATGCCACTTAGCTTCTTGAGTATTTCTAGAATTTCAAATCTTAAGAATCTACTAGTACCTCACGAAGGAAGGGAAGGAAGGTCATTATTGGGATGCTTAAATGCACTTGGAGAATTAGAGATTAAAGGATGTGATGAGCTTGTGAAGTTGCTGTGCTCGAATGATGTCAGACCATGGCCACAATGCCTTGCATCTCTTATATCTTTGGAGATTTCCGAGTGTAGTCAACTTGTGTACTTGTCAGACGATGAAGACATGCTGCCCTTGAGTTCTGTTACTCGTCTGGAAATCAGTTCATGTCCACGTCTTCGCTTTCTCAAGTTTCCTTCCCAAGTTGAATCCGTTTGGATCCGTTCCTGCCATAGTTTGAAAAAAATTCAAATGATGTCCTGCACTTCTCTTCGAGAATTGACAATCGAAGACTTGCCGGGTTTGCCATCCTCTGGAGAAAAGATGGTGTTGCCTTCCACGATCAGAAGACTTGAAATCCGTGGGTGTGAGAATCTGGAGACCTTTCCTGAACTGATGGTGCACAGCAATAATGACGACAACAACTCATTTCTTGATACACTGACAATATTTGGTTGTGAATCTCTCACGTCTTTTACAGAAAGAGGTGCCTCTAGTTGTAAAGAGCTTCCCTTACTGCCTAAGAGTCTTGAGATCATTGGTTGTAAGAATCTGGTATCCCTCCCCGAGAGGATGATGTACAGCAACAGATTTCTTGAGCGTTTGCTAATCCAACAATGTAATGAGCTCACATCGTTTCCAAGTGAAAGATGGTTAGGGTCCACCGATCACTGTATTGTTGTGGACGGCAATATGAATGGCTCATCCTCAAATCAAGATCAGAATAGAAAGATTTCTTGGTTTCCCACCTCAACTCTCAAAGGACTTAATATTGACAAGTGCGAGAATCTCAGGTTCTTACCAGATGGCCTGCACAACGTCACATCTCTTCGACATTTGTCTATTACTGGATGCCCTAATCTCGATCCCTTTCCTAAGGGGGGTTTTCCTAGTAACCTAGATTCTCTTCATATCCTAAATTGTGTAAAACGGAAGTCCATTTCTGAGTGGGGGATTCACAAACTCACCTCTCTCAAAAGCCTAACAATTGGAGGATTTTCAGGTCTGGTATTCTTTCCAGAGTGTGTGCTGCCCCCAAACCTTACCTATCTTGAAGTTAATAATCTCCCAGATCTGCAATCCCTACCAGAGTGTCTGCTGCTCCCAAACCTTACCCATCTTCAAGTTCATAATCTCCCAGCTCTGCAGTCCTTACCAGAGGGGTTGCACAGCCTCACCTCTCTTCAAACGTTGGACATCAGGGGCTGCAAAAGTCTCACAAGACTTCCGGAGAGGGGGTTGCCTTCCTCGCTTGGAAGACTACGAGTCCTTGACTGCGGTATTCATGGACATCGATGTGAAGAGGGGGAAGGGGAAGATTGGCCCAAGATAGTCGACATCCCCGATGTATTTATACTTTGCTGTTCGTTGTAATTAAGGGTATGTTTCTAGTGCCCTTGATATTTTTATTCACTCATTTACTTGCTTATTCCTAAAGAAAGAATCGTCCTAGAACGATTCGCATCCCCTGTAGACGGTGCCCATTCAAACCATTATCTTTTGAACAAAATTGTAATTTAGATTATAATGATATATTTGTGGTTTTGTCTCAGGCTATTAGGAAACAAGAAGCAAATGCCAAGAGCACAAAAACCTTGAGTACATATATGCCTTATAAACAGATTGTAAGTTTCTTTTCTTCTCTTGATTTTTATTTTTTTATTTTCACTTGGATTGTGGTTCTTTGTAATTTTATGCTGTTGAATTGTAAGTATTACGTTATATTTCTACATCTTACGTTACGTTTTTTGAAATTTGGTTAAATAAAAATAATTTAGATTTGGCAATAGAATTCTTCATCTCTCTCTCTGCCCCTCTCTCTCTTTCTGCCTCTCTCTCTCCAAGAGGATGGACAATGTTTAGGGTTTCCGCTTCCTCTCTCTCTCTCTGAACACAAACACGAACACAAACACCTCGTATTTGTGCAATAGGTGTTAGTTGTTCTATTTAGGGTTCTCTCTCTACTCACAATAGGAGTACTGTTAAGTTTTGATGCACGGGATTGCGTATACAACAAGAAAATCGTTTCAAGCAATGAACTCTATACCCTTCCTATTCATGGCAGTCTTAATCTAGAGACGTAGGGATTCACGGAGGTGATAGAAGATTCGAAGGGAGAGAAACCATCACACACTTTCACGAAGCGAACAGTTCTCGAGTCTAATGAATCGGCTCTTCGTTCTGCCTGTTCATCATAAAACAACTCATCCACCAATTTTATAATATTGTAGGTACTGTTTAAAACTCTATCCCTTTTCTTCTTTTTCTTTTTCTTTTTTAATTCTTTTTCCAGCTTTCTCGGGTTGTAATTTATTGGGGGATTAGCATTTGTGGGATTATTTTATATGGGCTTCTCTGGGATTAATCTTCTTCGCGTTTTATTGATCTCCTCTTTCATCTACTTACTCACTTTTGATTTCTATGGTGTTTCTTTTCTGATGAATATATATATATATATATATATATATATATATATATATATATATATATATATATATATATATTTGTTGCTTTTGTTGCTGCGAACTAGGGCTGTCAATGGGTCGGATAAAGATCCGAATCCGATCCGAATTCGACCCGATTATCCGAATATGGATCTTAGCTTTAGATCCGATTATCCGAATAAGATCCGATTATCCGAATCCGATTATATTTGGATTCAAATATGGTATTGCACATATTCGACCCGATAAAAGATTCGATCGTTTATTTTTGTATATATATTATGTTTTTTTAGGCCTTTTAAAGTCTTTTTATATATTAGTATAGAAAGAATGAAGGTTTCATATAATATTCATTGATTTAATGTCATAGTATAAGACAAATATGAATTAATACATCCTTATTTGATCCAAAACCTCCTATTTTGAAACCTTTTTTGCTCTGAAATTCCATTGTCCAGAACAAGCCGGTTGTTCTAAGTTCCGGGGTACGGTTTTTTTCGTTAGTCGCTCAATACCTACTATTGCGTGGTGCTTCAAATTTGAAGTTCAAACTCATTTCTCATTTAAATCCCTCTCTGACTTCGATCCGAATCCGATCCGAATTCGATCCGAATCCGAAATTGGCGAATTCGAATATAAGATTTAGATCCGTGGTTTGAATACGGATCTAAAATCTAAGATCCGAAAACATTCGGATTCAAATATGAATATACATATATCCGACCGTATCCGACCCGTTGACAGCCCTACTGTGAACATCTTTATTTTCGAGCTATGAAAGAAATATAAAATTCTTTTAGTTTGTTGATTATTAGTCTACAAGATGCGAGTTGCTTTCCTTAGCTTGCTATGTATGTGTTTTGCTGCAATTCAATTGTTTCTATTAAATATTTTGCTTGTTTTATGAAATAATGAAACACATGGAGGGTTAAGCTTTCCTAAGCATGTTGTGAATGTCACTTGCTGTGATCAACTTAACTCATCCCTGATTGATGCCCAAGAGGCCACTAATGTTTAAGGGAAGTTTGGAAGACAAAAATTAATAACCAATAAAATCTCCAGATTCTAGCATTTTGTAAAGGTTTTTTTCATGTTAATGCATTTTTTAATGTTAAAGTAAAGGGAAACTTTATAAAGTTAGTGAAATTATCGGAATCTATGAGCAAAAGTTATAAGGGAAGGCTAGAAGATGAACTTTAATAACCTATACAATCTAGGATTTTGTAAAGCTTTTTTTTTTCATATTAATGCATTTTTCAATGCTAAAGTAAAGGAAAAGAGCACATGGTATTATGTATGAGGGAAGAGTTGAAAAAGAGTAGGATGTAGGGAATTCAGCAAGGTTTGAACTTGATTGAGAGATAGTGCAACTATGGAAGAACAATGAGAAAACATATGTGGTTTGTTCTGCAGGTCGTACAATTTTTATCTTCGACGCTTGATCCACATTCTTTATTTTCATGCAAATGGGTAGACTTTAATTTTTCTCATTCTTAACATTTCTACCCCTGGAAGCCTAAGGTTGGTAGACATCAAGTAGTACTTTCCATTTGTAAAAATTATGCTATAGTTTTGAAATGATGACAGTGCTTCATTTGAATAACTAGGTGAAAACTGTTATCATTGTCTTGAAATGCTTATCTAGACTTTGTTCATTGTCAATTTGTATTTTTAGCTACCTGATCTTCTACTACTTCCGGCTTCTCCTATTGTGGTGATGCTCTTTTTGAGTTGTGTATGTATGTATATTCATTCACTTAGTTTGGCATTTATCCAAATGTAATTTGGACATTTTTCTCAATAAATGATATGGCATACAAAAATTGTTTTTTTTGTTACTGTTATCTTGATGAAAATAACAGCATGTCTATGTATTGATTTGAGTTACATTTAGTGTATTTAGAGTCAAGAGCTCTTATTTTGAAGCTAACAGTGGAGCAAATTTCTGCAATTCAACAAAACAGCAAGCTTTATTTTTTGAAAGTTCCTTGTCATGCTTCTTTAGCTGCTCACTTCATATCTATGGCCTTTTTGCTGTTGGGCAAGCTCATACAAGTGCATTTTGATGATTTTTTTTAATACTTATGGAATCATAAATTTCTGTTATGTATATATATGATACACTGGCTGCTTTTTATCCTTCTTAGAGGGGAGGTGTGGGGGGAGGAAGAATTTAATTGAGAATTCTATGAAAACATGAAAATCATCAACTTTTAGGCTCTCTATATGATCAACATTGATGTGCTCTTCTAGTGGCTATTGATAATAAGAGCTTTCACATAATACCTGGAAGTGATTTTATTTTTCAAATAATTATTACATAAGTTTTCAAAGATTTGGAGTATCTAAACTACCATAGCAGGTTGAGGAAAACCCTGACATATGTGAGAATCACCAGGGGATGCTAAAACACATTGTTAAAGTAATTTAGACTTACTATGATAATTGAAGAGATAATTTGTAAATTCAATGGATTGAAAATAAATTTGGTCTTTCAGCTATAGTGCATAATAAAATTAAAACAAGCCATGGTTGAGAAATTTTACAAACCAATGGTGGAAACATAGTTCTCATACGACACTCATGCTTCTTGACTGATATGAATTTGTGCTTGATTTTTGCAATATGCATTGAATATTGATGTTACTTTACCTGATACTTCATATAATGGTTGTGATGTTATCCTGTATTGTTTATGACAACACTCCCATGGCAAATATGCTTGATTTAACTTTAAATTTTACAAATGTTAGAGGTAGAGCTGATTTTAGGCTTAGTTCATAGTGAAACAATAAATAATTAAATAGTATTACTTTTTGAAAGATATCATCTATTGAAACAGATTCCTCTATCTTCCCCCTCTCTTTTACTTGTGATAGTACTTCAAGTTGCTTGCAGATTTTCAAGGAGATGTTTGAATATCTTGAAGTGTCAAATTTGCTAAAGTGATACATTAATGGGGAACAATATCAGGGAAAACTCAGCTAATATAATCAAAATTTATGATACTTAAAGAGTTTCTCTTCTTTTTGATTGGTTTCTCGTGTATTGTTTAGGTGGAGATATATGTCTTTCTCAAATTTTACTACACCTGTTGAGAACTGTCAACCGAACGGTATTCCAGCCTCCCTTAATGGCTTCAAAGAATGGAAATATGATCTTAAGTTGTAGATGTCTTGCCTAATTTTATAAGTTTTGTACAACAAAAGAAAGATTAGGTGCAAAGAAAGGAAATCAAAATGCAACACAATCTTTTCCTCTGTGCATTTGTAGGCATAAAGCTTGCTTATTTGTTTCTATGATGTCTCAAATTGTCAATTTTCCTTTTTTACTTTTCTAATTTCGGGTGTCTTCAATTTTCATTCTTAACCTGTGAAACATGGAAATGTCACCTAAGATGACTTCCGATTATCATCACGCGGAGATCGATAAAAATAAAGAGTCGCCACCATTCAGGTTAAAGTGTGAATAGACACCAAAGGGATCATAAATGCCAAATAGAGCCAAAGTAGCTCTAATACGAGGAAAAATACAGAGATCAGTTAAGGGGAATTAGTTATGAGCGGGGGAAGGTGTTAGGCACCCCCACTCATTCGTATAAGATGGTTGCCACATGCTTGCTCATACTAAAGATTGCTTGCTAATCAAAAATAGACAAAGAGTGCTTGAAAGTAAGCAAAATGTGTGTGATTATTCCATATGAGTAGTCCAATGAATTTGGACTCTCCTCATGGATATACCACTTTTATAACTTCATGAATGAATCCAAATCAAAGTAAAAATGAAGAGAAATCAAGCCAAGGTAAATCTGGAAAAATCAAGTGAAACCAAGGCCATTTGAAAGCTGGTATGAAACCAGCTTGATTTAAATCACTTGATTTAAATCCAAATCAAATGAAACCAAGGCCATTTGAAAGCTGGTATGAAATAGAATATCCAGTAAGGAAATCATCCTATTCCGATTTAAAGAGAAACACTCTACGAAAATCTGCTATTGTTACTCAAAGAAAAACGGCGAGTAAGCATTTTTGAAACCCTATTCGTGGAGTTTGGCTCCATATAAATCCGTAAAAACTTGCATGGATGAAGTATATAGTGCCATCTTTCAAACGAAATAGGTCTTACACCAAACTCCATTCATTTGTGACTTGTGTGTCCTCTCGAACATGCCTAGAAGATCACATATTAACCCAGAACTCTATTACAGAGCCACTATGAGTCAATCAAGCACACAAGCCACAAATAAAATCAAAATCTGTTAAAACTAGTTGGAATGGAAAATACACTTCTCAAGGAAAACACAGAGACTGAAATCACTCAAAATGGATTAAAAATGAGCAAATGGTGCTCAATCAAAGTGGCAAGTTCAGCAATCTGAATTGAGCTGACCTGCCGACTTTGCACAGATGGTGTCAAAAATTGGCTCCATAAAAATGAATGAAAATTTTCAGATACAAAGTAGGCTTTCCCATCTATCACATGTCTTTGGAATCACTCAAAAATTCATCCGGAGGATGAAGTTATAAGCATTCTAAGACAGGCCACAGATGCTGCCCTGTTTTGAAGATTTTTGAATAAAAAGCCAAAATCAGTGCATGTGTACAAGTGGATTCGACCAAAATAACTGGAAACCATGAAAAATAGCCTCATAAAGTTCTAAAAATTCATTCTAAAGCCAATGATCTCAGATTTCCCATATTAAACATGGAAAATCCAAGATCTAGCTTATTCTTGCAAAAATAGTGAAAAGTGTGTTTGGTGGTGATGGAAATCATATTTCTAGGAGAAGGTTGGAATCCATTGCTATTGAGAGCATGGATTCATATATCTTCTCCAAAGACAAATACAAGACAGATCAGAGAAGCAACCATAGGCTCAAAATAACCAATAAACATGCTCTTCATCATATGAGGGTTTTAAACCTAGAGGATCCATTTCACCTTCTTTTTCCCAAGTCTCTCTTCACGTTTTACGGCTAGAGAGGATTCCCAGGTACTTTAGAAGAGGTTTGGGGCTACAAAACAATCACAAATAGGCTTTACACTACAGAAAGGTAGAAGTTGGGAAGTTGCTGGAATGTAAAGAGGAAACCAGAAATCTAAAGAGAACTTTACCCTAGGTAGCTTGAACTTTGAGTAGACAATCCAGCAGAGTTTCCCTCCTTCTTGTAGAGCTTCAATGCCTCAAATTGCCAGCCATTTGCAAGAGGAGGACCCCTCTATTTATAGGCACAACCAAGGGCATAAAAGTCCCAAGGTTATGCCCAAAAATCCCTCTAGATTGTTCCAATTCAAGTTAAAGCCTTGAATTGTTGTAAATCTAGAAGTTTCGGAGGGTAAAACAGGGAGTTCAAGTTCCTAAGAGAGAGGTAATATGCGTAAATAAGGCTCACAGATTGAGCCTTTTCGCAAATGCACGAAACAAGCAAAACCGCATACACAGTGCGGTTTCCACAAAACCGTCACTTTATATGCGGTTTCTATGCAAATTCACCTCAACCGCACATACAGGGTGGTTCAAATTCAGTTACGCTCCTTATGATTGCTGTCGACGTGGCCTAATGGCCTAAGCTTCTAGAAGCCACGTGGCAGTTCACGCAAGAAGCATGAACCTCAACCGTGCTGTGTGTGGGGTCGCAACCGCATACACAGGGCGGTTGAAACCAAATTCACAAAAACCGCATATACAGTGCGGTTAGCACCCCTTTTGAGTATTTTTGAATGTTTGACACATGCCAAAGCTCAAATAAAAAATTTAAAATTCATTTTGATTGTTCTCTCACATTGAAGTGCAATTTGGGGTGTCTACATAACCATTAGGGGTTCTTGTCGTTTTCTATTTTGGGGTTTTGTAAAATCTTTCAATGATGTCTTGCCAATTGAACAGAGCTAGAAATCACTTGGGTTGAACAACCCATTTCATTTTTTTTTTTTAAATTTCTTGTAATTTCTTTACCTTTTTATGTCCCTAACTTTTTTTCTTCTATTTCTTCATTTATCCAGCCATCATTCATATAGGTATTTCTCCTTTTGATTTGCATGGATAATCTCACTAATAATAACAACCTTCATTTCTTCTTATTACTTGTGCTATTTTTCTTCTCGCTATTTAGGATTTATGATTACCAGTTTATATGTTGCTGATTTCTAGATTGAATAGGTTGTTGTCATATGAATGGTTCATATGCTATTAGTGTTGGTTAATATGGACTATGAAATATTTCTGGATTTTCATGCTACTGGGTTTTGTTTTTGCAAGAATGTTAATCACTCTTTCTTAGGTATCCTTGCTTTTTGTTCTCTTAGGAATTTTCTGGTGTTAATTTATTTTTATTACATATTGTTACTTGGGTATTGCTGCTGGATTTTGATAAGCATATTCACCCCCTTTTTAATCATCATCTATCTTCCTCCTTTACCTTCTTTGTTTCTTCTTCTTCCTCAGTTGCAGCGGTAGTTTCCTTATTTTTCTTCCTTATTTCTTTTGTTCCTGTTGTTCTCTTTATTATTCTTCTTCTTGCTTCTCTTTTTTTCTTTTTTTCTTAATCCTATTCTACCTCTTCTAGATCATCAGCAAAGTAGATGTGTTTTGTTCAATAGGCTGTACAATATTTATCTTCGACACTTGATCCACATTCTTTACTTCCACACAAATAGGCGGACTTTAACTTTTGTTATTAAAGCTTGGGGAACAAACTCTTCACTTTGCGGAAGGCTAAGGTTGGTAGACATCAAGTTATATAAGTCATTTATAAAACTTAATCCAATCTGTATTGATGTCAAATCATAACTTAAACTAGCAATTTAACTTAAAATCATGATGATGTCGGTGTTGTAGGAGAGTGATAGAATTAAGGTATGGAACCCAAGTAGTTGTTAAATCAGTGTCTACTGAATCTAGCCAAGGAACTAAGGAGTTCTTCACTGAGATCAGTATGATATCAAATTTTACGCATCCAAACCTTGTTCAGCTAATTGAGATCGGTAATATACTTAGATTTGACTCTCTCTCTCTCTCTCTCTCTCTCTCTCTCTCTCTCTCTCTCCATATATATATATATATATATCACACACTCTATCACTGCCCACAATGCCAAAGTATGACATTGATTCATCTTAAACCCTCCAAATAAGATTTATATGTAAAGTAGGATATTTGCTACACACTTTAATATTTTTTCACAGATTTTAATTTTTTATGTTGTCTACACAAAATATAGAACCCTAATATAGTTAAGAATGGGAATATGATTGAACATGCACATCAATCAACAATCCTTTTGTGTAGATTTCCCATACTTCTCCCGTTGTAAATTTGTATCTATACTTGTGGTTGTTATTTCCAGGATGGACGTTGTCATGGATTGAGTACCTCCACAGAACCACAAATCAAAACACCACCAAACTCGATAACCAGAAACGCAGGTGGAACAAAGGTAGTAGGGAGAGAGATGCAAGTGCCTATTTGGCAAAATTTTTTAAGCCATTTTTTATTTTGTAATACAGTTGGCAGTGGACGTGAGAGGATTCACGAGAAGGATATGCATATAATACCAATAGCATTGGAAGTTGGAGACTGTCTTTTCGCCACTGATTTGTGTGGAATGAAAGAATATTAAAGAATTTTTTCAAAGCTTTGTATCTGGTTACTTGTATCACTAAGTGCAGACAATAGTAAGTTGGGATATTATTTTCATGCAAGAGATTATTGTTTTGAGGTCCTTAATAAGTTCTTAATATTGTTCATAAAATTATTTTGTCAATTTGATGCCGGAAACAACATATAAAATTGATTTCGTACCAGTGTTTTTTATGGCAAAATTTTTACTTATTATATTTCTCATTATTCGCGTGCTCATTATTAGTACAATTATTAGAGGTTGTTTCTTTGTGGTATGTCTGATGAGAAGTTTGATGTATATAAATCATCCCTTATCTTTTTCATATTACTGGATATATTGTTGATACAGGTAAATTTCATAGTATAATTGGTTTTGGCACTTGAGTCGTCTTGAGCCTCTGTTTTCCGATTTGTCTAGTTCCAAGGTCAGCCTTTAGAAGGAAGAAAGCAACGACTACTTGCACCCTTATGTTCTGGTTTTGGGTTCCTTCTGTGTATCTGTTAATGTTTTAATCTCCAACCTTTGAGCGCACAAGTAACGTTAGAATTAATAATCTTGCTCACAATCTTCTATCTTCAAACTGTCTCACACGCATATGTTTTTATCTAAAAATTCTGGGGCTGTCTTGTTTCTTTTCCCTGAAGCATTTCATAACTAAGAGCAAGGTCAGAACTGCATAATGTTCTCTCTCAATAGCCTTTGCTGTCTATAATTTCTTCCTTGTGATCCCTTTAGGTTGCTGACACATGGGAGTCTTCAAAAATTAAGACTGTAAATAGCCTCTGATCAATGTGGCTATTTGCACAAAGGAAAGAGTAAAGTCTTGCAGTACTGAATGTTTTCCATCAAGAAAACATTCAGTACTGCAAGACAAGTTATTACAGCACGAAACTTCCACTGTTAATGCTACAGGTCACTTCTCTGGTGAAAAGGCTACAAGCAGATCTTCTCCAACTACTTGTCATCATCTGGAAGAGGAATCCCTTACACGTCATTTGCATCACATACATAAAGATGGGAAAGAATAAGTTTGTTAGGATGTACAAAATAAGTTTGTTAGGATGTACAGCTTTTCATTGGTTATGTTAGTTTTCTGTTTTCGGCAGCTGGCTTTGTTAGTCGTGGTAGCAAGAGCTAGCAGCTATATATATTTGATTCATTCTTTGTACAATTCATTCGATCAATTTCAACAAGTTCAAGACAGAGCAAATTCTTTCAGATTGCTT
This sequence comes from Buxus sempervirens, assembly GCA_947561395.2. Lineage (NCBI taxonomy): Eukaryota > Viridiplantae > Streptophyta > Magnoliopsida > Buxales > Buxaceae > Buxus > Buxus sempervirens. Next base: position 5,678,615 of record OX387182.1, read on the forward strand.
TCTTCTTCTTCCTTTATTTCTTACATGGTATCAGAGCACAGTTGATTTTCTGCTCTTGATTTTTCTGCCATCGTTTTTTTTTCTCTGCAATGGAAAAACAACCAAAAGGTACCGTGAATGTCTCTGCATCAGATTCAAAGACTTCTTCTCCCTTTCTCAATTTCAGTGACCCAAACAACCCATACAGAGTTGATAGTGGAGACAATACCACTATCACACTCGTTACTGATCTTCTTACATCAGCAAACTATGCGACTTGGTCCCGAGCCATGCGTCGGGCTCTTAGAGCAAGGAACAAATTGGGTTTTATTAATGGCAACCTCAGCAAACCTGCATCCTCTGAAGATCCTCTATTCGAGGCATGGGAATGATGTAATGACATGATAGTATCTTGGATTCAGAACTCCATTAGCCCTGAAGTGAAATCAAGTGTTGCTTTTGTGGATGATGCCCAGGATGTTTGGAATGACCTTAGAGATCGATTCACCCAACAAAATGGTCCTCGAATCTTTCAGCTGAAAAGGAGCTTGGCAAGCCTTCGACAAGAGCAAGATCCTGTGAGCACATACTATGGTAAGCTTAAAACCTTGTGGGATGAACTAGCTGTGTATGATCCAATGCCTGCCTGTACTTGTGGACAACTAACCATCCTGAATGATAGATATCAAAGGGATAGCGTGATTCAGTTCCTCATGGGATTAAATGACATGTATTCTAATGTTAGGGATCAAATTATGCTGTTGGATCCCATCCCATCTGTTAGCAAAGTTTTTTCTCTCATACAGCAGCAAGAACAACAACACCAGATTATCTCTGATTTCCCAAACCCTGACTCTATGGCTTTAGTCACCAACACAACTTATACTTCTTTCAAAACCAATACCAAATCACCTACTGGTACAAGGAAAGACAGACCATACTGTACTCATTGTCGCATCCAGGGGCATACAATTGAGAATTGTTTTAAAATTGGGAATGCACAAGCACCTACTTGTACTCATTGCAAGCAGACTGGCCATGTTATTGAAAAGTGCTATAAATTGCATGGTTACCCTCTAGGGCATAAGTTTTACAAGGGTAAGGGTGCTGGATTTTCTGCCAATCAAGTCAATTTGGATTCTAATTTGGAAGAAGCTAGTGAGAACCGAGTGAGTTTCACCAAAGAACAATATCAGCAACTTATGGGTTTGCTCCAAGCCAAGAATACTTTGACTGCTTGTCCCTCTGTGAACCATGCTCAAGTTGTCTATCAACCTGTCACAAGTGAGCCAAAAGCTTCCAAGATTTCTGGTATTCCTTTTGCCCTTTCTACTTTTACACATAAATCCCTTCATCATGTTGATACACCTTGGATAATAGACTCGGGTGCAACAGATCATATGATCTGTAGTACTTCATTCTTTTCTTCTGTCACTTCCAATGTTTCATATTCTGTTAAACTTCCAAATGGTACTTCTATACCTGTTAGTCACATAGGACATGTTCAAGTCACTGATCACATCCTTCTCAAGGATGCTTTATGTGTTCCTTCTTTTTGCTTCAATTTAATTTCGGTTAAAAGACTAACAGAATCACTCACTTGCTGTTTGTTGTTTCTATCTAATCATTGTTACATACAGGACCTTTCCACCTGGACCACGATTGGGATGGCTGAAATCAAAGGCAACCTGTATCACCTTATGCCAGTGGTTGTTCCTCCAAATGCTTTTACAGAGGACTTATCTACTTTGTCTTTACATTCCAAATCTGTTATTGCTTCTGTCATGATTGGTAATAGTAGTTCTGACCTTTGGCATTGTCGCCTTGGTCACATTTCAAATTCCAGACTCAGTTTGATTGATGATTCCAGTGTAAAAGACAACTTTATTGCTAATGAAGTGAGTCCTTGTTCTATATGTCCTATTGCTAAACAACATAGAATTCCTTTTCCCATCAGTCACCATAAATCTTCCGCTGTGTTTGATTTGGTGCATTGTGACATTTGGGGACCTTGTTCTATACTCGCCTATGATGGAACCAAATATTTTTTGACTCTTGTTGATGATTTTTCACGCACCACTTGGGTTTATTTGCTGCATGCCAAATCTGAAACAAGAAATTGCATTGAATCATTTTACAACATGATAGCAACTCAATTTGATACTAAAATCAAAGTTGTTCGAAGTGATAATGGAGCTGAATTCCAAATGACTGAATTTTTTAATCAAAAGGGCATTATACACCAACGTTCTTGTGTAGAGACACCTCAACAAAATGGCATTGTTGAGAGAAAACATCAACATATACTTAATGTTGCAAGGGCATTAAGGTTTCAATTTGGTTTACCCTTACACTTTTGGAATGACTGTATTTTAACAGCTGTTTATCTGATTAATCGAACTCCTACCCCTGTTCTTGACAACAAAACCCCATATGAGATTTTATTTTCAACTAAACCTTCATATCAGCATCTAAAAGTTTTTGGTTGTCTGTGTTTTGCAACTACTTTGTCTCATGGGCGTAAGAAATTTGACCCAAGAGGAAGAAAATGTGTTTTCCTAGGCTATCCTTTCGGGGTCAAGGGGTATAAACTTTTTGATTTGGAATCCCATACTACCTTTGTCTCTAGGGATGTCATCTTTCATGAGAGATCCTTTCCCTTTCTTAACTCTTCTCATCTTGATTCTTCATCTTCTTCTTTCAATCAAACTCAACATGTTTTTACTGCTCCTACACCAGATTTTTCTGATTATCCTTCTTCTTCTTCTCCACCTACTAATAATTTCCCTCATGATTTCTCCACTGTTCCCTCTTCTGATCTTCCTGCAAACAACATCAGTTCACCTCCTCCAGAACTTTCACCTACCTCTGTTCCTACTATGTCTGACCCTACTACTATCTCTTCTTCACCTCACCCTCGTAGATCAACCAGAAGCAAAAATGCACCTACCTATCTCAAGGACTTTCACTGTCAACAGGTTGCTTTGCCTTCAACATCACAATCCTTGGCTCAGGTATCTTCTGCAACTTCTACTTGTTTGTTTCCTTTACAAGATTACCTGACCTATGAGCATTTTTCTCCCAATTTTCAAGTTTTTTCTTCATCTCTTTCTACTATTCGTGAACCAACCTCCTATTCCCAAGCAGTCAAAGATCCTAATTGGTGCATTGCCATGGATGCTGAATTGGAAGCTCTGGAACAAAACAAAACTTGGATTCTTGCAGACCTTCCCTCTGGTAAACAACCTATAGATTGCAAATATGTATACAAAGTCAAGCGTGACTCAGATGGTGGTGTGGAAAGGTTGAAGGCCCGATTAGTAGCCAAGGGCTATACCCAACAAGAGGGAATTGACTACACTGAGACCTTCTCACCAGTGGCCAAGATGGTGACTGTACGTTGTCTCCTATCTGTAGCTGCAATTCGAGGATGGCATTTACATCAATTCGATGTGAATAATGCCTTCCTCCATGGTGACTTAGAGGAAGAGATCTATATGAACAAACCTCCAGGGTATACTAAGGGTGGTCCTCATCAAGTTTGTAAGCTTCAGAAAAGCCTTTATGGCTTGAAACAAGCATCAAGGCAGTGGTATGCCAAACTCACTACTTGCTTGCTGAATTTTAGTTTTTACCAATCCAAGGCAGATTACAGTTTGTTCATTAAAGCCACTGACAGTTCTTTTACAGCTCTTCTAGTGTACGTTGATGATATTTTGGTGGCCACTGATTCTCTTGATTCTATAGCTACACTCAAGACTTTTCTCAATGATAATTTTAAGATTAAGGATCTTGGTTCTCTTGCCCTGATACCCGGCGGTCAGTAACAGGTTACTGTGTTCTTCTTGGCAAGTCTCTAATTTCGTGGAAATCTAAAAAGCAAACCGTGGTTTCAAGATCCTCAGCAGAGGCTGAGTACAGATCTATGGCTACAACTTGTGCAGAACTTACTTGGCTTAGATTTCTTCTCACTGATCTTCAAGTGTCACATCCACAGGCTGCCCATCTTCATTGTGACAACCAGGCAGCTATTCACATTGCTGCTAACCCAGTTTTCACGAGCGTACCAAACATATCGAATTAGATTGTCATCTAATTCGAGACAAGATTATGGATGGGTCAATTTCTACTTCACACGTCTCTACTCATATTCAACTTGCTGATTTTCTCACCAAGGCTCTTCCTTCTACTCTCTTGCACTCCCATTTACTCAAGATGGGAATAGTAAACTTATATTCTCCATCTTGTGGGGGGGTATTACAACACGAAACTTCCACTGTTAATGCTACAGGTCACTTCTCTGGTGAAAAGGCTACAAGCAGATCTTCTCCAACTACTTGTCATCATCTGGAAGAGGAATCCCTTACACGTCATCTGCATCACATACATAAAGATGGGAAAGAATAAGTTTGTTAGGATGTACAGCTTTTCATTGGTTATGTTAGTTTTCTGTTTTCGGCAGCTGGCTCTGTTAGTCGTGGTAGCAAGAGCTAGCAGCTATATATATTTGATTCATTCTTTGTACAATTCATTCGATCAATTTCAACAAGTTCAAGACAGAGCAAATTCTTTCAGATTGCTTTCTTCTTCTTCCTTTATTTCTTACAGTATTTGCACAAACGTTAGAATTAAGGAAATGTAGAGAATTAAGACAAGATGGTATTTGCATGTCTTACTCTCCTTTCAAAATTTCTGAACTATTTCCCTTTTCTTTATTGTTCAGCCTAAAAAGGAGAAAGAAACAATTTCAGCCTCGTGACCATATTCTGGTAGAAATTGTACTTTCACAGAAACCAGCTTCAGGAAAGGATGGTTTCTATTTTCTAATGACTCTTTTGAACCTCTATTCACTGATGGTGTTGTGCAATTAATGTAAAACTTCGGTTCAAAATAATCTGGAACAAGCTTCAGAATGCAATCCATCCGTCAAACATTATGCAATAACCAACTCAGACTGACTCAACATATATAGAATTACAAAAAAAGATCCCATCAAGTATTTAAAATGTTCATTGGATAGGAAGTTAAAATACATCTTTCAAAATATTAACTACACCGTACAAGAGAACATCCTCTTGGAAAGCGTGCCAAAACTAATAAACAGTTTTCCCAAAACACCCTTTCAATTTCTTGCAATGATGCATTATGTTGGAGGTACGTTTGTCTTTTACTCTGTTATCTATTTTGGGGGAGACAATTCCCTTCCTCCAAAACAGTTCTGTAACTCTTTACTTCCTTTTTTCTCTAACAAATCCACCTTTACTTGTTATCTTTCAATATTAAAAAAGCATTATTTTTTCAAAATGCTCTTTAGTAATTTCTAATCCCTTTTAATCACCTAAACATACATCCATGAATGATTGAATGACAAAAATGCATAAAGAACTAAGGTGGTGAGTTGGACGAATAGCTCCTCCTTGTCAAACGAGGTGGCTATCAATGACTTAGAAAAAAAAAAGTAATTCTGAAAATCTTGCTCACTGTTATCATATCAGTTTGGAATATATATTTGGAATGTGTAGGAATTGGTAATTAGGATCAGAAGAATCAGTATAGCAGAATTATATGATTAAGTTGATCATTTCCTGATGCACCAAAATAATAGTTCAGTCAAGTAGTATGTAATCATCTTATTAATTCAAAGCCAGATACATGGTACAATTAATTCAGTCACATTACAATATTTTGGTTTATCGAACAGATCCACCATTACAATAAACTGAGGCATAACAGATCAAAACCAATTGAATTTGGAATAAATTGAAGCAATGGAAAACTGAAAATCATGATAATGGCCGAGGAGGAGGAAATGAGGGTGAGTCATAAGAAGGGAGTTTCTAACTAGGCGTTGGCTGCAAGAGCTGCTCTGATCTTTTGCATGGTTGCAAAATCGGTTTTGAAAGACTTGGCAAGAAAGCCAGCATCAATTACAGTAGCGAACACACTGGTTGGAACAGAAGGTGGTAATAAGGGCGGGGGAGGTGGTGGCAGTAGCCTTTGCCTTATCATTAGCGATCACATTCCCGGCGACATTTGCCACAGAACAAAGCATCCGATCTCCCCACCTCAGGCACCAACGTTCCTCACGATCTTTCCCGACGCAATCTGTGTTTCGCAGCATCTTTTCATCATGTTCTGCTGCTTTGAACACCGAGTTGCTGCTAATTACTGTTGGATAATGTAATTCGCAGAGGAAGTGTCCTGTACAGATTACCATAAACAGAGAACAATCAATGAAATGGGGTTGCAGAGAAAGACATTAATTAATATTAATGAGATGATTTATGGTGAGAAGTGACGTACAATGGGGGTGTCTTTGATGGGGAGATGGTGAATTGGGTGATTAAGGGAATTGGGGCGCGTGGACAACCTAAGACACCAAGCAAAAGCCTCCGATCTTGTCTCTTGGCGGCGCCATTTCCATGGATGGAAGATGAGAAGCTACTTTTACTTGTGGAGAGGAGGCTTTTCTGCATTCCGACGCATTCACGAATTACGTCCCAAGAGCTCCCCTTCTTGCCGCCTCCGCCATGAGTGTCGATGTTGGGACCTTCCATTAGAGGCGTGAAAGGTTGTTGTGTATTTGAAAATTTATTATTATTTTTTATTCAAGCCGACATAATGAAACAGCAAATTATGTGAGCCATCATGTACAAAGAGAAAATGGAAGCCCCATTAATTTTGGAATCTTCATTGAAGTATCAAATACTAATTGAATTTTGAGAATGATATTTAGGTGCTACTTGAATGGCAGATTGAGATAATTCATCATGAAAAAGGATAAGATCATATATAAGTTTCAGATTATCCAAAAATATATTTGAAAATTTTTAAAGCTAAAATAAGGTCCTTTAATGATCTCTAGGGCAAACTTGGAGACTGAATGCAAGTCCAGGGTTATGGTACAGATTTCTCTTCAGGATATCAAGTCTACTTGGCCATTGCTATACTGCAAACCAAGCACAGGACTTATTTTTCAGGGTAATAACAAAGCAGCTTAATTTTTTTAGCAAGCTATGGGTGTGACACAAGGGACAAACATGCATTCAGAGATCATGTTGATTTTCCCTGAGAGATTATAGAACTCATAGTTCTCAATAAATAGCAAATTCAATTATGATTGGTAATATTCTTCTAGACTTGTACCAAAGAATATGCTACTTCCAATATATAGGATTTTCTAAAGGGTAAAGGCTTCCACAAAACGATGTGTAAGTGCACCTACCTCCATTTACTATATAAGTATCGAAGGAAAGTGAAAGAATTTGTTTAGACGTTATAAAACACCTAGAAGGGGGTTGAATATGTGTATTCGTAGAATTTTGTGTTTCAACCGAACGTCGAAATGAGATCTAGATGAATCTTAAAAACAAAATAACTTGCAGATAATTTAAAAACATAAACACAATAATTTTGTTAATGAAGGGAAAAACTCTTGAAGGATTCTTTAAGGTAAAAACCCTCTGGGTAATAGGCACTACCCAAAACATCCACTATGAAAAGGAAGAACTTACAACCAGTGATTTAGATTAGACAAGAACTTTTGTTGACTCTAACACCCTAGACTATACTGAAGAACATCTTCAGATCAGCAAGCTTCAACAGCACTAGAATTTCTAGATCCTTTCTTGTAGAGATAAACGAACAAACCTTGTTCAGCAATTGGGAACTCTAGCAACGTAACCTCCAACATAACTCTAAGGCTATGATTGGTTCAATGAATTGGAATTGGAATTAAGAATTTTAATTACAATTCCAATTCTTAATAAATTGGAATTGAGTAGAATTGGAATTCTTGTGATTGGATGATAAGAGAATTAAAATTTGGGAATTACAATTCCATAAAGAATTGATATAAATTCCAATTCTATTGATTGGATAAACTTATAAAATTCAATTACAATTTTGTAATTCTTTTAATTAAATTTATTATTGATGTTCATATCAGTCCCATAAGAGGCATCTTATTGATCTTTAATTATCTACATACCTATTATCCTCTTTGTAGTTGGTGAAGACTTGTATGTGATTCTTGATATTGTAAGAAATCAAGTGCTAGCTTCCTAATGAATTGGATCCTTACTAAAGGAGAGGGTGTCCTTATCTGTTTGGAGCAACTGATGGACTGAAATGTTTTTGCCCCTTCCCCTTTTGACAGAGAATGATACCATTTAGATTTGGGTGTTCGAATTTGGGAATCCCCTTGTTTGCAACATCTGTTTAGAAGAAAACGGGGGAGTGAGAGAGAGAGAGAGAGAGAGAGAGAGAGGAGAGAGAGAGAGAGAGAGAGAGAGAGAGAGAGAGAGAGAGAGAGAGAGAGAGAGAGGGCTGTTTTATCAAAAAAAGAAAAAGAGAGGGGGGTTGGGTATCATCTCTCTTCATGCTTAGTAAAAAACCTATACAATTGCAACATTTTTTTAGAAGAAAAATGAAGAGAGAGAGAGATGGGGCTGGGTATCATCTCTCCTTTGTTTAGAAAAAAACTTATAAAAAATAAAAACAGAAGCAAGAGAGAAGGGGGAAGGGGAGAGAGAGGGGGCCGGGGCTCATCTCTCTCTCTATTTAGAAAAAAAACTGCACAAGAAAACGGAAGAGAGAGAAGACTAGAGAGAGAGAAAAAGAGATCTAATATTGATTGTGACAAAAGATAGAAATGGAAGAGAGAGAGAGAGAGAGAGAGAGAGAGAGAGAGAGGGGATCATGCTCATCCACTGTCATTTTGCATTTTGTTTTTTCTTTTTTTCCCAAAAAATGATGACGAAGGAAGAATAGTTACGTAGAAAAATATAGATTGAGAGAGAGAGAGAGAGAGAGAGAGAGAGAGAGAGAGAGATGGGGGAAGAGAAGAGAAGAAGAGAGGATACATGGCACTGCCATTATCTGCAACACCAGGCAAAGAAGAAGAAAGACAAGCACAAAAAATGTTGAGGAACAAGGAGAAAGTCGATGGGTTCTTTTATCGATTTGCCTAATTCCTCATAATAAATGCCGAATTCTTCTCTATGGACTAGGGAATTAGGTAATCTTAAATATAGCTTTAAAGCCAATTCCACGGAATTGAGTTGTGATTCTATTTCCAATTTTAAAATGTCTAACCAATCAAAAGAATTGGAATTGAGAACCCAATTCCAATTCTTAACCCCAATTTTGCCCCCAATTCCTTGAACCAATCAGGGCCTAAAGGATTTCTTAAGTTACAAGAGAACGAACAACAATGGTTCACAGATTTGGATGATCAATCCTCAACAAAACCATCACATGAAAGATCCTTTTCTTCTATAAAATAAAGCCCCAAAAATCTCTACAGATCTCCAGATTTTCTCTGTCTTTTTAAATTCTTTTAAACAGATAGGAAGGATATCTCTTAGAAGAGAAAAAATAGGATCTAACAAACTCTATTTTGAATTGACGATTTTGACCCTCTTTCGTTCACGGATAATGCCAACATAAAATAATATAAAACTAACAAAGAGAATTAAGAAAAACAATCCAAAAGTTTGAAGACATAAAAATAAATAAACGAACATTGAAGACAATCAGCAATGGTTTTCCCAACTAGATGGGCTTGATAGCATAAAAATCCTGGTTAAACCATTATATTATTTTACAGGTATCTCATAAAAGCCTATCGAAAAGGCGTAGCTTGTTCAAGTAGGTTAGAAGATGAATGGAAGGTATCCGTCCAGCTACTTATGTCCCACTTAGCCGCGGAATGAAATTTTCTAGTATAGCATTGCTTATTGATATGGCCTCGAGATGCTTCATGTGTAGCATCTCACGGTTAGCATTTTTTCATGTTTCATGTGGGACCCACTTGAAAGGATACTAAGCATATGATACTCCACATGGTAACATCTCATGACAGAAGATTTCGTTCGCCGGCGTGAGTGCAACTCCAAAGTTCTATGGGACCATTTCGTCTAGCATTCCGCACCCTTATTCAAAATTTTTTTTGGTGAACACACCCTTATTCAATTGGAATGAAACACTCCACATCGTTTGCACTTATTTTAGCAATCGATTTCCTCTCAAACATAATCCCTTGAACATAGTCTCATCTGCTACCACACGTCTAAGATGGAAAATGATAACATCTTCAACGTTAGTAGTGTTATCGTTCGTCTTCTGCCGGCTACTTATTTATTTAAAATACTATTTTTCCAACCCCCTTCTCTCCGGAGAACACCCCCCCCCCCCCCCCCCCCCCCCCCCCACTCTTCTTCTCTCCCTCCCTCGTCCATCATCTACAACTGGTAAATTAGTATTTTTTTCTTTTTATATTTTAGCAGCACCAAAAAACTTGATTTCTCACAAAATGAAGAGAAAACAACCCCAAATGGCCATGAGGGCTCCAATTTGAAATTCCCGAGTCCTTCCATGACCTTTCAGATTCCAAATCCCTCCATTTTCCTTCGCAACCACCCAGAAAACCATTGAAAAAAACCCTATTTAATATTAATCTTAGCACCAAAAAACTTGATTTCTCACAAAATGAAGTGAAAACAACCCCAAATGACCATGACTGCTCCTATTTGTAACCACCAAGTCCTTCCACAACCTTTCAAATTCCGAATCCCTCCATTTTTCTTCGCAACAACCCAGAAAACCAGAGACAAAACCCATCTCTCCTGCAACATCAGCACCAATGAGGAAAAACTTGCTGCGAAGTTAGCAGCAAAGGTCGAAAAGCTAAACGCCCCTTAACTGCAGAGAAAGGAAGCCGTGAAGAAGAGCAGGGAACTCCTTTTTTCATATTTCTGTCAATACCATGGTTTGAAAGTAGAGGAAATTGAGAAAGATGGACGATGAAGAGAAATGGCGTTTGGTTAAAGGATTTGTCTGTCATAGAGAAAGAAAGGAAAAAGGTTGAAAAAAGGAATTTTTTTTCTTTTAATAAGAAGGTAGTGTTGTGTTAGGGACTTTAATGCTTTGCAGCATCTGCTGGATATAGCCATTCACATTTAGTGGGGGCCCCACCATTCATTTGGGGGGCCCCACCCCATACATGTGAGGAGCTGTCTATAGCACACGCTGTAAACAATGCCCATTGATGTGTTAGCACTTGCTAACGTCGGAGACGTTAACCTTTTCATCTTGGACTCGTGGCGGCAGATGAGACTATGTTCAAGGGATTGTTTGAGGGTTTTCGTTTGAGAGGAGATTTTTTTTTTTTGGTTGATTTAGACATCACAAACACTTGTTATACGGTAAACTGAGAAGTTATAATTCTAGGAGTTGTTCGTCCTAAGATATCATCATTCATTGCACCGTCTATGCAGTTAGGTAGGCCTTTAGTCCAGTAGCAGGAGTATTCGTCAATGGCGAAGTTTGCCAGTAAGTCAGTGACCTTGTTGCATTCTCTGTAGACGGGAAAACTTGACCTTGCAATCTCCCTTGATAGTGACGTTCTGGAGATTCAGGTAGGTGGCCATCTTGAGTCCTTCAACGACCACATGTGCTTCAACTACCATGGATTCTATAATGCCCAGATTTTGTGCTATTGCGCCAATTAAGCGAACATCTTCATAACGTGCAATCACTCCATACGCAGCTTCCCTAGTGTACCCTTTTTGTAGTTCTATCAACATTGATCTTGATCCCTTGGTTAACAGGCCTCTTCCATCTGCATGCCACCTCTTCTTTGCTTTGCCTTTCCTCTATATTTCTTTGACCATTCAATACTTCGGAGTCTTCTTGTAACCTGTTGAAAAAAGCCAGACATAAGTTCACTGAAGGAGTTTGATTTTCGAAAATTACCTTGTTTCTTGTTATCCAAACCACCCAACATAGGTTAGCCCATGCGGCAAGTAGGTTCTGAGTTGGTGCATTTCGGTCCCTGTCCATCTTCATGATACCATCGAAGATCCATTCTTAGCATTTAGCAATGTTGGGGGAGTCCTCCATTTAGTTGACCACCCAGAGCTCCGAACCATAAGGCTCTTAGTGTTAAAGTATTTAATTTAAGTTGTTATTGTTTTGTTTGTGTTCCCTATTGATAAGGGACGCTCTTTATGTTTGACCTGTTCTTTAGCAGTAGACCACGTTTATAGGTTTGTTAGATGTGGGTTGTTGTTCTGTTTTTTTATTATTTATCTTTGTAAGGCTATTTATAAGCCAGTAAGTTATGTTCAATGAATAAGGCATTCTCCCATTCCTTGCTTTTTCGATACACAGGTTTCTTAACATTTGGTATCAGAGCCACATCACTTGGCCCAACCAAAACTTGAGAAGCAGCAGTCTTCTAAGTGTGTAGCAGTAAGGTTTTCAATTGAAAGTAACTTTGTGAAACCAGCAATTCCAAAGCTTGATGGACACTATGATCACTGGTGTATGCTCATGGAGAATTTTTTGCGCTCGAAGGAATATTGGAGCTTGATAGAACAAGGGATACCTACAATAGAAGCAGGGGCAGAACTCACAGAAGGACAAAGGAAGGTGATTGAAGATGCAAAACTGAAGGATTTGAAGGCTAAGAATTATCTCTTCCAAGCCATTGATCTAACAGTTCTGGAGACCATTCTGAACACGGATACAACAAAGAGTATTTGGGACTCTTTGAAGCAGAAGTACCAGGGAATGGCATGGGTGCAGCGTACACAACGACAAGCTCTTCGAAAAGAATTTGAGGTGCTCCACATGAAGGTAGGGGAATCTGTGAATGAGTACTTTGCTCGAACTCTTACTATAGCCAACAAGATGAGGGTTCATGGTGAGAAGATGGAGGATGCTGTGGTCATTGAAAAGATTTTGAGATCTATGACTTCTAAATTTGACTATGTTGTGTGCTCATTGAGGAGTCTAATGATCTAGACATCTTATCAATTGATATGCTGCAAAGCAGTCTTTTGGTGCATGAACAACGCATGAATGACCATCTTGTGGATGAACAAGCATTGAAGGTTACATATGAAGATCAATGGAGAGGAAGAGGACGAGGTCGTGGTGGATTCAGAGGACGAGGAAGAGGTAGAGGTAGACAAAGCTTTGACAAGTCTACCATTAAGTGCTACAATTGCCATAAGCTTGGACATTTTCAATATGAATGTCCAAACAGGGAGACAGAGACAAAGGCACACTATGTAGAAGCTAGTGGAGAAATGTTGTTGATGGCATATGTGGATGTCAAGGAAGCTAGTAAAGAGGAGTTATGGTTTCTGGACTCGGGTTGCAGCAATCATATGTGTGGTAAGAAGGAGCTTTTCTCTAAGCTCGATGAGAGTTTCAGCACCTCTGTAAAGTTGGGAGACAATTCAAGCATGGCTGTGATAGGAAAAGGAAATATACGAATGCTTGTAAATGGAATTGTGTAGGTCATCACTGAGGTATTTTATGTCCCTGGATTAAAGAATAATTTGCTAAGTGCAAGGCAACTACAAGAGAAAGGGCTTGCAATTCTCATACAACATGGGAAATGTAAGATTTATCATCCAGAGAGAGGATTAATCATGGTGACTGCAATGTCCTCAAATAGAATGTTCATGTAATGCCCCAGACCCATACCCAGCAACATATTGTCCGCTCTGGGCCCACTGGACCCTTACGGATTTGTTCTCAAGGGATAACATGAAAAAACTTCCCAGTGGTCACCCATCCTAGTACTACTCTCACCTGAGCACGCTTAACTTTAGGGTTCTAAGGGTATTTAGTCTTGTGTTATGCCTTGAAAGGCCTCTTGCTTAGTAAGGGGTCTCAAGACTACTTAGAGCATCCCCGAGCGTTGTGGGATCCCAACCATATGCATATGCTCGCCTGGTAGCTCGCCCAGTGAGATTACCCATTCACTCGCCCATTCAGACAGCCAAGATGTTACATATAGCAGTACGACCACAAACATAAACCATACCTCCAACAAGTTCCGGAGTCTCCGGCTCGTCCTGAGCTGTAACTGCATATATTTTACCCTGAGTAGGCTGGCGTCGTGGGGCTGCTGCTTGCTGTATTTGGCATACAACTGGAGCTCCCTAAGACTCTGCAATACAATCCTTAAATGATTCCTATGCCCCTCCTCACTCCGAGAGTACACCAATATGTCATCGATAAAAACTACCACAAAACTATCCAAGTAAGGCTGGAATATCTGATTCATCAAGGCCATGAATACAACTGGGGCATTCGTCAACCCAAACGGCATACTCAAAGTGGCCATATCTCGTCCGAAAAGCTGTCTTCTCCACATCCTCTGGTGCTACTCTCAACTGATGGTATCCGGATCTCAAGTCGATCTTAGAAAACCATGCTGCTCCACTCAATTGATCAAACAAATCATTTATTCTTGGGAGTGGGTACTTATTCTTCATAGTGGCTTGATTCAACAGCCTATAGTTGATGCACATCCTCGTCGACCCGTCCTTCTTCTGGACAAATAACACAGGTGCACCCCAAGGTGAAGAACTGTGTCTAATGTACCCCTTCTCTAGCAGTTCATCAGTCTGCTTCTTTAACTCCTGGTATTCAGACTGAGACATCCTATATGGTTGCTTGGAGATGGGATGCGTACCGGGTTGGAGCTGAATCCTGAAATCAATCTCCCTCTCGGCTACTGTAGCTCTACGGAATAAGTCCATGAACTGAGTACACAGTAAAACAGACACTCCGCTGCGAATGTCGGATCTCAGGCCTCTCTGAAAATGACGAGTCTTCTTGGCCTCATCCCCAACCATGTGGGGAGCAAATCTAGCTATCTCTAAAAATTTGGCCTCGTATTGCGCCACAGTCATGCTACCTTGAGAAATAGCCATAAATTCCCCCTCCTTCTGAAGTCTCACTTCCTCTGAGAAGAAGTTCTCATAAAATTTATCTCTGAACTGTTCCCAAGATAGCTGACCCGCATTTCCAATTTCCCTAATGACTCCCTGCCACCAAAACTCGGCTTCCCCCTCCAACATGAAGGTAGCCAACTCTACTTTCCTATCCTCTGGGCATCTCATAGCAATAAAAATTTTCTCTATCCTCATCAACCACTTCTCAGCCTCCATAGGGTCAGGTAAACCTTGGAAGCTGGGTGGAGACATCTTTTTGAACTGCTCTAACTCAGAAATAGAAGACTGTCCCTGCTTGTGGAATCTCTGTTGTGCCTCAATATCCTGATTCTGCCTCTGCCTCTCCTCAGTCTTTTTGTTCAAAAGAGTAGACATTGATCCTAGGGCTCTCCAAACCTGCCCCATCTACTCATCCATATTCGGGCCCTCATCAGCTGGAGCCTTAGCATAAATACCCTCCAAATTGCATTGTCTAGCCATTTCAACTGCAAAACAAGAGATGAATCCAAGTTAGGAATCACTCATCTATACATCCCATAACCAACGTAAGGCTTTCAACTACCTAGGATTGAGGATCCTAATTATGGGCTCTGATACCACCTTTAGGTGTCACGCCCCGAACCCAAATTTATTCTTAATAAGTAAATTCAAGCCCAAAATGTGAGCTACTGTGAAGTGCAGAATATATGGTGATTATGAACTTGTGTGGTTCCTTGAGATAGACAGAGAGTCAACACTAGAGAGTTGGGTTCTCAGGTTTTGAAGTTTATAAAAGAAGGAGAAAGTGAGTTTGTTCGTATGATTGAGAGGGTATTAGTGAGCTCAATACAGATGCAAAGGGGATTGTTAATGGGGTGATACAGTGCTGAAAAGAAAAAAAGAAGAAGAAGAGTTTGCAGAAAATGTGAGTGAGCAAAGAGAGGGAGAAGAGAAGAGAGATACAGAGAAATAGAGGGAGTGTTAATACAATTAAGAGGAGATGATGCAATAGGGTGACAAGGTATGAAGATGGGGGAATTGGGTTGCTTTTCCACGGAAGAGAGAGAGAGAGTTGGGTTTGTTGTAATGCAGGGGTCTTGGTTTGTAAATTTAGAATTGTTTTAGGTCATTTAGGAATTTTAAAGAGATAAAGTAAAATGAAGTTTATTATTTACACTTCTACCCTATTTAAATTTCCCTTTTTGCTATTCTTGCAAACTTTGATGCTAAAGTGCAATATTGAAAAGAAAACTGCAACCAAACACGTCATGTGCTCATGTTGATTATATTACAAATATCTTAGAAATTATAACTTAATACCAATTACTTAATATTACCTTAAGTGAAATGGTTATACTAATTAGGTGTGGATATTAAGAAAATAACTTTTAAACCGATATTATTAGTATTATTAGATTATAATAATAGGCAATTAAATATGTATAATTAATTTTATAGAAATCATATTAATCAGTTAATGTGGTATTACCATAGTGTATTATTTCAAATTCATATTTTCTTCGTATGTGGTGGATGGTTCAGCTATTGTTTTAATTAGAGAAACTTATGGATTACTTGTGAGGAATCTACGTGTATCTCGTAGAAATTATTTGAGTTCCCTCCATATACCTTGGAGTGGTATATACCTAGAATTGGTGAGAATTGGATTGATATTCAGATTTAGGTTAGTGTCTAGTAGGCACAGATATGTATGGATCCATGCGTCAACTAGGTAATGAAATGGGCCGGTCTTTGTTAAGTTAACCCCGTGTTCCATGTATGCGTACCACCATGTATCTTGGTGAGGCCTTCCTATATCTGGTTGAGCTTAGGGCTGGCAATGGGTTGGATATATATATCCGAATCCGACCCGAATCCGATCCGAAAATCCCGAATTCGGATATAAGATATAGATCCGTGGTTCGAATACGGATATCAAATTTCGGATCCGACCGAATTCGTATCCGAATTTGAATCTGTCCCTATCTAATCCGAATAGGATCCGAACCGAAATCAACATATACTTTTCATTAAACCATTGGTAAACTTTGTATAAACCATGGTTGAACTATCCTTACTCATATCTTGCTTTAATATTTATATGGCTCATTAGTTTTGATAATTAAAATTTGCTTTAATAATTAAACTTGACTTTTGAGTTTTAAGTTCAAATCGGATCTAATTCGGATCGAATTCGGATTTCAGTTATTTATTCGGTCGAATTTCAGATTCACATATAAAAGATCCGTCAGATTTCGGATCAAATTTTTATTTTTAGTTCGGATTCGGATCATGACAGATCCATACCGTATTCGACCCGTTGCCAGCCTGAGCTGCAGCGATCCATACAACCGTGTATCTTGATGAGGTCTTTCTTTATGTTTATCGTTGTAGTCTGATTGGGTTGTACTTGCCAACCCACTCCTGTATCGGGTTTGGGTGCTCTGCAATAAAACGATGTCCGAAACCTAGGTAATTGACCTCTCAAAGAAGTTTAATTCCATGAGTCCTGTAAGATCACAATGTGAATTGTTTGACTATATTTGATATGAAAAAGGTTAGTGGATTTACACCAGATGTTGTTTTTATCTTTGTAACCTCATGCATGAAAGGTTTTGATAAATTATATGGACTGCGTTTTATTCCATGCATGTTACTGCTTACTGGGATTTCAATCTCATCAAACATTTTCAAATGTTTTGTTTTCAGATTATCCAGGTGAGAACGTTCCAGAAGGGGTAGATCATAAAGGGGTAGAGGATTTTGTTGAAGACGACTCAGGTGATCATTATTGTTTGATGTAGGGTGTCTTTTATGAAGATGCTTTATTTTATTGACTTATTGGTGTATGGATTTTGTTTCAATGTTGGTAGAATTAGTAGATAGTTGACCTTTTTCCAGACTACTATTGAGGATTTTATTTAGTATTTGGATGTCATGATTCCACATTTTGGTCAAGGTATTAATATATGATTTTGGATTTTGGATTTTGTGTACTCTGATGTATTTAATCTTAGTCTGGATTTAGTTGTTTATTTTGGGCACACAAGGTTCACGTTTTGGGCTTGAATTTATCTTATTAAGAATAAATTTGGGTCCAGGGCGTGATAGTTTATCTTGCCTGCTCAAAATCTGCTAAAGGAAGAAATATGCTTTTCTTCTCTTACAGAGGATTAGGCTTGGCTTTGGTACTTTAGATATGGACATTTAAGCTTCAATGGGTTGAAAACTCTTCAGCAGAAAAGAATGGTGAATGGACTACCACAATTTCAAGCCCCTTCAAAGGTGTGTGAAGACTGCTTGGTAGGAAAACAACGCAGAGATCCATTTCCAAAGGAGAGCACATGGAGGGCTTCTCAGATTCTCCAACTGGTGCATACTGACATCTGTAGACCAATCAACCCCACTTCAAATAGCAAGAAAAGGTACCTGATCACTTTCATTGATGACTTTAGCCGCAAAACTTGGGTTTATTTCTTGGTGGAGAAGTTAGAAGCTTTCATCACTTTCAGGAACTATAAGAGTCGTGTTGAGAAAGAAACTGGTTCATATATAAGATGCCTTCACACTGATCGTGGAGGAGAATTCACATCACACGAGTTCACTGATTTTTGTAAGGAAAATGGCATATGTAGACAATTGACATCTGCATATTCTCCACAACAGAATGGTATTGTAGAGAGAAAGAACCAGACTATTATGAATATGGTGCGAAGCATGCTTTCAGGAAGAAAAATCACAAAAACTTTATGGCCTGAAGCAGTCAATTGGACCATCTATGTTTTGAATAGAAGTCCAACTCTAGCAGTAAAGGACATGACTCTGGAAGAAGCTTGGAGCGGATCTAAACCATCAGTTGATCACTTTAGGGTGTTTGGCTGCATATTACATGTTCATATTCCTAATAGTAAGAGGACTAAGCTTGATGACAAGAGTGTGAGATGTGTTCTACTCGAAGTTAGTGAGGAGTCAAAGGCATATAGATTGTATGATCCAGTCTCTCAGAAGATAATAGTCAGCAGAGATGTGAAGTTTGAAGAAGACAATAGCTGGGATTGGAACATGAGTCATGACGAAGCCATTGTAGCTGATCTAGACTGGGGAGAAAGTGACAAAGATGCAGTCCCAGTCGATACCGATAGCGGAAACAGAGGGAACATCGGAGTTGATCACCATGACAATACAATAGAAAATATGGAAGGTACATCCTTTATGGAGGCAGCATGGCGGATTAAACATCAAACAATCTGCTATTATGAATAAAGCCCTACTAATGACGGCAGCATGGGAACTTTATACTTACCAACAGAGCCTTTGGTCCAAAATAATGAAACATATATATTTTCCAGGTACATCCTTTATGGAGGCCAAGCAAAAGAATCATCACTCATGGATTTGGAGACAGTTGTAGGCTGTGAAGGATTATCTCAAACAGGGATGCAAATGGCTGATATCCGATGGCACAAGTATAGATCTTTGTACTGATCAATGGCTGAAGGCAGATGAGTTCTTGCCCAGACCACAAGGAGGTAGTCAAAATGATGTGGTTAATAAGGTAAGTCATTTAATTGATCCGTCAACTTCCTGCTGGAATTATGCTTTAATAACATCTATGTGGGCACCTTCATTTGCTGGAAAAATACTGGAAACTCCTATAAATCCTTTACTCCCCAAAGATATGCCTGTTTGGTCCATTACTTCCAATGGAAAGTTCTCGGTGGCCTCATCATCATCATGAAGATAAGATGTGGTTGCGAGTATGGCATATACAATGCCCAGCAAAGATGAAATTTTTCTTGTGGAAATGTATTCAAGGTGCAATTCCGTCTGCTCAGTTGCTATCATCTCGCATATCCCATATTACTAACATTTGTTGTTTCTGTGAGGAAAGTGCTGAAACAATAGAACACATTTGGATGGAATGCCCTTTTTCCAAAGCAATATGGCTGGCGGTGATTGGCGGTACAGTGTAGCAGCAACAACATCAGATATCATTTCGAAATTGGTTTTTACAGTTTTCCAATTCTGCTTTGCAGCATTTTAAATCTGATTCCACTTCTTTAATGATTAAATTTGCCACATTTGGTTGGGTTATTTGGCTGCACAGGAATAGAGTTATTTTTTATAAAGTCACGCCTAATACCTACCAGGTGATTCAGCATTTTAATCACCTGAGTCAAGAAATACTTGCTCTTTTACCAAAAGAAGATTATTCTATGATGCAAAGAAAGCATGTCTCTGTTCAATGGTGCAAACCACCATCTGACTTCATCAAGCTTAACTTTGATGGGGCATTTCGAAGGTCTACTGGTTGTTCGGGTGTGGGAGTGATAGCAAGAAATAGCCAAGGGCGATTTGTTGCAGGTATTGCATCCAGAATCGAAGCAAGTTCCTCAATGCAGGCGGAGGCTATAGCTGTCCTT
Organism: Buxus sempervirens; assembly: GCA_947561395.2. Classification (NCBI taxonomy): domain Eukaryota; kingdom Viridiplantae; phylum Streptophyta; class Magnoliopsida; order Buxales; family Buxaceae; genus Buxus; species Buxus sempervirens. The sequence goes on from OX387182.1 coordinate 5,698,755, forward strand.
GAAGCACTAAGATTAGCAAATGGACTTGGTATGAATTCATTTATAATTGAAGGTGACTCCTTATTCATGACTCAAGTTCTCATGAGACTTGGTATCAATTGCAGATCTTTGGAATTATCAGAAGTCCCTTGGAAGCTACTCCCCATTGTTTCCGAGATCTGGTCTCTATGGCAGGGTTTTCAAAAGATCCGCATTCATCACATATATAGGAAAGGGAACAATGCTGCCGATCTACTGGCAAATTATTGTATAGATAAATTTTCTTGTTGCTGGATGAAAAAACCACCAGCTTTTTTAAGTTCTATCCTCTTTGACGAAGAGCGTGATGTAGTTTATACCAGGGACATAACTTAATGTTGTATATTGTTTTCTTATTAATGAAATACACTCTTACTACACACCCAATTTGGAATTTATTGTCCGCGTACACGGTTACACCCAATTTGGAATTTATTGTCTGCGAATGGGTTTTAAAATTTCTTGCAAGTGGATGTTGGGATGGGAAGAATTGATTAATCTTCATGTCCGTCCACCAACCAGTCTTGAAATTCATGACAAGTGGTGCTAGGTTTAGATTCATTCACCAGGATTTCTCTTTCACATTTACTAGAGGACTGCGCATCGAGCGCAGAAAACAACTATGGGATCATTTAGAAAATGACTCATGCGCATTTTATTCAATTTGGTTAGTTATGTTAATGTGACATAACTAACTCATTAAAAAAGAAAAGTTAAGGGGCGATTTGGGCATAGAATGTCAGGCCCGAATCTTTCATGTTCTCTTTATATTAATATAGATGTGAAAATGAATGATCACACAAGAGGTTATGCCATGTAATTAGAGAAGACATGGGATACAAAGGGTGCAGCTCGGTTCGGTGTGGCTTAGGTTTTCATCAACCAAAAACCAAATAGAGATTCTTACTGTCAACCCATAACTGAACCAAATCAAATTAAGGACCCACTACTTTAAAATGAAACCAAATTGGAATGAAATTAAAAACCATAAAATTAACCAAACTAATCCAACCCAAATTATAAATTCTGATCAGTTTAAGTCGGTTTAGGGCAATTTAACACACACTAAATGAGTTTTCTAATCCCTATAAATATATTTTATAAGGCCAAGTATGAAAATAACCTTGTCTTTATATTGTAACTATACATAAATAACTTAATTTAATACACATGCTTGTGAGTGTTTTAACTTGACATTAATCTAAAGCCAAACTCATTTATAGTTTGCATTATGAATTTTACAACCAAAACTGAACCATGTGCTTTGAAACCCACACCAAGGTTGGTTTAGATTAGTCCGTTTTTAGGTTTAATTGACACAAGTTGCACCCTATGGATATATTACACTCAAACATGCATGACGGTATTCTAATCTCAACTCTTTAAACTCAGATTATTTATACTATTCATAAAGGGAAGAGGGGAGAATATTTCACTAGATTTTGGCCTCATCCTCTCTTTTTTTTCCAACTATTACCCTCCCCAACTAAAACAATCCAAAACTATAACCACCTCAGTATTCTTCTCATTCGAATTTAAACACTATTTATATGCTAGAAGTAAAGGTGAGGACGTGCAATATGCACGTGCTACCACTAGTCAAAATAAAACAGAAAATGATATTATCCGCTTTCGTACCTTCTCAAACCTCCATTGAAATTTATAGAGGTTACTTTTGTATTCATATATACCTCTATTAATATAAATAGAGGGGTGCACATGCCCCGCACGTTAAGGGAGGGAATGGTTTCAGATTTTAAATGATAAGCAAAATTCTGACTATTTTAACCCTATATTAACGATGCATTTACAATGAATGGAAAGGGCTTTTGAAGAAATCGTGCATAATTATTTGGCACGCTTCCCAAGGGGTCTATTCTTGTTATATGTAATATAGAGTATAGATATATTTGCAACAAATGATATATCTTCGTATTTCTACTATTTATATTTGTTCCTTTTATTTATTTATCATAATTGTTGCATTCATACATAATTGACGTCAAAATATATAAATTCAATTGCTTATTTTATATTAAATGACCATTATGACCTTTGGTAAAATGATTAATACTTTGCATTCGTCCAGTAATATGACGGAAAGAAATGAGCATGTCATGCAGTTTTTAATGTAGAAATTATAAATGCGACAAATATAATAAATGAAAGGAGAACATATATGTAAAAACAAATTGATAACATTAGAAGATGAATGGAAAATAATACATAATCTATAAAGAGTTCTTACGGTCATTTATTAATAAAAGTTTCAATATATAATATAGATATTTTTTTATGAGTAATGGATATAGATATATATTCATTACTATACTAATATAGATATTACATAAATAAATAATATATATATATATATATATATATATATATATATATATATATATATATATATATATATATATATTATCTTAGACACGCATGTGGTTTATCTTGAACCGAGCACCACCTTTGGGTCAAAGAAACTTTTAGTTTTTATTTCCATCATGTTTCAGTTCTTATCTCTTCTTTCTTATACGCCAACTCAGATCAACGACTTTTTAGCGTATCTTTTGACAACTTTTGGTAACCCTGTATATTGCTTTCTTCGTATATCTTTACAGAGATGGAAATACACATATATAGAAGATGATGAAACCTATTCTTGGATATACAAATGTTACGGCTAGAATAATGGGTGATCCTTGAAACAGGGGATTCAAGACTCACCCCTATAATCTTGCTAACCGATTCCAGTGCCAATAATCTCGCTAATGACAACTCACGCCAACACTCCCCCTCAAGTTGGTGCATACAAATCTCTTATGCCCAACTTGTCAAGAGAGTTGTAAAAGTTCTTGCTACATACTGCCTTTGTAAGTATGTCTGCTAACTGGTCTTCAGACTTCACGAAAGGAAAACGAATTATCTTGTCTTCAAGGTTTTGCTTGATGAAATGTCGATCTACCTCCACATGTTTTGTGCGATCATGTTGGATAGGGTTGTGAGAAATATCAATAGCTGCCTTATTGTCACAGAATAGATCCATCTCGGAGCTAGGAGCAAAGCCAATTTCTGTCAATAGTCTCCTTAGCCAGAGGAGCTCACAAAGACCCTTAGCCATTCCACGGAACTCGGCTTCAGCACTTGATAATGCCACTACTTTTTGTTTCTTACTTCTCCATGTAACCAGATTTCCACCAACAAACATGAAGTAACCTGAAGTGGACTTTCTGTCCAAGATATTCCCTGCCCAATCTGCATCAGTATATCCTTCAACTCTTAGATGATTATTCTTTGAAACCATAAGTCCTTTTCCAGGGGATGACTTTAAGTATCGAAGAATCCTGATCACTGCATCCATGTGATCCTCACTAGGACAATGCATGAACTGACTTACTACGCTTACCGCATAAGCAATATCTGGGCGAGTATGTGAGAGATAAATAAGTTTCCCAACCAACCTCTGGTACCTCTCTTTGTCTGTTGGAACTTGGTTTGGAGATTCTCCAAGTCTGTGGTTTTGAACTATTGGTGTGTCTGCTGGCTTACACTCCAATAATCCCACCTCAGATAGTAGATCAAGTATATATTTTCGTTGGGAGAGAAATATACCTTGCTTTGATCTAGCCACTTCAATTCCCAGAAAATATTTAAGACCTCCCAAATTTTTCATCTCAAATTCAGTTGCCAACTGCTTTTGGAGTCTCGAAATTTCTTCTGGATCATCTCCTGTAATAATCATGTCATCTACATAGATTATTAAAGCCGTTACCTTGCCCAGTTGATGCTTTAGAAAGAGCGTATGGTCTGAATTGCTTTGTTGAAAGCCATATTTCTTCATTGCCAAGCTAAATCGCCCAAACCATGCTCGAGGTGATTGCTTTAGTCCATACAATGCTCGTTGTAATTTGCACACAACCTCAGTCTTTGAGGTTTCTATGTAGCCTGGTGGAATATCCATATACACTTCCTCCTCAAGATCGCCGTGAAGGAATGCGTTCTTTACATCAAACTGATGTAGTGGCCAATCAAGATTTGCTGCTAGAGATAGCAAGACTCTAACTGTATTCAACTTGGCCACTGGTGAGAAAGTTTCCTGATAGTCCACGCCATATGTCTACGTATAACCCTTTGCCACTAACCTTGCTTTATGCCGTTCGATCGATCCATCTGCCTTGTGTTTGATGGAGAACACCCATTTGCACCCCACTGTCTTTTTCCCTTCAGGCAACGGAACCAGAGCCCATGTTTTGTTCTTCAGTAATGCCTCCATTTCTTCCTTTATAGCCTGGGTCCACTTAGGATCTGTTAGAGCTTCCTGAACACTAGTGGGAACATGGCATACCGAAAGTTCGTGAGCAAATGTTTTGAGGGGTTCAGATAGTCTCTTCGTGGATACATAGTTGGCAATTGGAAACTTTGACCTTCGGTCCTCAATTTCTGGAGAGTACCTATTTGGTGGCTTTCCACGATTATTCCTGAAAGGTAAGATATAGCCAGCAGAAGTATCCATATCATTATTAGTCGGAGGTGCTATGGGAGAGTTTACCTCAGGGATATTCTCAGGAGATGGCTCTTTAGGTACTTCGGAGTGGGGGGATTCTGGTTCAGCTTCATGTGGTGTAGATGTTGCTCTTAGAGTTATGTCATCCTCTGGAGATGCATTCGGAGTTTCATCAACCATATCTGTGTCATTGAACCCCTGCCAATCAAATCTTAACCAATTCTGCTCTTCATCTTGGATCTCCCCCTGAAGAGAAGAGTTGGATATCGAGGGAGAGTAGAACGTGTCGGATTCTAGAAATGTGACATCCAGAGTTACATAGGTGCGCTTGGTGGTCGGATCATAGCAGCGGTACCCTTTTTGATGTAAAGCATACCCCAAAAAAAGACACCGAACAGCACAGGGATCAAGTTTAGTGCGTTGGTTCTTATGGAGATGTACAAAGGCTACACATCCAAAGATCCGGGGAGGAATCATCAACACTGTGGGCAAGGACACATAAGTTGAAAGGGTCTGTAAGGGTGTCTTAAAACCCAAGACTTTGGATGGCATACGGTTGAGGAGGTGCACGGCTGTAGCAACAGCATCACCCCAGTGTCGACTGGGTACATGAGCTCCAAGTAAAAGAGCACGAGCAGTTTCAAGTATATGTCGGTTTTTCCGTTCAGCAATACCATTTTGCTGAGGAGTCTGCGGGCAAGAAGTTTCATGAAGAACTCCATGTTTTTGGAAATAATCATGAAACCCTTGGTTAACATATTCACCACCATTATCAGATCTGAGAGTCTTTATCTTAGCTGAAAATTGAGTTTGAACCATTACATGAAATGATTTGAACACACTCAATACCTCATCTTTGTGTTTCAACAGATATAGCCAAGTCATGCGAGTACAATCATCCACAAATATTACAAACCAGCGATTACCAGATGCAGTAGAAACTGGAGAGGGGCCCTACACATCAGAATGAATTAAAGCAAACGGAACCTCACTTTTATTCATACTCAATGGATAGGTAACTCGATGACTTTTAGCAAGGATGCAAGTATCACACTTAAAGTCAACAGTTGATATATGTGAAAACAAATCAGGAAACAAATGTTGCATATACCCAAATGACGGGTGTCCCAACCGACGATGTAAAAGCCAAATCTGTCTCTCCTTGGTACCACTCGGATGATGCATGTGATGTGCTCGGCCTACACTGAAATCATCCATGCAGTATAATCCCCCCCTCTTAGTACCACGCCCAATGATCTCCTTGCTGAGAATATCCTGAAGAAGACAAAAGGTAGGATAAATTAGCACAATACAATTTAAGTCTGTGGTAACTTGGCTGACGGAGAGTAACTTATGAGACAGGGAGGGAACCAATAAAGTATTTGATAATGTGAGAGAAGGTGACAAAGTCACAGTGCCAGCCCCAGTGACCGAAGAAACAACTCCATTGGCATTTGCAATGCTAGTGCGTCGCGGTGGAGAAGTGTGCGAGAAATCGTTAGCCTCGAACGTCATGTGATCAGTAGCCCCAGAGTCAAGTATCCAAGTACCACTGTCAACATCTCGATGAGAACTAAATAAAGCAGCACCAGAGTTACCTGAATCCGAAAGAGATAACTGACACTGGGAAAATTCGACAGGTGGTGTAAGGGAAAGAGACGACTCTGCAGTAGCTATGGCAACCTTCCCCGTTCCTCCATCAGTTCCCGTGGCGTCACGGCGTTTCCGAGCTTGAAGTTCGTTCCACCAATCAGGATACCCGTGTAGCTTGAAACAAGTCTCACGGGTATGCTTCATATTTCCACAGTGAGTACACTTGGTGCCATCAGATGACGTTTGTGGCTTAGAGGATGCCCCGACTTTCCCATTGCCCAGTGAAAGAAATCCTGTATTCGATGAGGCTGATTTTCCCGCTTTGAAACCTTTAGAAGCCAAAACTGCTCCTGGGGTGTCATTGGTTCCGCCAGTGATCATAACAGTTTGCCGGATTGCTTCCCGGCGAACATGGGCGTAAGCTTGTTCGATGGTAGGAAATGGGCGCATCTGCAGCACGTCACCCCGAATCTTGTCCAGTCGATCGTCGATCCCATCTAAGAAGACGTACACTCGGTCTTCCTGTAGAAGATGGTTATAGTGTTTAATATCGGTAGGACACTCCATCGGATTCGGACGACGGAAATCGATCTCACGCCACAAACCTTGGAGATCGTTGTAATATTTCTCAAGAGAACCTCCAACTTGTCGCAGACGGGTTACACGACGTCGGAGGTCATAGACTTGAGAAGTATCACTGCCATCAAAATATGTAGTCGCAATAGAGTCCCAGACTTGCTTTGCTGTGGGAAATCGAATAAAATTCCCAATCAACGAAGTGTCCATGGAATTAATCAACCAGCCCTTGACAATGGCGTTGTCTGTGCGCCATTTCCGGAAGGATGCAGACGTTGAATGAGGTTCAGGAAAGTCTCCATTGATATATCCCAGCTTGTCTTTGCCAGAGATGTACATCTCGACAACTTGGGACCAGAGGGCATAGTTGGTGCCGTCCAACTTGATGCCAATCGGTGCAGCGGAATTCTCGGTGATCTGCGTCGGGGTCTGAGCTTTGGTAAAAGCTTCTGTCATTCGGGTAGTTAATTCTGTGAGGATGGTGTTGGTTTGGAGTCCACCAGAGTTGTCGAAGTCACTGGTGTCCTCCATTGATGAGAAGAAAAAAAAGAGGGATCAACCGTTAGGGATAACAGAGAGCCTTGGATCGATTTTGCTCCGATACCATGACAACTTTTGGTAACCCTGTATATTGCTTTCTTCGTATATCTTTACAGAGATGGAAATACACATATATAGAAGATGATGAAACCTATTCTTGGATATACAAATGTTACGGCTAGAATAATGGGTGATCCTTGAAACAGGGGATTCAAGACTCACCCCTATAATCTTGCTAACCGATTCCAGTGCCAATAATCTCGCTAATGACAACTCACGCCAACATCTTTTTCCAAAAAATAAACAACTAGATGAATAAATAATATAATAAAATATGTGGTTGAGGTTGGCGTGAAATTCTGATGAAGGGGAGTCAGGGGACCATATGAAAGAAAACAAACTATGACAAGGAACAAGTTGAGTACCTTAGAAGTGCTTTCTTTGATCCTCCTGCTTAATTTCAGCCGAGAAACTCATATCAACAATCTGCAATTTCTAATTTTTTACTTGTTGCAGCTCCTAATTGCTTGTGTTTCGATCCACTTCTTTCTTCTGCGAGAAAAAAAATGGCCTTTGGAGAGCTACTTCTCAGTGCATCTCTTCAGGTGGCTTTGGATAGGTTGGTCCCTCGTGAGTACAAAGAATTCGCACGCCGTGTGCAGGTTGATTCCGATCTAGAGGAGTTGGAGGAGACGATGCTGTTGATTCAAGGCGTACTCCATGATGCGGAACAAAAGCAGATAACGAACCTACCCGTGAGACTCTGGCTTGACAAACTCACGCATCTTGCCTTCGACATCGAAGACCTGTTGGACGAGGTTGCTACCCATGCCCATCGACTGAAACAGGAGGAGGAAACCCAACCAAACACAAATCAGGTGAGAGAACTTGTCTCTTCTCTTCGTGATTTTTGGTCAAAAGCAAAGCAAAGCGGTAAGATAGAGACACTAATCGAGAGACTAGATAAGGTCTGGCTACAAGGGCAGCGTCTTGGTTTGAGCCAGGGTGTTTCACTTGCACAGACTTCCACTAGTCTCATCCAAAGACCACCAACGACTTCCTTGCCACTTGATTCTCATGTCTATGGAAGGGAAAAAGATGTGCAACAGTTACTTGAACTGTTGTTATCAGATGGTGATGATACTGGAAGCAACAATGTCTCTGTGATTGCCATAGTGGGAATGGGAGGGGTTGGTAAGACCACTCTTGCTCAGCTTCTCTACAATCATGAGGACGTGAAAGAGCATTTTACTCTGAAAGCATGGGCTTGTGTATCCGATGCTAAATTTGATGTGATTAGAGTAACCAAAGAAATTCTGGAGTCAGCTACCAAAGATTCATTTACAGTCAATGGACTGCAGCAACTTCAAGAGAGATTGAAGGAAGTATTAGGTGAAAAGAAATTTTTACTTGTTCTGGATGATGTTTGGAGCGAAGACTACAATGATTGGGATCGATTACGAGCTCCTTTCAGAGGTGGACCCAATGGTAGTAAAATTATTGTGACGACAAGGAGCGAAAATGTTTCTTCCATAATGAGAACCGTTCCCACATTCCACTTAAAAGAGCTCTCTGAAGAGGATTGCCAAGCATTGTTCTTCCACCATGCATTTCAAAACTCAGGTCTGGATGAATATCCGGAGCTGAAATCAATTGGCGAAAAGATTGTAAAAAAGTGTGAAGGGTTGCCTCTGGCAGCAAAGACACTCGGAGGCCTCTTGCGTTGTAATCGAGACGCTACAGAATGGGAAGGTCTCTTGAGTAGTGAAATATGGGATCAAACAGAAAATACAAGTGGCATTCTTGCGTCTCTTGCATTGAGCTATCATTATCTCCCAGCTCAATTAAAGCGTTGCTTTTCCTACTGCGCCATGTTCCCTCAAGACTACGTCTTTAACAAGGAAAAGCTCATCCTACTATGGATGGCTGAAGGTTTTCTGCAATCAAAGGGAAATAGAAGAATGGAAGACACAGGTGATGAGTATTTCAGAGAGCTATTATCAAGGTCATTTTTTCAACGAAGTAGTTATGGTGAAGCAGAATTCGTAATGCATGACCTCATCCATGATCTAGCTCGATCTGTCTGCCGAGAAATATGTTTCAGTTTGAGGGATGACCAGGAGGACAATAATTATTCAAAGGTTGATATGTCTTTGATTCGCTATGCATTTATACCTGAAAGAAGATATCATGTGATGTCAAATTTTAAGGTATTTCAAGAAACCAAAAGCTTGCGTGCATTACTCTTGATTCATTCAGAGAGCATGCCTTCTTATGGAACCTCCATACCTAGACAGCTCCTATGTTTTCTGTTTCCGGTACTACCATGCTTACGTGTGTTGTGTCTAAGTGGTTATATACGTTGCTTTGAGTTGCCTGAATCAATTGGTGACTTGATGCATCTTCGACACCTCGACCTCTCCCAAACTTTTATTAAAAGGTTATCCAATTCTCTGTGTAAACTCCGGAATTTGCAAACACTATTGTTAAGCAATTGCAAATCGCTTAGGGAATTGCCTAGTGAGATGAGCAACCTAACTGAACTCAGACATCTCCACATTGATGGATGTGAAGACTTGGAAAAGATGCCAGTAGGAATGAACAAATTGACGAACCTTCAAACACTGCCTCTTTTTGTTGTAGGGAAAAATAGTGGGTCAAGCATTCAAGGACTAAAGGATGTGAAGCAACTTCGCAAAAGACTTTGCATTGTTGGACTAAAGAACGTAGACAAAATTGATGGTCCCCTTCTGATGAATAAAGAGCATCTCCATGAATTGGAGTTGTGTTGGGAATTTGCAAGGGCAAACTCTGAACCTGTAGATGGAATTAAGGAAACGGCAGTCCTAAAGGAGCTACAACCTCACACGAACATCAGAAGGCTCTCTATTAATGGGTACCATGGAACAACATTCCCAAGCTGGTTGGGGTCCTCATCCTACTCTCAATTGGTGAACTTAGAACTCCTTGACTGCAGAAGATGCCAGTTACTCCCTCCGCTTGGATGTTTACCCTTCCTCAGATATCTCCTAATTGGGGGCTTGCGAGGAGTAAAAAGTGCGGGTTCTGAGTTCTATGGAAGTGTTCATGCGTCTAAGCTACCGTTTCAATCACTGGAGACACTGATATTCAGAGACATGGAGTATTGGGAAGAATGGTTTGGGATTGAAGAGGAACGTGAAGAAGTATTCCCTAGTCTGTGTGAGCTTGAGATATCTGACTGTCCTAAACTAAGGAAGTTCTCCCACCGATTTGTAAAGCTGAAAGAATTAAAAATAAGGAATTGTCATGAGTTGATTGAACTGCCAAGGTGTCTTCCGGCTCTATGCAGGTTAGAGGCTGAGGGATGTGAAGCGATGGTCTTGAGAAGCGCGGTAGACTCCACTCTACCGCTACCACTTAGCTTCCTCAGAATTTCTAGAATTTCAAATCACCAGGATCAACTAGGAGCGGAAGGAAAGCCATTATCGGGATGCTTAAATGCCCTTAGAGAATTAGAGATCGATGAATGTGATGAGCTTGTGAAGTGGCCGTGCTCGAATGATGAAGACATGCTGCCCCTGAATCCTGTTACTTGTCTGAAAATCAGTTCATGTCCAAGTCTTCACTTTCTCAAGTTTCCTTCCCAAGTTAAAAATGTTTGCATCTATTCCAGCCCTTCTTTGAAAAAAATTCAGATGATGTCTTGCACTTCTCTTCGAGAATTGACAATCAGTTACTTGCCGGGTCTGCCATCCTCTGGAGAAAAGATGGTGTTGCCTTCCACGATCAGAAAACTTGAAATCCATGGGTGTGAGAATCTGGAGACCTTTCCTGAACTGATGGTGCACAGCAATAACAACGACAACAACTCATTTCTTGATACACTGAGAATATCTAAGTGTGGATCTCTCACATCTTTTACAGAAAGAGGCGCCTCTAGTTCGATAGAGCTTCCCTTACTGCCTAAGCGTCTTGAGATAATTGATTGCGAGAATTTGGTTTCCCTTCCTGAAAGGATGATGTACAGCAATATATTTCTTGAGCATTTGCACATCGCAGCATGTGATGAGCTCACATCGTTCCCAAGTGGAAGATGCTTAGGGTCCACCGATCATCGTATTGTTGTGGGTGGCAATATGAATGGCTCATCCTCAAATCAAGATCAGAACAGAAAGATTTCTGGGTTGCGCACCACCATCACAAATGTTAAAAGCATCAAAATAAGTTGGTGTCCTCGTCTCAATTCGTTACCTCATTGCATGTACAATCTCACATCTCTCCAATCTTTGGTGATCTTCGGTTGTGACAGTCTTGCTTCATTTCCGGAAGGAGGGTTACCTACCTCATCTCTCACAAAACTTAATATCAACAATTGCGAGAATCTCAGCTCCTTACCAGATGGCCTACATAACGCCACGTCTCTTCGAACATTATTCATAGGTGGATGTCCTAATCTCGATCCCTTTCCCAAAGAGGGGTTTCCTGGCAACCTAGATTCTCTTTATATCATAGATTGTGTAAAACGGAAGTCCATTTCTGAGTGGGAGATTCACAACCTTACCTCTCTCAAAAGCCTAGCAATTGGAGGATTTTCAGGTCTGGTATTCTTTCCAGAGTGTGTGCTGCCCCCAAATCTTATCTATCTTCATGTTAGTAAACTCCCAGATCTCCAGAGCCTACCAGAGTGTTTGCACAGCCTCACCTCTCTTGAAGAATTGGTCATCATTAACTGCAAAAATCTCGCAGGACTTCCAGAGAGGGGGCTGCCTTCCTCACTTGGAAGTCTACAAATCATGGGCTGCCCTATTCTTGAACAACGATGTGAAGAGGGGAAAGGGGAAGATTGGCCCAAGATAGCAGAGATCCCAGCCTTAAACATCTATATATGAAAAGGGTATGTATCTATTGTTCTTGATAGTGGTTCATTTATTTGCTTTATTTCTACACACAAATATGCTAGAGCCATTATCTGTTGACCAAAAGTTTCAATTATGATTATGGTAATATCTCCGAGTTTTGTGTCTGGCAATTATTATTATTAGGGAGCAAAAAGTGAAATGGGAGGAGAACAAAAGCCTTGATCGAGTACGGAGATTCCTAAACAATGGTTACTTGTGCTCTCATACTACTTAGTCAAATTACATGGCATCCTGCAGAACTGAAATAGATTTACCCTCTTGATTTTATTTATTTATTTTCCCTTGGATTGTGGTTCTGTAATTCTATTTTGCGGATCTTATAATTTCATGGTATGTCATGCAATTTTAGCAGTGCTTTAAAATTAGGATAAAATGTGCAAGCTAGAATGTCGGAATTATATCAGTAGTGTAAATTCGTATAGTTTTCACTTCTAGCCATATTTTGCTTTACTGCATTGTTGATACAGGTAGCCATTAATTTTGCTTCATGATTTCATGGGATCATTGAATTGATCACTGTTGCATGTTATAAATACTGGTTTTAGGATAATCTTAATGTGTATATTTGATTTGTATGAAGCCTTTTGTCTTGCGTCCTTGATTGTTTGCAGAAGCTTAGCCCTCACGCTTGGAGATGCTGATGCTGTCTTTACTTCGACTTCTGCAAGGTATTGTTGATTGTAATGCCTCTGAGATCTTGGTTCTGATTTCTGCCCCTATAATCCATGTTGAGGAGGATTTAATTCATTCCTGTATTGTTATGTCTTTGATGTAAACAGGAATGATTGTTCTTGGGGGCTGCTGTTGATCGATAGGAAGTCCATTTGCTGCTGTTGATACATATATAGATGTATTAGTTCTTCACCAAGTAAATCAATCAAGATGTGCTCAGAATGAATAAGAGATGAGTAGATTAACAACCAAGGGACTACTTCTTGAAAGTCAGGCAGCTGAACTTTCCTTATAACGCATAAGAATATGTATCTCTATATTTACTAACTCAATTATGCTTTCCTTACAATCAGATAAAGAAATAAAAACCCATTTTTTTTGTTGCTTTGATTAGCAAGGAATGCAATTACTCCATAGCCAAGATGGCAACTCCCAGTGCCGTAAGCACATATCCGCATTCATGGCTATCCACAGTACCCCCGCTTGGGACACCTCCGCCTGGATCAATCCTAGAACCCCTGTTGTCAGTACCAGCACCAATGCTGCCACCACCGCCGCCCCTATTACCACCTCCTGTGGGTGTAGATCCACCACCACCACCACGAGCAGCAGCACTTCCCCCTCTAGATCCACCACCACTATCCTATTTAAAAAAATATATATTTATTTTAAAGTATAGAGGGGTCAACCTGACTCACCCATTACCAACTTGACAGAGTTAGGAGCAGGTGCGGTATGATAGCGCCTTTTCTGCTTCCATGCTTCTTTCGACAAATCTCTCTTTTTTTCATTTTTAAAAGCAAAAATTTGCAACCGTTGGATGTTGCATGTGTCAGAATCTGAATCAAACTGCAGTGTAACTGCAATTATTTGCTGCAGACTTTCAAACCTGTGCACGTAGGTTCTCATAATTTAAGAGGTCTCACCAAAGAAACGGAAAAGGATATTAATTCAGAGAGGATCATATGGTGGTTTGGACGATTGATGGTATTTAGGTTTGAGTTTTTGGGTCAGGGCTCCAATCATCGAACAAAAAGGTCATTGCTTACTTCACGAAACAGTCAAACGCATGGGCTTTCTAAATAATCATCGGCACATTTCAAAGATTCAGAATTTTCCTAACAGATGCGCAGGGGTGGAAATAGGCCGGGCCGAGTCAGGCTTGCCGGGTTAGTATAAGGTCTTAGAGCCCTAGTTCATGCCCCAAACCTAAGTCCAGCCCTAAAAGATGGGACAGGTTGGGCCTAGCGTTAAAGTCATAGGCTTGTCGTAGCCTTACCAGGGATCCACTCCGGCCTTGACCAGGGATCCACTCTTGCCTTCAGCTGACTAAAGGGAAAAATGTTTGGGAGCCTACCTCCAATTTAGTCAACTCATCCGACATCTGAGTTGCTACACAGTGCAGCTCACACAAGTCCAAAAACATCGCGCTCACCTTTGGAGATAAGTGGTGGGTGTGTGTGTGTTCCTGGCTATGTGTCGTGTAGGCAATGGCCTGAGAATGATGTAGACAAAAGTAATAGTAATAAAATGATGCTTGAAAGTATGTAGTATGTAGCTGGAAAGTCATTTTGGCTTGCTTGTCCTTGCTCGCAATTAACATATCAATTTTGGGCATATTATTTTGTTCTCTTTTGCCAATCAGTAACATGATTAAATTGATATTTTTCGGTCAAGGAGTATGCAATGGCGGTTAATTCAAAACCATGGTCATGGCACAATTTATTAAGTCACTCGATTACATGATCTGGGTCTACCCAGAAGAACAATCACTACAAAAAAAATAATTGCATAATATGATTAAAACAAAATTAAACTAATGAATATGAATAAAAGACCATAATAATGGTAGCAAAGTTTGGACTCTGGGGAGTCATAGAAGGGAGTTTCTATTTAGGCCTTGGTGTTGAGAGATGTTATAAGACACATCGGATGAGTTAGTTAAAAATCTGTTAGAGTAAAACAGAACAGAAACTGTATCCGTTGTAACTAAACTGTTTCTTGGAGAATTAGTTGAGATTGTAGATAAGGAAGTAAGGGGGAGAACTATAAATAGAGAGATAGTAGAATGTATGAAACGAACACAAATGAAATAAAAGATAGTTCTCTGTATTCTTCTTCTCCTGAATCGTATGAGCAAGACTGTTGCTCATCTTCTTGATTCTTTCAATATTTTTACATGGTATCAGAGTTTAAAAGTTGAGGATCTGAAATGGGTTCTCAGACTGCAAATTCGTCCAGTTCTAGCACTGTTGATCCAATGTCAAATCCGTTTTTCATTCAAAGTGGAGACAATCCAAGCATGCAGCTCGTAAATCAAGTGCTCACCAGGGATAATTACCAGGCATGGAGCAGATCCATCACCATAGCCCTAAGTGCCAAGAACAAGCTTGGTTTCGTTGATGGTTCTCTGTCAAGACCAGCAGATAACGATCCAAACTATGGCGCCTGGAAAAGAGGGAATGATATGGTAAATTCCTGGATTTTGAATTCTTTGTCAAGAGACATTGCTTCAAGCGTCTTATACATCAAGACAGCAAGAGATGTGTGGATTGATCTTAAAGATCGGTTTTCTCAAACAAATGCACCAAGAATATTTCAATTACAGCAAGCAATTGCTGGTCTATCTCAAGGACAGCTCAATGTAAGTGATTACTTTACACAACTCAAGATATTGTGGGATGAATTGATGAGCTATAGACCAATCCCAGATGTTCCCAGTAGTGCATTGAAAATCTTGGCTGAATATCAGAACCAAGATTATGTGATGAAGTTTCTTATGGGATTAAACGAATCTTTTGGTCACATAAGAGGGCAAATCTTATTGACTGATCCTTTGCCTGCCATCAATAAGGTGTTTGCATTAATAATCCAAGAAGAAAGACAGAAGGAAATTAGTCCCTCTATACTCACTACAGAGACAATGGCAATGTTGAGTAGAGGAAATGCCTACGAAAAACCAAAATATGGCCAAGAAAAGAAGGACAAACCTGTTTGTGCTTATTGTGGACTTACTGGGCATACCAAGGAGAAGTGTTACAAATTACATGGGTATCCACCAAGTTATAAATCAAGGGTGAGAAGACAACCTGCATCTGCAAATCAAGTGACATCAGGAGTGGATACAGAACAACCAAGTGACATACTACACCTACCCTTCACCCAGGAGCAGTTCAAGAAATTAATGGCAATCATTGAGGGTCCACAGAACCAGTTGCACATCACTGATAATGGACACTCAACAGCATCTGTGCTTGGTCCTGTTTCACAAGACCATCTATTTGCCAACATGACAGGTACACCGCTGTCTCTCTCTGTTTTGAAACATAATGATGGAAGTTATCAAAATGATTGGATAATTGATACTGGGGCAACAGACCATATGGTGAGCTCAGTTCATGTTCTTACTTCAATAACCTCTGTTATTTCAACCTCAGTCAGACTTCCAAATGGAACCTCTGCCCCTGTCACACACATTGGAACTGTTAGCATTTCCCCAAACTTCATCTTAACTGAGGTCCTTGTTGTCCCGTCATTCAGCTTCAATCTTATATCAGCCAGCAAACTCTTGAAAAATCATCGTTGTTGCCTAATATTTTCTGAAAAATCATGTTTCATTCAGGACCTATCGAGATGGAAGACGATTGGATTGGGTAAAGAGTTAGGAGGACTTTACCATCTACAAAAGAAATCAAGAAGTCAGCACAACATCCATGCAGCTTTTTCCATAGTCAACAGAAATCCCAATGTATGGCACTACAGATTAGGCCACCCCTCAGAGTCCAGAATAAAGTTGATTCAAAAGTTCCTACCTGATGTAAAATTGCTTTCAGAACCAAGTTGTGTAATATGTCCAATTGCAAAACAGCAAAAGTTACCATTTCCCATTTCTACAAATCGATCCACTCAACCTTTTCATCTCATCCATAGTGACATATGGGGGCCATTCTCCACTAAATCACTTGATGGTTCACAATTCTTTCTCACCATAGTGGATGATTACACAAGGTGTACATGGGTTCATTTATTACATTCCAAGTCTCAGGCCAGAGTACATCTCCAGAACTTCTTCTCAATGGTTGAAACCCAATTCAAAACAAAAGTTCAATACATTAGAACTGACAATGGAGTGGAATTTTACATGCCTGAGTTCTACAATTCTAAAGGCATTATACACCAAAGGAGTTGCATATACACACCCCAACAAAATGGTGTGGTGGAGAGGAAACACCAACATCTCCTTAATGTAGCCCGATCACTCAGATTTCAAGCCTCTTTACCACTTAAATTTTGGGGAGAATGTGTATTAACAGCAGCACACATTATCAACAGATTACCTACCCCAAATCTGAACGGGAAGTCACCTCATGAACTTTTGTTTAATAAACAACCAGATTACAATCATTTCAGAGTTTTTGGATGCTTGTGCTTCACATCCACAACCCCTAGAGAAAGATCAAAGTTTGATCCCAGAGCAAAGGCATGCATATTCCTCGGATATCCTTATGCTATAAAAGGATACAAAACATATGATCTTGAAACCCACCAAACATCAGTTTCCAGAGATGTTGTTTTTCATGAAACCATATTCCCATACAGCTCAGTTGAAAACAATTTTCCTTCACAACCTGTTCTACCAATTTCAATATCAGACAGTTCCATCAACCCCACACCACCTGAACCTTATCCCACTTCCATTTCAATCAATAATGACCCTCCAAATCTGCCACCTCGCAGGTCAAGCAGATCCACTAAAACCCCTTGTTATCTCAAAGACTATCAATTTTCCACATCTGGACACACAAGTGTACCTAGCTCTTCAACAGCCATTAAACAAGGACACATCTATGATATCTGCCCCTACCTTTCCACTACCAATTTATCCCCAAATCACCAAGCATTCATAGCCTCCATTAATTCCCTTATAGAACCCAAATCTTACACTGAGGCAGCAGTCCAACCACTTTGGCAAGAAGCCATGAAAGCTGAAATTCAAGCCCTTGAAGACAATAACACATGGACACTCACCAAGTTGCCAGCTGGAAAAGTTGCTATAGGCAACAAATGGGTTTACAAAATTAAGTACAAATCTGATGGTACAATAGAGAGAAGAAAAGCAAGGCTGGTTGCAAAAGGGTACACACAAAAGGAAGGCTTAGACTATAATGAGACGTTCTCTCCCGTAGCGAAGCTGGTCACTGTTAGATGTCTACTTGCTCTTGCTGCTGTCAAAAGTTGGCATCTACATCAACTAGACGTAAATAATGCTTTTCTTCATGGCGATTTACATGAAGAAGTTTACATGAAGGTGCCACCTGGTTTTGACAGCAAGGGGGAGAACATGGTTTGCAAGCTCAACAAGTCTTTATACGGACTCAAGCAAGCTTCAAGGCAGTGGTACTTCAAGTTATCTTCATGCTTAATTGAGTTTGGATACAGGCAGTCACAAGCAGACTATTCTCTTTTTACTAAAAAGAATGGGGATTCCTTTACTGCTCTATTGGTATATGTTGACGACATCATAGTGGCAGGAAATGATCTTGAGGCCATCAGAAACCTGAAAGTTTTCTTAAACGACAAATTTAAGATCAAAGATCTTGGGAACCTGAAGTACTTTCTGGGGATAGAAGTTGCCAGAAGCAAATTGGGAATATCAATTTGTCAACGGAAATATACGTTGGATATTTTGAAAGAAAGTGGATATACTGGGTCAAAACCCGTGAAGTTTCCAATGGAACAAAATTGTAAACTCACTGCGATGGAAGGAGAACTGATAGAGAATGCAACAACATACAGAAAATTGATAGGGAAACTGCTCTATCTCACCATAACCAGGCCTGACATTGCCTATGCAACTCAAGTCCTTAGTCAATTTATGGAAAAGCCACGACAGCCACACTTGACCGCAGCATACAGAGTACTGAGATACCTGAAGCATACTCCTGGGCAAGGTTTATTTTTTCCAACATCATCTGACCTACACTTGAAGGCCTTTTGTGACTCAGATTGGGCAGGATGTAGAGAGACAAGAAGATCGATAACTGGCTATTGTGTATTTTTGGGAGAATCTTTAATTTCATGGAAGTCTAAGAAACAAACCACAGTCTCCAGATCATCTGCAGAGTCAGAGTATAGATCAATGGCATCCACTGTATGTGAAATAACATGGCTTTTGTACTTGTTGAGGGATTTAGAAGTTGTTCATTCAAGACCTGCACTTGTCTTCTGTGATAATCAGGCTGCATTACATATTGCAGCAAATCCGGTGTTTCACGAGAGAACGAAACACATCGAAATTGATTGCCACCTCGTCAGGGAGAAAATACAGGCAGGAATCATCAAGACTTTGCATGTACCATCAGAGCACCAGCTTGCTGACATATTCACTAAAGCTCTAGGAGCTAAAACCTTTCTACATCTGCTTACCAAGATGGGTGTGATTAACATACATACCTCATCTTGAGGGGGAGTGTTGAGAGATGTTATAAGACACATCGGATGAGTTAGTTAAAAATCTGTTAGAGTAAAACAGAACAGAAACTGTATCCGTTGTAACTAAACTGTTTCTTGGAGAATTAGTTGAGATTGTAGATAAGGAAGTAAGGGGGAGAACTATAAATAGAGAGATAGTAGAATGTATGAAACGAACACAAATGAAATAAAAGATAGTTCTCTGTATTCTTCTTCTCCTGAATCGTATGAGCAAGACTGTTGCTCATCTTCTTGATTCTTTCAATATTTTTACACTTGGCTGCAAGACCTGCTCTGATCTTTTGAATGGTTGCAACATCTGTTTTGAAAGACTTGGCAAGAATCTCAGCATCGATTCCAGTGGCAAACACGCTGGTTGGAACAGAAACAGTTCCAGCATTTGCACTTCCAAAGGCAGAAAGGGCCAAGGCTGGTTCTTCTGGGTTTGCATGGTACTGATAGTGAATCAGTCCCTTGGGAAAAATGAACATGTCCCCAAGTTGCAGAGTTTGAGTGTAAAGTTGGTTTTTGGTGTCTATAAAGCCAACCTCAAGGCTACCAGCGATGACGAAGAGAAGTTCTGCTGCACGAGGATGGGTGTGAGGGGGGTTGACACCACCTGCAGGGAACTGGAGTACTGCAAGGGAGACACTCTGGCCATTGAGAGCTGGGAACTCAACCAAGCTGGCCTTTGTCACCTTGAAGGTTGGTGGTATTTTGGCGTTAATTACACCGCGCATTCCGCTGAAGGTGAAGAAATTTCCATCAACAGCACTGGAGTTTGCTGGGACTATAAAGTCAGAGATGATGTTTGGATCTCCTGCTTTTGCCATCCTAGAGGTGGCCATCAAAACAGATAGCATGAACAAAATAGGCTTGAGCAAGTTCTGGGCCATGGTTGGTATAATGCAATACAATGTTGAAGGTGAAAGAACAAGTGATGTTTCTTTGTGTTGATTGGTTTTTCTTGACCATATATTTATAGATGCATGGTTGAACATTGTGCCTTCCTTGTGATATAACCAATGTAGAATTGTAAATTCAGAGGCCTGCCAGCAATGGTTGATGTTTACTATGCTTTGTTCATTTTTTATTCTCCTTCGGATCAAGGTGAATCATGAACAACCAATTTAGAGATGGAGCAGTTCACAGGTACAGTTGTTATTACACAGTCAAGAGGAAATATGATTCATTCAGGAAGAAAAAAAAAGGGCCTAGTTCTTGAGTCAATTCCAGACTTTAGTAACAAGTATAGCATTCTTTTGCTTTAATCTTATTGATAAAAGAAAGGATGTTTGAAGTGTAATGTCTTACATGTATGGCACTGAGTCCCCTTTTTTTTATTTTTTTTTATCCATTTTCTTCCACCTTCTTTAAATGCTGTAAATCATTTCAGGTTCATCAAAGAGATTGTTACATGAATTATAAATCATTAAATCACTTGGTTAAATTTGTTCAAGAACTAAGATCTGAGTCAGGCCAAGACTTCGTAAGATATTTCTCTTTTACATTCTTACTGTGCTTTAATCTCCTCAATAGAACTGGGATGTCTAAACTACGTAAGCATACATATATGCTATTGAGGTTTTTATCCATTTGCTTTCTAAATTGTACCAATCATTCTGTTTTCATCAAAGAAACTTGGTAAATTCCTTGATGATGAAAGCCACTGCTATTTCCAAATAAGTTCTGTAAACATTTCGTAAATCTAACCACATTGAAGTTAAAACTCCCTGCTAAATTATCTTTAAAATGCCTGTCATGTTCCATTCTTTTTCCTAATAATAATAAAATCAACATAAGAAACTACAATATAGGCTCTTAACAAGTAAATGACAGTACCAAGGAACTACAACTAACAAAAAAGGGCATTGAAATTCCCATCTATAGTTGCTGTCCAAGGAGGCTGCACAGGGGGAATACAAACGATCTCCATCCCCTCTGCCTTACCTTCCTTCCATAAATAATATCACGTCAAAATTAAGCCGAATTACCACACTCCAGTATCCTTAGAAAGTAATCTTAGCCAATATTGTTTGTCATATCAAATAGTCTACCATGGCATTTAAGCAAGAAATTTTCCTAATTAACTCTAGTAATTACCTTAGCAACTGGGGAAATGGCAACGGCCGGTGATTCCAACATAACCTCAGATTTCTTACTCATAAAATGTTACAGTGGTTGATGGTAATTTCTTCACTTGCACTGGAATGCAGGTGCTTGTGGGGCAGACACATCAAGCACTATCAAAGTCCGAAAAGCAGGCATGGCCAAGTTCCCAATTCTAAATGGGCAGAATGTTTCTTATGCTGTGGTACATTACCAAGCTGGTACTGTCAACCCCCTCACACCCATTCTCACTCTGCTGAAGACCTGTTTTTCATTGATGGTTCACTTAAAGTGGGGTTGGTCGATATCAAACTTTACAGTCAGAAGCTTCAAGTGGGAGATATGTTTCTGTTTTCTAGTGGTCTGGTTCACTACCAGTAAAATGGTGGCCAATAGCTTTCAGCCATTGCAGTCTCTCACTTTGGCAGTGCAAATGCAGGGACTAGAATTTCCCAAAACCCTGTTTACGGCCTGCATTTTTTTATTTATTTATAATTAATAAAGATTTCATTAAGATCAAAGGAAAGGGGACCCCACAAGCCGTGGGATGACCCAGAAAATACAGCAAAAACAAAAAAAATAAAAAGGACATCGTGGACCACGAAAAAATAAAACAGTGAAACAATCTACTAGCAACAGTCGCCACCCAAAAAAAAACAAGACAGGCGAAACAAAGCTAGAAGCACTAAAGATGGATCATAGTCGACCAGTCCCTAATAATGTCTGAAGAAGAATAAGATGTAAAATCCTTTTGCACCGACGCCCATGAAGCTGCCAAAGACATGGCCTGTTTACGGCCTGCATTGATAACAGGGTTTTGGCAAGTCTTTTGAAACTGATAACACTTCTATTCAGGCCACCAGCATCCAAAGCTTAGGATTACAGCTCTTTCTTTTAGTCAAAGTCATATATTTGGTTCAAGCAAATAAACAAATTGAACTACAGATGAAAGAATAGGATGATAAAATAACCTTTTTTGTTGTTGTTGCAGAAATATTAAAGTTGTCTTTTTGGCAGCCTAGGATGGCATTAATTCACAATGCAACTTGAGGGGCACTGAACACATTGGTCATCTTTATTAATGATAGAAAACACTACACGGTAGCCATGAATATAGACAGTCAATAATTATATTATTTACTTAAAAATTCTAAGATGGAATCACTGACATAAAGAAGAAATAATCAATCCAAAAACTTTGAGGTAGGCAGCCTGAAGGTCATTTGACTTGCTTGCTCTTGCTCACTGTTATCATATCAATTTGAGAATATATTTTTTTTATTGGTAATGTGCATGAATTTGGTAATTATGATCAGAAGAATCAGTACAGCAGAATTATATGATTAAGTAGATCTTTTCCTGACGCACCAAAAGAATAGTTTGGTAAAGTATTATGAAATGATCTTATTAATTCAAAGCCAGGGACATGCCACAATTTTCGTTTATCGAACAGAACAACCATTACAATAAACTGATGCATAACAGATCAAAACCAATTGAATTTGGAATAAATTGAAAGAATAGAAAACTGAAAATCATGATAATGGTAGAGGAGGGAGTGAGCTGAGTCACAGAAGGGAGTTTCTAATTAGGCCTTGGCTGCAAGACCTGCTATGATCTTTTGAATGGTTGCAACATCGGTTTTGAAGGACTTTGCAAGAATGCCAGCATCAATTCCAGTGGTGAACACACTGGTTGGAACAGAAACAGTTCCAGCATTTGCACTTCCAAAGGCAGAAAGAGCCACGGCTGGTTCTTCGGTGTTTGCATTGTACTGATAGTGAACCAGTCCCTTGGGGAAAATGAACATGTCCCCAAGTTGCAGAGTTTGACTGTAAAGTTGGTTTTTGGTGTCTATAAAACCAACCTCAAGGCCACCAGCAACGACGAAGAGGAGTTCTGCTGCACGGGGATGGGTGTGAGGGGGATTGACACCACCTGCAGGGAACTGGAGTACTGCAAGGGAGACACTCTGGCCATTGAGAGCTGGGAACTCAACCAAGCTGGCCTTTGTCACCTTGAAGGTTGGTGGTATTTTGGCATTAATTACACCACGCATTCCGGTGAAGGTGAAGAAATTTCCATCAACAGCACTGGAGTTTGCTGGGACTATAAAGTCAGAGATGATGTCTGGATCTCCTGCTTTTGCCATCCAAGAGGTGGCCATCAAAACAGATAGAATGAACAATACAGGTTTGAGCAAGTTCTGGGCCATGGTTAGTATACTGCAATACAGTGTTGAAGGTGAAAGAACAACTGATGTTTCTTTGTATTGATTGGTTTTACTTGACTATATATTTATAGATGCATGGTTAAAGAGTGTGCCTTCCTTGTGGTGATATAACCAATGTAAAATTGTAAATTCAGAGGACAGCCAGCATTGTTTGATGTTCACTATGCTTTGATGATTTTTTATTTTCCTTTGGATCGAGGTGAATCATGGACGACCAATTTAGAGATTAAGTTGTTCACAAGTACAGTTGTTGTCACACTGTCACAGGAAATATGATTCATTAGAAAAAAAAAAAAAAAAGAAGTCTGGTTCTTGAGTCAATTCCAGACTTCATTGACAAGTTTGAGATCATTCTTTTGCTTTATTTTTATTGACAACAGAAGGATGTTTGACGCGTAAGGTTTTACATGTATGGTATTGAGTACATTTTTTTCTCTTATTCGTTTTCTTTCATCTTCTTTAAATGCTATAAATCATTTCAAGTTCATCAAAGAAATTGTTACACAATTTTAAATCATTTAATTAAACTTGTTCAAGAGCTAAAATCTGCGTCAGGTCAAGGCATATGATATTTCTCTTTTTTTTTTTTTGGTATCCTTGCTTTGCTTTAATCTCCTCAATAGAATTGAGATGTCTGGACTGTGTAAGCACACGTGTGTGCTACTGAGGTTTTTATCTTTTTTCTTTCTAAATTCTATCAATCATTCTATGTTTATCAAAGAAACTTCGTAAAATCCTTGATGATGAAAGCCACTGCTATTTCCAAATAAGCTTTGTAAACATTTTATAAATCTAACGATGTTGAAGTTAAAACTCCAAGCTAAATTACCCTTAAAATGCCTGTCACGTTCCATTTCTCTTTCCTAATAATAATAGAAGAATCAACATACGAAACTACAATAGAGGCTCCTAAGAAGTGACTGACAGTACCAAGGAACTACAACTAACAAAGAGGGTTAGAGGGGCATTGTAATTCCCATCTATAATTGCTGTCCAAGAAGCCTGGACAATGGGAGTACAAACAATCTCCATCCCCTCTCCCTCACCTTCCTTCCATAAATAATATCACATCAAAAGCCAAAAGTACCACACTCCAGTATCCTTAGAAAGTAATCTCAGCCAATATTGTTTGTCATATCAGATGCTCTTCCATGGCATTTAAGCAAGAAATTTTCCTAATTAACTCTAGTAATATTTACCTTAGCAATTGGGGAAATGGCAATGGCTGGGATGCCGACATAACCTCAGATTTCTTAATCTCATAAAATGTTACAGTGGTTGATGGTAATTTCTTCACTTGCACAGTCACACTGGAATGCAGGTGCCTTTTGGGGCAGACACATCAAACACTATCAGCATGGCCAAGTTCCCAATTCTAAAAGGGCAGAATGATTCTTATGCTGTAGTACATTACCAAGTTGGTATTGTCAACCCCCTCACACCCATTCTCACTCTGCTGAAAACCTGTTCTTCATTGATGGTGCCCTTGAAGTGGGGTTGGTGATATCAAACTCTACAGTCAGAAGCTCGAAGTGGGTGATATGTTTGTGTTCTCTAATGGTCTGGTTCACTACTGGTACAAATGCTGACCAACAGCTTTCAGCCATTGCAGTCTCTGACTTGGCAGTGCAAATGCAGGGACTAGTATTTCCCAGCAGAGCCTGGATTGATAACAGGGTTTTTGCAAGTCTTTTAAGAGTGATAACACTATTATTCAGGCCACCAGTACCCAAAGCATAAGATTACAGCTCTTTTTTTTAGTCAAAGTCATGATATTTGGTTGAAGCAAATAAACAAATTGAACCACAGGTAAAAGTATCAACCTTCTTTGTCGTTGCAGAAATACTAAAGTTGTCTTTTTGGCAGCCTGGGATGGCATTATCTCTCAATGGAACTTTAGGGGCATTGAACACCATTTTGGTCATCTTTATCAATGGTAGAAAACATGACACGGTAGCCATGAGTATGGACAGGCAATAATTAATTGTTTAATTATAAATTCAATGATGGGAATCAGTGACTTAAAAAAGAAATAATCAACTCTAAAACTCTTGCCATATGCAGCCAGAAAGTCATTTGACTTGCTTGTGGTTGCTCACTTTTATCATATCAGTTTGGGAATTTTTTTTTGGAATGTGTATGAATTTGGTAATAATACTGATTAGAAGAATCAGTATAGCAGAAGTGTATGATTAAGCTGATCTTTTCCTGATGCACCAAAATAATAGTTCAGTCAAGTAGTACTAATGGTCTTATTAATTAATTCAAAGCCAGGGAAATGCCACAATAAACTCGATCACATTACAATATTTGGTTTATCAAACAGAACCACCACTACAATAAACTGATGCATAACAGATCAAAACCAATTGAATTTGGAATAAATTGAAAGAATAGAAAACTGAAAATCATGATAATGGTACCAAAGGTTGGATTGAGGGGAGTCACAGAAGGGAGTTTCTAATTAGGCCTTGGCTGCAAGACCTGCTATGATCTTTTGAATGGTTGCAACATCGGTTTTGAAGGACTTTGCAAGAATGCCAGCATCAATTCCAGTGGTGAACACACTGGTTGGAACAGAAACAGTTCCAGCATTTGCACTTCCAAAGGCAGAAAGAGCCACGGCTGGTTCTTCGGTGTTTGCATTGTACTGATAGTGAACCAGTCCCTTGGGGAAAATGAACATGTCCCCAAGTTGCAGAGTTTGACTGTAAAGTTGGTTTTTGGTGTCAATAAAGCCAACCTCAAGGCCTCCAGCAACGACGAAGAGGAGTTCTGCTGCACGGGGATGGGTGTGAGGAGGATTGACACCACCTGCAGGGAACTGGAGTAATGCAAGGGACACACTTTGCCCGTTGAGAGCTGGGAACTCAACCAAGCTGGCCTTGGTCGCCTTGAAGGTGGGTGGTATTTTGGCATCAATTACACTGCGCATTCCAGTGAAGGTGAAGAAATTTCCATCAACAACACTGGAGTTTGCTGGGACTATAAAGTCAGAGATGATATCTGGATCACTTGCTTTTGCCATCCAAGAGGTGGCAATCAAAACATGTAGAATGAACAAAACAGGTTTGAGCAAGTTCTGGGCCATGGCTGGTATCGTGCAGTGTAGTATTGAAGGTGAAAGAATAAGTAATGCTTCTTTGTGTTGATTAGTTTTTCTTGACCATATATTTATACATGCATTGTTGAAGAGTGTGCCTTCCTCCTGAATAGACCGATGGGAAGATCCAGAGGCCGGCCATCATTGTTGATGTTTACTAGGCTTGTTCATTTTTATTTCTCCTTTGTACCCATGTGGGACCATGAACAAGAATTTAGACAGCTAAACTAGTTAAATGTACTACTTGATAATGTATTGCTATAAGAAACATAGATCTTTTAGAAAAAGGCCATACCTCTTGGGTTAAGTCAAGACCTACAATTTACAAGTTTAGTATCATTCCTTTGCTTTTATCTTCTTGGCAAAACTAAGATGTTTTAAATGTAGAGTGAGTTTTACATGTTTCCCACTTATTTTTTTTTTCTTAAAAATTTTTACTCATTAATTTTTTTTTGTCATCCTCTTTAAGTCGCATTGATCATTGTAGATTCATCAAACAGATTGTTACAGAAAATAGAAACTTTTGAGGTTTTTGCAAATTTTTTTTTTAATCATATCAATCATTATATGTTCATCAAAGAAACTCTATAAATTTAATGACAACAAAAGCCACTGTTATTTCCCAATTAATTCAGTAAACATTACATTCGTTCAATTATACTGAAGTTTAAGTCTAATTATCCTTAAAATGCCTGTCATGTTTCAATTATTATTCCTAGTAGCAGCAGAACCAACCTAAGAAACTAGAAAAAGAAAAAAAAATGGTATTTGAACAACTAATGGCAACAAGGAACAACACCTAAAACAAAAGGAGCATTGTAATTCCCATCTGCAATTGCCGTCCAAGGGACTGCACAAGGTGAATGCAAACAATGTCCATTCTTCATCACCTCTCCCTTATCTTCCTTCTATAAATAATACCTTGTCAAAAGCCAAGGTACCACACTCCAAAATCCTTAGAAAGTAGTCTCATCCATTCCACATATCAGGTATTCCACCATGGCCTTTAGCAGTTTAAAGCATGAAATTCTGTTGTCCCTAGTGCTTGCTTTAGCTATTGTGGAAATGGCAATGGCCGGTGACCCCGACATAATCTCAGATTTCATAACCCCATCAAATGTCACAGAGGTTGATGGTAACTTCTTCACTCACACTGGCTTGAGGGTACTAGCAAAGGCAGACCCATCAACCACTTTCAGCGTCATCAAAGCTAGCATGGCTGAGTTCCCAGCTCTAAATGGACAGAGTGTTTCTTATGCTGTGCTGCAATACCCAGCTGGCACCGTCAACCCCCCTCACACCCATCCTCGCTCTGCTGAGCTCCTGTTTCTCATTGATGGTTCCCTTGAAGTTGGGCTTGTTGATACCAGCAACAAACTCTACACTCAGAAGCTTCAAGTGGGTGACATGTTTGTGTTTCCGAAAGGACTCCTTCACTACCAGTACAACACTGACAACAAGATTCCAGCTGCTGCTATCTCTGCCTTTGGCAGTGCAAATCCAGGGACTGTATCAGTTCCCAGCGCCATGTTTACGACTGGCATTGAAGATACGGTTTTGGCAAAATCTTTTAAGACAAATATAACCACCATTCAGGCCATCAGAGCTGGATTTGCACCAAAAGCTTAATATTACAGATAATTCTGTTTATTAAGTCACATTTTTCTTTTGAGTTTTAATATTGTTCAATGTTCATGTAGTAAATAACTACGTACCATATTTTGAAGGATTTTTCTCATTGATTTCGTTTGCTGATTTATATTATTTGTATGAAGAGTTATAATCAGGTTAAATAAGTACCCTTGTACCATGCATATTGTTGGTGTGAAACCAAGGATACATGTATGTCCGGATCAAACAAGATAAAAATACTGTAACAAGGTGGGTGGTATTTTGGCATCATTTTTCTTCTTCCTCATAGTTGTATCCCACATTCTCTTGACATCCAAATACTGTAACAAATAAGATTTCCATTATGCTCAGGGTTTGGTCAAAGGCTAATTATTCAATAGTCAAGGTTGTACCTGCAGGCACTGATATCAGTTCCAACATTTTGCAGTACCGGTGATTTTATAAATCATGTTCTTGCTCACTGTTAACATATCAATTTTGGGCGTGTTCTTTTTTGGTAATATTAATGACAGAAGATTAAGCATGAAAACGCCAGAAACATATGATTAAATTGATATTTTTCAGTCAAGCAGTATGCAATGGTCTTATTAATTCAAAGCCATTGTCATATTTGCATGATCAGATTAAAACCAATATGAACTAATGAATGAATAACTAAAGATCATAACAATGGTAGCAAATGTTGGAGTAAGGTCAGTCACAGAATAGAAGGGAACTTCTAACTAGGCCTTTGCTGCAAGACCTGCTCTGATCTTTTGAATGGTTGCAACATCTGTTTTGAAAGACTTGGCAAGAATATCAGCATCGATCCCAGTGGCGAAAAGGCTCGTTGGAACAGAAACAGTTCCAGAATTTGCACTTCCAAAGGCAGAAAGGGCCAAGGCTGGTTCTTCTGGGTTTGCACTGTACTGATAGTGGATTAGTCCGTTGGGGAAAATGAACATGTCCCCAAGTTGCAGAGTTTGAGTGTAAAGTTGGTTTTTGGAGTCAATAAAACCAACCTCAAGGCCACCAGCAATGACAAAGAGGAGTTCTGCTGCACGGGGATGGGTGTGAGGGGGGTTGACACCACCTGCAGGGAACTGGAGTACTGCAAGGGAGACACTCTGGCCATTGAGAGCTGGGAACTCAACCAAGCTGGCCTTTGTCACCGTGAAGGTTGTTGGTATTTTGGCATTAATTACACCGTGCAATTCAGTGAAGGTGAAGAAATTCCCATCAACAGCACTGGAGTTTGCTGGGACTATAAAGTTAGAGATGATGTTTGGATCTCCTGCTTTTGCCATCCAAGAGGTGGCCATCAAAACAGAAAGAATGAAAAATACAGGTTTGAGCAAGTTCTGGGCCATGGTTGGTATACTGCAATATAGTGTTGAGGGTGAAAGAACAACTGATGTTTCTATGTGTTGATTGGTTTTACTTGACCATTTATTTATAGATGCATGGTTGAAGAGCGTGCCTTCCTTGTGATATAACCAATTGTAAATTTAGAGGCCAGCCAGCATTGGTTGATGTTGACTATGCTAATTTATTCATTTTTTATTCTCCTTTGGATCACTCATGGACAACCAATTAACAGATGAAGTAGTTCATAAGTATAGTTGTTATTACACTGTCACAGTAAATCTGATTCATTCAGGAAAAAAAAAGGGCCAGTTCTTGAGTCAATTCCAGACTTTAGCAACAAGTATACAAGTCTTTTGCTTTAATTTTATTTACTAAAGAAAGGATGTTTGAAGTGTAAGGCTTTATATGTATGGCACTGAGTACCTTTTCTTGTTTTCCTATTCATTTTCTTCCATCTTCTTTAAATGATGTAAATCATTTCAGGTTCATCAAAGAAATTGTTACATGAATTATAAATCATTAAATCACTTGATTAAACTTGTTCAAGAGTTAAAATCTGAGTAAGGCCAAGACTTTGTAAGATATTTCTCTTTTGTGTTCTTACTTTGCTTTAATATCGTCAATAGAACTGGGATGTCTGAACTATGTAAGCATATGTATATGCCACTGAGGTTTTTATCTATTTCCTTTCTAAATTATATCAATTAATCTGTTTTTATCAAAGAAACTTCATAAATTCCTTGATGACAAAAGCCACTGCTATTTCCAAATAAGCTTTGTAAACACTTCATAAATCAAACTATGTTGAAGTTAAAACTCCATGCTAAATTACCTTAAAATGCCTGTCATGTTCCATTTCTTTTTCCTAATAATGATAATAGAATCAACATAGGAAACTACAATAGAGGCTCTTAACAAGTGAATGACAGTACCAATGAACTACAACTAACAAAAAGGGGCATTGAAATTCCCATCTATAATTGCTGTCCAAGAAGCCAGCACAAGGGGAGTACAAACAATCTCCATCCCCTCTCCCTTACCTTCCTTCCATAAATAATATCACATCAAAAGCCAAAGGTAACACACTCCAGTATCCTTAGAAAGTAATCTCAACAAATATTTGTTTGCAATATCAGATGGTCTACCATGGCATTTAAGCAAGAAATTTTCCTAATTAACTCTAGTAATTACCTTAGCAATTGGGGAAATGGCAATGGCCAGCGATGCCAACATAACCTCAGATTTCTTAATCTCATAAAATGTTACAGTGGTTGATGGTAATTTCTTCAATTGCACGGTCGCACTGGAATGCAGGTGCTTGTGGGGGCAGGCACATCAGGCACTATCAAAGTCCTAAAATCAGGCATGGCCAAGTTCCCAACTCTAAAAGGGCAGAATGATTCTTATGCTGTGGTACATTACCAAGCTAGTACTGTCAACCCCCTCACACCCATTCTCACTCTGCTGAAAACCTGTTTTTCATTGACGGTTCCCTTGAAGTGGTGTTGGTTGATATCAAACTCTACAGTCAGAAGCTCTAAGTGGGTGATGTGTTTGTGTTCTCTAATGGTCTGGTTCACTGCCAGTACAAATGCTGACCAACAGCTTTCAGCCATTGCAGTCTCTGACGTTGGCAGTGGAAATGCAGGGACTATCATTCCCAGCACCCTGTTTATAGCCTGCATTGATAACGGGGTTTTGGCAAGTCCTTTGAGACCGATAACGCTACTATTCAGGCCACCAGCACAACAAGCTTAAGATCACAGCTCTTTCCTTTAGTCGAAGTTATAATATTTGGTTGAAGCAAATGAACAAATTGAACCACAGATGAAAGAATAGGATGATAACACAACCTTTTTTGTTGTTGTTGCAGAAATACTAAAGTTGTCTTTTTGGCAGCCTAGGATGGCATTATCTCTGAATGGAACTTTAGGGGCATTGAACACCATTTTTATCAATTGTAGAAAACATGACACGGTAGCCATGAATATGGACAGGCAATAATTATATTGTTTAATTATAAATTCAAAGTGACTTAAAAAAAATAATCAAGTCTAAAACTCTTGCAGTATGCAGCCAGAAAGTCGTTTGACTTGCTTTCTCTTGCTCACTGTTATCATTGAGTTTGGGAATATATATATATTTTTGGAATGTGAATGATCAGAAGAATCAGTATCGCGTAATTATATGATTAAGTTGATCTTTTCCTGATGCAACAAAATAATAGTTCAGTCAAGTAGTATTAATGATCTTATTAATTAATTCAAAGCCAGGGACATGCCATAATTTATTCAGTCACGTTACAATATTTTGGTTTATCAAACAGAACCACCACTACAATAAATTGATGCATAACAGATCAAAACCAAATGAATTTGGAATAAATTGAAAGAATGGAAAACAGAAAATCATGATAATGGTAGCAAAGGAGGGAGTGCGGGGAGTCACAGAAGGGAGTTTCTAATTAGGCCTTGACTGCAAGACCTGCTATGATCTTTTGAATGGTTGCAACATTGGTTTTGAAGGACTTTGCAAGAATGCCAGCATCAATTCCAGTGGTGAACACGCTGGTTGGAACAGAAACAGTTCCAGCATTTGCACTTCCAAAGGCAGAAAGAGCCATGGCTGGTTCTTCAGTGTTTGGATTGTACTGATAGTGAACCAGTCCCTTGGGGAAAATGAACATGTCTCCAAGTTGCAGAGTTTGACTGTAAAGCTGGTTTTTGGTGTCAATAAAACCAACCTCAAGGCCACCAGCAACGATGAAGAGGAGTTCTGCTGCACGGGGATGGGTGTGAGGGGGATTGACACCACATGCAGGGAACTGGAGTAATGCGAGGGACACACTTTGCCCGTTGAGAGCTGGGAACTCAACCAAGCTGGCCTTTGTCGCCTTGAAGGTTGGTGGTACTTTGGCATCAATTACCCCACGCATTCCAGTGAAGGTGAAGAAATTTCCATCAACAACACTGGAGTTTGCTGGGCCTATAAAGTCAGTGATGATATCTGGATCTCCTGCTTTTGCCATCCAAGATGTGGCCATCAAAACAGATAGAATGAACAAAACAGGTATGAGCAGGTTCTGGGCCATGGTTGGCATACTGCAATACAGTGTTGAAGGCGAAAGAACAAGGGTGTTCTTTGTGTTGATTGGTTTTACTTGACCATATATTTATAGATGTATGGTTGAAGATGTGCCTTCCTTGTGATATAACCAATGTAGAATTGTAGATTCAGAGGCCAGCCAGCATTGTTTGATGTTCACTATGCTTTGTTCATTTTTTATTCTCCTTTGGATCAAGGTGAATCATGAACACACAATTTAGAGATGAAGTTGTTCACAAGTACAGTTGTTATTACACTGTCACAGGACATATGATTCATTAGAAAAAAAAAGGGTTTGGTTCTTGAGTCAATTCCAGACTTTATTGACAAGTTTGATTTCATTTTTTGCTTTATTTTATTGACAAAAGAAGGATGTTCGAAGTGTAAGATTTTGCATGTATAGCATTGAGTCCTTTTTTTTATAAATCATTTCAGGTTCATCAAAGAAATTATTACACAAATTACAAATCATTTGATTAAACTTGTTCAAGAGCTAAAATCCGAGACAGGCCAAGACTTCGTAAGATATTTCTCTTTTGTATTCTTACTTCGAGTTAATCTCCTCAATAGGACTGGGATGTCTGAACTATGTAAGCATATGTATACGCTACTGAGGTTTTTCTCTATTTTCTTTCTAAATTATATCAACCATTCTGCGTTACCAAAGAAACTTCGTAAATTCGTTGACAAAGCCACTGCTATTTCCAAATAAGCTTTGTAATCATTTCATAAATCTAACTATGTTGAAGTTAGAACTCCATGCTGAATTACCCTTAAAATGCCTGTCATGTTCCATTTCATTTTCCTAATAATAATATAATCAACATAAGAAACTACAATAGAGGCTCTTAACAAGTGAATGAAAGTACCAAGGAACTACAACTAACAAAAGGGGCATTGTGATTCCCATCTATAATTGCTGTCCAAGAAGCCTGCACAAGGGGAGTACAAACAATCTCCATCCCCTCTCCCTTACCTTCCATAAATAATATCACATCAAAAGCCAAAGTACCACACTCCAGAATCCTTAGAAAGTAATCTCAGCCAATATTGTTCGTCATATAAGATAGTCTACCATGGCATTTAGGCAAGAAATTTTCCCAACTCTTGTAAACCTCAGCAATTGGGGAAATGGGAATGGCCGGCAATGCCGACATAACCTCAGATTTCTTAATCACATAAAATGTTACAATGGTTGATGGTAATTTCTTTACTTGCATTGGAATGTAGGGGCTTGTGGGGCCAGACACATCAAGCACTACAGAGTCATAAAAGTGGGCACAGCCAAGTTCCCAACTCTAAATGGGCAGAATGTTTCTTATGCTGTCGTACATTACAAAGATGGTACTGTCAATCCCCTCGCACCCATTCTCACTCTGCTGAAAACCTGTTTTTCATTGATGGTTCCCCTGAAGTGGGGTTGGTTGATATCAAACTCTACAGTCCAAATCTCCAAGTGGGAGATATGTATGTGTTTTCTAATGGTCTGGTTCACTACCAGTACAATGGTGACCAACAGCTTTCAGCCATTGCAGTCTCTGACTTTGGCAGTGCAAATGCAGGGACTAGCATTTCCCAAAACCCTGTTTACGGCCTGGCATTGATAATGGGGTTTTGGCAAGTCTTTTGAGACCGATAACACTACTATTCAGGCCACCAGCACACAAAGCTTAAGATTACAGGTCTTTCCTTTAGTCAAAGATATGATATTTTGTTGAAGCAAATGAACAAATTGAACCACAGACGAAAGAATGGGATGATACCACACCCTTTTTTGTTGTTGTTGTAGAAATGCTAAAGTTGTCTTTTTGGTAGCCTAGGATGGCATTATTTCTCAAGGGATTTTAGGGGCATTGAACACCATTTGGTCATCTTTATTAACGGTAGAAAACACAACACGGTAACCATGAATATGGAAAGGCAATAATTATATTATTTAATTATAAATTCTAAGAAGGAATCAGTGACTTAAAGAAGAAATAATCAATTCTAAAACTTTTCAGTATGCAGCTAGAAAGTCATTTGATTTGCTTGCTCTTGCTCACTGTTATCATATCAGTTTGGGAATTTTTTTTTCCTTTTGGAATGTGTATGAATTTGGTAATTAGGATCAGAAGAATCAGTATAGCAGAATTCTATGATTAAGGCGATCGTCTTCTTGATGCACCAAAATAATAGTTCAGTCAAGTAGTATTAATGATCTTATCAATTCAAAGCCAGGGACATGCCACTATTTATTCAGTCACATTACAATATTTTTGTTTATCAAACATAAGCACCACTACAATAAACTGATGCATAACAAATCAAAACCAATTGAATTTGGAATAAATTGAAAGAATGGAAAACTGAAAGTCATGATAATGGTAGTGAAAGAGAGAGTGAGGTGAGTCATAGAAGGACGTTTCTATTTAGGCCTTGGCTGCAAGACCTGCTTTGATCTTTTCAATGGTTGCAACATCGGTTTTGAAGGACTTGGCAAGAATGCCAGCATCAATTCCAGTAGCGAACACACTGGTCGGAACAGAAACAGTTCCAGCATTTGCACTTCCAAAGGCAGAAAGAGCCAGGGCTGGTTCTTCAGTGTTTGGATTGTACTGATAGTGAACCAGTCCCTTGGGGAAAATGAACATGTCCCCAAGTTGCAGAGTTTGATTGTAAAGTTGGTTTTTGATGTCAATAAAACCAACCTCAAGGCCACCAGCAACGATGAAGAGGAGTTCTGCTGCACGGGGATGGGTGTGAGGGGGATTGACACCACCTGCAGGGAACTGGAGTAATGCGAGGGACACACTTTGCCCGTTGAGAGCTGGGAACTCAACCAAGCTGGCCTTTGTCGCCTTGAAGGTGGGTGGTATTTTTGCATCAATTACACTGCGCATTCCAGTGAAGGTGAAGAAATTTCCATCAACAACACTGGAGTTTGCTGGGACTATAAAGTCAGAGATGATATCTGGATCGCTTGCTTTTGCCATCCAAGAGGTGGCAATCAAAACATATAGAATGAACAAAACAGGTTTGAGCAAGTTCTGGGCCATGGCTGGTATCGTGCAGTGTAGTATTGAAGGTGAAAGAATAAGTAATGCTTCTTTGTGTTGATTAGTTTTTCTTGACCATATATTTATACATGCATTGTTGGAGAGTGTGTATAATTCCCCCTGAATAGACCAAGGGGAAGATCCAGAGGCCGGCCATTATTGGTTGATGTTTACTAGGCTTGTTCATTTTTATTTCTCCTTTGTATCCATGTGGGACCATGAACAAGAATTTAGGCAGCTAAACTAGTTTAGTGCACTATTTGATGTTATATTGCTATTAGAAATATGGATCTTTAGAAAAAGTTCCAAATTCTTGAGTTTAGTCAAGACTTCTATTAACAAGTTTAGTGTCATACCTTTCCTTTAATCTCCTTGACAAATATAAGATGTTTAAAACTATAAATCATATCAATCATTCTATGTTCGTCAAAGAAACTCCATAAATTCAATGACAACAAAAGCCATTGTCATTTCCCAATTAATTCAGCAAACATTACATTAGTTCAATTATACTGAAGTTTAAAATCCATGTCTGATTACCCTTAGAATGCCTATCTCATGTTTCAATTATTTTTCCTAAAAGAAGCAGAACCAACCTAGGAAACAAGAAAAAGAAAAAAAAATGTATCTGAACAACTAATGGCAACAAGGAACAACACCTAAAACAAAAGGAACATTGTAATTCCCATCTGTAATTGCCGTCTAAGGGCCTGCACAAGGTGAGTGCAAAAAATGACCATTCTCCATCACCTCTCCCTTATCTTCCTTCTATAAATAATACCTTGTCAAAAGCCAAAGTACCACACTTCAGAATCCTTAGAAAGTAGTCTCATCCATTCCACATATCAGGTATTCCACCATGGCCTTTAGCACTTTAAAGCATGAAATCCTGTTGTCACTAGTGCTTGCTCTAGCTATTCTGAAAATGGCAATGGCTGGTGACCCGGACATAACCTCAGATTTCATAACCCCATCAAATGTCACAGAGGTTGATGGTAACTTCTTCACTCACACTGGCTTGAGGGTACTAGCAAAGGCAGACCCATCAACCACTTTCACAGTCGTCAAAGCAAGCATCGGTGAGTTCCCAGCTCTAAATGGACAGAGTGTTTCTTATGCTGTGCTGCAATACCCTGCTGGTACCGTCAACCCCCCTCACACCCATCCTCGCTCTGCTGAGCTTCTGTTTCTCATTGATGGTTCCCTTGAAGTTGGGTTTGTCGATACCAGCAACAAACTCTACACTCAGAAGCTCCAAGTTGGTGACATGTTTGTGTTTCCAAAAGGACTCCTTCACTACCAGTACAACAGTGACAACAAGATTCCAGCCGCTGCTATCTCTGCCTTTGCAAGTGCAAATCCAGGGACTGTATCAGTTCCCGGCGCCGTGTTTATGACCGGCATTGAAGATGTGGTTTTGGAAAAATCTTTTAAGACAAATGTAACCACCATTCAGGCCATCAAAGCTGGGTTTGCACCAAAAGCTTAATATTACAGATACTTCCGTTTATTAAGTCAGTTTTCTTTTAACATTGTTCAATGTTCATGTAGTGAATAAGTACCCTTGTACCACCACTTTGTTGGTGCTAATCCAAGGATTTATGTATGTCCGGATCAAACAAGATTAAAAGGTGAAATCCATTCTTTAGATTCTGATCATCTCTTTTTTTTCTTTTCTTTTTTCCCTCATATTTATTTCCCGCATTCTCTTGACATCCAAATACTGTGACAAATGAGCTCAAGGTTAGCTATGCAAATGGAGTCTAAGCATGAAACAGAGTCATTTACAGACCTATTAAAGTAGTAGTAACAACCACAACAGTCTTGGCCATCAACCATTTTGTATAGATAACATCAAATAAAAGAAAAGAAAAACCGTACTACACTTAGTACTAATTATCATATTCTTACCATGAAAATGTTTTCTTGTAGAATTAGTACATTAGTCAACTTTCTTGCAAATTTTTTTAGGATCCAAACACCTTATCCTCAACAAGCTAGCCCTTGTCATCTAGAAGGTAGGTGGTACACTATCATTGCTCAGTCCATGGATATATACCAGTGAAGGTGAAGAAATTTCCATCAATTACACAAGATTTCTGGGCCATGGTTGGTAGACTGCAATATAATGTTGAAGGGTAAGAGAATAAGCTGATGTTTATTTGTGTTGAGTGATTTTACTTGACCATATATTAATGGATACATGATTGAAGAGTGTGCCTTCCTTCTTGTTGTGAATCGTGCAATGTGTTCGGCAACATCCATGCATCCACTGTATACGGCAAAAATTTTAATAAACTTCCAGTTAGATTATAAAATGGCATGTATAGGAACCCTAAACCTATTATTTTTGTCATCCCAAAAATACCCTTTACCGTAGACCCAAGATATGAGCTACTATTTCCAACACTTCTGAATGACAAGACAGAGAGATTTTGATCATGCTGGCTGGCATTGGTTCATGTCTTGATAGGAATCAATGACATTGAACCACCATGGGTTCCAAAGTTAGGACAAAGAAGATTAAGGGATATGGAGCAAAAACAAATAGAAAAGATAGAGCAACAAATCCAAATAACAAAAAAAAAAGAAAAAGAAGAAGATAACTTTCCTCTCAAAATAAATGTAAACCAATAAATAGGAAACAAAAGTGTTTTTTTTTTTTGACTTTCCTTCCTTTTCATTGCTTTTCTTCTAACCAAAAACATAAATTCGTACTTCATTAGAAAGTAAAAGAAAGAAATTCATAAATTAATGATGGATATAATTAGCCTCTAACATACACAATTTTCAAAGATTTGAATTTAAAAAGTTAATGCTGGACACACCGTATAACAATGTTCCCAAAAATGGTATAGCTGCTCCAGACAGGATCAACGAGTATTTACCTCTTTACCCCTCTAACCTTTGACTGTTTCAACAACGATCAATGTCGTTTCGATTTCCTTCTTAAAATAGATTTCTTCCTTAACATCAACAAGCTAATATAGTAAATTGAAGGGTAAAAATACCGAAATCATCGGAACTCGCGGTTTTTTTGACTTCTCTGGATAAAGAAGATTAATGATATTGTTATCTGATATCCACCTCGACCTTATATATAGATAATGAATCTTAATCCTTTTGTTAACCCAAGCGTTGCCTCGTCTCCTCCCTCGTTTCCGTGCTTTTCTCTTCGCTTTCTTCCATGGAGAACTGGAAACTAGTCTATGTAATAATCATCATATGTGGAGTAGTAGTGATAAGCGACAACAATGGCGTTGAAGCATCTCACGAGGTCTACACAGATTTTCAATCTCTTAAGGCGGAGAAAGTGAGCCAGCAGCACAGAACTGGGTTTCACTTTCAACCTCCAAAGCACTGGATTAACGGTATGTATTTGGCTTGTTTCTTCTCCTTTCTTCTTCTATCTTCTTTCTCTTTTCTTTCTTCTTTATCTCTTTGTTTGATGCTTTGAAGAGATGATGGGTTTGGTTGGATAGAATCATGAGATGGGGTCGAAGCAAAAAGGGTGGGAAGATCAAATTCCCACTTTAATTAACCAGTTGAACGACTGCCAAGGAGTAAAATACGCTGTCTAATCAATTGCATTGTACGATGATAACTGTGTAATCGTAATAAGGATTATTAAGAAAAACAAAAAGTCAGGACATGTTTGGTTTGGTGTGTAACAAATCGTGAAACATGAACAAAAAATTAGATGAGATAAACAAGAATAATAACACGCAAAATTTAAGTGGTTCGACAATATGCATGACAAAAATTCCACTAAAAATTTTAATTAGGATTACAATATATATACAAACCCTAAACCTGGTATTTTTGAAATCTCAAAAATATGAACCAATGTTTCCAATAGAATGATACATACTGTAATTTCGGGATCAGTCTTTAGACCGTAAGTGATGCAATCTATATATATATTTTTTAAAAATTTATCTTTTTTAGGAGGGGATGTATTTTGAAGTTATTGACAGGTAGAATACTTCGACCTTGATGCATGTTTGCCGCTTTTAACTTTGATTTTAAGCCTTCGTGGGTACGTGTGAAGTACAGGGAGGACTGAAGCATTAATTCACCAAGAAGACCCTGCAACTGCATCCGTGGTGTTGCCATGGGCCCAAGAATTTTTGGGGAAGAAAAGATGTAGTTTTCTGAGTCTGACAGCAGACAATACTTCGTTAAATTCTGATCACTTCTACCAGTTTCTTTGATATTACTAGGAACCCAGCTGCAGGTATAATAATATTCTTTGCATGATATTTAGAGTCCAAACAAAATTCTAGATTAATCAGATAAAGATAAAACAAACCAGCCAAAACTTTTAACAGAGAAGTTCAAAAGGAGAAAAAAAAATTGTTGCATTAGGGTTCTAAGAAAAAAAGGTTAAGGAGATTAGTATTTGTGTTTGCCAGGAGTAGGGTTTTATCTATATCCAAGTAAGCCGGCCAATGAATAATTTTTGCTATTATCTACATAGATCTATTGCTTTACTTTTGTGGGACCCACATGACCCTTGGTCCCCACCATTGAAGCATAAATCCTAAATATACCCTATTTTTTGGTTCTCGAGTTAAAAGGCCATAAAATCCCTAACACATCTGTTCAAAATCCTAATTCAAGCATTTTATATATTATAAATTAGGGCTTTTTGCACCCATATCCCTACATTATTAGAAATTTACATCTATATCCTTTTATTTTTAGTATTTATATTTATGTCCTTTCATTTAACATAATTGTTGCAATTATAATCATGAAATTCCATTAACTTTTATTGTTTATTTTTATTAAATGACTAAAGTAATCTTTATAAAATAAAAAAATATTTTACATTTATCAAACCATGTTATCTTATAATTTTACTTGTGTTCTTTATTTATATTTATCGCATCTATACCTTAACTCATTGATATTAATTTACTCGACTTGTAATTATGCAGTTATGAATATAGTCATTTGTCCATCTAATATTATTTTATCTAATAGAAGGTTATTTTAGTCATTTAATTAAAAAAAATGACAAAAGCTAATGGAATCAGTTGCTATGATTATGCTAAGTGAAGGGATATAAATATAATTATTAAAAACAAAAGGATATAGATACAAATTTATTATAATGTAGGGGCATGGATGCAAAAAGCCCTATAAATTAAAAAAGTAAATTTATAATATTATTAATAATATAGAATTTAAATATTGGGCCATGTTGAGCCGGACTGAGAATTTTCATACATGAACAAACCGGCCGAAAAATTTATGGGGTTTTTGAAAGTTATGCCCATCCTTGCCCAATGGACAACTAATGCGTGCTTTAAGTCCATCCAAGAACGGGTCAGCCTGTCCATGAACAACCATAATATATACAAGAATTCAAAGTTTTGTTTAAATATATATTATAAATTAACATTTTTTGTATATAGCTTTGAAGTCACAGCTTATGAAGCTTTATGGTAAGAAGTGACACTTTTAAGACCATAACGATGGCTCCTTCTACAGTAATAAGTGACTGAAAAGGGACAAGTTCCTGTTAGTAAATCTATCTCCCATTAAAAGATGAAAGGTGAGGTTAAAACATAACTTTCCTGGAGAAAATTGGAAGAATGAGGAGAACTTTTAGATATAGATGGTTAACAAGGGTACAGAGAAATTTTCGTTACTCCTTTTCTGTTTTCCTTCTAATTTTGTGTGTGCATGTCAGTGTTCATTGTATACCTGCTCCATTATAAGAACTACATATATCTCCTTTTTTTCAGTTTAACAAAATTTTCTTAGGAACTTACAGACATGGTAAGGATGCTCTCAATAAGAGCTAAAAATAATTTTTTATAGCCATTATAGTCAATAATTATTATTTATTCTTCATCTGACATTTGTTTTTTTTCCTCTTGGATGGCTGTCAAATTGCTTCAACAAACAACCCAACAGACCCAAATGGTGAGTCCTCTTAACATACCTTTAAAATATTTCTCATTTTGTTTTCTTCTTGCTGTTCCAGCTTTGATAAGAGTCTTTATCTGATTCAATCTCATGTTCTTTTGATTTATACACAAATTAATCAAACAGGACCCATGTTCTTTAATGGAATCTACCATCTATTCTACCAGTACAACCCCAAAGGTGCTGTATGGGGAAACATTGTCTGGGCTCATTCAGTATCAACTGATTTGATCAACTGGTATCCTCTTGAGCCAGCTCTTTACCCTACTGATCCGTTTGACATCAATGGATGTTGGTCCGGATCGGCGACGATCCTCCCGGGCAACAAGCCTGTCATCCTCTACACTGGCATCGACTCGCAGAACCGGCAGGTCCAGAATCTTGCAGTCCCCAAAAACCTCTCTGACCCATACCTTAAGGAATGGACTAAACCTCATTACAACCCTCTGATGGTTCCTGAACAAGGAATGAATGTAAGCTCGTTTAGAGACCCAACAACAGCATGGCTAGGCAAGGATGGTTATTGGAGATTATTGGTAGGGAACAAAAGAAAGAATAGAGGGATGGTATTGTTGTATAGAAGCAAAGATTTCAAGAATTGGAGAATAGCACCACACCCTTTACACTCTTCTCCCAGAATTGGAATGTGGGAGTGTCCAGATTTCTTTCCAGTTCAATTGGATGGAGAAAATGGGTTGGACACTTCTGTGAATGGGAATGGTATTAAGCATGTCTTGAAGGTGAGCCTTGATGCTACAAGGTTTGAGTACTACACTGTCGGTCGTTATTTTGAAGAAATCGATCATTATGTACCAGACAACACATCTGCAGATGATGCAACCGGACTGAGGTTTGACTATGGAAATTTCTATGCTTCAAAGACGTTCTTCGATGGCTGGAACAATAGAAGGATCTTGTTGGGATGGGCAAATGAATCAGATACTCCCAAAGATGATGTTGCAAAGGGGTGGGCTGGAATTCATGTAAATGCAGCAACTCAAAACTCTACTCATTTTGAAATGTGAAGAAGTCATCAGTGTCTTACCTGTTGTTGATTCTTTGTTTTCAGACAATTCCAAGGAAGTTGTGGCTCGATAAAAGTGGGAGGCATCTGGTGCAATGGCCGATCAAGGAACTCGAATCGCTGAGAGGACATCAAGTCCATATGAAAGGGGTGAAACTAGCGCAGGGGAGCCTTGTAGAAGTTCAAGGAATAACAGCTGCACAGGTCTGTTTCTTGGATAGTTGAGATGAATTCACTTCATATGGTTCCATGTTGCTTTAAGCTTTCACTCATTCATCAGGTAAATTTCCAATGCTCTTCCTTCTCAGGCCGATGTTGAGGTAATCTTCCGATTGCCCGACTTAGACAAAGCCGAGCCCTTCAATTCTCGCTGGAGGGATGACCCCCAGAAGCTTTGTGGACAGAAGGGATCAACTGTTCGAGGGGGGATTGGACCCTTTGGGTTGCTGACCTTGGCTACAAAGAACCTGGAAGAGTACACTCCTGTCTCCTTCAGAATTTTCAAAGGTCAAGACAAGCATGTTGTGCTCATGTGCTCTGATGCCACCAGGTATGCTTTATTCTTTTGAACTCAATGCATCAAAGTTGCAATTCAAATCAATGTAGCCACCTTCATTAACCTTTGAACTTGATTTGGCTTTGGCATCTCTTATGTTATATAAAAACAGCTCCTCTTTGAAGCAAGAAGTATACAAACCCTCATTTGGAGGCTTTGTAGATGTGGACTTATCTGATGGAAGGCTCTCACTTAGGAGCTTGGTATGATTTTCAATCTCTAAACCTTTTGGTCACCTAAAGTTATTTTTTATCATTGAGGCAATCTAAATGTGGTTTCTCTTCTTCTTCTT
Source organism: Buxus sempervirens (assembly GCA_947561395.2). Lineage (NCBI taxonomy): Eukaryota > Viridiplantae > Streptophyta > Magnoliopsida > Buxales > Buxaceae > Buxus > Buxus sempervirens. Next base: position 5,742,406 of record OX387182.1, read on the forward strand.
CGTCTTCTTCCTTTTAACACCTTTGGTATTCTTGCAGATTGATCATTCTGTTGTCGAAAGTTTCGGTGCCAAAGGGAAGACATGCATTACGTCTCGAGTATATCCAACTCTTGCAATAGGGAAGAACGTTCAGTTGTATGCATTCAACAATGGTACCGAGACGGTTAGGATTGCCAAGCTGAAAGCATGGAGCATGCGAAGTCCTCGGATTAACAGAAAATGAAGATGACACAGATGACACATTCTGTAGAGTAACTCTCAAGCCTTTTGATATAAATGAGGATATATGGAGGCATAGAAAATGAACTTTATCTCCAAGTAGATGGTAAAAGTAGGTGTTATTCTCATGCTGTTAGAAACCATTCTTTTTGCTCAATATTGAGAACAAAATATTTAGGACAAATTACACAACTGTCTCATCAGGCTAGTGATTTTTCAACCTCTAATCAAATATCTGTGTTCCATACCTGTTTAAAAAGGTTCTAAATAGCTTTGGTTCTTACCCAATACATTTAATGTATAAATATGACGCCATCGTTCTTCCTCCTCAAGCCCAAGTCCAATCAAAGCTGCGAAGGGGGTCATAGAGCCGACAAAACCCCAAAGAAATCCCTTTGTTTTGTAATTGTGTATTAATTTTCCCCTCTGAGGAAGCTTCAGTAAATAATAATAAGCTAACTACTTACGATCAGCAAGTGAACCCAAAGTGGGCCCCCCAGATACATATACAGTCTCTAGCTTGTGACCTTTTATGCCCCACAGGTGAAAGCCAATGGTTACAAACACAAACGCACGTAGGCTTATTTTCAGTGAAATATTGGCATCAATATTATCATTTTTGAAGAAGAAATGTATATAAAAACTAGGATCCAATTCGACTCAAAATTCAGAGGTACAATTACCATAAAAAGGTAGTGCAAGATTTAAGTTGCCCAAAAGGTCAACTGAACGAGTATTCAAAGAGGGGGGGAAAAAAAGGCAGACTAAACCAAGATTTAAGTTTCACTTCTACAGCAATATGCAAAATAGAGCTCACTTGATCTTCTTCTTAGGCCTCAGCTGCCAAAAAAAAAGGAAAAGGAAACAAGATTCAGCAGCATGTTCCAGATGTCTATAAGTGACAAAAACTCAGGTTCAATGTCAGATTAATAACAATATGTGTAACTTTTGCCTGCGGATAAAAAAGGTAAAAAAGGAAAGCAAAAAGATGGAAGCCAAGAAAATAAAGAGAAATATTGCAGGAGGGCACCACCTGATTGCTATGACCACACTTCTTCTTTCGGCAGTTCACAGCTCTTGGGTGTAGACGAGCATAGCATCTAATGAAAATGAAAACAAAAATAATTGTAATATGATACAATGCAACTGAAGCATCAATAAAAAAATACAATATAATTAACAACAAAAAAAACTGCTGGCAAGGATATAAGGGATAAAATCCCAAAAAATCCATCAATTCTTCCAGGGAAGATTCAAATTTCAAAGTCCTGATCATTAGTTGGCAATCATAAATCCACGCAAGAGACCCAAGAAACAACCTTTCTATGATAAAAAAAAATTAAAGAAAACACAACAACAAAAATACCACTCAGTAGTAGATTTGTAGCCACACAAGAATGACAATAGCAATAATGAAAAGAAACAAAACACAATAGAAAAAGAAAACGGCAGCTCCTTAGGATTAAGGAAGTCGGAGAGCATGCTAACAAATTTTTTATTATTTTGGGTTGGCAATGAAGGCCATACAATAATTAAATAAGAGCATCACATTTTTCCAACAACGTTACTTTAATCGGCATGTGAACAGCAATTCAACAATCAAGCTAATACAATTGCTAAAACCATAGAAACTTGCTGCACGTAACAACAGCTCCCCAAAAAAAAAAAAAAAAAAAGTGAGTGACAGCAACTCTGAATGCCTTAGCTGCAGACCTCAATTAATACAAGTCAAGACAAACCAAACAGAACCAGCAAAGGCAAAACCTGAGTGGTTCTATTAACTACAATCAAAAGCATCCATCCAAAAGGTTAAACAACAGATCATACCAAGTTCAAAAATGCTGATGCCATGGGAGGCAGTCATATGTTAAACAAAATTACTTTTTATCTAACAAAATAACTAAACAAAATAATGGAGCAGAAGAACCGATTCCCAACGTTTTACAGCAATATACATCATTAACTAAAAGACATTTTGCCCCAGAACTGTGGTGCCGTTCGGCAAAAATTTTACTTGTATGCCACTGCATTTTTTAAGTCATTGCACTGTATATATATATATTGGAAAAGGAAGGACACACATTCTTCACTTAGATCTATTTTTTTAACACAATTTTTGGTTGAAAAAGAGTAAGTTCCCTCTTCTTAGTGAAGAGTTATATCTTTTTTATTATTTATAATTATTTCAAATTATGGGATTCACTTGAGTCATATTTTGTTTTACTAGCAATTGTGAATGTGTGTTGCATGTTAAGATTGATTTTATTGCTTTTTATTTTTGAGTAACGGACTTCGGTCATTAAATGAAAATGGTTATTTTTTTACTAATTATTATGGTTATTCCCAAAATATATTTCATTTTTCTAAAATTTAATTGGATTTATATTTCTTATTTTAAAATTTATTTTTTTAATTAGCAAATTGAAATTATTATATTCAATTACTTTATTAAAAATAATTTTTCAAATATCAAAAGAGTTTGAATTTAAATCTATACTACTATTAACTACCTAAAATGTGCTCTTTGTTTTTTTTACATACCAAAATATCATTTTCTAGAATATTTGATTTCAAAAGTACACGAGATCTTGAAATAATAATAATGAAATAGAATATAATTCAACTATTAATATATAGTAATAATTATCAAAATACTTATTTTAATTAATTAAGTATATTAGTTATTGAAATAATTAATATATATTAAAGTTTCATATTAATATATTAATGTAATCATATTAATATAAAACTTTATATAATTAATAGATTAAATATTTTGCTAAAAATTATCAAAAAAAATTTAATAAGTATTATTTTAATGAAGTCAATTTTATTTTAGAATTTTTATAGGATTAATGTATTTATATTTGATTAGATTCCAATTCTTTCTTAATTATCTTAAATGTGTTCTTATATTTTTAAAATAACAATTTTAATTATTTAATCATATAAACTTTAATAATTATATTCTTAAAAATTAGCTTGAAAATATGTGGCTTCATCAAAAGACACATAGTTTTATAATGCAATTTTTATTGTAAATAGTTTATTTTTTGTCTTTTCATTCTCAAACAAGGCGAGATCGTTATGTACAGTTGTCACACATTTTATATTTGAATGATACTAACAACTTATGAATGATCTTAACAAATTATTTACATGATTCAAACTTATAAATATATTGCTTAAAATAATTGTTATTCTCACAACTTTCACCACCACCATTCCTACCAATTTCTATTCCTCTATGTATGCATCTCATTAATGAAATAGGTAAATCTATTATCATCAATAAGTAAATAAATTTCCATAAAAGTTATATTCACTATCTCTCTATGTAATTCTTGTTTAATTTTGCATTTCTATAATGAATTATTCTAACTCTTATTTAATTTTATTTGATTTTTGTTTGCCTTTTACGCAGTACTTAATTGAGATATTGGAGTAAACTAAATGTTTAGTAATCACAAGGTAAATAATTTATTTTATTATATTTTACTTATGGGGTAATAAAAAAATTAGCAATAATATTACTATGCATCTTAATTAATAGTTATCTATCTATTGAAATACCAAATATAAGCAATTGATTGGGAAGGAATTTGCTGATTTCTGGGCTAAGATTGCAAGTGCAGCTAATGCAATCCTCTAACTAATTGCATGTCCAACTACTAGAGTCGAATGTTGATCTTGTTTTTCTTACTTGAAATTTTGATTTGGTTAGGAAATTATTTCAAATAGACAAGCAGAGAAACAAATTTTGTTCAAAAGATTATTGTTTTGAAGTTCTCAATTCTATTAGTTTTAATGTTATTTATTCATACAATTATTTCGTTAATTTGATGTTGGATAGCAACATATAAACTTGATTTTCATATCAACGTATTTTATGCCAAGCTTTTTACTTTTTTAACTTCTTGTTACATTTCTTTGCTCATTACTAGTACAGTAATAAGTGATTAAAAAGGGACAAGTTCCTATTAGTAAATCTATCTTCCATTAAAAGGTGAAAGGTGAGGCTAAAACATAACTTTCCTGGGGAAAATTGGAAGAATGAGGAAAACTTGAAGATTTAGATGGTTAACAAGGGTACAGAGAAATTTTCTTTACTCCTTTTCTGTTTTCCTTTTGATTTTGTGTGCATGTCAGTGTTCATTGTACACCTGCTCCATTATAAGAACTATATATATCTCCTTTTTTCCAGTTTAACAAAATTTTCTTAGGAACCCACAGACATGGTAAGAATGCTCTCAATAAGAGCTAAAAATAATTTTTTATAGCCATTATAGTCTATAATTATTATTTATTCCTCATCGGACATTTGTTTTTTTTCCTATTGGATGGCTTTCAAATTGCTTCAACAAACAACCCAACAGACCCAAATGGTGAGTCCTCTTAACATACCTTTCAAACATTTCTCATTTTGTTTTCTTCTTGCTGTTCCAGCTTTGATACGAGTCTTTATCTGATTCAATCTCATGTTCTTTTGATTCATACACAAATAAATCAAATAGGACCAATGTTCTTTAATGTAATCTACCATCTATTCTACCATTACAACCCCAAAGGTGCTGTATGGGGAAACATTGTCTGGGCTCATTCAGTATCAACTGATTTGATCAACTGGTATCCTCTTGAGCCAGCTATTTACCCTACTGATCCATTCGACATCAATGGATGTTGGTCTGGATCGGCGACGATCCTCCCGGGCAACAAGCCTGTCATCCTCTACACCAGCATCGACTCGCAGAACCGGCAGGTCCAAAATATTGCAGTCCCCAAAAACCTCTCTGACCCATACCTTAAGGAATGGACTAAACCTCATTACAACCCTCTAATGGTTCCTGAACAAGGAATGAATGTAAGCTCGTTTAGAGACCCAACAACAGCATGGCTGGGCAAGGATGATTATTGGAGATTATTGGTGGGGAACAAAAGAAAGAATATAGGGATGGTATTGTTGTATAGAAGTAAAGATTTCAAGAACTGGAGAATAGCACCACACCCTTTACACTCTTCTCCCAGAATTGGAATGTGGGAGTGTCCAGATTTCTTTCCAGTTCAATTGGATGGAGAAAATGGGTTGGACACTTCAGTGAATGGGAATGGTATTAAGCATGTCTTGAAGGTGAGCCTTGATGCTAGAAGGTTTGAATACTACACTGTCGGACATTATTTTGAAGAAATCGATCATTATGTACCAGACAACACATCTGCAGATGATGCAACTGGACTGAGGTTTGACTATGGAAATTTCTATGCTTCGAAGACGTTCTTCGATGACTGGAACAACAGAAGGATCTTGTTGGGGTGGGCAAATGAATCAGATACTCCCAAAGATGATGTTGCAAAGGGGTGGGTTGGAATTCATGTAAATGCAGCAACTCACAACTCTACTTATATTGAAATGTAAAGAAGCCATGAGAGTGTCTTACATGTTGTTGATTCTTTGTTTTCAGACAATTCCAAGGAAGTTGTGACTCGATAAAAGGGGGAGGCAGCTGGTGCAATGGCCAATCAAGGAACTCGAATCGTTGAGAGGACACCAAGTCCATATGAAAGGGGTGAAACTAGCGCAGGGGAGCCTTGTAGAAGTTCAAGGAATAACAGCTGCACAGGTCTGTTTCTTGGATAATTGAGATGAATTCACTTCATATGGTTCCATGTTGCTTTAAGTTTTCACTCATTCATTGTTCTCCCTTCTCAGGCCGATGTTGAGGTAATCTTCCAATTGTCCGACTTAGACAAAGCCGAGCCCTTCAATCCTCACTGGAGGGATGACCCCCAGAAGCTTTGTGGACAGAAGGGATCAACTGTTCGAGGGGGTATTGGACCCTTTGGGTTGCTGACCTTGGCTACAAAGAACCTGGAAGAGTACACTCCTGTCCCCTTCAGAATTTTCAAAGGTCAAGACAAGCATGTTGTGCTCATCTGCTCTGATGCCACCAGGTATGCTTTATTCTTTTGAACTCAATGCATCAAAGTTGCAATTCAAATCAATGTAGCCACCTTCATTAACCTTTGAACTTGATTTGGCTTTGGCATCTAGACAGCTCCTCTTTTAAAAAAGAAGTATACAAGCCCTCATTTGGAGGCTTTGTAGATGTGGATGTATCTGATAGAAGGATCTCACTTAGGAGCTTGGTATGATTTTCAATCTCTAAACCTTTCGGTCGCCTAAAGTTATTTTTTATCATTGAGGCAATCTAAATGTGATTTCTCTTCTTCTTCTCCGTCTTCTTCTTCCTTTTAACACCTTTGGTATTCTTGCAGATTGATCATTCTGTTGTCGAAAGTTTCGGTGCCAAAGGAAAGACATGCATTACGTCTCAAGTATATCCAACTCTTGCGATAGGGAAGAATGCTCAGTTGCATGCATTCGTCTTCTTCTTCCTTTTAACACCTTTGGTATTCTTGCAGATTGATCATTCTGTTGTCGAAAGTTTCGGTGCCAAAGGAAAGACATGCATTACGTCTCAAGTATATCCAACTCTTGCGATAGGGAAGAATGCTCAGTTGCATGCATTCAACAACGGTACTGAGACGGTTAGGATTGACAAGCTGAAAACATTCTGTAGAATGACTCTCAAGCCTTTTGATATAAATGAGGATATATGGAGGCATAGAAAATGAACTTTATCTCCAAGTATATGGTAAAAGGAGGTGTTATTCTCATGCTGTTAGAAACCATTCTTTGTGCTCAATGTTGAGAACAAAATATCTAGGACAAATTACACAAATGTCTGCTAGTGATTTTTCAACCTCTAATCAAATATCTGTATTCCATCCCTATTTAAATAGGTTCTAAATAGCTTTGGTTATTACCTAATACATTTAATGTATAAATATGATGCGATCGTTCTTCCTCCTCAAGCACCAACCCCAAGCCCAAGTAAAATCAAAGCAGGGGGTCAAACATCAATTACAGAGCCGACAAAACCCCAAAGAAATCCCTTTGTTTTGTATTGTGTATTAATTTTCCCCTTTGAGGAAGCTTCAGTAAATAATAACAAGCTTGTGACCTTTTATGCCCCACAGGTGAAAGCCAATGGTTACAAACACAAACGCACGTAGGCTTATTTTCAGTGAAATATGGGCCTCAATATTACCATTTTTGAAGAAGAAATGTATATAAAAACTAGGATCCAATTCGACTCAAAATTCAAAGGCACAATTACCATAAAAGGTAGTGCAAGATTTAAGTTGCCCAAAAGGTCAACTGAAAGAGTATTCAAAGAGAGGGGGGAAAAAAAGGCAGACTAAACCAAGATTTAAGTTTCACTTCTACAGCAATACGCAAAATAGAGCTCACTTGATCTTCTTCTTAGGCCTCAGCTGCCAAAAAAAAAGGAAAAGGAAAAAAGATTCAGCAGCATGTTCCAGATGTCTATAAGTGACAAAAACTAAGGTTCAATGTCAGATTAATAACAGTATGTGTAACTTTTGCCTGCAGATAAAAAAGGTAAAAAAGGAAAAGAAGCAAAAAGATGGAAGCCAAGAAAATAAAGAGAAATAGTGCAGGAGGGCACCTGATTGCTATGACCACACTTCTTCTTTCGGCAGTTCACAGCTCTTGGATGTAGACGAGCGTAGCATCTAATGAAAATGAAAACAAAAATAATAGTAATATAGATTCACCATATTGAGAAACAATGCAACTGAAGCATCAATAAAAAAAATACAATATAATCAACGAAAAAGAACTGCTGGCAAGGATAAAATCCCAAAAAATCCATCAATTCTTCCAGGGAAGATTAAAAGTCCTGATCATTAGCTGGGCAATCATAAATCCACGCAAGAGACCCAAGAAACAACCTTTCCATAATTAAAAAAATTAAACAAAACACAACAAAAAAATACCACTCAATAGTAGATTAGTAGCCTCAACAAGAATAACAATAGCAATAATGAAAAGAAACATAACAGAATAGAAAAAGAAAACGGCAGCTCCTTGGGATTAAGGAAGTCAGAGAACATGTTAACAATTTCTTTTTCTTTTTTTTTTTTTTGGGTTGGCAATGAAAGCCATACAATAATTAAATAAGAGCATCACATGTTTCCAACAACGTTACTTTAATTGGCACGTGAACAGCTATTCAACAATCAAGCTGATACAATTGCTAAAACCATAGAAACTTGCTGTACGTAACAGCTCCCAAAAAAAAAAACAACTGAGTGGTTCTATTAACTACAATCAAAACCTTAATGCCTTAGCTGCAGACCTCAATTAATAAAAGTCAAGACAAACCAAACAGAACCGGCAAAGGCGAAACCTGAGTGGTTCTATTAACTACAATCAAAAGCATCCATTCAAAAAGGTTAAACAACAGATCATACCAAGTTCAAAAATGCCGATGCCATGGGATGCCTTTTCAAGTTTGGGAGGCAGTCATATGTTAAACAAATTACTTTTTATCTAACAAAATAACTAAAATAAATAATAGAGCAGAAGAACCAATTCCCAACGTTTTAATATACATCATTAACTAAAAATAAAAGAAAGGTTTGAGGTACTGGTTTCAACGACGTTTTGCCCCAGGACTGTGGTGCTGTTCCGCCAAAATTTTACTTGCATGCCACTGAATTTTTTAAGCCCTTGCACTGCATGTGCTTGTGTGTTTAAATATATATAATGGAAAAGGAGGGCACCCTCTCTTCCCCCTCCCCCTTGGCCCCCACAGCCACCCCCAAAAGACCGCCAACCCCCAAAAACCAAAAACAGAAAACCTACCCCTTTTCTCCATCTCTACCGTGTTTCAAAAAGCCATCTCTATTTGAAAGAATCATAGGACGAGGAGTCCCAAGCATGCCAAAGGAGCCAGTTACAACCCATCGCCCAGCCAGCACCACCCCCTCCCTACCACACTCCCCTCCCCGCCACAGGTACAGACCCACACTTTGTGCCAACTGTGATGTGCAAATTAAGTTAGTTTTGACAGTACCAAATTTTGATCAGCATGCCGCCTGTGTTAGTCAAAACAGAGCGGTTTTCATAAACCCTCTGAATCCAATGGATTCTATGGGAACTGGAAAAATTTTACTGAAATTGCATTCACTAATTAGAAAGAATCATAATTCACTATGATTTTCTGTTTCTCTCCACTAAAAGAATTCTGCATATCCAATGTTCCACCCATGAAAATCAACTGCAGATAAAGAGAAGCCAGCTGATAAAGTTAAAGATGGGAATCAATATTGGGAGCCATAATAACCTCTTTGGCACCTTAAGAGCGTGAGAGGATTATAACTTATAGTCCCACCAGCAGAAGAGGAAATAAAAGCCACAAATCACAAGAGATAAGAGGAATTCAAAAACCACACAGAACACAGCGCGGGTTCCTAAGCTAAAAGTTTTTTTTTTTTTTTACTAACAAACTCAAAATTTTACATTATTAACAGAAATGAAAAACCATTAAATAGATCCATCTCCTAAGCGTAACATATCTTATTGTTTAACGAACCCATAAAATTCTCATGGTCAGGAGCAACGGAAGCAATTGAATTAAGAAATAGAAGATGCCCGAGGATCAAATTTCGGAAATTGAATATCATTTAACAACTCTTGGTATATACAAACACGAACCACATAATTTGACCAGATTGTGCTACGGAAATATAAAAATACGAAAGCGCTTACTTCCTGCAAATCATCTTGTCCTGGTTGTATTTTCTAGCCAAAGCCATCAAGGAAGGTTCGATAATTCCTCCTCTAAGCCTCAGAACAAGATGCAGCGTTGATTCTGCGTCATCATCGTCATCATCAACAATAACCCCAAACCAAACACCACATTCAATTCAGAAACTGAAACTTCGAAAATGAAACTCATAACCACAATTAGGGTTTTCCAAACACAAACCTTTCTGGATGTTGTAATCAGCTAGAGTTCGGCCATCCTCAAGCTGTTTTCCGGCAAAGATCAATCGCTGCTGGTCAGGAGGAATGCCTGTCCAAAAATCAATTTATTATTTGTTCTCGAAGTCGAAAAAACATTTAGGGCTCAGAGTATATTTACCTTCCTTGTCTTGTATCTTCGCCTTGACATTGTCGATCGTGTCGCTGCTCTCAACTTCAAGAGTTATAGTCTTCCCCGTTAGGGTTTTCACAAAGATCTGCATCTTCCCCTCTCCCGCTCTCTGTCCCTCTCTTTCGCTCTCTCTGTCGATAGAAACACACGTCTTTGTGTATCCTAACCCCTAAGTTTTATAATGTACTGTAGGGTTTCGATTTCTAGGGTTTTGATGGGCTATTCCCTGTTTGGACATGACGGCTGGTAGAAACCGCAAATGATTTTTAGAGCAAATTACACAAAGCTCTTTTAACGTTTGGTAAAATTACACTTCCTTTACATTTTCAAAATTCTGGGCACCTACCTTTAAATTTTGTTGTTTAAAAGATTCATCAACAATTTATCAAGCGAGATTGCAAGGATATAGTGAAATTAGTTAAATGTTCACTAATTTGGAACTGTTTTACCTTCATAAAGTAAATTTTTAAATGAATATCATTTCTTAACTAGATTCTGATAGAATTCAAAATCAAGAAACCCCACCAAATGACACCTAAGAAAGTGAAATTTAAGAAGCTTTTATTAAAGGTAAAGTATTTTTTACCTACTCTACAAACTTTGCAAAGGCGTAATAATATTAGATCGATGAAATTTGTGTATTCACTTAGTAACCCTAATTGTTAGTTTCTAAAAGGAAGATAAATGTTACAAATAAACAAATGTCAAGGGAGGTCAGTTTTATTTCAAAAGGTTAGAGGATCATATTTATTATTTCATCAAACCATTATTGATGGTTATGCAAGTTACCTGAAATTTTAATGAAGGTGTCATTCAAAGCACTCTCTCATAAGATCCTTGGTTTTTTGGAAGTTATGGGGTTAGTTGTTATTATGATATGTTGAGCCTTTTGATACACATAATACATGTGTAACCTATGTATGTTTCTATGCAAAGTGGCATGGTCAAACCTCTGATATATGTTATTTGACAAGCGCTGGCATTATTAGAACTATTAGGGTACGTTTGGATCGCAGGAATTGGAAGGTGGGAATTGGAATTGGCAGTTAAGAATGTCAATTCTTGTGTTTGGTTGACCATTCCCATGAGAATTAGAAATCACGTGTGAATTTTTTAGGTTCCAATTCTCATGACTCGTAAGAATCATAAATCAGACCGGGGGGTCGTTTTTTGTAATTCACACGGGAGTTAAAATCGGGTTTCACTTTTCTGACACCTAAAATTTCAGTCGACAAAGAAAATTGCTTCACCTAGAAACCAGTTTATCTCCGGCGTTAAGGGCCATTTCGGATTAGGTTCCCTCCTTGTCTCTCTCGTTCTCTGGTTTGAGCATTTGCAAGTTACATGACAATCCATCTGTTCCGAAGCATTTGTACTTTTCCGGAGTTGCTGAGGAACCTTTCCGCTATCGATAAGGGTTTTGATGAACTATAAGGTTTTGAGGTATTCAGAGATGGAAAGCTCATGGCGGATCAAATGCAGTTCTGCCTGGCAGACATCGGCGCACTCGATTTCTTCATTGTCACAGCTCCCTACGGAGGGATCTCGAAACCAGGTAGTTTGCAGATGACATTGTTCGATTTTGTTGGTTTTCCGTGTCTTTGATAGGATGCCTTTTTGATTGCTTGAATGATAGTCCCAGTGCAGTATTTCTGAGGTTAAAATATCTTTGATCCCTCCCTCTCTGATGGTTTTCCATGGTACCTGCTGAGCTGTTTCTATGCCGAAATATTTTTGGCACTCCACAGAAAACAAAGTGTGGATTCTCCATGGCGCTTGCTGAGCTGTTTCTACACCGAACTCGCCAATGCTCGGACCCAATAACTCCACTGAAACTAGAATCATTGCCATGAGAACTGATTTCACACATAGACATGAAAAGGGTTCGGTCCCATAAATCTTAATTTCATGTTTTGAGAGAGAAACGTAGTGGTGAAGAAGACGTTAGGCTGTAGGGTCCAGGTCAATCGCTTACTTTTTTGGGGGAGGGTGACCGTACCAGCTAGATTAAAATATCTTTGATCCCTTCCTCTCTAATCGTTTTCCAGTTCTTGGATTGTTTTGTAATTGAATATTGAATTCTGGTTTGAATAGTGATGGCGAAGAAGTGGTGTTATTAATTTTTTTTTCCTTTCGTACAAATCCATAATAATCCATAATAGCTTATAAGCATGATTAAGTTTGCATTAATGCTGCAAAACTAGGGATAGCAATGGTTCGGTTCCACTAAACCGAACTAAATTAAACCTATTAGGGTTGGTTTTGGGTGTTCATAAAAACTAGGGATGGCAAACGGTTTTGGTTTGATTTCGGTTTTATATTGGAAAAATTGTTTCGGTTTTGATTTGGTGACAGTTTTAAGGTTAAACCGAACCTACTATTAAGCTTGTGTGCACTTAATTATGTATATGAAACCATTGAGAAGACATTTATAATTTGTTTAATAGGTTTATCACTATTCACTAGTTTGCAAAACAGGTTTGAGCTCAAACTATTGAAAACAGTTTAATTACTTGTAAATCACGAAGTTTGATATGTTATTGGAATCAAATTTGAGCCTACAATGATGAAAACCGAATCGAAAAACAATTGTTTTGGTCTAGTTTTGGTTTTTAAATTAGTAAACAGTAACGGTTTCAATTAGGTTTTGGTTTTTATTACAAACTTGATGGTTCGGTTTTGGTTTAAATATTTCAATTCTTATAGATTTATTAGCGTCCAAACGATGGAATTGGAATTCACATGTGAATTTCAAATAAATTCCATAAAGTTAGCCAAACACCAAAATTTTAATATCTATGAATTCAAATTCATTTGATTTCAAATTCCCGTATATTCGAATTCTCACGGATGTTTAAATTTATGCGATCCAAACGAACCCTTAGTGTGCATGCGCAATATTACATTAAAAAACGAAAGGGATAAAGACGGATGGTGAAAAAAGAGGTGGGAGTGGGTTGTTTTGCAACTACTTAAATTTTAAACGAATTGATAAAAGCATTACTATTTTACCCTTATTAATCAAGCTTAATTTTGGGAAAGTTGAACATAATCAATGTTTGAAAATCCGAACAGGGCGCTTATCTATCCGAGTAATTACCGGTAACTACGCCAAGTTACCGGCCTTGTTATTATATAAATAAAATAATATCTTAAAAGATGATTAAGAAATATATTATATATTAATGAATTTATCTAAAACCTGGTTAGAGAAAAATTCGTTTAAATTTTGGGATTTACTATATAAAATTACCTAGTAAAAAATTACCTGGTTTTGAGGGCTAGTAAACTCAGAACAGGACCTACACGACTAACTCGGGCGAGTATTCCAAGTTACTCGCTGGTTTTTAAACAATGAACATAATAGCTGATATGCTTCTAAGGGGGGTTTCTCTTTATATAGGATATAGAATATGTATTAAAAGATTCATAATAGAATTAACTTGACGCCGTTAAAATACAATTAACTTGAAATCTTTACGCAAAAAGCAAAGTATATTTTAAATGCACCTGTCATAGGTCATAGGAAAGTTGGATTTTCCTGCGTCTTTCCCTGAAATTTCGCTGAAATCTGCTATTACAACAGGCTTCATGTAAAACACGCAGACACGTAATAGAACTAAACATCCTAATCACAGCAGGTACCAACAAAAGATGATAAACCTAACCATTTGAAATCATACCATAAAGAACGACAAGTATTGCAAAAACGTAAATAGCCGAGTGTCGTTAAATTTGTTTTTCCATCGCTAAAAAACACTATTCTCATGTCAGCCAACACATTTTGAAACTACAAAATTGTTTTAAATCTTAAATGGAACACCACCACCACCATTGTTGACAAGATGGACTTGATTGGATAGGAAGGTCACAGCCTTCTTCCTCTTCTGCCACCCTTTCTGCGAGTGCTGTCAGTTGGAATTGGGGTAACATCCTCTGCAACATAAAATATGATGACAAGTCAAGCACCAAAACCATGTAATATTCACAAATGTTATGTTGCCCAGCTTTGCTGTCAAATGAACCTAGATCAGTGTAGCATAATGCAGAAATATCAGTTCAATCCAATTCCACAAAGAAAACTAGCGATGATATAAGACATCGCTCCAAATTTGCCAGTAATATATCTCTTCCGTAAGCTTAAAGATTTTCCATGCACTTCCACACTTTCACTGAGTAAGAACATTAAGGTACATTACCTATGCGACCAATCCTCATTCCTGAACGAGCAAGGGCTCTGAGAGCAGACTGAGCACCTGGGCCAGGTGTCTTGGTTTTGTTTCCTCCGGTGGCACGGAGCTTGATATGAAGTGCAGTGATACCAAGTTCCTGCATGTATTGAAACCAATCACTCGAGTAACCTTACATTATCACCAAGATGAAAAGGAAAGCCATTTGAATATGTTCAACATAGCTCCTAATTCCACCATGATCAAAGAATCAGCTAAAAAAGGATTCCGATTTCAGATTTTAACTGACTTTTTTTAGAAAACTTCAAACTTCAACACAAACAGTTTCACAAGACACTAAAATTAAGTCATTACACTAAAAATCAACAAACAGAGCTGCAAAAAGTATCTGGAAATGAAGGACAATGCCCAATACAGCTTATTCTCATATTAAACTTTATGCATATCAAACAAGGTTTATGGACCAAAAAAGACCTTGCACCGTTGAGCAACATCCTGTGCAGCAAGCATTGCTGCATATGGTGAAGATTCATCCCTATCAGCTTTGACTTTCATACCACCTGTTTTGATCAAGAAACAGAAGCTCAAATTCCAAACGTTAGATAAAATTTTCTTTTGATTCTGAAAGAACAAATGATCATCAAACAATATACAGAGCATGGATTGCAGAAATTGTAACTCTTCCAATACATATTAAAGTACTTTTACATTCCATATTTACAAATTTAAATAAAACTTATGTTTATCCATGGATTATAGAACTTGTACCTATTCCAATACATAAGTTTTACCATGAATACATGACAAGATATATGACATGCATTTTAATTCACCAAGAGCAAAAAAGTGGGAATGTTCAAGTGAATCATCACAAATGCTGGAAGTAATCCTTAAACAACATATAATCCATTTTAAATATCATAGGAGATGATGTGTACCTGTAATGCGAACAAGTGTTTCTCTCCCAGACAAGTCAGTCACATGCTGTAGTTTGGAAACAGTAGCCATCAGTAATTCGATTGTTGAGACTAATAATAGAAAGAAGAAAGAAAAAATGCATTACTTACAATGAATGTATCATTGAATGATGCAAATATATGGGCCACACCAAAAACATGTTCTCCTTCCCGTACAGTGGGTCCAAGTGTCACATTTTCCTCTTTGGGTTCCCTAACCTTCCTCCTCGACTATAAGACCCCTCAGCCAACACATAAATAAAACTCAGTTATAAATCATATCCTTTTGCAATACAAAGAACAAGGAATATTCACATATAACACAACCAGGGTAAATGTTCATTAACTAAAATCCATAGCTATTACAACACCATCCATACAAGATCCTGCTAAGCTAAACCTCAGTGAGGCCTCAACAAATTTTGAAAGACAGCATTTTGATTGTACTCAGAACTTGGAATAACTAAATTAAGAACACGCTCCTATATAAGCTAAACTTCCATCAGACATGCGAGCTAAATTTCCAGCTGACACGTTACCTAGAAATCTCTTATAATTTCACCAGGATAGATTGGAGACATGCATTAAATAGAGGTTCCCCGGGAACACATATACCAGTAATTTTTTACAGCATCAATAGACTTTAGAAAACCTTCAACCAAAAAATAGTTTAATACCTAGGACACAGGAATCTAAATGATGTTTAGAGAAATCCTACTTTGACAATTTTTGTTAAGAAAAGAAGGAGAGAAAAAGGATTGCATTCCAGGGGGACAAGAAACTGACAAATTTATATTCCCCACTATAGTAAAGACACAATTTTCACCTGGATGCATGGATCACAGATGCTTACTCACACAATACAAGGAAAATGGACCATAATAACAACATCAGTTTGCTAAAATATTCTAAAGAAACTCTATGTTCAGGCTCCTGGGAGAAATCTTGATTCAGTGCAGACTAGTATAAAACAAAAGATATAGACGCCCTCCAAACACAAGGATAAAAAACATCAGTTTGCTAAAAGCTTCTAATTAAACTCTTATGCTCAGGTTCCAGAGAGAAATCATGATTCAACATTGATTCAATATAGGTTAGTACAACAAAATGAAACATATTGGCAAAATTTCATCAACAGCAATTAAATAAAAGGATTCAAAAACAACATCACGTTGGCACAGCTTCATCAATTCCAATAAAAGAGAGATTCAATTAATATGAAAAAGAATTTATAATAGATAGATAATCACAGCATCAAAAGACTGCTACCCGATTCTAGACGTGAGTTTTAAATACAAACAAAAAAAAAACACTACAGCTACTGAGATCTGGGGTTGTTACAGGTTATTGCAAAAAATATACGGAAAATTTTCCAGTGTTAGATCCCGCCCCCGAATTTTTCACAAAAATAAAAAAGGAAAAGGGCCAACTGTCGGCTCTAGAAAAGAACAAGTGCATCTAATAATCAAGGATTTTTTTCGTAACTTTTTTTTTTTAATCTTTCGGGATGAGTTAAGGTTTGACGAGAGATATGAATTATAAAAGAAAAAAAAATGAATTAGATGAGCCAAATTGAAGAGAGACAAAGAGGATTACCATTGTTTGGGATGGATGCTAGGGTTCTAGAGTCGTTTTCCTTTTGAGCCTTCGAAATCCCCAACGACGAGAAGCAGCGAAAGGAAGAGTCGCAGTTTCTCCTTTTCCCTTTTCTAGGGTTTGCCTTCTAACTTTACCGTTCCACTTATTGTATTCTGTTCTATTTATTAATATATATAATATTCAGTAAGCAAGCTCTCAATTTTAACTTTTAAGAAACTTTAATAACATAATTAAATTTTAGTAACATTTTACTATTACAAACCAAGGTTTACAAGTTCGCCGCCGGCATTTCCGAAATGCCGGAAAATTTTTAATGGGCAAAAAAATAAAATAAAAAACTATGTTTTTTTTGGATTTCGACGAAATTTCGACGGCACGTCGCTCATTTCGCTAAAATTTTTTTTTAAAAATTTACATTTTTTTTTCTGTTTCTCCCGTTTCGCCTGTTTCGGTCCGTTTCGCTTGGCACGCTGCCCGTTTCGCTCGAAATTTCGGTCTATTTCGCCAACGATACAAATTGACAATTTCCCCCAGCGAAACGCATCGCTGGGGGGGCATAAAAACCGAAATTTTGGTTACAAACCAAACCAACGCTTCCAAAAAAAAACTCTCTTATATCATTCATTCAAATTATATAAGTTAGTACACAGTGTTGATGATAGAATATACTAATATACCCCTTAATATGACTATTACATGGTTACTAAGGGGTAAAATTATAAAAAAAATACAAAAAGGTATTTTTTGGGGAAAAAACGACTGGTCGTTTTTCGAGCCAACTGGATCGGCACGCAAGCATAGCCTAAGTGTACCCACTTGATGCGAGCCGTGCTACCTATGTTCTTGTCGAGCCATAGCCTGCCGAGTCGTTCGTCTGATCTTTAGGCACAACATGACCCGCTTGGGGGTCACGAGCTGTGCTGGCCTGGCCCGATAAGCAACCTTATTACATGCCATTTTATTGACTTGTATGAGTGTTAGTGTTATAAGGGCATTTTCAGAAGAATTTGTTTGTGATGGTAAAATGTTACTAAAATTTAATTATTTAATTAATGTTTTTAAAAATAAAAACTCATAGCATTGCTGACTGGATTTTAATTATGTTCAAATAATATCGGTAAAAGTTAATTTCCCACACCAAAACAAAGAAAAAAAATATGGAATTTGCTAGGATTCGCTTCTCATTAAAATTGGGTTAGGAATTTAGGCAAGAATTAAAATTGGATTGAAGAATTATAAATTTTATGTTTGGTAGAATATAATGAATTGAGATTACAAATCACTATCCAAGGCCTTGTTTGCCATTCATTCTCAATAAGAAGAAAATAGATTTCCATGATCTGAGAGAAGCGGAGATTGAATATTCGACAACCCACTTTTCATACTTGTAGAGTTTATAAATATTACAAGTTTGTCATTGTTTTAACTTAAAAAAATTTTCATAAGTGACAAGTCTATCTATTATATAAAAAGGTATTTAGAACAAGTTTCAATTATATCCTTCAAAGAAAAAAAAAAGGCATATCTATTAAAGTTTTTAATGATAAAGTTTGCCATGACACTTTTGCAAAACGTGTTTTGAAAATCTAAAACAAGTCCAAGAGTGATTCCTCTTTTCGGTTTATTTTTTAAAATTCATTCCTCAATTGCAACCAAACACCCATTTTGTTACAGGAAATTATTCTAAGATGTGGAATGAGTTCTCAAATGAATGCCAAATGAGGCTTTAGAATTGGACTAAGTTCATGATAAAAAAAATTATAATTGTTTATGCATCCCTTGTTTTTATTTTTTATTCAATGTCCAATTATAATAACTTCCAACAAGATCGAATAACCCACCATTAACCACTACCATGATCACCACTACTACTATTGATTACCCTAGCGTCAAGGAGCTATCTAGATAGCTGTTAGGTCTAGTGGATTATGTTGGCTTAATTCCGAGCCAAAAAGTGTGTTTAGGGTGTTTAGATTGAGTTCAAGAAATCATGGTTTAAACGGCGTTGCAAACAGAGTTAAAATGAACTTTTTATGCTCAACGTTAAACAAGGTTTGAGCTAGCATTCAAACGATGGAATTAAAACCTGCAAACAGTCAAACCCGAGAGTGATGTTAGAAAATGTTTGATCTGACATTTGAACAAAAATTTCTACAGAGTAGCATTAGAAAACATTTGAGCTGGTGTTTGAACAAAAATTTCTGCAATTTCCGAAAAAAGTAACAAAAATTGCATAACTTACTCGTTTCAATTCAGGTTGACTTCAAACTTCTTGGAAAAACCTTTAAATAGGATTAGAGTCCTAAAACTATAATAGCCATGTTTTAGAAGCCCTAAAAATCATTTTCTCTTCTAGAAAAGCCTTCTAGGTTTTCCTATTTTGGGTCATAAAACCTTTTTATTCTTCTTTTCTCTTTTACTTTGAAGTTCTAGGTTGGGGAGATTGATTTGCGAGAGTTCCTACAAATACCAAGCAAGTTCATTTGGGTGATCACGTGAGAAGATATTTAGAGTTTTGAGGTGTTGCTGTGGAGTAAACCTGAAGAGTTTTTCAGATACTTTCAAGTTTATGAGTTGTAGAGTCTAGCATAAGGTGTTGAGTCATCTGAATTACAGGTTGTAATTCTTTTTCTTATAGTGGATCTTTTAGGTGGCTCCTGCATAGTCTGGAGGGTTTTTCTCATGGAGTGTTTTTTGAGTTTTCCCTTCGTCACAAAATTGCTTTTGTTGTACTTTACATGCTTCAATTATTTGTTTGCAATTTAGGTGGCTTGTTAATTAATTTTGATTGATTATTTGATTTTCTGGAATTACTTTGAGGATTTGTTCATACCTATTAATTAAGGACTTATCTTTAATTAATAGAAAGTTTTTATTCCGCTGTGCTACACCTTTCCATCCTCTCGAGGTGTATTTAGAGTATAAACCATATTTTTCAGTAGCCATTTATGCAATCAGTTGATATTTGAACATCCCTATTAATATAGAAAAATTTTGTTTTCGTAAGGAAAAGTGATTACAAGTTACATGTCTGAGTGACACTGCATTAGATATTGAAATCTTATGTTGAAGATCACAGAAGATCATAATTGAGCTTCATCCTCACAACACGGTATTAGATTGCAGAGGATGTGAAATCCCTTCGACAAGCACCAATACAGGCAAGACCTTCCAATGACTTATGTACATGGCCAAACCTTAGGCTGTGTTTGGGTAACTCTCACATCATTTTTTCCTTCCCCCCAATTCTAAATGCATAAGCCTTTTGCATGCACGAATCCTACATTTAAAATAAATATATATTTTTTTAAAATTTTCTGATTCTAGTTCTCATTCCAACAAAATACCTGAGACCCACCTTTTTGTTTGAAGTTTTGTGCATATAACTCTTAAGAACATTTTTGTCTTTACGTTCTGTTTCTAACTTATAGCATCTCATAAAATCTCTTGCCATTGGTCAGCCAATGTGAAAAACAGGGTTTTGACTCTAATAACACCTAGAGGGGGGTGAATAGGTGAAGCACAGCGGAATAAAAATTCTACTAATTAAAAACAAGTTCTTAATTAATAGGCATGCACAAGTCTATAACCAATCACACAAAATTGCAAATAAAGTAAAGAGACAACACAAGCAATTTTGGTGACGAAGGGAAAACTCTATGAGAATTCTCATTAGAGAAAAACCCTCCGGGCTATGCAGGAGCCACCTAAAAGATCCAATATGAAAAGAAGACTTACAACCTGTAGTTCAGACGACTCAACATCCCTATGTTAGACTCTGCAACTCACAGACTTGAAAGTATCTGAGGAACTCCTCAGATTTGCTCCACAGCAACACTTCAGAACTCTGAAGATCTCTTCACACGATCACCCAAACGAACTCGTCTGGTATCCGTAGGAACTCCCACGAACAAACTCTCCAACCCGGAACTCCAAGGTAGAAAAGAAAGATGAAGAAAGGCTTTGATGGTTCAACAAAGGAGAAGGAAGAGGAGAAAGAACTCTTGCTCTCACACACGAATTTAGGGTTTCTAAAACTTCTTGAGTTCCCCTAATAATAGTCTAGACACTCCTTATATAGATTAGGAGAAGGTAGACTCGGAATAGGAAACAAATCAGAAAAGATCGGAATTCTAAAACTGAAGGTTTTGTTAATGAACGTTCGAACGCTCGGCGAACGCAGCTCGAACGTTCAAGACAAAAACTCACTTTTCCTCTTCTCGTTCAAACGGTCAGAGAACGTGAGGCGAACGCTGCTCTCGAGTTTTTTTGTGGAACTCCATCGGTCGAACGGTCAGCAAACGTTCAGCGAACGCTGCTCTCTGGTTTCTCTGTGTGTCATGATCGTTCGAACGGCTAGCGAACGTTGATCAAACGTTTGGCATAACTTCTTCAATTTGACCCCGATGTTGATGCCGTTTGAACCATGTCTTCTTGGACTCAAACTAAACATTCTAAACACACTTAAAACACTTTATCTTTGACACTGAATAAAGCTAAACTGAAATGTTAAACCTAACACAATGCATCAATAATCATCAAAAAGCATCATCTCTGTATAACCAACCCAAGCTATCGAAAATTCGCAATGCAAGATTTCTCCAAAAACCAAAGAAACAATTGAAATAGCCAGTACATTTGAATCCACTAAGTTCAGGTCAATTCAGGCGATACTAGGAACTATGATCTCCAGCAGTCCCTTTGGGTTGTCCACATGGACCCAATGCCCAGAGTTGGGAAGAACATGAACCGAAAACTTACCCTTGGATTTATCATTTTTCTTACTAGCAAGGCTTTCCAGTTGCTTAACCACATTAGGGGACCATCTGTCGCTATTTTCTGCACGCACAATAGCAACATCTAACCCTTCAGGTAGGTGCTCCAACAAAGACCAATAGCTCTTTTCCCTGCAAGACTTCATCTTCAGAACAAACTCAAATCCGGAAAATAAAATGAGAAAGGAGTGATCATGCCAAATCTACATGTAGTGAAAGAGAAAAAGAGTACCTGTATGAGTTGAACATTTCAATAGCACCTTGAAGGTTGAAAGACCATTTCTCATGTTCTCCTGACTTCTTAAGGTTGGTCCCAATCCATTCCGACAATGATTTGGAGAAGCCAAGCTTGGTCATGTGGTCTACAAGCCACCTGATGTAGGGAACATCATTTTCACATCAAATTTTGATACACAAGCGCATGAATTTGGAATAAAAATTGGGATAATTACACTTAGACCCCCTAAGGTTTGTCACATGTACACAAAGACCCCCTCATATTTGGAAAATGTCAAAAATCTCTCTTGACATATGCACAAATGATCACAAAGCCCCCTTCCAAAGATTTTTTCACCTAACCCTCTAAGTCTAAACAAAATATATTACCTTGTATTGCTAAATGACAAAATTATCCTTCATTGTTGATTTATAAGAAAACTTTTGGACCTCAATAGAAAAAGTTGAAATTTTGTTTTTATTAGTTCTTGGTTGTATTAAATCTTTATTTTTAGTTTGATATTTTCAAGAATATATCGGCTTTTATATGAATTTAATCTCTAGGGTTAGTTTGGTCTTTTTAATATTCTTGAATTAACAAAAGGGAGCTTTGTGACCATTCGTGCACATTTCAAGGGAGGTATTTGCCATTTTCCAAATGTGAGGGGGTCCATGTGCATAAGTGACAAACCCTAGGGGGTGCAAGTTTAATTTTCCCCTAAAAATTTATTGAAGAAGAAAAAACAAGAAATTAAGGCTCTTATCTGCTTAGCATGCACCACATAACCCAATTGGATCATTTTGCATGTCTGCCATAAATAAGGAGAATCTATGAACTGATAGGAAAACCACAACGATAATGAATTCACATTGTTATTTATTTTTAAAATTTATGAGTGGCTAAGTAACCAGACACTCATTAAGGCAAAAAGAATGGTGACTCTGAACACATCCTACATTTAGGGTTGTTCACAAGTGAGACAGTCTGTATTCTTCCCAATACATGACCACTAAGTACTGCGAATATAAATAATTGTAAGAGTAACAAATGATTCTATCATTTTCTACAAGCCCATGTATGTTAGCAAACATTTCATTTGGTTATTGGATGTGAGGGATCCTACAGAGTGCTGACAGCAATACAGCATTCATGGGCGTAAACTATGTCCAACTTAGCTAGCTCACGATATTTCATATCAAATAAAAAATTAAGGTATTCATAAAGATCATCATTTGCTATATAGTGACCATATATTCATGTCTCTAGGATACAAGAACAAAAAAAATTCATACACAAAGAAGCAGACATATATTTGATACCCATTTTAGCACCTTTTGCAAACACGTGGACACAACCAACAATAAATGCCGATAGAGAGAGAGAGAGAGAAAGGTTTTACTTTCGTGAAGGGATCAATGAAGGTAGACTCTGGAGGGTCTGCAAAACCTTTTCTACTTCTCCATCAATTCCTTGGTTAACTTCACCAGGGACAGAGTCCAGCACCCACAGCTGCTCTGCATCAAAAAGTAAAAAACCTTCTACATCTGTAAACAAACTGGAGAGAGAGAGAGAGTTGAACTCAACTGGAACTAAGGTCTAGATCCAAAAGCTTAAACCCAGACCAACTAACCTACCCAAAGAAAGCCAGCCTAGCCCATCATCAGATTGTTCTAGGTTGGTTGGGCTTTGGACAGCCCAACCAGCCTTTCAAGTCTACTGGAAAGATCTAAACCAAACAAATTGCATTTAGAGAACTTTCATTTTCAGTTCCTATCCAATGGTACAGATGACTTGAATGATGGTCATACATCATAAAAACCTGTTTTCCCCACATAACCACCTAAAATTTTTTATACTCTTATCTGACAGCGGATGAAGGATCCAAGTTGCAAGATTATAATAACTCCACAGATAGTCCACATGGTCAGTTCCAACTACAAGAATACAATCTCCCCAAATGAGAGTCCTAACGATCAGCCCAAAATATTATAGTACTACTGTAAACACTGCAAAGGAAATGCAGACTTTCACTCAAATCCTGATGTAGAAATACCTGTTTGGGCAAGGCAGCAGATTCACCATAATCACCATGAGCACAGCTCTCTGCAAACTGTAAGGCAACTTTTCCACCCATAGAGTGACCTATAACAACATCTGGCCAAGCCCAACCTTGAGAATTGACAAGATTAGCCAAATCTTTTGCAGCATTTACCATGTCATTAGGTGGATCTAGATCTTTTATCTCAGCTGATCTCCCGTGGTTCCTCAAATCCACAAGAACCATCCTCCAACCTATAATTACGAATTTATAAATCTCATCAGGCATTCGTAATGAAAAAGATTAAAAGATAAAGACTCTGGAAAATGAAAAGTTTCCAATGCTTGAATCTGGACAATGAATTCCTCTGTCAAAGAAGGAATATCAGAAGCAACCATGAGCCTACATGACCCAGCACCACATAATTCAAAAATTTTTTTTGGGTTGGGCAAGGTCCTTCAAAGGTTGTTTTTCATTCATCTTGATGGTCACTTTTCAAAGGCATCACATGTCATCCACCCAAGAATGTTGTGACATAACAAATAAGTTGCCATGTCAATAGCTTGATATTGCCTATGAGGCATATGCATGCCATAGAGACCTGAACTCTTTGCTGTTAGTCAAATGCCTTGACAAAAGCATCAACAAATTAACCATGATGCTTGAATTATCTAGAAGCTCTAGCTAATGTCATATATGGATTTGAGATGCTAAATATGCCCCAGAAAAAATTGACAAAGAAAAAAAAACACAAGATGACCAATAGACAACCAATTACACTTGGGATGCCAGAGCACCAAGACTGAGAAGCTAAGCCAGACAAGTGACCCAACCAGGCCAAGGTCAGGCAGATATGCCAGGTTTTGTGCCGTGGCTTCATTGGGCATCTGTAACTTTCACATTTGGCTATTTGATTATTTTTGGTTGCAGAAAATCTCATTTTGAATATTTTGGGATCCAACATTTGTCAGGTTTAGTTACCTATACCAACAGCTTTCAACATTTTGAGCACTGTGATTTCCAGCAATTACATCATTAAGATAATTCCTAGTCAGTTATTATACATTATATTCTATCTATGCTTTCCACCAAAATTTTAATGATGCCTACTGAGCAAGCACGGGTTAATCCAATAGCAATAATTTAAATTCCATAAATTCCGGTTTTAGATAAAGAACAAAATGCCACAAACCTAAGATCCGAGGAGCAAAACCAATACTCAAAATTCAGGTACAAGTACAAAGAAGAATCACATAATTACGTGGCAGGAGTAAAAAATTTATAGATTGAAGACACAAGAAATGATTTCAAGCATTCATCACCATATCTTCACTAAAACTAATTTTTCAATCCGGCTTTATTTGGGATAGAATGAATTAAGAAAACTCGTATAAACAGTAACAACAATTGTAGTAGCATAAATGCATAAAGGGCAACCTGCAACCACCCATTTCAACCAGGAGAAGAAAACGAAAAATCCAAATAACTAAATTGAAGAAAATTTTAATGTAAAGCAATAAGTACCAGACGAATCAGGAAGACAGAAGCATGAAAAAAGAGATAAAAGTTACATACCAGCTAAAGAAGACGACTCGTCAAGCGCAGAAGCGAGGTTGCGAGAGAAAGACCTCCAATTCCTTGCGGATCCCAAAAGCCCATGAAGAACAAAAGCAGTTGATTTAACTGGCTTCTCAGAAGTAGCTCGAATCTCTTCGAATGCTACGGTTTGCAAAGACCTCGAACTTCCATGAAAACCCCATTGTTGGATGTTAAGAAAGCGTGTGAAGAGGAGATAACGAGGGTTTCTCACACTCCTCGCCATGGATCTTACACTTCGCGCCATGGATTCTCATTCTTGAAGGAGATTTTTAGTTTAGCCCAAATGAAAAGGCAAAAAAAACTAAAATTAAATTTGACAGCTGTGGGATTTGAACCCACGCCCTTTCGGACCAGAGCCTAAATCTGGCGCCTTAGACCACTCGGCCAAACTGTCCATCTTTTCATTGTTATCTTCACTAATTAAATTTATTTTGATAACTTGTGTATTTTCATTATACTATTACAATTATAACATAAGATATGTATTTTATTTAAAATAACTGCAAAAGAATACATATGGATATAACTTTTTGTAAATATACTTAATTTTGATAAGTAGGAGCCTCTGGCGTATTATATAGAGAGCAACTCTGTAAGATTCTGACTCACATTTGTTAACCAAAATGCTCTTCTCATTTACTATTATTTATTGTTATCTTCAAATTAGTTGCTTACACATATAATTACCTATTGCCCATGCACGTCGTGGGTGCCTTTTTCCGGTTGTAATAGTGTGAAGAGTACATCTTAGGTTTAAGAAAATCACCACATTATCAACTCTTTGATGTTGAAAAAATGGTTTTAATGGTCTATGCAGAATGATTGAGATGCTGCCACTCCGGTGGCTGTAAAACTTTTGCTCTTGAAAATGTAAAAGAGCTTTTCTTGTTGTAAATTCCTAACCATGAAATGTTT
The DNA here is from genome assembly GCA_947561395.2 of Buxus sempervirens. Taxonomy (NCBI): domain Eukaryota; kingdom Viridiplantae; phylum Streptophyta; class Magnoliopsida; order Buxales; family Buxaceae; genus Buxus; species Buxus sempervirens. The sequence continues at coordinate 5,768,939 of OX387182.1, forward strand.
CACGTGGTATCATCTGACTTGAGCTACATGGATCATTGGAGTAAAAGGCAACAAACTATTTTATCTCATTTTAGAGAGGGCTGACAATAAAACTCTTATGACGGATTCTGATTCAATTACAACCACGCCATGACTAAAAGTTGATTTTGTCAATTGATATGTGAGTGTGTGTTTAAAATAAGATCAGATTCAATTATTATCCCTAGTTTTTACTATGTGACAAATATGTTTCTTAAAAATAAGCTTCCAAGTGCAAAACCGTTTCCTCATAATTTTGGTGCAAAAACCACTGCTTCTTTTAGTGTTGGCATAGGAAACCCACCCGAGAATTTGAGTCTGAAAAGTAATTCCAAAGGAATCAAATGCTGTATCTGTGATGACAGGTTATGCTTTTATTGAGTTAATGTCTCTCAAAGAGTACTTGTAATTTCTATTCCCTTTTACAGGAATAGGACAACTGCATGTCATTGAACAATTGCAAAACCTTAGCAAAGAATGAAGAATCACCTTCCTAAATTCTGGATTTCATGTTGGGAGTTAATAGGATAGCACAACATAACATTAAACAACCATAGGATTTATTTATGTTGCAGTGGATGAAGAACTTATCTTCGCAAATGAATTTTGGTTTTTCCCCATCTAGGGTTTTACCCAGATGATATCAGATGAGGCCTACAGCTCAACTCTTTTCATCATCTGATATATCAAAAACTGGATATAGGACCAGCTCTTAACATCATTATTTAAAGCAAAAAACCACTTTTTTTTTTTTGCTCGTCTAAGATAAATCTTTTTGCCAATCCCACCTAGCATGGTATTGAAATTTAACACTGCAACAGCAGAAAGGAACAAGCTAACCACAACGCAGAACTCCCTTCTTATCAGTCAAATGGATCTATCCGGGGATCATGTTCACTTGCCATAACCATTCCAGTGCACAGGCAGGTTGGACACATTACCTGGAATGGACATTTAAAGTAAATAATCATTAGCAGAGATTCGGAATAAGTAGGGGGGAAAAGAAACACAGACACCAGTAACTTTCCCGCGGTCAGAAAAGTGTTCAATTGTCCACATGAAGGCTATATATCATGTGACTGTTATTTGGGATCTGGATATTGATTCACCTATTATAAAACAGATACAATTCCGAAGGTAGAGTGCGATAGAGGTATCTATTATGTAAGGAGAGACTGTCAACCAGATCCTACTAGCAGCACAGACACACATGAACATAGATCAATAGTATTACTTAGGTCAACACCTTGAGTTGACAGAATGAGCATATTTTACCAAAGACTCCAACTTGCAAGAGGCTACGGGCTCTAGCTATTGGGAAAAACATCAATCAGAAGTGGGTACCTAATGGGTACTCTGATGGGTCTACTGTTCAAGGCTTACAAGAAACTACTTCATCTAATTATATAACCTACTATCAAATCTCACTCTAGCCTTTTTAGTCAGATGAACTAAGACACCCAATTTCTTGATTGTAGCAGCACCATGTATCAACATAGGTCATAGCCCAAATTTCTCTACTTCAATTTTTAAACACTTTTCAATATGGATGGGCCAAAACATAAATGGGTTTCATTTGTTTTCAGAACATTTCATGATAAGATAGATGACATGGGGAAATATATGGCATCAGGTACCATAGAACAGTGACAATCATTCAGCATTTCCTTATGGTACAAGTGTGGTAGTAATTCATGCTTATAAACATCCCGTCATTATGTTCATTGGGATAAAATTGTATATGTACTCTTAAGCCATGTGGGTTAAAATTTTGTACCTTTCCAGTTCCAGAGCAGTTTGGACACCTTTGAGTTGTAGGTGCACGCAAAGGGCGATTAGAATCACTAGATATTCCAATGGGTTGGATGTTCAAACATACACCACTCGTAGAACATCGGGCACAAGCCAGGTATCCTGAACTTTGCAAGAAAGAGCAACTACCAGTATATGAGTACTTTCTTTGTACAAAGACAAAAATCACTATAAGAAAAGTGGGGCAATTTGTGAGGAAAAGAGGAACAGTGATATTATAACGTGGAAGTAATAGGAAGCCATAAGCAAGCATACGAAAAGAAATAATATTAATGAATTAAGGTTATAAGTTCTCATACATACCAGTTCCATAGCAATACTTGCACCTTTTCTTCTCTTGCTTCTCAACATTGTTGGCTTCAATTATCATCAAGGCAGAAATAACACCCACTGCCCCACCTGCAAAGGATGCAACAATGGGATCTACCTGACTGAAATTCAGGGAAAAAGTGCAATTAGAACATTAAAATTGCAACATAGATATCTCTTGTATCTCCAATTGTTGTAGAGCATATAAAGGAGAATCCCTTGAAAACACAGAAATGTAAATCAAACTTTTGACAAGGTGTAATTTGTTGGGTAAGAGGAATTTTAGTCACTACGTACCTTAACTGTAGGGGCAAATGCATGCTGCGGATGAAATCCTCATAGGAGGTGCCGCCTAGACCAAGTTTCAGCTCCAGCTGTGGCAGAAAGCAGCTTAGGTTACCTCAGTAGCCTATTAAGGCTCAAAAAGAACATAAATTCTGAATGCAGATTCAATAGTAATCCATAGTCTTAACTTTAAATTTCCATGAAGAAATTGGTCTTTCTGCAGAGTAGGAAGAAATTCATAATAAAAAAACCTCCATTCCATATTTGGAAAATATAATATGACCTTGCATCAACAGATATTTTTAACACAATCTGTTCAAAGAGGTTACTCTTGTAAGGGATCGAGACCCATCACCTGATGGGGTACATTGATGAGAGAGGTATACCAAAAATCAACTTGAATTAATGGTTTAGTCCTCTTTTTCACAGTAAAAAAGGTATTGAGAAACACACATTTTAAATGAAATAGGAAGAATCCTTTTTACATATCACAATGGATGATTATATCATTTATAGTCAAAATGAAGAGTTGCAAGGGTCTTTTCAAACAAGAAGATGTCATTATCTTCTTTATCTTTAAATATTTCTGACTTTGAGTTTTCTTGATTACCATTTATTTTCATTATCTTTAAATATTTCTGACTTTGAATTTTCTTGATTCCCATTCAGATAAGAATTTTCCTAAACAGGGATTCTTTTATAGCAGTCTCATTAATTCGTCATTTGTTTTTGCAAAGGGAGGTGTCTTTTTTGGTGGATCTCTCTTGTTCCTGTAGAGTTCCCCTTGTTTCTGAAGTTGTTTTCTATTTCTACATCTCTTTATTCCACACTTCCCCTTTTCTTCCTTGTTCGAGGTCTCTTACATTTTTTTAGTGACAATAGGTGACAACATTCTAACTAAATAGTAGACATAGTAAGGTTTACCATTTTGGTGCCACTAGGCGTGCCGTCCAGGGCACGACGAAATTTAAGCATTGGAAAAATCAAAAAACAAAGAAATTGATTTTTTTTTTTGTTGGATTTTGGGGAAATTTTGCCCAAATATAGCAGCATTTCACCCATTTAATAAAAGGTAAAGAAAAAAAAAGTTCTTTTAAAAAATTGCGTTTCCCCTTGTTTTGCCCCGTTTCTCTTGGTATGCCAGTGTGTTTTGCCAGTGCATCACTACATTGTCGACTAACTCTTAAATATCTCTTTAACCTCCCTTTATTGCAATTAATGTGCTTTTGCAAATATAAAATAATAGATCAGATAGAAGCTCAAGGCAAGAAAGAACACATCAAGATTGTCCACTTTATGGATCTTTCAAGACATCATATTGTTTCCTATGACATATAACTTCTTAATAAGGGAAATATCAAATATAAATGGAAATCTCAATAACCTTAGAAATTGATATTTCACAAAATTTAAAAATTATAAAGACATAAAACTGTAAAGTTTAAACATTCATGTGGCACACGCTAATAGTAGCCTTGTGTATACTATTTGGTCCTTGTTCATTAAGTAAAATTCGGGTTCTCAATAACATCCGAAAAAAAAAAAGGGAAGTTGGGTTCTCAATAGGAAATAAAGAGTGAACTGTTTATCACAATAATTTAAGAGGATAATTCAAATATCATGTTACTGCAAATGAAATCTTTTACACAAAGGGTGGTTGTCTTGTGTTTTTCTAATCATGGTATATATCTGGAAGATCTTGTCTGTAGAGATCTTCATGCTAACAAATTAACAAAATTTGATAAGGCTGATGCTTCTTCCACAAGGATATCACCATAGATTCCAACATAAAAATTACAAGGTTCGGCAACCTGATCTTAGAGGTATCTTTTTCATCTAAATCCCCCTTTTTTTCATGATCTTCAAGCAATATATGCCTGATTCTCCACCTTTATTCCCACCTGAATAGGTCTGGTGTCTGCCTGCCCCCAGGGTGGGAGCCTACACGTGGACAGTTGGGCTTAAAATTATTTACAAAGTTGATATCCTTCAAAGGAGAAGGAAGTTCTTGGCTTTGTTTGACCATGAGCATGAGATAGGGCAGTCCATGAATGTTATTCGTCTTCATTGTAGTTTTTCTTGGCAGATTTAGTGCTTCCTTTTGGAGTTGATTGATTCAAAGTGTTTATGTTTTCTCACAAATAACTATTTCTTCTTTAGTGGGTGCTCTTGGGGCATTCAGATATAAGCGGAACAGACTGATGAACCAGGCAGTGTTATGTACCATTTAGATTCACTCCATGAGACCAAATGAGATGCATGCTCAGATTTATGCCCACGGTTTTGAAAAATTAATTAAATTTCTATAATTTATTTCCATTTCAAAGCTTATCAAACGACCTTCTAAATTAAGGTAATTAATAGAATATCATTGAAACTTTTTCTAGATTTATAATTGCTACCATTGTGGTTGTACTTTAATAATGGAATAGCTGCTTTTCGTTAAGCTAGCTTCTTTCTATGCAGATTGCGTGGAGGGGTGCTTATGTATATATGTATTTATGTATGTATATGAAGGCACATGATAAAATAAAAGCTCAAATATCAGCAAATTGAAACTGGGAACATAAAACCTTCTAATATAAATCCAACATCTAGAAATAAGAGCAAATGACATAACAGCAACACATAAAAATAAGAAGCTTACAGTTGGTGCAAGAAGACCACCAAACAAAATTATCCCAGAAATAAGTGAGAAGCTTGTTAAATACAGCCGTCGTAATGTGTTTGGTGTCTAAATCACAAAGAAAACAAAGAGAGTGAGTATGCAAGCTGTAAAGCCTAAAATTTTAAGACGAAACTGATGTGCTACAGAAGGTTGAAAAACAAGAGAACAAGCGGTAATGCTTAATGCTCAAAACTCTTAAGATGAAAATACAATTCTATGAGAAGTGAAAAAGCAAAGGGGACAAGGCAGATGAAGCCATGGCCTTTGCAGAAAGCGTAAGTAGAGATTATCTAAGAAATCAACAAGGAAGACCATAAAGATGTCTACCTAACAACAATGGTACGTATGGTCCATTAATTTGGATGTCATTCACCTATCCTGGGTCCCATACAAGGCATCTGGTAGATTTAGGTCGGGGGAGAACTAATTATCTGATCCCAAAGGTTGCTCTTTTGGCTTGCAAAAGCAAACGGTACATCGAATCCTTAAGAACATTTAGCTCTAAAATATTCATCTGGCCAACTCAACATGTACCCTAAAATATTTTTACACCTTTGCTCTTGTTAATTACCACATGAGAAAGAAAAGGAATGGATGATGGAATGTCAGGCATCTCATCTGCTGCATCCTCAGTGTTTTCATCAGCAAACTTCACACTCTTTAGCCGCTGCTGTACTCGTAATCTCCTTACCTATATAAATTCAAATGCACCGAAGACCATTAATTATGTCAAATTTTACCTAGACACCAATTTATATTTAAAACTGAGTTGTGGCAAATAGACTCCCATTTCTACATAACAAGGAAGTTCTGTAACTTCTTTTTTTGAAGATTAACGAAGAGAATAAATAAGGCAATAAGAACATACAAAGTCAACTCAACCGAGCTGAACCTACAAAAGAAAGGAAGTTCTGTAACTGTTTCAGAACTATCTAAAAACTTTACCTCTTCCATGAGGAGAAAAATTTTGTTTCGGCGGCTCCTTATATTGTCTTGGATCTCTTGCAGTTGCATTTGAACAAAATCCTGAATGGTATCTGGTCCTTCTATAATACAAAATTTTCTGGGAAAGGATTATATAGAAGGATTAAAAATTCAGAAAAATTTCTCACATTTCAATAAATAAAAAAAACCTTACATCCTCCTGATAAAATAAAGACATCAAAAGGATCTGCGTCTGCTCACTGGCAATTTAGTTAGTTTTAAGACAAGAATCCTTTTTTTTTTTTTTTTGAAACTGTCAGTCCCATGCATACCCCAAGGATAATAGGATTAGTAGAAGATATCACAAGAAGTCTTGAGAGGAAATTAATGGATTAAATCACAGAATTTCATATGAGGAAAGGAGGATGGAGTCAAAAAGTTTTCTTGGTGGGCTATAATGCATTTACCAAACAAGAGTGTAGTATCTAGGGGTCCGGTTCAAAGAGCGTACCCACCAAGAACACCAAGAACCATATCTATTATGTTCATCAATTCATGATTCTATTGGGACTAGGGTTGGGGCTGAGGCTAAGGCTGCATGAAATTTGGGTTCCAAGCCCCGTCCCATCAGATGTTGCACCCCTTATCAAGTATCTGAGTTTTGATATTTTTGAAAAATAAACTAGAAGACATTAAGAATCTGTTTTTCATGGTATCTACACAAGACCAAAGGATTGACAATATTAAGGTTTAGTAAAACAACAATTTTCCATATATACACAAACCTTATATAACTAAGCACAAAACAGATATTCATAATGGGTCTTAGGTGGAATATTTAACAATCATCACACACTTCGGGACCAAAGCCTACACAATTACTATCCACTTCATACACAAAACCAGACACCTTGCAGTTCTCATTTGGGTACATCAGGAATATTAGATATAAGTTATATCTTGATGCCCTTAAAAATTGAAAAACTTCAAATTAAAAAGAAAAGATAGAGAGAGAGATTACAATGGAAGCTATTACGTAGTACATTAATGGGCAAGGTTTCAAACACAGAAATTTCAAAGTCTGTAACAGACTATGAAATGCATATTTCAAAAGAGTAATTTACTGTACTCCACGAATAAATGAAACGGGATTTTTGTTTCAAGAAGCTAAAATAATTTAAAACTGATCAATAGACGAGTAAAATAGAGAGAGAGAGAGTATATATCGAAATAGAACCTGTAGGCGTTGTCACCGGCGGGGACGGAGTCAGAGGCGTTCTCTCTTGAAGAACAGAGGATTCGCGATCGTGAATTCTCTTTGGAGAAAGGAAGGCGTTTAGGTTTACCATGAGATGAGATACCGTCACAGAAGATTATTTGGGTTTGGGAGAAGAAATCAAGCTTCCTTGTAGATGGAATTTGAAGCTGAAAAGCGATGGAGAAAGAGGCCATCTCCGTCGGTTGTCTGAAGTCAAATTCGAACAACCGATGTCATCTCCCTTTATAGCAGGGACACAGTCCACTTCCTCTGCACTTATTTGGTGCACTTTTTTCTGCTGCCCCAACAAAATACTGCCGCGTGGAACTTCTCACCACGTAGTCTAACGCCCCTCCGTTAGATTCAAACGGGCGATCATTTTCCGAAAACTCCAAAACGAAGTGGAGAAGAAAGCCCTGTTTTCCAGAAATACATTTTCAGGTCTGAACTCCGAAACAGAGAAGCCCTTGAGTCACCAGATTCACTACATACAAGACATGATTTGAAATCGCCCCACCAAGACAACATGATCAAACGGAAGCGGGAAACGAGCGCTCTTGGCCGCCATGGCAGTCGAAGATGCGCATGAAGATGGCAGGGGGAGTGGTGAAGACCTCACTTTGGTCTTCAAGAGACGACTTAGCCTGAATAACAACGATCGATTTGGAATTTTGGATTCAAAAAATGATGGACCACGAAAATGGTGAACGGAGCCCAAAACGGATATGTTAAATTGTTAATGCCTCTCAGATGACGTGTTGGAGCAACACAAAAAGTGCACTAAAATAAGTGCAGACGATGCCTTTGCCTTTCAGAAAATCCTATATATTGAAATTACCATAATCTTGATAGAATTCTACAAGATCATTACCGTAATTAAACTTGCCATTTATTCAGAATCATTAGCTCTATAAGGTCTCGGTGAAAATCAACATGATCTCTGAATGCATGTTTGTCCCTTGCATCACACTCATAGCTTGCTAAGAAATAAGCTGCTTTGTTATTACCCTGAAAAATAAGTCTTATGGTTGGTCTGCAGTACAGAATCATTTTTTTACTGCAGAATTAATGTGAATAATTCCCTATCCGATCACATACTCAGTATAAGAAAGTTATAAAGATAACAATAAAACACTCCATGGAGTACATGGTTAACGGATGGATTGTAGAGTATCCAAAATATGGGGTAGTCAAGACATTGATATTAGCCCAAAATGAAGGTGGTTTCTGTGTGAAGTATAATTTCCTGTATTCAGTAGCTCGTTTCCAGAGTTAAATAGGGATTTTCTGGTCAATCACTTGCTGTCAATGAAACTTCATATTGAACAGTGATCATAGAAATATATCTATTAGATGATGGTGACGAGGATGTAATTTTTTTTTCTCTCTTTTTAGGCTGAACAATAATAAAGAAAATGTAAATAGCAAGAGAAGAACAGGATGCAAGTTTTTTAATTTCATCAAGACATTTACATACAATGAAACAGATTCAAACCATTAGATGAAACAAACTGGAAATAACGTGGAAAATTTTGAAAGAAGAGTAAGGCATGCAAATACCATCTTGTCTCACTTTTTTACATTTCCTTTCTTGATGCAAAACCAAAGTGCAAGGCTTTACTCTTTCCTTTGTGCAACTAGCCACATTGATCAGAGTCTTTATCCTAACACTGGCTCATCTTGTCCTCTTCAAGCTACCAATCTGAAGGTTCCCATACGTATACAGCACATGGAGCATCTGCCCAATCTTGGCTAAGGCAGAGATGGTTCGCCAACTTGCATTTATCGATGCACATACAACACTACAGATCCATACACGAACAGGAACATGGAGGCACCAAGGACTACCCAACTGTGCTACAATGGTTGTGTTGGATCTTGACTGTTCATGCATTGTGTATACAATACAGTATTATATGTCCATATCATCAAAGACTATGTCCCCATCTTCGTCGCTGTGCAGCCCATCTGTAAGAAAACCATCTGCTGCCAAGTTGCTGCAACAAACAGAAGTATGTGAATTCCAAAATTAAAATGCAATAAACACTTAAGTGTACAGAGTGTATAAGCCCCCAAATTTGAAACCAACCTTTAACAGCAGCAACAGAAGTTCACAACACGCTTCAGCTTTCTATTGTAGAAAAAGAAATTGAATGACCATCTGCAAACACAAAAGTTGCTAAGTCAAATTGTCGGTGCACAACCAGTCAGTTTTCGTTATGATAGAAATCATATTTACATGGCTGCTCTCTCCAAAAAAGGGTCTCCGTCAGAATCCGGATTGTAATTGTAGATTTCACATTCGGAGAGTTTCACAACCTACTCCAAACAAAATATGTTACAAAATTGCCACTAGGTAGTGGACTTATTCACATGGTGAAATACGTTCACCTCATCCAGCGCTTTCTGCAAGCTATCTGGTAAGGAACTGCCCCCATTAGCTTCAACCCATTCCTGTGATTGGAAAGTGATAAGAATCAAAAGATTAGATCCATTTGGGGATCACAGGGAAGAAATTATAGACAGCATAAGGGTTTTGATAGAGGAAAGCAGCTCTTTGTGAGTACATTAAAAAAAAGATCAATTACATCATTAATATTTAAGCTTCAACAAAATTTATGAATCTGGTTAATCCTATACATGACAAAGACACTAATTTTTTCCTTCATTTTTCTCCTTTTGACGATTTAATGCAAGAAGGAGTCCAATCCTTTAAGAAACCCTGGCCTTGCTCTTAGTTGTGAAATGCTTCAGGGTATAAAAGGAAGACAACCCCAAAATTTTTAGATTTAAAAAAAAAAAAAAGCATAGGAGACACTAGGAAGATGGAAAGGAAATGACAGGGAATAGCAGAGAGATGTATTTTTACACTGATTCATTGGATGGGTGGAAATTAACGCCAAGCTTATTGCTGCTAGATTAGTTTAAAGGGCCAAACTAGTAAATAAATTCTCTACTGGTGACCAGGTGATGCTGCCCTGCCATTGATAAGTAGAAATAAAAATGCATTTTATATGTAGAAACTACTTAATGAGCAAGGTCATTCCAATGGATTTTATGCTTGAAGGTTGGAGATTAAATTTATTAACAGACGGGGAAGGAACCTAGGTCCAGAACATACCTGTGCAAGTAGTTGTTACTATCTTCTTTGTCAGGGATGACCTTGGTGATGTAAGAAGAAGAACTAGACGAACCGGGAAACAGAGGTTGAAAATATTACACAGGGGGAGGGCTAACCTTGCAGAAGTCGAAGCTTTCCAAAGAGAGTCTAACCATCTGCAAACAGTCAAGGACGCAAGACAAAAGGCTTAATACAAATCGAATATACACATTAAGATTATCCTAAAATTAGTATTTGTAACATGCAACACTGATCAATCGAATGATGCCATGAAATCATGAAGCGAAATTAATGGCTACCTGTATCAACAATGCAGTAAAGCAAAAGATGGCAAGAAGTGAAAACTATTCGAATTTACACTACTTATATAAATACGACATTCTAGCCTGCACATTTTATCCTAATTTTAAAGCATTTGATGTCCATCTATCATAAGTAAATCAGTTTTATTTGTATATACCTCTAGAACACATCCCCCTTAAGTTCAGGGATCTTTGCTATCTTGGGCCGATCTTCAAACAGTAGTTGTCGACTAAGGATTGGGCAGTTCCTGATTTCTAGACTTCCGAGTGAGGAAGGCAACCCCCTCTCTGGAAGTCCTGTGAGATTCTCGCAGTCCTTGATGGCCAACTCTTCAAGAGAGGTGAGGCTGTGCAACCCCTTTGGTAGGGACTGCAGATCTGGGAGATTATTAACTTGAAGATATGTAAGATTTGGGGGCAGCAGACACTCTGCAAAGAATACCAGATTTGAAAATCCTCCAATTGTTAGGCTTTTGAGAGCGGTGAGGTTGTGAATCCCCCACTCAGAAATGGACTTCCATTTTACACAATTTAGGATTTCAAGAGAATCTAGGTTGCCCGGAAAACCCCCCTTAGGAAAGGGATCGAGATTAGGGCATCCAGTAATAGACAAATCTAGAAGAGACGTGGCTTTGTGCAGGTCATCTGGTAAGGACCTGAGATTCTCGCAGTTTTCGATATAAAGTATTACGAGAGTTGAGGTGGGTAACCCTCTTTCCGGAAATGAAACAAGGCTGGGGCATTTGTTGATCCACAAAGTGTGGAGAGATGTGAGATTGTGCATGCAGTGAGGTAACGAATTGAGACGAGGACAGTCTCCTATGTAGATGAGTTCAACATTTGTGATGGTGGTGTGCAACCCAGAAATCTTTCTATTCTGATCTTGATTTGAGGATGAGCCATTCATATTGTCGTCCACAACAATACGGTGATCGGTGGACCCTAAGCATCTTCCACTTGGGAATGATGTGAACTTACCACATCCTACGATTTGCAAAAACTCTAGAAATCTGTTGCTGTACATCATCCTCTCGGGGAGGGATACCAGATTCTTGCAATCAGTGATCTCAAGATTCTTAGGCAGTAGGGGAAGCTCTGTAGAACTAGAGACACCTCTTTCTATAAAAGACGTGAGAGATCTACACTCAGATATTCTCAGTGTATCAAGAAATGAGTTGTTGTCGTTGTTATTGCTGTACACCATCAGTTCAGGAAAGGTCTTCAAATTCTTACACCCAAGGATTTCAAGTTTTCTAATCGTGGAAGGCAACACCATCTTTTCTCCAGACGATGGCAGACTCGGCAAGAAATTGATTGTCAATTCCCGAAGAGAAGTGCAGGACATCATATGAATTTTTTTCAAACTATGGCAGGAATCGATCTTAACGGTTTCAACTTGGGAAGGAAACTTGAGAAAGCAAAGATGTGGACATGAACTGATTTCCAGCCGAGTAACGGAACTCAGGGGCAGCACGTCTTCATCATCTGGCAAGTACACAAGTCGACTACACCCGGAAATCTTCAAAGATAGAAGGGACGCAATGCATTGTGGCCCTGGTTTGACATCATTCGAGCACAGAAACTTCACAAGCTCATCACAGCCTTTGATCTCTAATTCTCTAAGTGCATTTAAGCATCCCAATAATGACCTTCCTTCCCATCCTCCCTGAGATACTGGTAGATTCTCAAGATTTGAAATTTTAGAAATACTCGGGAAGCTAAGTGGTAGTGGTGGAGTAGAAGAGTCTTCCACGCTTCTCAAGAACATCGCTTCACATCCCTCTGCCTCTAACCTGCATAGCTCCGGAAGACACCTTGGCAGTTCAATCAACTTATGACAATTCTTTATTTTTAATTTTTCCAGCTTTACAAATTGGTGGGAGAACTTCCTTAGTTTAGGACAGTCAGATATCTCAAGCTCACAAAGACTAGGGAATACTTCTTTACCTTCCTCTTCAATCCCAAACCATTCTTCCCAATACTCCATGTCTTTGAATATCATTGTCTCCAGTGATTGAAATGGTAGCTTAGACGCATGAACACTTCCATAGAACTCAGCACCCACACTTTTTACTCCCTGCAATCCCTCAATTAGGAGATATTTGAGGAAGGGTAAACATCCAAGCGGAGGGAGTAACTGGCATCTTCTGCAATCGAGGAGTTCTAATTTCACCAACTGAGAGTAGGATGAGCACCCTAACCAGCTTGGGAATGTTTTTCCATGGTACCATCTAACAGAGAGCCTTTTGAGGTTCGTGTGAGGTTGTAGTTCCTTTAGGACTGCAGTTTCCTTACCTTCATCTACAGGTTCAGAGATCAGCATCGCAATGTTTGCCCTTGTGGATTCCCAGCTCAACTCCAATTCATGGAGATGCTCTTTATTCCCTAGAAGAGAACCATCAATTTTGTCTACATTCCTCAGTCCGACAATGCGAAGATTTTTGCGAAGTTGCTTCATGTCCTTTATTCCTTGAATGCTTGACCCACTATTTTCCCCCACAACAAAAAGAGACAGTGTTTGAAGGTTCGTCAATTTGTTCATTCCTACTGGCATCTTTTCGAAACTTCCACATCCATCAATGCGGAGATGTCTGAGTTCAGTTAGGTTGCTCATGTCACTAGGCAATTCCCTAAGCCATGGGCAATTGCTTAACAACAGTGTTTGCAAATTCCGGAGTTTACACAGGGAATTGGGTAACCTTTCAATTGAAGTTCCGGAGAGGTCGAGGTGTCGAAGATGTATCAAATCACCAATTGATTCAGGCAACTCAAAGTGACAGTCGACACCACTTACACACAACACACGTAAGCATGGTAGTACTGGAAACAGCAAACATAGGAGCTGTCTAGGTATGCAGCTTTCATAAGGCATACGCATCAAGAGTAATGCACGCAAGCTTTTGGTTTCTTGAAATACCTTAAATTTTGACATCACAAGATTCCTTTTTCCAGGTACAATTACAAGTGCATAGCGAATCAAGGACATATCAACCTTTGACGAATTGTTGTCGTCCTGCTCATCCCTCAAATTGAAACATATTCCTTTGGAGACAGATCGAGCTAGATCATGGATGAGGTCATGCATTACGAATCCTGATTCATGGTCACTACTTCGTTGAAAAAATGACCTTGATAATAGCTCTCTGAAATACTCATCCCCCGTGTCTTCCATTCGTCTATTTCCCTTCGACTGTAGAAAACCTTCAGCCATCCATAGTAGGATAAGATCTTCCTTGTTAAAGACGTAGTCTTGAGGAAACATGGCGCAGTAGGAAAAGCAAGGCTTCAATTGAGCTGGGAGATAATGATAGCTCAACGCAAGAGATGGAAGAATGCCACTTGTGTTTTCTGTTTGATCCCATATTTCACTACTCAAAAGACCTTCCCATTCTGCAGCGTCTCGTTTACAACGCAAGAGGCCTCCGAGTGTCTTTGCTGCCAGAGGCAACCCTTTACACTTTTTTACAATCTTTTCGCCAATTGATTTCATCTCTGGATATTCATCTGGACTTGAGTTTTGAAATGCATGGTGGAAGAACAATTCTTGGCAATCCTCTTCAGAGAGCTCTTTTAAGTGGAATGTGGGAACGGTTCTCATTATGGAAGAAACATTTTCACTCCGAGTAGTCACAATAATTTTACTACCATTTGGTCCACCTCTGAAAGGAGCTCGTAATCGATCCCAGTCATTGTAGTCTTCACTCCAAACATCATCCAGAACAAGTAAAAATTTCTTTTCGCCTAATATCACCTTCAATCTCTCTTGAAGTTGCTGCAGTCCATGGACCGTAAATGAATCTTTGGTAGCGGACTCGAGAATTTCTTTGGTTACTCTAACCACATCAAATTTGGCATCGGATACGCAAGCCCATGCTTTCAGAGTAAAATGCTTTTTCACGTCCTCGTGATCGTAGAGAAGCTGAGCAAGAGTGGTCTTACCAACCCCTCCCATACCCACTATGGGAATCACAGAGACATTGTCGCTTACAGTATCATCAGCATCTGATAACAACAATTTAAGTAACTTTTTCACATCTTCTTCCCTACCATAGACATGGGAGTCAAGTGGCAAGGGAGTCGTCGGTGGTCTTTGGATGAGACGAGTGGAACTTTGTGCAAGTGCAACACCCTGGCTCAAACCAAGACGCTGCCCTAGCAACCAGACCTTTTCTAATCTCTCGATTAGTGTCTTTATCTTACCGATTTGCTTTGCTTTTGACCAAAAATCACGAAGAGAAGAGACAAGTTCTCTCACCTGATCTGTGTTTGGTTGGGTTTCCTCCTCCTGTTTCAGTCGATGGGCATGGGTAGCAACCTCGTCCAACAGGTCTTCGATGTCGAAGGCAAGATGTGTGAGTTTGTCAAGCCAGAGTCTCACGGCTGGGTTCGTTATCTGCTTTTGTTCCGCATCATGGAGTACGCCTTGAATCAACAGCATCGTCTCCTCCAACTCCTCTAGATCAGAATCGACCAGCACACGGCGTGCGAATTCCTTGAATTCACGAGGGACCAACCTATCCAAAGCCACCTGAAGAGATGCACTGAGAAGTAGCTCTCCAAAAGGTGCCATTGTTGTAGGTATGAGGTTTGGGTTGAAAGCAGGATGATCAAAAGACGAAACAGTGCACTGACATAACGCAATTATGCAAGTGTGACCGTTGAGGTGGACGCCCTCAACTTTTCTTCTTCGCGTTTCTTCAATCACGTGGACGACTTTCTCATTTTCTGACTTTCACACCTCCTCCTGGGTCCTACCGACCACTTTCATTTTCGTTTGTCTTCTTTCGAAATGACACCGACGGCAACCCAAAACATGGTTGGTGGTTATGCAAATTATATACGATGAGTTGGCGGATAAGAATGAAGGGTATAAGAGAAATGAAAATTTAAAAGAAAATTTATGTGCATAATCATCGAAATATGCGTGTCTGAGCCCGTTAAGTAGACTCTAGAATTTGGGTTCAAGATTTAAGCCCAAACCTGTTCCTAAGATAATATTAGAGACTTACCTTTGTTAGTCTCAATTAGTATATTTTTTTTTATTTCTTAATTTTATTTTGTAAGTAAGATTCTTCCAATGTTTATGACGGTAACTTTCACAATTCCACGAGGGTCCCACCCACCACTTTATTTTTCTTTTCATGTTTCTGTAATTTATTCATTCTGAAATGAAAAACGCAAATTAAGGGAGCTCAATCTCTCGTCCCAAACCAAACCTGCTTAAACGAGTACGAGTTGAGAATTGTTGAAGCATCCTTCTCTTCCTTCTCTAGCAATCACAATCAGAGATGCTAGGTCTCCTACATCCTCATCCCAATTCCTACAGTTAAATACCGTCTCACGCCCATAGTACTCTGTAATGTAAAACACTATCTTTTACAACAAGGATTGTATAATTAACCACATTGAAAATATAATTTAGACTCAAAATATACCTAGCCAAGGGCTGAATAGGTGTAGTACAGTGGAGTTTAAATTTTTACACATATAAAAAACCAGTTAATGATTAATATATATATGCTTAAGTCTTCAAGCAATTAATTTTAAATAAATCATGTAATAGCTACACAAATTGCAAGTAATATACATAAAGCATATAAAAGTAATAAAGAGACACAATGCAAGTTTGTGATAAAGGGAAAACTCTATGAGAATTCTTAAAGAGAAAAACCCTATATGCTTTACATGAACCACCTAAAAATCTATTATGAAAAGATGATTTATAACCTCTAGTTTAGAAAAGTTAACAACTCTGTGTTAGACTCTGCAACTCACATATTGAAAGAATTTGAAGAACTTTTCAAATTTGCTTTACAACAATACTCGAGAACTCAGAAGATCTTCTCAATGAACACTCCATCCAACTCGTCTGTTATCTGCTGGAAAAATAAAAGAAGACGATGGCTTAAAATAGAAAAATCACAAGGAGATTATTATGAAAGAGATAGGATGTTTAGGGTCCCCAAAATAATCTCAATTCAGGTTTAGAACGTACCCTACTCCTATTTATAGGTTTCCAAAGAGGTATAGTTGAAATAGAATCAGAAAATCGAAGTTTTAAAATTTTTTGGAACTTCATGCTCGAACACAGGATGGACACGATGTGAATGTGAAGGTACAATTTAAATGTTCTTCGCGCTAGTGTCGCGTTCTACCTGGAGGTCATGCGCGAGACAATGTGGAAGCTTGACCGCTTGACTAGCAGCTCGAGAGCCCTCTAGCACAACAATTCAACATTTGGGTTCAGCAGATGTCTTTAGAATACACGATCCTTAAAAGAATGTAATGCTTAAATACTCGGGAACACAGGTTTGCAAAGTTGATAATTGTAACTTGTTAGTTGTCCTTTAGTGCCTTAATCTTCCCATATATGTTTTCTCCACTTCCCAGACAGAAATTGAAGAGTAAGTTGCTCTCATGTGTTGCGATTTTTCTTCAAGCTTTTAGCACAAAGGTTTAGATTAAGCCTTTAGTGCCTTAATCTAGGCTTTCATTTATAGACTAATCACATCATAAATAGAATTCTTAATTTATCTATCCCTCCACCAATAGTATTAGACTTTAATTAGGATAAAAATCACTTAAATCACCTTAGGTAATCCACCCTAACCCACTCCTAAATATTTTAGAAAACCAAAAGATGTGTTCACCTCGCATTGTGCCACTTTAAGTCTCCTAGTAAGAGATGTGCACAGCAAAAAATAGCAGGCAAAATAGCAGGCATCCAGAATATTTTCATATGTGTAAAGTTAACATGTAATTATTTTAGTAATTTATTATTACAGTTTTTGGTACAATGTTGTGCTATATTACCTTTACATTTAGCAATTTTAAGTAATTAACAATGTACAATCTTATAGCAAGTGGCATGTACAACACAGCGATTAAAAAATTTGATATATGTTTGGGTTATTAGAAGGGATTAAAAATTACTAAAGAGCATTTCGAGAAAAGAGTGCCTTTTCTAATATTGAAAGATAATAAGTAAAGGTCGATTTGTTAGAGGAAAAAAAAAAGAAAAAAAAGGGAAGTAAAGAGTTATATAATTGTTTCCGACGAAGGTAAATGTCTACCCCACCCCAAAAATGGGAAAATTAATTTTTACTGGTACCTTATCAACATATTTAAGATTTTGTTAGCAAAGTTTTGAATTTTAACTTTTAATGAACCTTTATCAAAATAATTAATTTTTAATAACATTTTATTATTACAAATCAACTATTCCAAGAATGCCCTGACATCACTCATCCAAATGACTTGTACAAGTCATTCATTCAAGGTACAAATCATTTTATTGATTTGTACAAGCTAATTTATTGATTTGTACAAGTCATTTTATTGCTTGTACAAGTCTAAAATTGTTTGTACAAGTCCTGGAAGTAAGTTGTATAAGGGCATTTTTGGAAGAATTTATTCGTAACAGTGAAATGATAATAAAAATTAATTATTTTGATAAAGGCGCAATAAAAATTAAAATTCAAAACTTTGTTGACTGAATCTTAATTCTTTTGAAAAAAATCACTAAAAGTTATTTTTTCCCGAACAAAATAGATAAGAGAGTAAAAGACAAACGTACTCCCAACATAATGCATCATTGCAAGAAATTGAAAGGGTGTTTTGGGAAGAAATTTAATTAGTTTTGGCACGCTTTCCAAGAGACTGTTCTCTTGTACGGTGTAGTTAATGTTTTGAAAGATTTATTTTAACTTCTTATCCAATGCACATTTTCTCAGAGTAGAGTAGTTAATTTTTTAAATACTTCATAGGATCTTTTTTTGTAATTCTATGTTTGTGTTGGTCTGAGTTGGTTATCGCATGGTTCCAGATTTTTCTGAGCCGAAGTCTTACGTTGCACAACCCCCATGGGTGCTGTTTAAGATTTGGAACGAATTGATATCAGCGCAAAATCAGTGAAGAGAGGTTCAGAAGAGTCATTATAAAATAGAAACCATCCTGAAGTGGCCCTTTTCCAAAGTTTAAAAAGAAAGGGATTTTCCATTCAATTCACTTTCTACTAGAATATGGTCAAGAGGCTGAAATTGTTTCTTTTTCCTTCTTAGGCTGAACAATAAAGAAAACGGAAATAGCTTGGAAATTTTGAAAGGAGAGTAAAACATAAGTGCAAGACTTTTGCTCTTTCCTTTGTGCAAATAGCCACATTGATCAGAGGCTATTTACAGCCTTAATTTTTGAAAAAAAAAATGCCAATATTGGTATATTTAGCAAGTGAATTAGCCGGTTACGATCATGGCAAAACGGCTCTCTTCCCTTGAGCAAAGATCGTGTCCCCTGTGTCATCAAGCTACCAATCAAACAAGACAGCCCCAGAATTTTTAGATGAAAACATATGCATGTGAGACAGAATGAAGATGGAAGATTATTACTTCTAACGTTACTTGTGCTCAAAGGTTGGAACTAACTGTGCCAGTAGCTAGTCGTTGCTTTCTTCTTTCTCAAGGTTGACTTTGGAACTAGACAAATCGGAAAACAGAGATTCAAGACGACTCAAGTGCCAAAACCAATTATGCTATGAAATTTACCATGAAACTATTACATCCAACAGCATAAAATTACAGATGCCATTCACTGGTTAGTGAGAAAAGTTAACAGCTGAAATTGCATGAGAGGCCATGAAACTATAAATCCAACAGCATAAAATTACATAGAACCACAGTCCAAGTGAATATTAAGAGTTAAATAAAGGGTAGGGAGGACGATGCATATATTGTATGCAAGGAATTCTTTAATTGTTTGGTGTGACGGACTTCTTTTCTTACCCGTCCTCGTCGTCGTATCATCAGCCAATTCCCACTGGTCGGCGACACCAATCTTTTCTTACCCAATGTACTAAATTTCCCTTTGTTTTCACCGCTTGAGTAGGTGTGAAAATTTCGTCACACCTAATCCCCAAAATTTCATGGTCGGTGGACATGCAAATTATTTTATTCATTTATTATTTATTTTCAGGTAAACTAATAGTTACTAGTTGAATGATAAGAACAAAAGGAGGAGGTAAGAAACGAGGTTTGATAGAGATATAAACTATTATTATTAGTTGGGAAATCTACACTTATACCCCATTGACATTAAAGAAAAAGCACAACACTCTTGAAATTAAAAAAACATTATGCAAATAGCATCCTTATCGTTAACTAACACCATTAAAATTTTGTTTAAAATGAAAAAAATAACCTCTATTAAAAAAGATATTTGTTTTTGGAAATTTTTTTACACTTCTACTACAAAGGCCTTTGTTCCATTTAAAAAAAAAAAAAGAGATTATAAAGCTTCATTCTAAACAATGGTGATAGTGGTAGCGGTGGAGATGGGGTCGTAGCAATGGTAGAGGTAGTGGTAGTGGTGCGGTGATGTTGGTGATGATGGCAGTGGTGATATGGTGGTGCTTGTGTGAGTTATGGTTATGGTGGTGGTGGTGATAATAATGGTATGTACAGTAATTTTGGTAGTTAAGGTGGTGGTAGTGATATGGTAGTGGTGGTGATAGCGATAGTGGTAAATGGTGGGTTGCTCAATCTCACTAGAAGCTATTAGCTGCTCATAATTCTTAAGAGGTGGAATTATAAAAGACGGGAGAAAGTGTAAAGAATTTCAATTTCTTAAACTAAGGTGGCGTTTGGTGGGCATTATAGAATCTGGATTAGGATTCTAATCCCAGATTCTATAACCCAGATTATATTTCCTCGATTTTAGAAAACCAAAATCCTATTTGGATGAGTTGGATTGTGAACTCAAAATTTTAAATTAGAATTTGGAATCTTGTTTGGTTGCCACCGATTATTGATATTAAACTTGGAGTTTTTTTTATTAAAAATTACATAAAAATAATATAATATATATATAGAAAAATTAAAGTTGTATTTACATATATATTATTATGTGACATGTATATTTTTATATAATATATAAATTTATATATAACATTATAATAATAATATTATAATAATATAATAATATTATATAATAATATGATAATAATAAAATATAATAATATTATTTATATTATGTACTACAATAATACTAATATTATTTTAATAATATTATAATAATATATATTATATTATAATATTATATATTATTATTATATATTATATGATATTATAAATATTATATAATATATATAATAGTTATAATAGTATTATAATTTAGAATATAATATTATAATAATATTATGTATATTATAATATAAACTATATTATAATTTATATTATAACTTATTATAATATATAATTTTATAATAATATAATTTATGTTTATTATAACTCAAACTTTATGTATATTATATATAATATTATAATAAATTTATTGTAACACTAAATTTAATAAAATATAATATATTATAATATTAAATTTGTTAAATATATTAATATATATTATTATGTTAATATTAATATAATATTAAATTTGAATATTATTATATTAAATAGAATATATTAAATATATATGTATATAATATGTTTATTGTAACAATATAATATTATTAATATTAATATATTAATTTGTTTAAAATATATAATATATTAATATGTTTCAGATTATTATATAATAATATAATATTATAATATATAATATTATTATTATAATACTATAGTATAATTAATGTTTATTATAAAATAAATTCTAATATAAGTTATATTATAGTTTATAAAATATTATTATATTAAATATAATATATTTATTATAATATTAAATTTATTACAATATATTATAATATATTAAATTCATTATGATATTATGTTTATAATATCATAATAAATTTATTATATTATAATATTATTATATTTTATGATATAATAATATGTTTATTATAATAATATAATATTATTATAATGTAATAAAAGTTATATTATAATTTGTTGTTATTAAAATAATATATTATAATAATAATTATTATTTATAATGTACATTATATTGAAATTTATAATTTATTATATATTATTATATATAATATGATAATGTATAATATTATATAATAATGTATAATATTATTATAATAATGATATTTATATTAATAATATTTATATTACATGCTATATAATTTAATATTGTATTATCAATTATATATTATATAACAGAATATATTATATTATAATACTTATAATGTTATTATTTATTATAATATGTTTTATATAATATGTCATACATAATCTCTAGAATCACAAGTTTTGGAAATATAAGCACCAATGTCCATAATCCCTATAATCACCAAAAAAGGAGATACTGATTATGGGCTTGATTATACAACCGGATTGTAGAATCCGGCCTTAAAATCCCAACCAAACACACCTTTTGGATTATGGAATCGGATTCTACTAGAATCCAGATTCTATAATTCCCACCAAACGCCCCCTAAGCCTAATACTCAATTCTAAGAAATTAGATAGAGATTCTTAATTCTATCTCCTTATCTTCCACCAACTAGAAAATCTATAATTCTTTATTCCAATTCTAATTATTAGTCTGAATTCCTAGCCCAATTCCTTCTCTCACTCCCTTGTTTGATCCACAAATTAGGAATTTGTACATCCTTCTTGTTGTGAATCGTGCAAACAAAACAGTAAAGAAAAGGGAGAGAAGATGAACACACAAATTTAAGTAGTTCGGTGTTGTGCCTACGTCACTGTTCACGGCAAAGATTTCCACTATGTAAAACGATTAGGGTTACATCAATATACGTATACAACCCTAAACCCTGTATTTTTTAAATGTTAAAAAATACCCTTTACCGTACCGTGGGGGGCTTCGCCCCCCGCACCCCCAACCCCATTGTTCACCACGTGTCCAACTCGTTCCTCAGCACGGAAAGGGACCCAGAATATGAGCCATCATATCCAACACTTCTTTTATTAGACTACTTGTCAATCTAAAACATCATTGCAATTCGCAACATATGCATATGCAAGGATATATGTGAGAGAACAAGGGAGTGGGTAGTAAATTCCTTGTGAATTATTTTTGAACATATGCAACACACATGCAAGAAGAAATAGGGGATGATTTAAGATAGATACCCAGGTACATTTCCTACTTCCTCCAGATGTAGTATCTGCATCAAAAACTTGCAAAAATAACAAAGGAGGAGATGTACGTTATAGACTAACAATTGGGGTCTTAAATCATTTGAACTCAAAATCTACATCATACAAAAATCTGACTTCTAGATGAACCCAACTACCATATATGTATAGATTCATGTTAATTATATTATAGCTTATATAATCTCCAAATCCAGTAAAATCATGTAAGAATTTCTCACATAGGTTTGATGGTCATCAAACCTTCAGTCTGTCATCCATCCAAAGTTGTTAGGACCAAGTGACAACTGGATGACAAGAGTCAATGAATCAACGCTAGATATTGTGTCTCAAGGACAAAAAGTGATTTTTCAAAGAATCTTTAAAAAGACCGTTATAATAGAGTTCTTAAGTTTGTTAGTTCTGTTTTTTAGTTAGAAGTTAGTTATATTAAAAGAACTTTCTAGCGTCTTTTCTGTTGAGAATTAACTGAGCTGTTTTTTATTCTTTCTAGAATCAGGTTTTGGAAGAGACTAACTAGCAGTGCATATTTTGGAGCCGAGTTAGTTCTTTAAGAAGGGAGAAGATAACAAAGGATTGCGGTTGGGATTTTGGAGTCTTGTTCTGGAGCACTCGGAAGAGGCTCTAAGATTGAAGAAAGGAGATGAAACAGAGAAAAATCTGCTGGTGGAGATGAAGGTAGATTTGTTGTTGATTTTCTGAGAAAGAAAATTGAAGTTGCATTCACGGTTGCTGATTGGTTTGGTGGAATCCAAGACCTGTAGAGAAAGATCAAGATGCTGTATTAAGTAAGGTAACAATGTTAATATTTCTTGATTGTAAATCTAAAAAATTGAATTTCTTCTTTAGTGGATTGATTTCTAAAGTTGGTCTTGTCAATCAGACATGAGGTTTTTCTTAGATAGAATTCTAGGTTTTCCTCGTAAAAATTAATTTTTACTTGTTATTTCTGAATTTCATTGAACTAAATCCATTGACAAGGGAACTAAGAATCGGAATTTCCAAAAGTCCTCCTAAATTGATGGCCATTTGAGGCGGGCCGTGCAACTTCTTTGTTCCACAACCAATCATATACGTCTTTTGAGAAATTAAAACCACAAGATCCATAATTGCTAGATCTCCAAAGCCTAATAGTTCTTTCAAAGTGTTGTGGTCTTGGTGCACCAAAAGAAGCATTCCCAAATAGTTGAGATGCAAGAAAATGCACCGATTCTTGATCAGTGAGTCCAATGATGTAATTGATCCTTATATAAAAACCTAAAAATCACAACTCAAGAGATGCATTGGATTATTAAACAATGCCTTTCTTCTTCTATCTTTCCATTTGATATCATTTATACAAATGTGCTTGGTGCAAGTAGTCGTTGCTTTCTTCCTTCTCAAGGCTGACCTTGGAAGTTGTAACTATAGACAAACGGGAAAACAGAGGTTCAAGAGGACCCAAGTGCCAAAACCAATTATGCATATTTCAAAAGAGTTTAAAATTTACTGTACTCCAAGAATAAATGAAACGGAATTTTTGTTTCAAGAAGCTAAAATCATTTAAGAAGATTATATCGAAATAGAACCTGTAGGCGTTGTCACCGGCGGGGACGGAGTCAGAGGCGTTATCTCTTGAATAACAGATGATTCGCGATCGTGAATTCTCTTTGGAGAAAGGAAGGCGTTTAGGTTTACCATGAGATGAGATACCGTTACAGAAGATTATTTGGGTTTGGGAGAAGAAATCAAGCTTCCTCGTAGATGGAATTTGAAGCTGAAAAGCCATGGAGAAAGAGCCCATCTCCGTCGGTTATCAGAAGTCAAATTCGAATAACCGATGTCATCTCTCTTTATAACGGGGACACATCACACATTCTCTGCACTTATTCGGTGCACTTTTTCCTGCTGCCCCAGCAAAATACTGCCGCGTGGAACTTCTCACCACATAGTCTAACGCCCCTCCGTCAGATTCAAACGGGCGATCATTTTCCAAAAACTCCAAAACGGAGTGGAGAAGAAAGCCCTGTTTTCCAGAAATACATTTTCAGGTCTGAACTCCGAAACAGAGAAGCCCTCGAGTCACCAGATTCGCTACATACAAGACATGATTTGAAATCACCCCACCAAGACAACATGATCAAACGGAAGCGGGAAACGAGCGCTCTTGGCCGCCATGGCAGTCGAAGATGCGCATGAAGATGGCAGGGGGAGTGGTGAAGACCTCACTTTGGTCTTCAACAGACGAATTAGCCTGAATAACAGCAATCGATTTGGAATTTTGGATTCAAAAAATGATGGAGCGCGAAAATGGTTAACGGAGCCCAAAACGGATACGTTAATGCCTCTCAGATGACGTGTTGGAGCAACACAAAAAGTGCACTAAAATAAGTGCAGACGATGCCTTTGCCTTTCAGAAAATCCTATATATTGAAATTACCATAATCTTGATAGAATTCTACAAGATCATTACCGTAATTAAACTTGCTATTTATTCAGAATCATTAGTTCTATAAGGTCTCAGTGAAAATCAACATGATCTCTGAATGCATGCTTGTCCCTTGCATCACACTCATAGCTTGCTAAGAAATAAGCTGCTTTGTTATTACCCTGAAAAATAAGTCTTATGGTTGGTCTGCAGTACAGAATCATTTTTTTACTGCAGAATTAATGTGAATCATTCCCTATCTGATCACATACTCAGTATAAGAAAGTTATAAAGATAACAATAAAACACTCCATGGACTACATGGTTAACGGATGGATTGCAGAGTATCCAAAATATGGGGTAGTCAAGACATTGATATTAGCCCAAAATGAAGGTGGTTTCTGTGTGAAGTATAATTTCCTGTATTCAGTAGCTCGTTTCCAGAGTTAAAAAAAAGGGATTTTCTGGTCAATCACTTGCTGTCAATGAAACTTCATATTGAACAGTGATCATAGAAATATATCTATTAGATGATGGTGACGAGGATGTAATTTTTTTTCTCTCTTTTTAGGCTGAACAATAATAAAGAAAATGGAAATAGCAAGAGAAGAACAGGATGCAAGTTTTTTAATTTCATCAAGACATTTACATACAATGAAACAGATTCAAACCATTAGATGAAACAAACTGGAAATAACTTGGAAATTTTGAAAGAAGAGTAAGGCATGCAAATACCATCTTGTCTCACTTTTTTACATTTCCTTTCTTGATGCAAAACCAAAGTGCAAGGCTTTACTCTTTCCTTTGTGCAACTAGCCACATTGATCAGAGGCTTTATCCTAACACTGGCTCATCTTGTCCTCTTCAAGCTACCAATCTGAAGATTCCCATACGTATACAGCACATGGAGCATCTGCCCAATCTTGGCTAAGGCAGAGATGGTTCGCCAACTTGCATTTATCGATGCACATACAACACTACAGATCCATACACGAACAGGAACATGGAGGCACCAAGGACTACCCAACTGTGCTACAATGGTTGTGTTGGATCTTGACTGTTCATGCATTGTGTATACAATACAGTATTATATGTCCATATCATCAAAGACTATGTCCCCATCTTCGTCGCTGTGCAGCCCATCTGTAAGAAAACCATCTGCTGCCAAGTTGCTGCAACAAACAGAAGTATGTGAATCCCAAAATTAAAATGCAATAAACACTTAAGTGTACAGAGTGTATAAGCCCCCAAATTTGAAACCAACCTTAAACAGCAGCATCGGAAGCTCACAACACGCTTCAGCTTTCTATTGTAGAAAAAGAAATTGAATGACCATCTGCAAACACACAAGTTGCTAAGTCAAATTGTCGGTGCACAACCAGTCAGTTTTCGTTATGATAGAAATCATATTTACATGGCTGCTCTCTCCAAAAAAGGGTCTCCGTCAGAATCCGGATTGTAATTGTAGATTTCACATTCGGAGAGTTTCACAACCTACTCTAAAAAAAATATGTTACAAAATTGCCACTAGGTAGTGGACTTCTTATTCACATGGTGAAATACGTTCACCTCATCCAGCGCTTTCTGCAAGCTATCTCGTAAGGAACTGCCCCCATTAGCTTCAACCCATTCCTGTGATTGGAAAGTGATAAGAATCAAAAGATTAGATCCATTTGGGGATCACAGGGAAGAAATTATAGACAGCATAAGGGTTTTGATAGAGGAAAGCAGCTCTTTGTGAGTACATTAAAAAAAAGATCAATTACATCATTAATATTTAAGCTTCAACAAAATTTATGAATCTGGTTAATCCTATACATGACAAAGACACTAATTTTTTCCTTCATTTTTCTCCTTTTGACGATTTAATGCAAGAAGGAGTCCAATCCTTTAAGAAACCCTGGCCTTGCTCTTAGTTGTGAAATGCTTCAGGGTATAAAAGGAAGACAACCCCAAAATTTTTAGATTAAAAAAAAAAAAAGCATAGGAGACACTAGGTAGATGGAAAGGAAATGACAGGGAATAGCAGAGAGATGTATTTTTACACTGATTCATTGGATGGGTGGAAATTAACGCCAAGCTTATTGCTGCTAGATTAGTTTAAAGGGCCAAACTAGTAAATAAATTCTCTACTGGTGACCAGGTGATGCTGCCCTGCCATTGATAAGTAGAAATAAAAATGCATTTTATATGTAGAAACTACTTAATGAGCAAGGTCATTCCAATGGATTTTATGCTTGAAGGTTGGAGATTAAATTTATTAACAGACGGGGAAGGAACCTAGGTCCAGAACATACCTGTGCAAGTAGTTGTTACTATCTTCTTTGTCAGGGATGACCTTGGTGATGTAAGAAGAAGAACTAGACGAACCGGGAAACAGAGGTTGAAAATATTACTCAGGGGGAGGGCTAACCTTGCAGAAGTCGAAGCTTTCGAAAGAGAGTCTAACCATCTGCAAACAGTCAAGGACGCAAGACAAAAGGCTTAATACAAATCGAATATACACATTAAGATTATCCTAAAATTAGTATTTGTAACATGCAACACTGATCAATCGAATGATGCCATGAAATCATGAAGCGAAATTAATGGCTACCTGTATCAACAATGCAGTAAAGCAAAAGATGGCAAGAAGTGAAAACTATTCGAATTTACACTACTTATATAAATACGACATTCTAGCCTGCACATTTTATCCTAATTTTAAAGCATTTGATGTCCATCTATCATAAGTAAATCAGTTTTATTTGTATATACCTCTAGAACACATCCCCCTTAAGTTCGGGGATCTTTGCTATCTTGGGCCGATCTTCAAACAGTAGTTGTCGACTAAGGATTGGGCAGTTCCTGATTTCTAGACTTCCGAGTGAGGAAGGCAACCCCCTCTCTGGAAGTCCTGTGAGATTCTCGCAGTCCTTGATGGCCAACTCTTCAAGAGAGGTGAGGCTGTGCAACCCCTTTGGTAGGGACTGCAGATCTGGGAGATTATTAACTTGAAGATATGTAAGATTTGGGGGCAGCAGACACTCTGCAAAGAATACCAGATTTGAAAATCCTCCAATTGTTAGGCTTTTGAGAGCGGTGAGGTTGTGAATCCCCCACTCAGAAATGGACTTCCGTTTTACACAATTTAGGATTTCAAGAGAATCTAGGTTGCCCGGAAAACCCCCCTTAGGAAAGGGATCGAGATTAGGGCATCCAGTAATAGACAAATCTAGAAGAGACGTGGCTTTGTGCAGGTCATCTGGTAAGGACCTGAGATTCTCGCAGTTTTCGATATAAAGTATTACGAGAGTTGAGGTGGGTAACCCTCTTTCCGGAAATGAAACAAGGCTGGGGCATTTGTTGATCCACAAAGTGTGGAGAGATGTGAGATTGTGCATGCAGTGAGGTAACGAATTGAGACGAGGACAGTCTCCTATGTAGATGAGTTCAACATTTGTGATGGTGGTGTGCAACCCAGAAATCTTTCTATTCTGATCTTGATTTGAGGATGAGCCATTCATATTGTCGTCCACAACAATACGGTGATCGGTGGACCCTAAGCATCTTCCACTTGGGAATGATGTGAACTTACCACATCCTACGATTTGCAAAAACTCTAGAAATCTGTTGCTGTACATCATCCTCTCGGGGAGGGATACCAGATTCTTGCAATCAGTGATCTCAAGATTCTTAGGCAGTAGGGGAAGCTCTGTAGAACTAGAGACACCTCTTTCAATAAAAGACGTGAGAGATCTACACTCAGATATTCTCAGTGTATCAAGAAATGAGTTGTTGTCGTTGTTATTGCTGTACACCATCAGTTCAGGAAAGGTCTTCAAATTCTTACACCCAAGGATTTCAAGTTTTCTAATCGTGGAAGGCAACACCATCTTTTCTCCAGACGATGGCAGACTCGGCAAGAAATTGATTGTCAATTCCCGAAGAGAAGTGCAGGACATCATATGAATTTTTTTCAAACTATGGCAGGAATCGATCTTAACGGTTTCAACTTGGGAAGGAAACTTGAGAAAGCAAAGATGTGGACATGAACTGATTTCCAGCCGAGTAACGGAACTCAGGGGCAGCACGTCTTCATCATCTGGCAAGTACACAAGTCGACTACACCCGGAAATCTTCAAAGATAGAAGGGACGCAATGCATTGTGGCCCTGGTTTGACATCATTCGAGCACAGAAACTTCACAAGCTCATCACAGCCTTTGATCTCTAATTCTCTAAGTGCATTTAAGCATCCCAATAATGACCTTCCTTCCCATCCTCCATGAGATACTGGTAGATTCTCAAGATTTGAAATTTTAGAAATACTCGGGAAGCTAAGTGGTAGTGGTGGAGTAGAAGAGTCTTCCACGCTTCTCAAGAACATCGCTTCACATCCCTCTGCCTCTAACCTGCATAGCTCCGGAAGACACCTTGGCAGTTCAATCAACTTATGACAATTCTTTATTTTTAATTTTTCCAGCTTTACAAATTGGTGGGAGAACTTCCTTAGTTTAGGACAGTCAGATATCTCAAGCTCACAAAGACTAGGGAATACTTCTTTACCTTCCTCTTCAATCCCAAACCATTCTTCCCAATACTCCATGTCTTTGAATATCATTGTCTCCAGTGATTGAAATGGTAGCTTAGACGCATGAACACTTCCATAGAACTCAGCACCCACACTTTTTACTCCCTGCAATCCCTCAATTAGGAGATATTTGAGGAAGGGTAAACATCCAAGCGGAGGGAGTAACTGGCATCTTCTGCAATCGAGGAGTTCTAATTTCACCAACTGAGAGTAGGATGAGCACCCTAACCAGCTTGGGAATGTTTTTCCATGGTACCATCTAACAGAGAGCCTTTTGAGGTTCGTGTGAGGTTGTAGTTCCTTTAGGACTGCAGTTTCCTTACCTTCATCTACAGGTTCAGAGATCAGCATCGCAATGTTTGCCCTTGTGGATTCCCAGCTCAACTCCAATTCATGGAGATGCTCTTTATTCCCTAGAAGAGAACCATCAATTTTGTCTACATTCCTCAGTCCGACAATGCGAAGATTTTTGCGAAGTTGCTTCATGTCCTTTATTCCTTGAATGCTTGACCCACTATTTTCCCCCACAACAAAAAGAGACAGTGTTTGAAGGTTCGTCAATTTGTTCATTCCTACTGGCATCTTTTCGAAACTTCCACATCCATCAATGCGGAGATGTCTGAGTTCAGTTAGGTTGCTCATGTCACTAGGCAATTCCCTAAGCCATGGGCAATTGCTTAACAACAGTGTTTGCAAATTCCGGAGTTTACACAGGGAATTGGGTAACCTTTCAATTGAAGTTCCGGAGAGGTCGAGGTGTCGAAGATGTATCAAATCACCAATTGATTCAGGCAACTCAAAGTGACAGTCGACACCACTTACACACAACACACGTAAGCATGGTAGTACTGGAAACAGCAAACATAGGAGCTGTCTAGGTATGCAGCTTTCATAAGGCATACGCATCAAGAGTAATGCACGCAAGCTTTTGGTTTCTTGAAATACCTTAAATTTTGACATCACAAGATTCCTTTTTCCAGGTACAATTACAAGTGCATAGCGAATCAAGGACATATCAACCTTTGACGAATTGTTGTCGTCCTGCTCATCCCTCAAATTGAAACATATTCCTTTGGAGACAGATCGAGCTAGATCATGGATGAGGTCATGCATTACGAATCCTGATTCATGGTCACTACTTCGTTGAAAAAATGACCTTGATAATAGCTCTCTGAAATACTCATCCCCCGTGTCTTCCATTCGTCTATTTCCCTTCGACTGTAGAAAACCTTCAGCCATCCATAGTAGGATAAGATCTTCCTTGTTAAAGACGTAGTCTTGAGGAAACATGGCGCAGTAGGAAAAGCAAGGCTTCAATTGAGCTGGGAGATAATGATAGCTCAACGCAAGAGATGGAAGAATGCCACTTGTGTTTTCTGTTTGATCCCATATTTCACTACTCAAAAGACCTTCCCATTCTGCAGCGTCTCGTTTACAACGCAAGAGGCCTCCGAGTGTCTTTGCTGCCAGAGGCAACCCTTTACACTTTTTTACAATCTTTTCGCCAATTGATTTCATCTCTGGATATTCATCTGGACTTGAGTTTTGAAATGCATGGTGGAAGAACAATTCTTGGCAATCCTCTTCAGAGAGCTCTTTTAAGTGGAATGTGGGAACGGTTCTCATTATGGAAGAAACATTTTCACTCCGAGTAGTCACAATAATTTTACTACCATTTGGTCCACCTCTGAAAGGAGCTCGTAATCGATCCCAGTCATTGTAGTCTTCACTCCAAACATCATCCAGAACAAGTAAAAATTTCTTTTCGCCTAATATCACCTTCAATCTCTCTTGAAGTTGCTGCAGTCCATGGACCGTAAATGAATCTTTGGTAGCGGACTCGAGAATTTCTTTGGTTACTCTAACCACATCAAATTTGGCATCGGATACGCAAGCCCATGCTTTCAGAGTAAAATGCTTTTTCACGTCCTCGTGATCGTAGAGAAGCTGAGCAAGAGTGGTCTTACCAACCCCTCCCATACCCACTATGGGAATCACAGAGACATTGTCGCTTACAGTATCATCAGCATCTGATAACAACAATTTAAGTAACTTTTTCACATCTTCTTCCCTACCATAGACATGGGAGTCAAGTGGCAAGGGAGTCGTCGGTGGTCTTTGGATGAGACGAGTGGAACTTTGTGCAAGTGCAACACCCTGGCTCAAACCAAGACGCTGCCCTAGCAACCAGACCTTTTCTAATCTCTCGATTAGTGTCTTTATCTTACCGATTTGCTTTGCTTTTGACCAAAAATCACGAAGAGAACAGACAAGTTCTCTCACCTGATCTGTGTTTGGTTGGGTTCCCTCCTCCTGTTTCAGTCGATGGGCATGGGTAGCAACCTCGTCCAACAGGTCTTCGATGTCGAAGGCAAGATGTGTGAGTTTGTCAAGCCAGAGTCTCACGGCTGGGTTCGTTATCTGCTTTTGTTCCGCATCATGGAGTACGCCTTGAATCAACAGCATCGTCTCCTCCAACTCCTCTAGATCAGAATCGACCAGCACACGGCGTGCGAATTCCTTGAATTCACGAGGGACCAACCTATCCAAAGCCACCTGAAGAGATGCACTGAGAAGTAGCTCTCCAAAAGGTGCCATTGTTGTAGGTATGAGGTTTGGGTTGAAAGCAGGATGATCAAAAGACGAAACAGTGCACTGACATAACGCAATTATGAAAGTGTGACCGTTGAGGTGGACGCCCTCAACTTTTCTTCTTCGCGATTCTTCAATCACGTGGACGACTTTCTCATTTTCTGACTTTCAGGCCAACAAGACAAATTTCATTATTCATTTTGTCTTCTTTCGAAATGACACCGACACCGACGGCAACCCAAAACATGGTTGGTGGATGTGCAAATTATTTACGATGAGTTGGCGGATCAGAACGAAGGGTATAAGAGAAATGAAGCTTGATGGAAATACAAACTAAAAAGTTCCTTTGACCCAAAAGGTAGGGCTTGGTTCAGGATAAATCATACGCGTGTCTAAGCCCGCTAAGTAGACTCTAGAATTTGGGTTCAAGATTTAAGCCCAAACCTGTTCCTAAGATAATATTAGAGACCTGCCTTTGTTATATATATTTTTT
Source organism: Buxus sempervirens (assembly GCA_947561395.2). Classification (NCBI taxonomy): domain Eukaryota; kingdom Viridiplantae; phylum Streptophyta; class Magnoliopsida; order Buxales; family Buxaceae; genus Buxus; species Buxus sempervirens. Next base: position 5,801,752 of record OX387182.1, read on the forward strand.
ATTTCTTAATTTATTTTGTAAGTAAGATTCTAACAATGTTTATGACGGTAACTTTCACAATTCCACGAGGGTCCCACCCACCACTTTATTTTTCTTTTCATGTTTCTGTAATTTATTCATTCTGAAATGAAAAACGCAAATTAAGGGAGCTCAATCTCTCGTCCCAAACCAAACCTGCTTAAACGAGTACGAGTTGAGAATTGTTGAAGCATCCTTCTCTTCCTTCTCTAGCAATCACAATCAGAGATGCTAGGTCTCCTACATCCTCATCCCAATTCCTACAGTTAAATACCGTCTCACGCCCATAGTACTCTGTAATGTAAAACACTATCTTTTACAACAAGGATTGTATAATTAACCACATTGAAAATATAATTTAGACTCAAAATATACCTAGCCAAGGGCTGAATAGGTGTAGTACAGTGGAGTTTAAATTTTTACACATATAAAAAACCAGTTAATGATTAATATATATATGCTTAAGTCTTCAAGCAATTAATTTTAAATAAATCATGTAATAGCTACACAAATTGCAAGTAATATACATAAAGCATATAAAAGTAATAAAGAGACACAATGCAAGTTTGTGATAAAGGGAAAACTCTATGAGAATTCTTAAAGAGAAAAACCCTATATGCTTTACATGAACCACCTAAAAATCTATTATGAAAAGATGATTTATAACCTCTAGTTTAGAAAAGTTAACAACTCTGTGTTAGACTCTGCAACTCACATATTGAAAGAATTTGAAGAACTTTTCAAATTTGCTTTACAACAATACTCGAGAACTCAGAAGATCTTCTCAATGAACACTCCATCCAACTCGTCTGTTATCTGCTGGAAAAATAAAAGAAGACGATGGCTTAAAATAGAAAAATCACAAGGAGATTATTATGAAAGAGATAGGATGTTTAGGGTCCCCAAAATAATCTCAATTCAGGTTTAGAACGTACCCTACTCCTATTTATAGGTTTCCAAAGAGGTATAGTTGAAATAGAATCAGAAAATCGAAGTTTTAAAATTTTTTGGAACTTCATGCTCGAACACAGGATGGACACGATGTGAATGTGAAGGTACAATTTAAATGTTCTTCGCGCTAGTGTCGCGTTCTACCTGGAGGTCATGCGCGAGACAATGTGGAAGCTTGACCGCTTGACTAGCAGCTCGAGAGCCCTCTAGCACAACAATTCAACATTTGGGTTCAGCAGATGTCTTTAGAATACACGATCCTTAAAAGAATGTAATGCTTAAATACTCGGGAACACAGGTTTGCAAAGTTGATAATTGTAACTTGTTAGTTGTCCTTTAGTGCCTTAATCTTCCCATATATGTTTTCTCCACTTCCCAGACAGAAATTGAAGAGTAAGTTGCTCTCATGTGTTGCGATTTTTCTTCAAGCTTTTAGCACAAAGGTTTAGACATCGGATGAAAAAAAAAGGCAAAGTTTTGATGGCATAGTCACTAGGTATGTGACACATGTGTCACAGCTCAAGTGACATGTGAGGCATGGTACAATTAATATAACATAATTTACTTAACTCTAGCCAGTATGATTAAGACTTACTCTAACGAAAAACCGTTGTAGAAGCACCAAAAAAAGACCACCCAACGTCCAAGCCTTGCTCCCACGTTCAAAAGAGAAAAAGTCTAAGAAGAAAGATGGGAACTTTTTGATTTATTAGTAATTTATGGGATGAGTCAGATAGATGGAATCTAGGCTTTCATTTATAGACTAATCGTATCATAAATAGAATTCCTAATTTATCTATCCCTCCACCAATAGTATTAGACTTTAATTAGGATAAAAATCACTTAAATCACCTTAGGTAATCCACCCTAACCCACTCCTAAATATTTTAGAAAACCAACAGATGTGTTCACCTCGTATTGTGCCACTTTAAGTCTCCTAGTAAGAGATGTGCACAGCAAAAAATAGCAGGCATCCAGAATATTTTCATATGTGTAAAGTTAACATGTAATTATTTTAGTAATTTATTATTACAGTTTTTGGTACAATGTTGTGCTATATTACCTTTACATTTAGCAATTTTAAGTAATTAACAATGTACAATCTTATAGCAAGTGGAATGTACAACACAGCGATTAAAAAATTTGATATATGTTTGGGTGATTAGAAGGGATTATGAATTACTAAATAGCATTTTGAGAAAAGAGTGCTTTTTCTAATATTGAAAGATAATAAGTAAAGTTCGATTTGTTAGAGGAACAAAAAAAGAAAAAAAAGGGAAGAGTAAAGAGTTATATAACTCTTTCGGACGAAGGTAAATGTCTCCCGACCAAAATGGGAAAATTAATTTTTAGTGGTGCTTTATCAAAATATTTAAGATTTAGTTAGCAAAGTTTTGAATTTTAACTTTTAATGAACCTTTATCAAAATAATTAATTTTTAATAACATTTTATTATTACAAATCAACTATTCCAAGAATGCCCTTACATCACTCATTTAAATGACTTGTACAAGTCATTCATTCAAGATACAAATCATTTTATTGATTTGTACAAGCTAATTTATTGATTTGTACAAGTCATTTTATTGCTTGTACAAGTCTAAAATTGTTTGTACAAGTCCCGAAAGTAAGTTGTATAAGGGCATTTTTGGAAGAATTTATTCGCAAAGTGAAATGATACTAAAAATTATTTATTTTGATAAAGGCACAGTAAAAATTAAAATTCAAAACTTTGTTGACTGAATCTTAATTATTTTGAAAAAATCACTAAAAGTTATTTTTCCCTGAACATAATAGATAAGAGAGTAAAAGACAAACGTACTCCCAACATAATGCATCATTGCAAGAAATTGAAAGGGTGTTTTGGGAAGAAATTTAATTAGTTTTGGCACGCTTTCCAAGAGAATGTTCACTTGTACGGTGTAGTTAATGTTTTGAAAGATTTATTTTAACTTCTTATCTTTTTTTTTTGTTGGAAATTTTAACTTCTTATCCAATGCACATTTTCTCAGAGTAGAGTAGTTAATTTTTTAAATACTTGATAGGATCTTTTTTTGTAATTCTATTTTTGTGTTGGTCTGAGTTGGTTATCGCATGGTTCCAGATTTTTTTGAACCGAAGTCTTACGTTGCACAACACCCATGGGTGCTGTTTAAGATTTGGAACGAATTGATATCAGCGCAAAATCAGTGAAGAGAGGTTCAGAAGAGTCATTAGAAAATAGTTCCAACCTTTGATTGTTAGCTTGATGACACAGGGGACATGATCAAGTTACTGGCACAGTTGTGGTCTTGGTGCACCAAAAGAAGCATTCCCAAATAGTTGAGATGCAAGAAAATGCACCGATTCTTGATTAGTGAGTCCAATGATGTAATTGATCCTTATATAAAAACCTAAAAATCACAACTCAAAAGATGCATTGGATTATTAAACAATGCCTTTCTTCGTCTATCTTTCCATTTTTTTTTTTGTGGTAGTAAAACAAAATTTTATTAAACTATTAACGATTGTTTCTTACATACAGTAGACCTCTAACATCACCAAGAAGAACATTTGAAAAAAAGAAAAGGACATTTAGATAACCAAAGACAGGAGAATTTATCTAGAGCATAGTTGGCTAACAAATCAGCCACTTGGTTCCCTTCACGATACACATGAGAATAATTAATTTTCGTGAATCTGCCAGTCTTCGAGCTTCTAATATAAGAGAAAGGATCTGCCATGGAGGATCTGAATTAGGAATGGAAAGAAGCTTTATCACCAATAAGGAATCGCCTTCTAGTTCTACTTGAGTTAATCCCAAATGGAGAGCCAGTTTTAAACCTTCTACCACCGCATATGCTTCTACAATAATCGCTGACGAAGCATGACAGATAGACGCCTTTGAGCCCAGAAATTTTCCTTGGAAGTTCCTAATCACAATGCCAATACTAGCTTGCCCCGTAGATTTCCTGAAAGCGCCATCAAAATTGATTTTAACAGTATTATACGAAGGTGGTTTCCAAGCAACTGACACCAGAGAATTCCTTGTAGTCGTGGTACTCTTAAGCTCTTTAATACTTTTAGAATACTGCTGTAGCCTATGAAAATGATTGACTATAACAGAAATATTAGGTTGCTTTTGGTGAAATATCACCTGATTGCGATGCAACCATAATGCCCATCCAAAATTTGCTATTGTGGTCAATAGATCTTCTTTAGACAAATCTGCAGAAGGACTTCTTAAAGAGGATATATAAGAATACCACGAAAATAGTGAATCCTGAGGGCCACATGATTGAGTAGCTCCACCAATGGCCTACATCCACGCTGCTCTTGAAAAAGGACATTTAAGCCATAAATGATCCACTGTCTCATATGGATGCTGACAAAAACAGCATTATCCAGATGATATCTTAAATCTCTGGTTAAGGAAATCTGCTGTTGGGAGAACATTATGCAAGCTCTTCCAAAGATGAAATTTAATTTTCTATGGACAAGTCAAGTGCCAGCAAGATAGCCAATTTCTATGAGGAGAACAGGAAGCATTACCCACAAGCAGTCTGTACGCAGAAGCTATCGAAAACCTACCATTTGATGTTTGTCTCCAAATCAGCTTGTCTTCACTGAGATCCTTTGAAATAGGAGTAGCAATAACTTTTGCAACTATATCCGGAGACCAAAACTGTGATAGAAATTGCAGATTCTAGTCACCTGTATCAGCATTTATTAACTGGCTAACCTTTGTAAGATTCCTATGTATTTGAGAGTTCTGACATGATGGAATTGTCTCACCCAATTGTAGCCAGATATCACTAAATATATTAACTTTGTTGCCATTAGCTACAAGCCATCCACAGCCCTTCTCTAACAAAGGTTTTAATTTAACAAGATATCTCCATAGATATGCTTGTTGTGGCTTAAATCCTGCCTCCTTGAAAGATGATGAAGGAAAGTACAAATTTTTCATAAAATTAAACCAGAGAGATTCCTTACCTGAATACAAATGCCAAGCAGCTTTCATTAGAAGGCTTTATTCATAATAGAATATCTTTTAAGATTTAAACCCCCACTGCGCCAAGGTTGAGTAATACGATCCCAACAGATGGTAGCTACACCCTTGGATGAATCAGCTTTCCTCCAAAAGAAGTTCCTTGATGTTTGATCCAGTCTATCCAAAACACTTTGCGGCAACTTATGGCAAGACATGAAATATATTGGTTGAGCATTTAATACAGATTGAATAAGAGTGGCTTTACCAATTTGGGTTAAAATCTCAGATTTCCATCCAGCAAGTTTTGCAAATACTCTGTGGATAATATCTTGACAGTCTCTAGCTGTAGGTCTCTTGAATAATAAGGGAATGCCCAAATATTTACCTTGAGTATTAGCAATCCTTATGTTGAACAGCTGTCAAATGGAGTTCCTATGAGCTTTAGCAAAATCCTTGCTGAAAATGATAGATGACTTCTGAAAATTAATTTCTTGATCAGATTCCACACAATATCTATGAAGTAGCCTTCGTAAGCAGTGGGCCTCTCTTTTGTTATCATTCCCATAAATAAGAATGTCATTTGCAAACATTAAATGGGATACTGATATGCTACTTTAATTTTTATTCCTCTAAATCTGCCATCCAATTCCAATCTCTGAATTGTTGCAGATAAAACTTGCTGACATAAAATGAATAAGTAAGGAGATAAAGGATCTCCTTGTCTCAAACCACGCTCAGCTTTAATCTTACCGACAGGTGTTCCATTAATGACAATACTATATGAAACAGATTCAACACATGCCATTATCAAGTTTATAGTAGTATCAAGAAAACGGAATGCTTTCAGAACAGCCCTCAAAAAATTCCAATTCACTTTATCATATGCTTTTGCAAAATCTAATTTAAGTGCGTACATGCCTTTATTCTTCAAACACTTTTTCCACGCTCGTCTATCTTTCCATTTGATATCCTTTATAAGAATTATGAAGCTTAATTTGTGACATAAAAATGCAAAGTATAAAAGCATGCAAAAATAAAATAGTGGAGTGTTACCTTTACATTAGGCATCCTGCAAAGTAGACCATGCATCTAAATATGGCATCTACAAGTAGCCAAAACAGGACATATACATTAAACTAGTTTTAGTTTAGTCGAGCGATGCACTAAAACTAACCTTATAAATGTTGATATCTAAAAGAAAATAAATGAGTGCATCAAACTAGAGGCCTCGCTTGAGCTCCAAGAATATTTGATAATGCATTCATACTGTACAATGCAACGAGTATCAAAAGCAGAATAGGTATTATTCGGAAAAAAAAAAAACTGATATTGCATAAAATCCAATCTAGAAGGAAGAGCCAATGTGGACTTTGAAGTTAAATAAATTTTAGAAAGCAAGGTAGTAAGAATTGATCAAATATCGATAGAACTTAGGCTTCAGATTGAGATCGATCAGACTCCAAAATTTTAAATCTTCAGAAACATTGAAGAAAAATATGAGGATTTTAGCAACTGATCAAGAGATTGATAGATAAAGACAAGGTTTTCCACAGCTGTTGGAGGTTTTCGCAGTGACTGAATGTGTCAGATAGAGAGAGATATAGAGATGGGGCTCTCAGAATATTGGAGTGCATTTCGCATATATAGAGAGATTGTGTTAAGAGAGGGTGCGATGAGGTGCTTGATCTATTTGCCAAAAATTTGATACTTAAAACATTACCCACCCCGAGTCTTGATTTTTTCTTCTTCTTTTCTTTCTGAAACGCACTGGGTAGAGAGGAAATACAATAGAATACAGGTCCTAACAAACAAGTCACCAGAGTCATCACCCCTGTTCTTTAAGAGAGGTGGTGGGCTTAAGACGTGGGGTTTGAAACAATGTACATGACTAGCCATGCTTGTTAGCAGTTTGTTCCCAATTTCTACTGTTATACGGACGGATTTTTTCAGTTTCTTATATATGTTCTCTTCATTGAAGCTTTAGACATCTTGATACATGCTTTGGAAAAAGGTCATGTGAACCCTTCCAGAGTTGGCAGCACCTTCTGGCTTTAAGAAACATATGGTTTATAATCTATACTGGGCCCATCTTCTATCAACATCAGCTATTGAAAGATGATCTCTAGCCTAAACCAGGCACCAATATGATGGAGATAATATCACTTGGAAAGTCTAGAGAGCTCTTTTTCAGTACTTTTTCTAATCCAGAAGTAGATAGCCCAAACATCCAATTTTCATAATCCATTCATGGGTTGCTTATCTGAAGATGTTTTAGTACCTCTGAAAGTTAATCCTGTAACTTTTGGTCATGTAAGAACAAAAGGATTATTGAGGGGCATGTTACGGTTGTTTCATCATCTTTAACCAAATTGGGTGTTTCTAACAACAGAAGCAATGGAACACAATAGTTATTTGAACACAACAGTTAGCATGATTATGTCTGTAGAAATGAAGCAAGCAAATGGATGAATATAAGGGCAAGAGCTCTTTTTCAGTACTTTTGTCTAATTGTGATGTGAGAAGGGGTTAGAAATCTCTCTTTCTGTCAATCTCCCCCACATCAGCTAGCATCATTTGAGCTTCTCCAGTTTTTCTTTACCAAGATCATGCTAAATTCAAAGTGAGGATGGAACTACTAAGAATTAGTGCTTTCAATCATGAGTCTGTGCCAAAAATATGTAGTTGCTATGAGATCGGTAAACTACTAGTATGGACGATCAATGGCGCAAATCCATTGACATTGCTAGTTTTATCTCTCTCTTTTACTCTGTTCCTTTTTTTTTTTTTTTTTTTTTATGGGGGGGTGTGGGTGGTGGGGTTGCGGTTTGTTTTGTGATGTATGCACTTGGTGTTGGTTGGTTTGTTTTTCTTTCCCATCACCATAAGATCCATTATTTATGACTTTAAGCTTGGATTTATCTTGTACTGTCTAGTTAATGTTCGGTAAAGTGTATTGTAACTTGACTTTTAACATGTTTTTTTTTTTGTTTCAGCAGATAAGGTAATTTTTAAAATAACTTGATAGAATCATTTCGTAATTCTATGTTGCGTTGGCTTGAATTGGTTCTTGCAGAAGGGATGTGAATAATTCGGCGTCTGATCATATACTCTGTATCAGAAAGTTATAATATTTATTGCAGAGTATCCAATATGTGGGGAAGTTATGATATGGATGTCTCTCTGTGAAGCTTCTTCCAGATTTTTATGAACCGAATTGCAGCTTTGAATTGATATTAGCTCAAAATCAGTGAAGAGAGATTCAGAAGGGTCATAAGAACCAAAAAGTCATAAGAACCCAATCTGATAGTTGGTTTCTTTGCTGAGTATAAGTTCCTATGTTCAGTATCCCGTTTACAGAATTAAAAAGGCATTTTCTGGCCAATTCACTTGCTGGCAATGAAATTCCATATTGAACAGTATCATGGAAATATATCAATTGGATTACAGCCATGAGGCTGAAACTTTTTCTCTCTTTTTAGGCTGAACAATAACAACAAAAGAACAGGATGCAAGTTTTTTAATTTCATCAATAAACATTTACATACAATGCAACAGCTACAAACCATTAGATGAACCAAACTGGAAATAACTTGGAATTTTTGAAAGAAGAGTAAGACATGCAAATACCATCTTGTCCCACTTTTTTACATTTCCTTTCTTGATGCAAAACCGAAGTGCAAGGCTTTACTCTTTCCTTTGTGCAAATAGCCACACTGATCAGAGGCTTTATCCTAACACTGGCTCATCTTGTCCTCTTCAAGCTACCAATCTGAAGATTCTCATATGTCAGCAACCTAAAGGGATCACAGGGAAGAAATTATAGACAACATAAGGCTTTTGATAGAGGAAATCAGCTCTTTGTGAGTACATTAAAAAAAAAGATCAATTACAGAAAGCATAAGTAGAGATGATACAAATGAGGCAATTAGAATGTACAAAGTCAACTCAGGATTCTATCATGAGTGTAGTATCAAAGGGTCTGGTTCAACGAGCGTACCCACCAAGAACACCAAGAACCATATCTATTATGTTCATCAATTCATGATTCTATTGGGACTAGGGCTGGGGCTGAGGCTAAGGCCAAGCGTGAAATTTGTGTTCCAAGCCCTGTCCCATCAGATGCTGCACACCTTATCAAGTATTTGAGTTTTGATATTTTTGAAAACTAAACTAGAAGACATTAAGAATTTGTTTTTCATAGTATCTACAAAAGACCAAAGGATAGACAATGTCAAGGTTTAGTAAAACAACAATTTTCCATACATACACATAAATCTTATATAACTAAGCACAAAACAGATATTCATAATGGGTCTTAGGTGTAATATTTAACACTCATCACACACTTTGGGACCAAAGCCTACACAATTACTATCCACTTCATACACAAAACCAGACACCTTGCAGTTCTAATTTGGGTACATCAGGAATATTAGATTAAGTTATATGTTGATGCCCTTAAAAATTGAAAAACTTCAAATTAAAAAGAAAAGAAAGAGAGAGATTACAATGGAAGCTATTACGTAGTACATTAAGGGGCAAGGTTTCAAACACAGAAATTTCAAAGACTCTTAACAGATTATGAAATGCATATTTCAAAAGATTTTAAAATTTACTGTACTCCACGAATAAATGAAACGGGATTTTTGTTTCAAGAATCTAAAATCATTTAAAACTGGTCGATGGACAAGTAAAATAGAGATATATACATGTTTACATTTTTGTTTCAGTAGAGAAGGTATAACTTGATAGAATCTTTTTTGTAATTCTATGTTGCATTGACTTGAATTGGATCCTACAGAATTAATGTGAATAATTCCCTATCTGATCACATACTCTGTATAAGACAATAATACACAGCATGGACGACATGGTTAGACGGATGGATTGATATGGATGTCTCTTTCTGTGGGGTAGTCATGATATTGATGTCTCTTTCTGAAGCTTCTTCCAGATTTTTATGAATCGAAGTGCAGCTTTGTATTGATATGAGCCCAAAATGAGGGTGGTTTCTGTGTGAATTATAATTTCCTGTATTCAGTAGCCCGTTTCCAGAGTTAAAAAGGGATTTTCTGGTCAATTCATTTGCTGTCAATGAAATTTCATATTGAACACTGATCATGGAAATAAATCTATTAGATGGACGAGGCTGTAATTTTCTCTCTCTTTTTAGGCTGAACAATAAAGAAAATGGAAATAGCAAGAGAAGAACAGGATGCAAGTTTTTTAATTTTGTCAATCGACATTTACATACGATGCAACAGCTACAAACCATTAGATGAACCAAACTGGAAATAACTTGGAAAGTTTGAAAGAGGAGTAGGACATGCAAATATCATCTTGTCTCACTTTTTTACATTTCCTTTCTTGATGCAAAGCCAAAGTGCAAGGCTTTTCTCTTTCCTTTGTGCAAATAGCCACATTGTTCAGAGGCTTTATCCTAACACTGGCTCATCTTGTCCTCTTCAAGCTACAAATCTGAAGACACCCATATGTCAACAACCTAAAGGGATCACAGGGAAGAAATTATAGACAAAGACACAAAATTTTTATGAATTACATCATTAAAAAAAGCAGCTCTTTGTGAGTACATTAAAAAAAAGATCAATTACATCATTAATATTTAAGCTTCAACAAAATTTATGAATCTGGTTAATCCTATACATGAAAAAGACACAAAGGTTTTCCTTCATTTTTCTGACGATTTAATGCAAGGAGTCCAATCCTTTAAGAAACCCTGACCTTGCTCTTAGTTGTGAAATGCTTCAGGGTATAAAAGGAAGACAACCCCAAATTTTTTTGATTAAAAAAGAAAAAAGCATGTGAGACACTAGGAAGATGGAAAGGAAATGACAGGGAATAGCAAAGAAAGATGTATTTTTATACTGATTTCATTGGATGGGTGGAAATTAAGGCCAAGCTTATTGCTGCTAGATTAGTTTAAAGGGCCAAACTAGTAAATAAAAATGCATTTTATATGTAGAAGCTACTTAATGAGCAAGATCATTCCAATGGAATTTATGCTCGAAGGTTGGAGATTAAATGCATTAACAGACGGGGAAGGAACCTAGATCCAAAACATACCTGTGCAAGTAGTTGTTACTGTCTTCTTTGCCAGAGCTGACCTTGGTGGTGGAAGAAGAAGAACTAGAGAAACCGGGAAACAGAGGTTGAATATGCCTCAGGTGCCAAAACCAAATCAGCAAACGGACTTTCTATCAACAGCAGCCCCCAAGAACATTCATTTCTGTTCATATCAAAGAACAAGCAATACAGGAATGAATTAACTCCTCAACATGGATTATAGGGGCAGAAATCAGAAAAAAGATCTCAGAGGCATTACAGTCACCAATACTGTATATCAAACACTTTATGTAATTTGGACTACCTTGCAGAAGTCGAAGTAAAGACAGCATCAATCAAGCACGCAAGACAAAAGGCTTCATACAATCGAATATACACATTAAGATTATCCTAAAATTAGTATTTGTGACATGCAACACTGATCACTCGAATGATGCCATGAAATCATGAAGCGAAATTAATGGCTACACATGTTATCCTGCTTATATAAATACGACATTCTAGCCTGCACAATGTGGCTACTATCATTGAAACTTTTGTTCAACAGATAATGGCTCGAGCATGTTTGTGTGTAGAAATCAGCAAATAAATGAACCACTATCAAGAACAATAGATACATACCCTAAGACTGGGGATCTCTGCTATCTTGGGCCAATCTTCCCCTTTCCCCTCTTCGCATCGTTGTCCAAGAATAAGGCAGCCATAAACAGATAGTCTTCCAAGCGAGGAAGGCAACCCCCTCTCTGGAAGTCCTGCAAGATTCTTGCAGTCATTGATGATCAACTCTTCAAGAGAGGTGAGTCTGTGCAACCCCTCTGGTAGGGACTGGAGATCTGGGAGATTATTAACTTCAAGATAGGTAAGGTTTGGGGGCAGCAGACACTCTGGAAAGAATACCAGACCTGAAAATCCTCCAATTTTTAGGCTTTTGAGAGAGGTGAGGTTGTGAATCCCCCACTCAGAAATGGACTTCCGTTTTACACAATTTAGGATTTCAAGAGAATCTAGGTTGCCAGGAAAACCTCCCTTAGGAAAGGGATCGAGATTAGGACATCCAGTAATAGACAAATCTCGAAGAGACGTGGCGTTGTGCAGGCCATCTGGTAAGGACCTGAGATTCTTGCAGTAGTAGATTCTAAGGTCTGTGAGAGTTGAGGTGGGTAACCCTCCTTCTGGAAATGAAACAAGGCTGGGACAATTGGAGATCACCAAAGACTGGAGAGATGTGAGATTGTACATGCAGTGAGGTAACGAATTGAGAAGAGGACAGTCCCTTATTTCAATGCTTTTAACATTTGTTATCTGATCCTGATTTGACGATGAGCCATTCATACAATGATCGGTGGACCCTACACATCTTCCACTTGGAAAGGCCGTGAGCTCATCACAGCTACGGATTACCAATCCCTCAAGAAATTTGTTGCTGTACATCATCCTCTCGGGGAGATATACTAGATTCTTGCAATAATAGATCTCAAGACGCTTAGGCAGTAAGGGAAGTTCTGTACAACTAGAGGCGCCTCTTTCTGTAAAAGATGTGAGAGATCCACAATTAAATATTGTCAGTGTATCAAGAAATGAGTTGTTGTCGTCGTTATTGCTGTGCACCATCAGTTCAGGAAAGGTCTCCAGATTCTCACACCGACGGATTTCAAGTCTTCTGATCGTGGAAGGCAACACCATCTTTTCTCCAAAGGATCGCAAACCCGGAAAGTCTTCGATTTTCAATTCTCGAAGAGAAGTGCAGGACATCATCTGAATATTTTTCAAACCATGGCAGGAGCGGATCCAAACGGTTTCAACTTGGGAAGGAAACTTGAGAAAGTGAAGACATGGACATGAAAAAATTTCCAGCCGCGTAACAGAACTCAGGGGCAGCACGTCTTCATCATCTGACAAGTACACAAGTTGATTACACTTGGAAATCCTCAAAGATAGAAGGGACGCAAGGCATTGTGGCCCTGGTCTGACATCATTCGAGCACAACAACTTCACAAGCTCATCACATCCTTCGATCTTTAACTCTCTGAGTGCATTTAAGCATCCCAATAATGGCCTTCCTTCCCCTCCTCCATGAGGTACTAGTAGATTCTCAAGATTTGAAATTCTAGAAATACTCAGGAAGCTAAGTGGTAGCGGTAGAGTGGAGTCTACCACGCTTCTCAAGACCATCACTTCGCATCCCTCTGCCTCTAAACTGCAAAGCACCGGAAGACACCTTGGCAATTCAATCAGTTCTTTACAATTCTCTATTTTTAATCTTTTTAGCTTTACAAATTGGTGGGTGAACTTCCTTAGTTTAGGACAGTTAGATATCTCAAGCTCACACAAACTAGGGAATACTTCTTCACCTTCCTCTTCAATCCCAAACCATTCTTCCCAATACTCCATGTCTCTGAATATCAGTGTCTTTAGTGATTGAAACGGTTGCTTAGACGCATGAACACTTCCATAGAACTCAGCACCCACACTTTTCACTCCCTCCAATCCCTGAATTAGGAGATATCTGAGGAAGGGTAAACATCCAAGCGGAGGGAGTAACTGGCATCTTCCGCAACCAAGGAGTTCTAAGTTCACCAACTGAGAGTAGGATGAGGACCCTAACCAGCTTGGGAATGTTGTTCCATGGTATTGGTACCCATTAATAGAGAGCCTTTTGAGGTTCGTGTGAGGTTGTAGCTCCTTTAGGACTGCAGTTTCCTTACCTTCATCTATAGGTTCAGAGAGATTCCCAATGTTTGCCCTTGTGGATTCCCAACTCAACTCCAATTCATGGAGATGCTCTTTATTCCCTAGAAGGGAACCATCAATTTTGTCTACGTTCCTAGGTCCAATAATGCGAAGCTTTTCGCGAAGTTGCTTGTCCTTTAGTCCTTGAATGCTTGACCCACTATTTTTCCCCACAACAAAAAGAGGCAGTGTTTGAAGGTTCGTCAATTTGTTCATTCCTTCTGGCATCTTTTCCAACTTATTACATCCATCAATGTGAAGATGTCTGAGTTCGGTTAGGTTGCTCATCTCACTAGGCAATTCCCTAAGAAATCTGCAATTGCTTAACAACAGTGTTTGCAAATTCCGGAGTTTACACAGGGAACAGGGTAATCTTTTAATACAACTTCGGGAGAAGTCGAGGTGTCGAAGATGCATCAAATCACCAGTTGATTCAGGCAACTCAAAGTGACACCTGACACCACTTACACACAACACACGTAAGCATGGTAGTACCGGAAACAAAAAACATAGGAGCTTTTACACACAACACACGTAAGCATGGTAGTACCGGAAACAAAAAACATAGGAGCTTTCTTGGTATGTAGTTTCCCATATCCAGCCTAGGCATCCAGAGTAATGCACGCAAGCTTTTGGTTTCTTGAAAAACCTTAAATTTTGTTGAAGAATTAGTTCCTAAATTGAAGGATCTGGAGATTTATTTCCTTAACCGTTTAAGAATTAGTTCCTTGATTATAGGATCTGTTTTGAATCATTTCCTAACTCATTGTACTACTGTAGATATTCTCTAGAATGTTTCCAGAATGTAAAGCTTCTTTCTTTATTCATAGTTAGGTAAGATCCTATAAAGGGTGATGTAATACTCCCATGAATGGGATGAAAAATACAGCAAGGAATACTGTTTTCAGATCTGAATTCTTCTATCTTCATCTTCTATTTTCGTCATGGTATCAGAGCCAAACGATCTGAAGGATTATTGCTGAATTCGTCCATCAACAACTGATGGATTCTTCCTCCAACAACATGCCGGAACCATCTCAACCAAGATCGGTTTCTACTGTTGTTCAATCTGAAGGTATTTTTAATGCTGGAATCATTTTAAATGAATCAAATTATGATATTTGGTCACAGTTGATGGAGATGCACATCGCCGAAAGAGAGAAACTCTCTTATATTCGGTGTAAGACGAAGCCACCTGCAGAATTTGAAGATGGCTATGAAAGGTGGTATGCTGAAAATCAGAAAGTGAAACGATGGATATTGATGTCCATGACTCCAGAAATTATGAAGCGTTATGTACGCTTATCCACTGCCTACGACATCTGGAGTGCTCTATCAAAAGCCTTCTATGATGGAAGTGATGAATTGCAGGTATTTGCTCTAAATCAAAAGGCATTTACAGCTGCACAAAAGGGAAAGTCTCTCTCAGAATATTATGGAGAGTTAACCGGAGTTTTCCGAGAATTGGATCATCGTGATAAAGTTGTCATGAAGGATCCTGATGATATCATTGCATACCAAAAGTCTATTGAACGACTAAGGGTGCACATATTTCTTGCTGGATTGGATGCATCATTTGATCAAGTTCGTGGAGAGATTCTACGCAAAGAACTTGTTCCAGATTTGGAAGAATGCTATTCATTAATTCGAAGAGAGGTGGTACGTCGAGCAACCCTGGTTGGGGAATCTGAAAAATCTGAAGCTTCCGCAATGATGACCCGCAACCGCCCAACCCACAACCGAGAGGACCGCCAAAGAGACTTTCCTCCAAAGCGTACAAATGGTGTTGATAAGCCTACATACAAGTGCACCCATTGCAATCAGATTGGGCATACCAAAGATCGATGCTTTGAACTGGTGGGATATCCCGAATGGTGGGATCATAGCCGTGCAGCCCGGAAGAAGAAAACTGGACCTGCTGCTGCTGCTGTTGTTGTTACAACAGATGTTGCAACAGATGTTGGAACAGATGCCGAAATCCAGACTTCCTCCGTGTTAGTAGCCACTACAGATAACGGTGGTAAGGTTTTTAATATTTCTTCACCTGTTTCTAATAGTGCATGGATAATTGATTCTGGTGCTACAGATCATATGATATTTGATTCTAGACAGGTAAATCTTCTTAAACCTTCCTCACAACAAATTGTTTCAACTGCCAATGGTAACACTACCCCAGTTATTGGGGAAGGATCCTTGTCCCTCACTGATACTTTAAACCTCACTTCTGTTTTGGTTGTCCCATCTTTAGAATATAATCTCTTGTCAGTTTCTCAAATAACTAAAGCCTTATCTTGTGTTGTAATCTTTTGGCCTGATTGTTGTGTTTTTAAGGACATCCAAACAAAGCAGACGATTGGTTGTGGTATTAGACGAGGCAAGCTATACTATCTGGATTTGGTGTCCGGAATCTCAGACAAGTTACATCAAGTCTTGGCAGTGAATGGCTATGAGGGGGATAAGAAGATATCTGAGATCTGGCTATGGCATAGACGTCTTGGGCATGCTTCATTTGGTTATCGAAGGAAATTATTTCCTAGTTTATTCATAAAAGTGGATGTTTCTAGTTTCCATTGTGATGTATGTGAAATGGCCAAAAGCCATCGCACACCATTTCCATTGAGTTTGACATTAAGTCCACTTCCATTTATGGTGATACATTCTGATGTCTGGGGGCCATCTAAAGTCACTACTTTGGGAGGATCTCGTTGGTTTGTTACCTTTATTGATGATTGTACAAGGATGACTTGGTTATATTTAATGCAATCCAAAGGTGAAGTGAACTCATTATTTCAAAAGTTTCATAAATTTGTTGAAACTCAATACAATGCCCAAGTCAAGATTCTTCGGAGTGACAATGGTGGAGAATATCAAAGTTCTGAACTTCAAAAGTTTTTGCACGCCCATGGCACTATCCATCAAACTACATGTTCCAATACACCCCAACAGAATGGTGTTGCAGAGCGGAAAAATCGACATTTGTTGGAAGTGGTTCGTGCCTCCTTGATTGCAGCCCATATGCCATTATCCTATTGGGGAGAAGCCCTTACTTCTGCAGCATATTTGATCAATAGAGTTCCCTCTAGCTCTATTGAATTCCAGACACCCCTCCAAGTTCTTACTACTGCTGTTGGTACAACAAGTGTCCCAAATTTACCTCCTCATATCTTTGGTTGTGTAGCTTTTGTCCATCTCTATAAACATCAACGCAACAAGTTAGCTCCTCGAGCGTTGCGATGTGTTTTTGTTGGATATGCTATACACCAAAAGGGGTACCGATGTTATCATCCTCCAACTCAACGCATGTTTATCACAATGGATGTGGTTTTCCATGAAGATGAAATGTATTTCTTATCTGAGTCTAAACTTCAGGGGGAGTATCAGAAGGAAATTCAGACTCTAGATTATGATTTGATACAGTATGAATATCAGATTTGTGAAGAAACTGCTGCTGGAGAGGTCTGTCCTAACGATGTTGCAACACCTGCTGCAACACCTGCTGCAACAGAACCGTCTGTCACAGAAACAGCAGAAAATATTGCTGAATTAGATGATGATGAATGGCCAGAAACTGAAGGAGGAACACAAATAGAAGGCACTGGTGAAACAGAAGACACCAGTCCATTCCTATTTGAGGGCGAGCCTCCCGTCAATATACCACACCAATCATCTACTGAGGATGTTCCTGATAGAGGATCTCAACCACAAATAAAACAGCTGCCACATCGTCAAACCAGAGGTATTCCTAAGCCCACATATGAACCTGAACTGTCTAGTAGAGTTAAGTATCCCATGAGTCATTATGTGTCTCACAAAAATCTGTCTGAATCAAATCAATCATTTGTGAATCAATTGTCTACTGTAGCTATTCCTAACAGTGTGCAGGAAGCCTTAGCTGACCCAAGATGGAAAGTTGCTATGAATGAAGAGATGAATGCCTTGCAAAAGAATCAAACTTGGGAACTTGTTGATTGTCCACCAGGGAAGAAGCCAGTGGGATGTCGATGGATCTACACTGTGAAGTACAAGGCAGATGGCATGGTAGAACGGTATAAGGCAAGACTTGTGGCAAAAGGGTATACCCAAACCTATGGGATTGACTACACAGAGACATTTGCACCGGTAGCTAAAATCAACACTGTTCGGGTGTTGTTGTCTTTAGCTGCAAATTTGGAGTGGCCATTGCAACAATTTGATGTGAAGAATGCCTTTCTACATGGAGAATTATCTGAAGAAGTTTATATGAACCTTCCACCGGGTTACATGACACCAGCAAAACACAGTCAGAAGGTGTGCAGATTAAAGAAATCTTTGTATGGATTGAAACAGTCTCCAAGAGCATGGTTTGGAAGATTTACAAAAGCCATGATAGGCTTTGGCTACCATCAAAGCAACTCAGATCATACATTGTTTCTAAAAAGGCAACAAGGTAAGATCACTGCACTCATCATCTATGTAGATGATATGGTAGTCACAGGGAATGATCCAGAAGAAAGGAAGGCACTACAAGAGTACTTATCTAAAGAATTTGAAATGAAGGACCTAGGTTCTTTAAAATATTTTCTTGGGATTGAAGTATCTAGATCTAAGAAAGGGATATTTCTGTCACAGAGAAAGTATACCTTGGATCTATTACAAGAAACTGGAATGTCAGCATGTCAACCAGCTGATACACCGGTGGAAGAAGGTTTGAAGTTATGTGTTGAGTCAGACCAAGTTCCAACTGATAAAGTGAGATACCAAAGACTTGTAGGGAGATTGATGTATTTAGCACATACAAGACCGGATCTTGCTTATGCATTAAGTATTGTTAGTCAATTTATGCATGATCCAGGAGAACAACATATGAATGCAGTCATGCGCATCTTGAGGTATTTAAAATCTACACCTGGAAAAGGGGTTCTGTTCACTAAAAACACAGACTGTTGTAACATCGATGCGACAGACTGTTACAACATTGATGCCTATACTGATGCTGATTGGGCTGGAGCTAAAGATGATAAGAGATCAACTTCTGGTTACTTTACGTTTGTGGGGGGTAACCTTGTTACATGGAGAAGCAAGAAACAAAATGTTGTTGCTCGTTCAAGTGCAGAAGCTGAATTCAGAGGTATGGCTCTTGCTCTTTGTGAAGCGTTGTGGCTGAAACTTCTTTTACAAGATTTGGGGTACTCATCTATGCAATCCATTCAATTGTATTGTGACAATAAAGCTGCGTGTGATATTGCTCATAACCCAGTCCAACATGATCGTACAAAACATGTAGAGGTGGACAGATTCTTTATTAAAGAAAAGCTTGATGAGGGTATATTGGAGTTACCTAAGATCAGATCAGAAGATCAGTTGGCCGATCTTCTTACTAAAGCTGTCTCAAATCGGATCTTCTCAAAATTAGTAGACAAGTTGGGCATGTGTGATATCTATGCACCAACTTGAGGGGGGGTGTTGAAGAATTAGTTCCTAAATTGAAGGATCTGGAGATTTATTTCCTTAACCGTTTAAGAATTAGTTCCTTGATTATAGGATCTGTTTTGAATCATTTCCTAACTCATTGTACTGCTGTAGATATTCTCTAGAATGTTTCCAGAATGTAAAGCTTCTTTCTTTATTCATAGTTAGGTAAGATCCTATAAAGGGTGATGTAATACTCCCATGAATGGGATGAAAAATACAGCAAGGAATACTGTTTTCAGATCTGAATTCTTCTATCTTCATCTTCTATTTTCGTCAAATTTTGGCATCACATGATATCTTTTTTCAGGTAAAAATGCATATCGAATCAAGGACATATCAATCTTTGACGAATTGTTGTCCTCCTGCTCATCCCTCAAATTTAAACATATTTCTCGGCAGACAGATCGAGCTAGATCATGGATGAGGTCATGCATTACAAATCTTGATTTATGGTCACCACTTCGTTGAAAAAATGACCTTGATAATAGCTCTCTGAAATACTCATCACCCGTGTCTTCCATTCTTCTATTTCCCTTCGACTGCAGAAAACCTTCAGCCATCCATAGTAGGATAAGCTTTTCCTTGCGAAAGACGTTGTCTTGAGGGAACATCGCGCAGTAGGAAAAGCAACGTTTCAATTGAGCTGGGAGATAATGATAGCTCAACGCAAGAGATGGAAGAATGCCGCTTGTGTTTTCTGTTTGATCCCATATTTCACTACTCAAAAGACCTTCCCATTCTGTAGTGTCTCGTTTACAACGCAAGAGGCCTCCGAGTGTCTTTGCTGCCAGAGGCAACCCTTTACACTTTTTTACAATCTTTTCACCAATTGATTTCAGCTCCGGATATTCATCTGGACTTGAGTTTTGAAATGCATGGTGGAAGAACAATGCTTGGCAATCCTCTTCAGAGAGCTCTTTTAAGTGGAATGTGGGAACGGTTCTCATTATGGAAGAAACATTTTCGCTCCGAGTAGTCACAATAATTTTACTACCATTGGGTCCACCTCTGAAAGGAGCTCGTAATCGATCCCAGTCATTGTAGTCTTCGCTCCAAACATCATCCAGAACAAGTAAAAATTTCTTTTCGCCTAATACCTCCTTCAATCTCTCTTGAAGTCGCTGCAGTCCATTGACTGTAAATGAATCTTTGGTAGCCGACTCCAGAATTTCTTTAGTTACTCTAACCACATCAAATTTAGCATCGGATACGCAAGCCCATGCTTTCAGAGTAAAATGCCTTTTCACGTCCTCATGATTGTAGAGAAGCTGAGCAAGAGCGGTCTTACCAACCCCTCCCATACCCACGATGGGAATCACAGAGAAATTGTCGCTTCCAGTATCATCATCATCTGATAACAACCGTTTAAGTAACTCTTCCACATCTTTTTCCCTTCCACAGACATGATCATCAAGTGGCAAGGAAGTCGTCGGTGGTCTTTGGATGAGACTAGTGGAACTCTGTGCAAGTGCAACACCCTGGCTCAAACCAAGACGCTGCCCTTGCAACCAGACCTTATCTAATCTTTCGATCAGTGTCTTTATCTTACCGCTTTCCTTTGCTTTTGACCAAAAATTACGAAGAGAAGAGACAAGTTCTCTCACTTGATCTGTGTTGGGTTGGGTTTCCTCCTCCTGTTTCAGTCGATGGGCGTGGGTGGCAACCTCATCCAACAGATCTTCGATGTCCAAGGCAAGATGTGTGAGTTTGTCAAGCCATAGTCTCACAGCTGGGTTCGTTATCTGCTTTTGTTCCGCATCATGTAGTACGCCTTGAATCAGCAGCATCGTCTCCTCCAACTCTTCTAGATCAGAATCGACCTGCACACGGCGTGCGAATTCTTTGAACTCACGAGGGACCAACCTATCCAAAGCCACCTGAAGAAATGCACTGAGAAGGAGCTCTCCGAAAGCCATTTTTTTCTCGCAAAAGAAAGAAGAGGATCGAAACACAAGCGATTGTGAAAAACTAGAAATTTCAGATTGTTGGTATGAGGTTTCGGTTGAAAGCAAGAGGATCAAAGAAAACACTGGGTATTCTAAATTAAAGTCTAGTCAAATTAGCATCTCATATGGTCCCTTTCATCATAATTTCACGCCAACCTCGACGGCAAATTATTTATTCATTTAGTGACTTATTTTCTTGGTAAATGAAGCTTGGTGGAAGTTTCTTTGACCCAAAGTTGGGGCTCGCGCGGTTCAAGATAAACCATATACATACTTGTCTAAGCCGGCTCAGTAGACTCTAGAATTTGGGTTCAAGATTTAAGCCCAAACCTGTTCCTAAGATAACATCAGACACCTGGCTTTGTTAGGCTCAATTAGTATATTTTTTTAATTTCTTAATTTTATTTTGTAAGTAAAATTCTTACAATGTTTATATCATTCAGATTCTTATTTTATAAGATGCTAACGAAAAAGGGACCCAAAAAAAAAGTTTTGAATGGAGAGCAAGTTCTTATTAAAAAATAAAAAAAGAAGTGGGTTGATCTTGATTTACTAAAATGACAGGTATAAACTTTTGTAAAATGTTCATTAGTCAGTCTAACAAGTTTCTACGAATGTAATATCTATAATATATATTGACATTTGTATTATTAAATGACCTTAAGAACTCTTTGTAGAATATGTATTATTTTCCATTCATCTTCTAATGTTATCAATTTGCTTTTACGTTTATGCCCTCCTTTCTTTTATTATATATGTTGATGTATAATTTCTACATTAAAAACTGCATGGCATACTCATTTCTTTCCATCATTTGGAGTGGACGAATGCAAAATTAATCATCTTACAAAAGGTTATAATGGTCATTTAATATAAAATAAACAATTGAAATTTATATATTTTGACGTCAAGAATATATGAATGCAACAATTATGATGAATAAATAAAAGGTACAAATATAAATAGTAGAAATATGAAGATATATATTGATGCAAATGTATTATATTAATACAGGTATGAGCGCAAAACTGCCCCCTGTAAATTTCAATGGAGGTTTTGAGAAGGTACGAAAGCACATAATACCCTTTTCCTTTTTATATTGATAATATGAGTTTAAAGAGTTGAGATTAGAATACCCTCATGCATGTTTGAGTGGTATATATAGGGTGAAACTTGGGTTGATTAAACCTGAAAACCAACTAGCCTAAACCAACTTTGGTTTGGTTTTCAAAGCACATGGTTCAGTTTTGGTCTAAAATTTATAATGCAAACTAAATCAGTTCTGTTTTGGATTAAAGTTTGATCTAAACACTCAGACACAAGCATGTATATTAAATTGCTCTAAAGGCCTAAACCGACCTAAAGTGAGTAAAATTTATACTTTGGGTTGGATTAGTTTGGTTTTAGGGTTTTTTTTTTCATTCCAATTTGGTTTTAGGTTAAAGTAGTGGGTCCTTAATTTGATTTGATTCTGTTATGGGTCCTTAATTCTTTTATTTTTTTGAGTAGGTGTGGAAATTTCTTCAAACCTAATCCACCAACTAGAATTTTAAATTGTCTACATGAAATTTTTTTCAAACATGGTCGGTGGACATGAAAATCACATTATTTAATTTCAGATGAACTACTATTTATTAGTTGGACGATAAGAACAAAGGATGGAGGTAGGAAATGAGATTTGATGGGAGTATAAATTATAATTACTAGTTGGAAAATTTACACTTACACCCTTTGACATTTGGAGAAGGTGCACTCACATCCTTTTGACATTAGACTAAAGGCACTACACCTCCTACCCTTTGACATTTGGAGAAGGTGCACTCACATCCTTTTGACATTAGACTAAAGGCACTGACACCTCCTAAAATTAGAAGGAATATGCTTGTAGCATCCCTACCATTAATGAGAACCTCAACACTGTTAAAATTTCGTATAATCTGACAAAAATAACCACAATTAAAAAGATATTTATCTGAAGACATTTTTACTCTTCTACAACGACTAAATCCTTAGTTCCTTTTTTTCTTAAGGAGATTATATAGCTCCATTTAAGCACTCCTTCCCAATTCTTCATTTTCCTTTTTTTTCTAAGGATTAGGCACATTTCATGTCATAGCAGAATCCTTTGACAACTTTGGGGCATAATTGAGGTTAACTTGCTTATCTTATACTTAATTTGAATGGTGTTAAAGTTTGTAGATGACCGTTTTTGTAACTTGACACGTCACCTATATAATGATTGGCATGGATGATTTGTCACATGATAGAAACAGATTTGTCATGGGTTATCTGTCACCCGACAGAAGCAATCCGTCGCGGGTCATCTATTACTCGACAGAGTAGCCTGTCATGGGTTATTTGTTACCCGACAATAACAAGAATAATAAAATTTGACATGATTGATTTATATTAAATGTATCTGGCATATTGGAGTAGAGATCTCCGTCTTGGGCGAAAACCCACTTAGGGGGGTTTCTAGCAGTCCTTAAGGTGTGGCGGACACAGGCATGGGAATCGTCGGCAGCCAGTGATGAATCACGGCATGTCGACCTAGAATGATGAAGACGTCAAGTGATTGATAATTCCACATCCTGACATGTGGGCCCCGGTATACAAATCAGAGAGCTCTATCTTTTATCTTCATTGTCTTTTATTTAATTCTTATATTGAACCTAGACCTTTATGAGACCAGATTCATGATAACATGAGACATCCTAAAAGCCTCAGATTGTGACAAGTGTCACAATCCTAGAGATTCATTTCTTCTATAAATATGAGAATCCTCTTCCATTTGAGGGGGCTTGGAGACTGGGCCCCTTGGATCTTTGGCTGTGGAGAGTAGTAATTCTTTTCCTCTGGACCTTCTCCAAGTCTACTAGGAATTCTATAAGCCCATTTTTGGATTTCTATCTGAAAAACAGGGTTTTGACTCTAACAACACCTAGAGGGGGTGAATAGGTGTAGCACAGCGGAATAAAATTTTTCTATCAATTAAAGACAAGTCCTTAATTAATAGGCATGAACAAATCCTCAAGGTAATTCCAGAAAATCAAATAACTAATCAAAAGCAATTAACAAGCCACCCAAATTGCAAGCAAATAATTAAAGCATGTAAAGTAAGACAAAACAAGCAATTTGGTGACGAAGGGAAAACTCTATGAGAACTCTCACTAGAGAAAAACCCTCCGGGCTATGCAGGAGCCACCTAAAAGATCCAATATGAAAAGAAGACTTACAACCTGTAGTTCAGACGACTCAACATCCCTATGCTAGACTCTGCAACTCACAGACTTGAAAGTATCTAAGGAACTCCTCAGATTTGCTCCACAGCAACACTTCAGAACTCTGAAGATCTTCTCACACGATCACCCAAACGAACTCGCCTGGTATCCGTAGGAACTCCTACGTGCAAACTCTCCAACCCGGAACTCCAAGGTAGAAAAGAAATATGAAGAAAGGCTTTGATGGCTCAACAAAGGAGAAGGAAGAGGAGGAATAACTCTTGCTCTCACACACGAATTTAGGGTTTCTAAAACCTCTAGAGTTACCCTAACAATAGTCTAGACACTCCTTATATAGATTAGGAGAAGGTAGAATCCGAATAGGAAACAAATCAGAAAAGATCGGAATTCTAAAACTGAAGTTTGTTTACGAACGTTCGAACGTTCAGCGAACGCGGGTCGAGCGTTCAAGACAAAAACTCACTTTTCCTCTTCTCGTTCGAACGGACAGAGAACGTGAGGCGAACGCTGCTCTCGGGTTTCTCTATGTGACACCAACGGTCGAACGGTCAGCAAACGTTCAGCGAACGCTGCTCTCTGGTTTCTCTGAGTGACACCAACGGTCGAACGGTAAGCAAACGTTCAGCGAACGCTGGGCATAAAATCTTCAATTTGACCCCGATGTTGACGCCGTTTGAACCATGTCTTCTTGGACTCAACCTAAACATTCTAAACACACTTAAACACTATCTTTTTGACACTGAATTAAGCCAAATTAAAATATTAAACCTTACAAACTCCCCCTTTGGCTATTCAGTGACAAAACCTATACACAATATAAAAAACAGAGAATCCATGACATTGTGAACCACCAAGCAATGTCTTGGATTAAACAAACTCAAACACAACCTATCTACACTAACCTAGATAGACCAAGCTTGAATTTGAAACCTGTAACCTGTAACAACTCAAAGAAAACAAATACCTTGTGAAACGCATGAGGAATAAAAAAATAACAATACGCAATTCACATTCAATTCAATCATCAAAGCTCCCCCTTAGAAATACCTACTCCCCCTTTTTGTCACAGAAATAGACAAAAGGAAACAAAGAAGCCAGAAATACCTACTCCCCAAAGGAAATAGAGAGGCCAGGAACACAAACTCCCCCTCAAAACTTGACAAGTTTAGAAGAAGCACAAGCATTAACTCAAATGGCTAGAATAGATAACAAAGTGGAAGACTTTAAGGAAGACATACTTAAAAAAAAATTCCAGATTTCACTTAAAAACATCAAGCTTCCAATGAAACCAACTCAACCATATGAAAAAAACACTCTAAAAACATGATGAATCATGTCCCAAGCACAATTTCATAAAAACTCAAAATTTTTATATTTTTGAGAACTTTGTCACCCAAAATTCAAGTTTTTACAAAACTAAAAACAATAATCCAAAATAACTACACAATAATGTAATTAAATCACCAAGTGTGTTTGCGTGTAAGTGCAAAACCAAATACAACAAGTTTGCCTAAATAGGAACTTGGTAAGGAGGATTTGGCCATTTATCAAGAAATCACAATATTACTCAAGTCTCTCTATGAGTTAAAAAGAACTCCCTTCATGAATATTTTAAAGACCTAAGCATTATTTTATTGAAATTTTCTCCCCCTGTTTCTTACAATTCTTTTTGCACAAAGAGTAGTGTTCCTTAAAATATCTGAGTTTACAGCTTATTCCATGGTTATACTCCTTGTGATTCTCTTTTCTTTTTGAACTCAATATTTGTGGGGTTTACATTTCATCCCAGAGTTC
The DNA here is from genome assembly GCA_947561395.2 of Buxus sempervirens. NCBI lineage: Eukaryota > Viridiplantae > Streptophyta > Magnoliopsida > Buxales > Buxaceae > Buxus > Buxus sempervirens. The sequence continues at coordinate 5,827,941 of OX387182.1, forward strand.
TTTTCATACAACTTTTTTTCTTTTAAACAAAAGGGAGAAATTTCTTTTTAACACAAGGTCATATGCTAGGATCTTTTTAACTTAAGATAGACAAGAGTAAATCAAGGATTGCCTATCCACACACTCACCGAAAAAGAAAAATTAAGCTTGCTTAATTGTATTTGGTGTGTGTAAGTGAAGTGCAAAACACACTAAGAGATCAATCAACCTTTGTGCATTTATATGAGATCATTGAAATAGATTTTGCAAAACAATTCTTTTAAGCAATTAATTCTCTCAATATAAAAATGTATTGTTTTCACAAACACATGCTCATGACACAAATCACCAAAAATAAAAAGAATGGAAAATCTTTTTGTATTTTTTTTCTGAAAAATTTTAACTCAAAAAACAATTAAACTAAAATCAAAAACCAGAAAAATAAAAACAAAAGAAAACATGCATGCAAAGGATAAGATAAGCAATATAAACAGGGCCAATGCATGCAACACAAAACCTACTCAAGTAAGAGTAGTCAAATCACTCTTCTTCACCCAAACTTGTTGGTTAGAAGAGGATTTCTTGGTCAAGGACACTAGTTGTTTAGAAAGAAGCCTAGTTTGTTCAGCTAAAACCTTGACTTGTTTAGACAAATCCACATTGGATTTTCTAGAAGGAGAATTCCAAGATTGAGTAAGCTCTTCTCCTAATCTCCAGCAATTAGGTCTTATGTGACCTAGAACACCACAATGATGACAAGTGGGAATGAATTTCTGAGATTGAGATTCCCTATTAAAAGATGCCTTAGGTTTAGACTTTTTGAACTTTTGATTAGGCCTTTTTGCCTTTTTGGTCTTTGAAGATGAAGGAGCATCCTGAAATCCTAAACCTCTCTTATCAGTCACTGTTTGATTCATACCAAGCATGTGATCAAGCTTTTGAGAACCAGAAGAGAAGTTTTGCAACAGAAATTTGGAATCTTCTAACTCAGATTTCAGAGACATGTTTTGAGACTCAAGGGTATCAATCTTCAACTTCAACTCACCAACATGTGAAGTAGACTCATCCAATTTAACTTGAAGTCCTTCCTTGACAAGCTCTACTTCATTGAGCTTTTTGAGAAAGACCTTGTTTTGTTTCTTTATTTTCAGGCTTTCATTAAAAAGCTTTTCATAAGCCTCTTTAAGGCTTTCCTCATCTTCAGACTCACTTTGAGAACCAATATTATTCTCAAGTTGTGTTGAGTCTTGAAGAGTATGTCCCTCATCACTTCCCACTATAGAAGTGAAGGCCATGTAGTTTGAACCCTCTTTAGATACAAAGTCCTTCTCATGTTCAGATTCAGTCTCACTATCAGATAGGGTAGCATTCATTGCTTTCCCACTTCCCTTACCTTTCAATTTTCTATAGGTAGGACATTCAGATCTTATATGGCCAAGCCCTTGGCAACCATGACACTTAACCTGATGAGTTGTGTTTTCATGAATGTCTTTGGTTTCCCTAGGTTCTTTCCAAACTTTCATCTCCTTGCTAGAAGTTCCCCTAGACCATTCATTGCTCTTTTTGTTTTTCCTAATCTTAAACATCTTTCTAAAGCTCTTTACAAATTCGGCAATTTCCTCATCATCCACCTCATCATCAGACTCATTAAAAGTCTTTCCTTTCATGACTCTAAGAGCAATGGATTTGCTCTTTTTGGACTGAGGTAAGGTAAGCTCATAGGTTTGAATTGATCCTATTAGGTCTTCAACCCTAATTTTGTCAATGTCTTTGCTTTCCTCTATGGCAGTTACCTTGGGTATAAACCTCTCAGGGAGAGACCTAAGGATTTTTCTCACAACTCTGTTTGGAGGAATTTTATCACCAAGGTTAAAACTAGAATTTACTATATCACTGAGTTTGGCATAGAACACATCAAAGGGTTCATCCTCTCCCATCTTCAATTCTTCAAATCTAGTGATAAGCATCTGTAACTTAGAATTTTTTACAAGGACAGTTCCTTCATGAGTGGTTTCCAGAATTTCCCAAATTTCTCTACCGGTCTCACAAGTGGACACTCGTTTGAACTCATCAACAGAAATTACACTAAAGAGTGCATTGACAACTTTACTATTGTGGTTGACTTCAATTAACTCTTCCCTAGTGTATTGGCTTGGGTCTTTGGGTTTAATCTCTCCATCTATGATAATAGTTGGTGGAGACCATCCTTTCTCAACAATTCCCCATACCCTTTCATCAATAGCCTTAAGATAGGCTCTCATACGAACTTTCCAATATGCATAATTACCACCATCAAAGAAGGGTGGGGCAGAGGAAGACTTGTCCATGACTAAATAGAGTCAAGGATCTGGTTACCCGCTTTGATACCAATTGAAAAACAGGGTTTTGACTCTAACAACACCTAGAGGGGGGTGAATAGGTGTAGCACAGCGGAATAAAATTTTTCTATCAATTAAAGACAAGTCCTTAATTAATAGGCATGAACAAATCCTCAAGGTAATTCCAGAAAATCAAATAACTAATCAAAAGCAATTAACAAGCCACCCAAATTGCAAGCAAATAATTAAAGCATGTAAAGTAAGACAAAACAAGTAATTTGGTGACGAAGGGAAAACTCTATGAGAACTCTCACTAGAGAAAAACCCTCCGGGCTATGCAGGAGCCACCTAAAAGATCCAATATGAAAAGAAGGCTTACAACCTGTAGTTCAGACGACTCAACATCCCTATGCTAGACTCTGCAACTCACAGACTTGAAAGTATCTAAGGAACTCCTCAGATTTGCTCCACAGCAACACTTCAGAACTCTGAAGATCTTCTCACACGATCACCCAAACGAACTCGCCTGGTATCCGTAGGAACTCCTACGTGCAAACTCTCCAACCCGGAACTCCAAGGTAGAAAAGAAATATGAAGAAAGGCTTTGATGGCTCAACAAAGGAGAAGGAAGAGGAGGAATAACTCTTGCTCTCACACACGAATTTAGGGTTTCTAAAACCTCTAGAGTTACCCTAACAATAGTCTAGACACTCCTTATATAGATTAGGAGAAGGTAGAATCCGAATAGGAAACAAATCAGAAAAGATCGGAATTCTAAAACTGAAGTTTGTTTACGAACGTTCGAACGTTCAGCGAACGCGGGTCGAACGTTCAAGACAAAAACTCACTTTTCCTCTTCTCGTTCGAACGGACAGAGAACGTGAGGCGAACGCTGCTCTCGGGTTTCTCTGTGTGACACCAACGGTCGAACGGTCAGCAAACGTTCAGCGAACGCTGCTCTCTGGTTTCTCTGAGTGACACCAACGGTCGAACGGTAAGCAAACGTTCAGCGAACGCTGGGCATAAAATCTTCAATTTGACCCCGATGTTGACGCCGTTTGAACCATGTCTTCTTGGACTCAACCTAAACATTCTAAACACACTTAAACACTATCTTTTTGACACTGAATTAAGCCAAATTAAAATATTAAACCTTACACTATCTTCTACACTTTTCTGGAACCATGAAAGGAGCTCTCTGGCTTGGCATACGTGAAGAACACTTGAGTATCTCCCGTCTCTCATTCTAGCCATGGCCTACCTCTCACGCCTTATCGTCTCCAACCCCTCTTCTATTCAGTAACGGCGCGGGAACGGCTGCTGAGTCGGCGGTTTAGGCCAACATCGGACATACCTCTCCTACTCAGAATTGAGATCTGAAGACACGTCATCGGCATTTAGATATCGTGGAGATAACATTGGACATGTGGACGTGGATTCAAAAAAGGCACGTACAAAGTTTTAGTTAAAACTAGGGATGCTATTCGTATATTTTTGTTAGTACCTTTTCAAATGTCAAGAAATGTAAGGGTACCTTTTCCAAATGTCAGGTAATATAAGTATAAATTTTCTATGTTGGGTTGGGGTTCCTCTCCTCTGGTTTCAATCGTTGGGCAAGGGTGGCAACCTCGTCCAATAGGTCTTCGATGTCGAAGGCAAGATGTGTAAATTTGTCAAGCCAAAGTCTCACAGCTGGGTTCGTTATCTGCTTTTGTTCTGCATCATAGAATGTGCCTTGAATCATCAGCATCGTATCCTTCAACTCCTCTAGATACTATGCCTTGAATCATCAGCATCGTTATCTTCACTACGTTTCTGTGAATCCGAGTAGTGATGTTTCTGAGAAACGGGTTGTTGGTGTTCTCCATGAGTTGCTCAGCTTGTTTGTCACTCTGTTGAGAGAAGGAAGACACTATGCCTCCGTACTTACCTGGGATTGCCTGGAAATTTTACAAGGCATTTGAACGACATCCTCATATGTTGTAATTCTATGTTGCATTGACTTGAATTGGATCTTGCAGAATGAATGTGAATAATTCCCTATCTGATCACATACTCTGTATAAGAAAGTTATAAAGATAACAATAAAACACGCCATGGACTACATGGTTAACGGATGGATTGCAGAGTATCCAACATATGGGGTAGTCAGGACATGGATGATTCTTTCTGAAGCTTCTTCCAGATTTTTATTAACTGAAGTGCAGCTTTGTATTGATATTAGCCCAAAATGAAGGTGGTTTCTGTGTGAAGTATAATTTCCTGTAGTCACTATTCAGTAGCTCGTTTCCAGAGTTAAAAAAGGGATTTTCTGCTCAATCACTTGCTGTCAATGAAATTTCATATTGATCAATGATCATAGAAATATATCTATTAGATAATGGTGACGAGGCTGTAATTTTTTTCTCTCTCTTTATAGACTGAACAATAAAGAAAATGGAAATAGCAAGAGAAGAACAGGATGCAAGTTTTTTAATTTCATCAAGACATTTACATACAATGAAACAGCTTCAAACCATTATATGAACCAAAATGGAAATAACTTGGAAATTCTGAAAGAACAGTAAGGCATGCAAATGCCATCTTGTCTCACTTTTTTACTTTTCCTTTCTTGATGCAAAACCAAAGTGCAAGGCTTTCCTCTTTCCTTTGTGCAACTAGCCACATTGATCAGAGGCTTTATCCTAACACTGGCTCATCTTGTCCTCTTCAAGCTAACAAATTGAAGATTCCCATACGTCAGCCTCCTAAAGGGATCACAGGGAAGAAATTATAGACAGCATAAGGCTTTTGATAGAGGAAAGCAGCTCTTTGTGAGTACATTAAAAAAAAAAAAGATCAATTACATCATTAATATTTAAGCTTCAACAAAATTTATGAATCTGGTTAATCCTATACATGACAAAACCACAGAAATTATTATAATCAGAATTGAAAGTAGAAATAAGCAAATGAATGAACCACTATCAAGAACAATACATACATATCCTTTCGAATGAGAAAGTCTGGGATCTCTGCTATCTTGGGCCAATCTTCCCCTTTCCCCTCTTCACATCGTTGTTCAAGAATAGGGCAGCAAAAGACATGTAGACTTCCAAGTGAGGAAGGCAGCCCCCTCTCTGGAAGTCCTGCGAGATTCTTGCAGTCAACGATGAGCAACTGTTCAAGAGAGGTGAGGCTGTGCAACCCCTCTGGTAGGGATTGCAGATCCGGGAGACTAAAAAGTTGAAGAAAGGTAAGATTTGGGGGCAGCGAACACTCTGGAAAGAATACCAGACCTAAAAATCCTCCAATTGTTAGCCCTTTGAGAGAGGTAAGGTTGTGAATCCCCCACTCAGAAATGGACTTCCATTTTACACAATTTAGGATGTAAAGACGATCTAGGTTGCTAGGAAAACCCCCCTTAGGAAAGGGATCGAGATTAGGGCATCCCTTAATCCACAAATCTCGAAGAGACGTGGCGTTGTGCACGCCATCTGGTAAGGACCTAATATTCTTGCAGCTATTGATATCAAGTTGTTCGAGAGTTGAGGTGGGTAACCCTCCTTCTGGAAATGAAACAAGGCTGGGACAATGGTCGATCCGCAACAACCGGAGAGATGTGAGATTGTACATGCAGTGAGGTAACGAATTGAGACGAGGACAGGCCCATATTTCAATGGTTTTAACATTTGTGACGGTGGTGTGTAGCCCAGAAATCTTTCTATTCTGATCTTGATTGGAGGATGAGCCATTCATATTGCCGCCCATAACAATACAGTGATCGGTGGACCCTAAGCATCTTTCACTTGGAAAAGATGTGAGCTCCTTACATTTTCCGATTTCCAAATGCTCAAGAAATCTATTGCTGTACATCATCCTCTCGGGAAGGGATACCAGATTCTCGCAATCAATGATCGCAAGACTCTTAGGCAGTAATGGAAGCTCTATACAACTAGAGGCACCTCTTTCTGTAAAAGACGTGAGAGATCTACAACCAGATATTCTGAGTATGTCAAGAAATGAGTTGTTGTCATCGTTATTGTTGTGCACCATCAGTTCAGGAAAGGTCTCCAGATTCTCACACCCATGGATTTCAAGTTTTCTGATCGTGGAAGGCAACACCATCCTTTCTCCAGAGGATGGCAAACCCGGCAAGTTACTGAATGTCAATTCTCGAAGAGAAGTGCAGGACATCAACTGAATATTTTTCAAACAATAGCAGGAACAGATGCGCACGGTTTCAACTTGGGAAGGAAACTTTAGACAGTGAAGACGTGGACATGAACTGATTTCCAGCCGAGTAACAGAACTCAGGGGCAGCACGTCTTCATCATCTGACAAGTACACAAGTCGACTACACTCGGAAATCTTCAAAGATAGAAGGGATGCAAGGAATTGTGGCCCTGGTCTGACATCATTCGAGCACAGCAACTTCACAAGCTCATCACATCCTTTGATCTCTAATTCTCTAAGTGCATTTAAGCATCCCAATAATGACCTGCCTTCCCCTCCTCCGTGAGGTACTAGTAGATTCTCAAGATTTGAAATTTTAGAAATACTAAGGAAGCTAAGAGGTAGTGGTGGAGTAGAAGAGTCTACCACGCTTCTCAAGATCATCGCTTCACATCCCTCTACCTCTAATCTGCATAGCACAGGAAGACACCTTGGCAATTCAATCAATTCTTTACAGTTCTTTATTTTTAATTTTTCCAGCTTTACAAATTGGTGGGAGAACTTCCTTAGTTTAGGACAGTCAGATATCTCAAGCTCACAAAGACTAGGGAATACTTCTTTACCTTCCTCTTCAATCCCAAACCATTCTTCCCAATACTCCATGGCTCTGAATATCAGTGTCTCCAATGATTGAAACGGTAGCTTAGACTCATGAACACTTCCATAGAACTCAGCACCCACACTTTTCACTCCCTCCAATCCCCCAACTAGGAGATATTTGAGGAAGGGTAAACATCCAAGCGGAGGGAGTAACTGGCATCTTCTGCAACCAATGAGTTTTAAGTTCACCAACCGAGAGTAGGATGAGGAAGGATTACAATATCGGTGCCGATGGGCGTGCCGCCCATCGGAAAAAACGGCACGCCGCCGGCGTGCCGGCGAAATGCCAAGAAAATTAAAAAAAGCAAAAAATTAGAAAAAATTTGAATTTTTTTGATTCTGTCGATTTTTCGGCGGCACGCCGAAAAAATCGCTGGCACGCCGCCAAAAAATCGCTAATAAAATTTAAAAAATCGATTTTTTTTCCTCTTTATCGCAAAAAATCGATTTTTTGTGAGTTTCGGTCCGTTTCGCTCGGCACGCCGCCAATTTTTCGCTGGCACGCCGAAAAAATCGGTCGATTTTTTTAAAACCGATTTTTGGTGTCGATTCGTTTCGCCAATTGAAAAAAAACGATTTTTCGGCGGCACGCCGCGGCGTGCCGCCGAAACTGAACCCTAACCACCTCGGGAATGTTGTTCCATGGTACCGTCTAACAGAGAGCCTTTTGAGGTTCGTGTGAGGTTGTAGGTTCTTTAGGACTGCAGTTTCCTTACCTTCATCTACAGGTTCAGAGATCAGCATCGCAATGTTTGCCCTTGTGGATTCCCAACTCAACTCCAATTCATGGAGATGCTCTTTATTCCCTAGAAGAGAACCATCAATTTTGTCTACGTTCCTCAGTCCGACAATGCGAAGATTTTTGCGAAGTTGCTTCACGTCCTTTAATCCTTGAATGCTTGACCCACCATTTTCCCCCACAACAAAAAGTGGCAGTGTTTGAAGGTTCATCAATTTGTTCATTCCTATTGGCATCTTTTCCAACATAACACATCCATCAATATTGAGATGTCTGAGTTCGGTTAGGTTGCCCAGTTCACTAGGCAATTCCCTAAGCCATATGCAATAGCTTAACAATAGTGTTTGCAAATTCCGGAGTTTACACAGGGAATCGGGTAACCTTTCAATTGAAGTTCGGGAGAGGTCGAGGTGTCGAAGATGCATCAAATCACCAATTGATTCAGGCAACTGAAAGTGACATTTGACACCACTTACACACAACACACGTAAGCATGGTAGTACGGGAAACAGAAAACATAGGAGCTGTCTAGGTATGTAGGTTTTATTAACAGATCAGATCCTATTGGATATTCTGCATGATTTTAGCTAATCACCTTTGGATATTCTGCATGATTTTAGCTAATCACCTTGCTGATTTTTCTCCTAATTTTTAGTACTATTGGATGTATTCCTTGATCCTTGCCTTGTTTGAATACATTACCATGTAAATGGATGCTCCACTTTTACTATAAATAAAGCAAACTACCACATCATTTGTGTGGGTGAGATTTCTCATTCCATCGTTTTTTAGTTTTCTTCTTGGTATCAGAGCCATGTGAGGAGGGGCTTTTGAGCAACTATGTCTTCCGCTGCACTGAATGTTGGCAATGTTATCACATTCCATTATCTTCTCTGGCGTAACCAGGTTCTTGTCTTAGTCAAAAACCAAGAGCTTGTTGCCTATCTATATGGTGATGTTCCTGCTCCTGCTGCTGTTTTTCCAGTTTCAGAGGGTTCGACTACTCCACCATACTCTCACTACCATGTCTTCTCAAAGCCACAAACTCAGGCTGATTTGGAGCAACTACAACACAAACTTTGCCTCACTACCATGTCTTCTCAAAGCCACAAACTCAGGCTGATTTGGAGCAACTACAACACAAACTTTGCCTCACTACCGTGCATAGTTTGCGGGGGGATATTAACAGATCAGATCCTATTGGATATTCTGCATGATTTTAGCTAATCACCTTTGGATATTCTGCATGATTTTAGCTAATCACCTTGCTGATTTTTCTCCTAATTTTTAGTACTATTGGATGTATTCCTTGATCCTTGCCTTGTTTGAATACATTACCATGTAAATGGATGCTCCACTTTTACTATAAATAAAGCAAACTACCACATCATTTGTGTGGGTGAGATTTCTCATTCCATCGTTTTTTAGTTTTCTTCTGGTTTCATAAGGCATACGCATCAAGAGTAATGCACGCAAGCTTTTGCTTTCCTGAAATACCTTAAATTTTGACATCACATGATGTCCATTTTCAGCTACAAATGCATATCGAATCAAGGACATATCAACCTTTGATGAATTGTTGTCATCCTGCTTATCCCTTAAATTGAGACATATTTCTCGGCAGACAGATCGTGCTAGATCATGGATGAGGTCATGCATTACGAATCCTGATTCATGGTCACTACTTTGTTGAAAAAATGACCTTGATAATAGCTCTCTGAAATACTCATCACCTGTGTCTTCCATTCTCCTATTTCCCTTCGACTGCAGAAAACCTTCAGCCATCCATAAGAGGATGAGCTTTTCCTTGTTAAAGACGTAGTCTTGAGGGAACATGGCGCAGTAAGAAAAGCAACGCTTCAACTGAGCTGGGAGATAATGATAGCTCAACGCAAGAGATGGAAGAACGCCGCTTGTGTTTTCTGTTTGATCCCATATTTCACTACTCAAGAGACCTTCCCATTCAGCAGTGTCTCGTCTACAACGCAAGAGACCTCCGAGTGTCTTTGCTGCCAGAGGCAACCCTTTACATTTTTTTACAATCTTTTTGCCAATTGACTTCAGCTCCGAGTATTTATCAGGACTTGAGTTTTGAAATGCATGGTGGAAGAACAATGCTTGGCAATCCTCTTCAGAGAGCCCTTTTAAGTGGAATGTGGGAACGGTTCTCATTATGGAAGAAACATTTTCGCTCCTTGTAGTCACAATAATTTTACTACCATTGGATCCACCTCTGAAAGGAGCTCGTAATCGATCCCAGTCATTGTAGTCTTCGCTCCAAACATCATCCAGAACAATTAAAAATTTCTTTTCCCCTAATACCTGCTTCAATCTCTCCTGAAGTTGCTGCAGTCCATTGACTGTAAATGAATCTTTGGTAGCCGACTCCAGAATTTCTTTGGTTACTCTAACCACATCAAATTTGGCATCTGATATGCAAGCCCATGCTTTCAGAGTAAAATGCTTTTTGACGTCCTCATGATTGTAGAGAAGCTGAGCAAGGGTGGTCTTACCAACCCCTCCCATTCCCACTATGGGAATCACAGGGACATCGTTGCTTCCAGTATCATCACCATCTGATAACAATAGTTCAAGTAATTGTTCCACATCTTTTTCCCTTCCATAAACATGAGAATCAAGTGGCAAGGAAGTCGTCGGTGGTCTTTGGATGAGACCAGTGGAAGTCTGTTCAAATGAAACACTCTGGCTCAAACCAAGACGCTGCCCTTGCGACCAGACCTTATCTAGTCTCTCGATTAGTGTCTTTATCTTACCGCTTTGCTTTGCTTTTGACAAAAAATCACGAAGAGAAGAGACAAGTTCTCTCACCTGATTTGTGTTTGATTGGGCTTCCTCCTCCTGTTTTAGTCGATGGGCATGGGTAGCAACCTTGTCCAACAGGTCTTCGACGTCGAAGGCAAGATGTGTGAGTTTGTCAAGCCAGAGCCTCACAGTTGGGTTCGTTATTTGCTTCTGTTCCGCATCATGGAGTACGCCTTGAATCATCAGCATCGTCTCCTCCAACTTCTCTAGATCAGAATCGACCTGCACACGGCGTGTGAATTCTTTGAACTCACGAGGGACCAACCTATCCAAAGCGACCTGAAGAAATGCACTAAGAAGTAGCTCTCCGAAAGCCATTGTTTTCTTGCAAAATAAAGAAGAGGATTGAAACACAAGTGATTGGGAACTGCAACAAGTGAAAAACTAGAAATTACAGATTGTTGGTATAATGTTTCGGTTAAAAGCACAGGAGGATCAAAGAAAGCACTGCTGTGGTACCCTCTAGCTAATGTCAAACTGAAGTGCCCTCAAGTTTTTCCTTGTCTTCATTTGTTTTCTTTCATGTGTTCCCTTTCGTCACAATCTCACGCCAACCTCCAACGCGAATTTTATTATATTCTTATCTTCTTTCTTTTGCTACTTTCAAAAGGACCACTTGTAATATTATTAAAACATGGTCGGTGGAGATGCAAATTATTTATTCATTTAGTTATTTAGTTTTTGGTAAACGATGCAAACTAGAAGTTCATTTTTTGGTGAACGATACTTTAAAAAGTCGTAACTATGAGTTGGCGAATGATTAAGAATGAGAATATCAGAAATGAAGCTTGATGGAAATACAAACTAAAAGTTTATTTGACCCAATGGTAGGGCTCGGTTCAAGATAAACCATATACCATATGCGTGTCTAAGCCGGCCGGCTCAGTGGAGTCTGGTAGTATTTGCGTTCGGGATTTAAGCCCAAACATGTTCCTGAGATAATATTAGAGACCTGCCTTTGTTAGACTCAATTAATTAGTATAATTTTTTTATTTCTTAATTTTATTTTGTAAGTAAGATTCTTACAATGTTTATATCATTCAGATACTTTTTGTTATGAGATGCTAATAAAAAACAGAAAAAAAAAATAAGGTTTTGAATGGAGAGCAAGTCCTTATTAAAAGTAAAAAAGGAAGTGGGTTCATCTTGATTTACTAAAATGACAGCTATACACATTTTGTAAAATGTCCATGAGTCAGTCTAAGCAAGTTTCTATGCATGTAATATCTATATTATATATTGACCCTTGTATTATTAAATGACCCTAAGAACCCTTAATAGAATATAGTTTTGCCCTCCACTTGCTTCGAACGTGGCGGCCCTTTATAATAATATATTTATCAAGCAACCGGTAATGAATATATTGGAGGACTAAGTATTGGTATCACTTCTCAAGATATATTTAATTAACTGAGACGAAAGTTTGCTTATCAAGAAATTAAGGGTACAAAAACACTCAACATATCCTTTTTTTTTTCATCCACACAAAAAATGTAGAAGGTAAACTATCATGTTGTTAGTACAACAGATTTAAATTAAATGAATTTGTTATCCTAGTTAGTACAAATAACTAGGATAACAAATGACTAAATCACCATAACCATACCTTCAACAACATCCATATTAAATGAATTACCACTGAAAAGCCGTTTTCAAATTGAATACCGAAAGAATTGTTACCACATGAATTTGAGTTTGTTTTATTATATATTAGTGGTGGCATGTGCGTACTGCCCTCTTTTCTTCATTAATAATATAGATATAGATCAATAGAGGCATGTGCACTATTGCACTTTGGTCCACCTCTTTGGAGAGTACCAAGAGTGGATGACTAGTGCTTGACTGCAAAGGACAAAACAGTGCACCGACATACCGCAGTTATGCATGTGATTAGGTAGACGCCCTCAACTTTTCTTCTTCGTGATTCTTTAATCATGTGGATACCTTCTCATTTTCTCACTTTCCTCTTTATGTTTCTATAAGGGAAAATTATGAAAACGGGCTAGGGAAAATTATGAAAAAGGACTACTTTACAGGAGTTATTATAAAAACATGCCACAGGGAAATTATAAAAACATGTCACTTTTGAGGAATGATTATGGAGAAGGGTCATTCCACATTTGCCCATTTTTGAATGCCCAAAATACCCTTGAACAAAAGGGGGAAAAGAGCCTTGTTTCTCTCTTCTCCACCAGGGGTCGACGAATAGCCGACCCCATTTTCTTCCTCTCTTCGCCGGCGAATCTCCTCCACTCACATTTTCTCTTTGTTCCCCATTTTCCTCATTTACTTGTCTTCTCAAAAGAACCAAGATTTGGAGCCTGCGCCACCGACAAACAACTCCTGTGTATCTCACCCTTTTCTTCTTCACCTTCGCCACCGATGAAAGACCCCTGCCTTTCCCTCTCCTTCCCCATTTCCCTGTTCGTCTCCCTCTCCCTCTACCCCTCCGCCGGCGACCAACCATTCGGTTCATCCTCTCCTCCCCTATTCTGTTTGCCCTCTCCTCCTCCACTCTGTTTGATCTTTTTCTCCCCCTTCCTTGTTCATTCTACCTCTTTAATCAAAACCCCTTGCAGTTTTTCGCACATTGAGGCATCCACCAGTGTTGCTGCTGTGGGGAGTGTTGGCACTGGCGACGTTGTGGAGAGGTAAAGTTGCTGTTTGTTTGGTATTTTTTTTTTAATTTTTTTTTGAAGTGAACATAGTAAATAACAAATTATAACCCCAAATCACTACCCAGGAACTCTAAACTCAGTAAATCAAAAACCATCAGTTCTGCCGTTTGTTTTCTTGACCTCTTTGTTGTCTTGGTTATCCTCCTTGTAATTCTTGTTTTTTGATTGAAATTCTATGCGTCCAAGTCTTGAGTTTTGAAGCAACTACATTAAATGCATAAAAATTTTTTCAGTTGAAACCAATAATTACAGTAGAAGTAATGGATGATGTGCGGGCACTCCACAAAAGAATATCCCATTTTCTTGTCATTGAAAACTCTATTTTGTTAATATATTTGCTGTCCTAAATCAATATATAACACTTATTATAAGATCTAGGGACACTAATTTCAAGTGTTTTGATTGAAGTCCTTTTGCATTTATGGGAGTGGAATCTTATCTTCGGTTTCTAATTCTAAACCAAAAATATAGTGAAAAGGTTTCTGTTATGATTTGGGGTGTTGGACCTTGCTAGCATTCCTCATCACTGCTTTGTCTTTTAGGAAACCAAAAGATGTGTTCACGAGGCATTGTGCCACTTTAAGTCTCCTAGCAAGAGATGTGCACAACAAGATATAACAGGCATCCAATTGAGAAGAATATTTTCCTAGGTGTAAAGTTAACACGTAATTATTTTAGTAATTTATTATTACAGCTTTTGGTACAAGGTTGTGCTATATTACCTTTACATTTTAGCCTGGTTAACTAACCCACCCCCTATTTAGCAATTTTAAGTAATTAACAATGTACAATCTTATATGGCATCAAGGTGTTGTGTCTCTTTATCTCTATTAGCAAGTGGCACGTACAATAAAGCGATTAAAAAATTTGATATATCGTTTGGGTGATTAAAAGGGATTAGAAATTACTAAAGATCATTTTGAGAAAATAGTACTTTATCTAATATTGATAGATAACAAGTAAATGTCTGATTTATTAGAGAAAAAAAAAGTAAGTAAAGAGTTATATAACTGTTTTGGAGGAAAGGAAATGTCTCCCCAAAATAGATAGCAGAGGAAAAGACAAACCTACCTCCAACATCATGCATCATTGCAAGAAACTGAAATGGTGTTTTGAAAAAAAAAAATGCCAATATTGGTATATTTAGCAAGAGAATTAGCCGGTTATGATCATGGCAAAACGGCTCTCTTCCCTTGAGCAAAGATCGTGTCCCCTGTGTCATCAAGCTACCAATCAAACAAGACATAGGAACAAGACAGCCCCAGAATTTTTAGATGAAAACATATGCTTGTGAGACAGAATGAAGATGGAAGATTATGAGCAAGATTATTACTTCTAACGTTACTTGTGCTCAAAGGTTGGAACTAACTGTGCAAGTAGCTAGTCGTTGCTTTCTTCCTTCTCAAGGCTGACCTTGGAACTAGACAAATCGGAAAACAGAGGTTCAAGACGACTCAAGTGCCAAAACCAATTATGCTATGAAATTTACCTGTATCAACAATATATCCAGTAATATGAAAAAGATCAGGGATGATATATATCAAACTTCTCATGCCATTTACTAGTTAGTAAGAAAAGGTAACTGCTGAAATTGCATGAGATACCATGAAACTATAAATCCAACAGCATAAAATTACAGAAAACCACAATCCCAGTGACAATAAAAAAATAAAAAAATAAATAGAAATCAAGAGAAGAAAAGAAACTTACAATCTGTTTATGAGGCATATCTGTACTCAAGGTTTTTGTGCTCTTCGCATTTGCCTTTTTGTTTCCTAATAGCCTGACACAAAACAACAGATATATCATTATAATCAAAATTAGAACTTTAATTTGTTCAACAAATAATGACTCTGGCACGATTCTTTCTGTAGGAATAAAGCAAGTAAATGAGTGAATAAAAATATCAAGGGCACTAGAAACATACCCTTAATTACAGATAAATTTTTACATCGGAGATGTCGGCTATCTTGGGCCAATCTACGCCTTCCCCCTCTTCACATCGTTGGCCAAGAATAGGGCACTGAATGACATGTAGTCTTCCAAGCGAGGAAGGCAACCCCCTTTCCGGAGGTCTTGTGAGACTTTTGCAGTCATTGATGACCAACTTTTCAAGAGAGGTGTGGCTGTGCAACCCCTCTGGTAGGGACTGGAGGTCTGCGAGATTATTAAATGAGATTATAAAGCTTCATTCTAAGCATTGCTTTTAACCAATTATTCTTTCTCTTTTCCCCCAAGGATTAGACACATTTCTTGTCATTATTGTCATAGTAGAACTCCCTAAAGACAACACTGCGGCTTTTTTAAGATTTTTTTTTTTGTAATTTTAGACTAAATTTTAATGGTGTTTCTAGTTAACAATAAGGTTGTATTTCTTCTAATGTCAGGGGGTGTTGGACCCTTTTTCAAATGTCAAGGTTTGTAAAGGCACTTTTCCCAAATATTAAGAGTGTTTAAGTATAAATTTCCCTTAGGGTTTGTTTGACGCAAAGAATTAGAATTACATAGTAGAATTAATAATGCAAATATGTATATACCTCTAAGTTATGATTCTTTGAATTGAAATTCATTTGTATGGTTGTAATAGAAAATTAATAGTCTAAAACTTTGGTTTCATTATAATTCAAAATCCAAATATTCGTTTGCCACAAATAAATTTCAATAAAAATTAATACAGAAAAAAAATAATAATAAGAGGTGGTTTTGTAACGGTAGTGGTGGTGGTGGAGGTGGCGACAGTGGTGGTGATGGTGTTGAGGCAGAGTTTGCGGCAACATCGTTGGAGGTGGTAGTGGTGGTTGTGAGATGGTGATGATGATGGTGGCAGCGACAATGATAGTGATAGTGGTAGTGGTGGTGATGGGGTCGCAGTGATGGTGGAGGTAGTGGTAGTGGTGCAGTGATGATGGTGATTATGGTAGTGGTAGAGGTGATATGGTGGTGCTTGTGGTAGTTATGGCGTAATAAGAGTTATGATTGTGGTGGTGGTGGTATGTATGGTAATGGTGGTAGTAAAGGTGGTGGTAGTGATATGGTAGTGGTGGTGATGGGGATAGTGGTAATGATGATGGTAGATGGTGGGTTGCTCAATCTCACTGGAAATCAATCATTCTTCATCCCAATTCCAATTACTGGTCTGAATTCCTAGTCCAATTCCTTCTATCAAACACTCCCTTATTTGATCTACTAATCAGGAATTGGTACATTCTTTTTTATCAAACTACTTCTACAGTCTTTGGGTACATGAATTTTTTTTCCCCGCTTTTGGGTGTGTACATGAATTTTTCCCCCCTTTTGAGTGTTTTTCTGCAGTTGGATCTTTTCTTTTTGTTTTTGTTTCCATTAGTATAATAGTAAAAAAGAAAAAAAATTAAAGAATGTAAAGAAGAGAACAGTCAAGACTACTGAAGTCAAGCTTCCTGATACCTCAGACATAAGATCCATTCTCTGTTAAAAGTAAAAGTTCACAGCCGTCATTCTAGCCAGCATGAAAACATCTCTAGTCACCTCAGGAGATACTCTTGGATTTCCTATGTTCTGCATCAAGGAGATGTTAATCTAAAACATCACTGCAATTCGGAACATATGCATATGCAAGCATATATGTGAGAGAAAGAGAGAACAAGGGAGTCGGTAAGGCAGAAAGAGAGAGGCTTAGCATCAATGCCCTCAAAAACTACAATGTAACTAAACATGCAAGTAAATTCCTTGTGAATTATTTTGAACATATGCAACACACATGTAAGAAGAAACAGGGGATGATTTACAAAAATAACGAAGGAGGAGATGTACATTATAGACTTACAATTGGGATCTTAATCATTTGAACTCAAAACCTACAGGATACAAAAATCTGACTTCCAGATGAACCCAGCTACCATATATGTAAAGTTTCACGTTAATTATATTATAGCTTATATAATGTCCAAATCCAGCAAAATCATGTAAGAATTTCTCACATAGGTTTGATGTCTATCAAACCTTCAGTCTGTCCTCCATCCAAAGTCCTCCTAAATTGATGGCCATTTGAGGCGGGCCGTGCAACTTCTTTGTTCCACAACCAATCATATACATCTTTTGAGAAATTAAAACCACTAGATTCATAATTGCCAGATGTCCAAAGGCTAATAGTTCTTTCAAAGTGTTGTGGTCTTGGTGCACCAAAAGAAGCATTCTCAAATAGTTGAGATGCAAGAAAATGCACCAATTCCTGATTAGTGAATCCAATAATGTAATTGATCCTTATATATAAAAACCTAAAAATCCCAACTCAAAAGATTCATTGGATTATTAAACAGTACCTTTCTTCTTCTATCTTTCCTTTTGATCTCCTTCATAAGAATTATTTTGTTTAATCTGTTACTCTTATGAAGCTTAATTTGTGAGATAAAAATACAAAGTAGTAAAACAAAGAGAAAGTAGTGAAGTGTTACCTTCACATTAGGCTCCTGCAAAGAATTGATTGTTCATGATAGAGAACATGAACAATCACCTTCCAAAGTAGACCATTCATCTAAATATGGCATCTACAAGTAGCCAAAACAGGACATATACATTACATATTAGGAATAATAGGACGTTATTGATGATTTAATTTGCAATCTCCTTGATACTTTAATTCAACTATATATCATCACAACAAAATTGGCTACCAGACACAAATATTCCTTTTCCATTAAACTAGTTTTAGTTTAGTCAAGCAATGCACTAATAGTAACTTCATAAATGTTGATATCTAAAAGAAAATAAATGAAAGCATCAAACTAGAGGCCTCGCTTGAGCTCCAAGAATATTTGATAATGCATTCATACTGTACAATGCAATGAGTATCAAAAGCAGAATAGGTATTATTCAAAAATAATAATAATAATAACTGATATTGCAGAAAATCCAATCTAGAAGGAAGAGCCAATGTGGAATTGAAGTTAAATAAGTCTTAGAAAGCAAGGTAGTAAGAAATTGATCAAATGTTGATTGAACTTAGGCTTCAGATTGAGATCAATCAGACTCCAAAATGTTAAATCTTCAGAAACATTGAAGAAGAACATGAGGATTTTAGCAACTGATCAAGAGATTAATAGATAAAGACAAGGTTTTCCACAGCTGTTGGAGGTTTTCATGGTGACTGAATGTGAGAGAGAGAGATATAGAGATGGGTTTCTCAAAATTTTGGAGTACATTTTGCATACATAGAGTGTGTAAGAGACGGTGCGATGAGGTGCTTGATCTATTTGCCAAAAGTTTATACTTAACACATTACCTGCCCCAAGTCTTGATTTTTCCTTCTTCTTCTTTTTTTCTTTCTGAAACGCACTGGGTAGAGAGGAAATACAATAGAATACAGGTCCTAACAAACAATTCACCAGAGTCATCACCCCTGTTCTTTAAGAGTGGTGGTGGCATAAGATGTGGGGCTTGAAACAAGGTGAACGATTAGCCATGCTTGTTAGCAGTTTGTTCCCAATTTCTACTGTGAACCCTTCTAGAGTTGCCAGCACCTTCTGAATTTAAGATACATATGATTTATAATCTATACTGGGCGCATCTTCTATCAACATCAGCTATTGAAAGATGATCTCTAGCCTAAACCACGCACCAATATGATAGAGATGATATCACTTGGAAAGTCTTGAGAGCACTATATTAGTTTAGAGGCCCAAATTACTTAAAAAACTTCTTTACTGATGAGATGATGCTACCCTGTTGTCATTTTCACATCATGTACAACCTTTATCTACAAACTTATTTGTAAAGGGAATGTGTTTCCCCACTTCTATTGATTTATATTCAGTAATATATATACAGAGATTGTACTCTAACTTTGGAAAGATTTTACACATATTATAGGCCTTGATTAAGGCTGATTTTTAGCATGATTGTCATGAAGATTTGCTGGTGATGAGGATTTGAATTGGTGCTGATTGTCAGCATTCATGTCCTGATTTTGCTCTGGGAAAGATTCCCGTATACGCCCCCGCAAGTAGGAACCGCCGTCAGTGACTCCGAGCTTGGATCTTAGCAGCTGGAAACGAGCACGCGGTAGTGCTTTAGTCATGATGTCCGCCAATTGATCATGAGTGGAGACATGAGAAACAGTAAGGACTCCTTTTTCAACATAATCTCAAACAAAGTGAAGATCAATTGCGATGTGTTTCATGCGAGAGTGAAGTATAGGATTGGCACTAAGTTGAGTGGCACCCACATTATCACATAGAATGCACGATGGTTTGCGAAATGGGATGCCAAGTTCTCGGAGCAAGGAAGATATCCATGCTAAGTCTTAGGCAGTAGTGGCTAAGGCAAGATATTCTGCCTCCGTAGAGGATCTAGCCACAGCCCGCTGTTTCTTTGTACTCCATGAGATAGGATTTGCATCTAAGAACACCATATATGCAATGGTGGAGGTTCGATCATCAAGATTGCCAGCCCAATCGGCATTTGAAAAGGTAACCGCGTCTAAAAAGGTAGACTTGTGCAGAAGTAGGCCATGGTGAATTGTTCCTTTTAGATAACGTAGAAGGCGCTTAACAGCAGTCCAATGGGCTTGAGTGGGACGATGCATGAAGAAAGGAGATGTCTAGACGAGTGAGAGCAAGGTATTGAAGACTACCAATAACTCGTCGATACTCGGTGGAGTCCATAGTAAAGCTACCATCATCCAAACGAAGTGGCTAAGATGTGGAGAGGGGTGTGAATACTTCCTTGGCTCCATCTAATTTGGTAGACTGCAGCAAATCTATCACATATTTGTGCTGAGTGAGAAACATACCAGAAGTTGTAGGGATTACTTCAATGCCAAGGAAGAAGTGCAAGGGACCTAAGTCCTTAAGAGAGAAAGATGCTCCAAGAGAAGTAATAGTCTGGTGAAGAAATATGTTTGAGTTCCCTGTGAGAAGCAAATCATCCACGTAAAGAAGAAAATAGGCCGTGAAATCATGTGCCTCATAAAGAAATAAAGAGGGGTCAGATTGGGATTGCTGAAACCCCATTTGTGTGAGATGACCACTAAGAGCCTTATACCAGGTCTGTGGGGCTTGTTTAAGCCCATAGAGAGACTTACGAAGCCTGCATATATGATTGGGATGATCAATGTCTTTAAACCTTGCGGGTTGAGACATATAAACTGTTTCAGTCAGTAAACCATGTAAAAATGCATTATTAACATCCATTTGCCGAATGGACCATCCACGTGAAACAGCAATGGCAAGAATAGTGCAAATAGTAGCTGGTTTAACCACTAGGGAAAAGGTTTCTTTATAATCAATGCCCGGTCTTTGATGAAATCCTTTAGCTAGCTAGACGTGCCTTGTATCGATCAATGGTGCCATCGGGCTTCCGTTTAACCTGAAAAATCCATTTACAGCCCACTAGCTTGATATGTGGAGAAGGAGGTACATGATCCCAAGTGCCATGCTTGACAAGAGCCATAAATTCATCACTCATAGCTTGTCGCCAATGGGGGTCTTGGAGAGCTGTGGTAACGCAGTTGGGTTCAATGATAGGAGGCATCGGATGACCAGTAGCAAGATACATGTGCTTAGGCTTAAAGATCTGATTCTAGGCCCTGGTAACCATGGGATGTGTTCGAATTGGTGTAGTAGTGATGGGGGGCTGAACTAAGGTGGGTGACATACACTCCACGTAACCATGGGATGTGTTCAAATTGGTGCAATAGTGATGGGGGGCTGAACTGATGTGGGTGACATACTAGTGGAGTGTATGGGAAAAGCAGCTGATGGTGAGCTATGATCGGGCTGTAAGGAAGACTCAATTGGAAAATGTGAACCTGTGGAATTCTCAAGATCCATTTGTTGCGTACTGTCATCTGTGGCAAGTGGGTTGGGCAATCCGGGCTGTTGGGTAATTGGGCTAGGTAAGGTTATGGGTGTTTGGTGGAGAGACATGGGCTTAGATGGAGTGAGAGAGCTCGTTGAGGTTGGCTGGGAATATGGGTATGTGCCTTCATCAAACCAAACATGACGGCTAAGATAAACTCGATTGGTGGCAATATCAAGGCACTTATAAGCACTTTGATTGGTGGAGTAACCAACAAACACACATGCCTTAGACTTGGGTTCAAGTTTATGATGAGCATACGGTTTTAGCCAAGGAAAACACAGACATCCAAATGTTCGGAGCTTGAGATAATTTGGTAGTGTTTTAAAGAGGCACTCGAAGGGTGAAACATGGGCTAGGACCGAACTCGGAAGCCTATTGATGAGATAAGTAGCAGTTTGGAAAGAATGAGACCAGAATCTAGAAGACATGTGAGCATGTTGTAGCATGGCCATACCCATTTTTGTAATTTGACGATGCATACGTTCAGAAAGCCCATTATGTTGTGGGGTGTGAGGTGGGGTGGTGTAATGACTAATTCCTTGAGCTACAAGGTAAGGTTTGAGTGATAAGTATTCACCTCCATTGTCCGAGTAAACATTTTTAATGGGGAGACCAAACTGTTTTTCAAGGATGAAGCGAAGTTGAACAAAGATAGTGTGAGCTTCAGATTTTTTTCTCATGGGGAAAAACCGGTTGTAGCATGTATAATGATCCACAAAGATGACATAATAACGAAATCCATCAATTGAGGGTTCATGTGTAGGACCCCAAACATCAGTATAGATAAACTCAAGAGGTGTAGTGCTAGAGATGGAGGAGTCATGAAAAGGCAATTTATGACTCTTATTGATATGACAAGACTTGCATACTTGAGAAACAGGTTGAGGTGTAGAAGGTAAATGATGAACTTTTACTATGTGGGCTACAGTTTTATTTGCCAGATGGCCCAACCGTTGATGCCAAATTGTTCTTGTTGTCCGTTCGCCAATATGTACTAAAATCAGAGATGATATTGGTGAGAGAGGATACACTCTATGTTCACATTTTCCTTGAAGTAGAGTCGCCCTCGTGGTCTGATCCTTCACAAGAAAATAATAAGGATGAAATTCAATAATGACATTGTTATTTTGTGTGAAGCTATGCACAGAAATAAGGTTCTTTTGGATATGAGGAACACAAAGTGTGTCTGGTAATTGAAAGGTACGAGCAGGAATTGAAAGATTAAGAGAGCCAATGTGAGAGACAGATAAACCTGAGCTGTCACCAATCACCACCTCATCAATTCCATCATACTCAGAATGGATGGATAAATTAGAGAGTTCTGAAGTGATTTTATGAGAAGCCCCCAAGTCTAGCAGCCATTTATGATCTTTGGGTTGAGTTTTTCCAGCATAATGAGCCGAGACTTGTGGCACTTTGGGGCAATTTTTGGCGATGTGCCCAATATCATCACAGAATTGGCACTTGGGTTGCCTACGAGACCTGGAGTCATGGTTTTGAGAGAACCGACCTGGGGTTTGGCGTCGATAATTATTAGATCGCCGTGGACGAGAGCTTGAGTCAAAGAAGTGGTGATTATCTCGGCGAGTTGTGGGATTAGCAGTGGCCACCAGTGTGTTTTGAGCTTGGTCAAGTCGTCGAAGATAGGACTCATGAGAGATAAGTAAGTCGTGTAACTCCTCAAATGAGAGAGCAGTCTCACGGGTTCGGATTGGGGCTACCACATCGCGATATTCGGGACCAAGACTGTGAAGAACATAGAGAGTTACATCATCCGGTGAGAGGGGAGCATCAATTAATGCTATTTCATCAACTGTAGTCTTGACGTGTTGCAAATACTCTGAGATGGAGCGATCTCCATGGGTCAAGAGATTGAGATTCTCCTTGAGCTGCATGACTCTCGAACGAGAGCGATTGGCATAAAGCCGAGACAAGTGAAGCCAAGCATCACGAGAACTGGTGGCTATGGCAATCAACAGTGTGATTGTTTCTGACACAGAGGCAAGTATTGCATTCAAAAGAAGCTGATCTTGCCGAAACCAGTGATTATATGCAGCATAGACGTCAGAGGAAGACGTGGCAGTTGGTTGAGTGGGTTGAGGACAGGTACCATCAAGGTAGCCCATCAAGTCATAGCCATAGAGTAGGGACGTGAAGTTTACACTCCAGGAAGAATAGTTGGATGCTGTAAGTCGCTGCAGTTGGGTGGCGTTAATAGCTACCAGAGAGGTTCCTTTGGTTGGAACAGAGCCACCGTTGTGGTGAGTTACTTCAATAGAGGAAGATGAGGAAGCCATAAGAATAGAAGCAGGATCAATCTCGTAAGTGATGTTGCTTTGATACCATAAAGAGAATGTGTTTCCTCACTTATATTGATGTATATTTAGTAATATATATACAGAGATTGTACACTAACTTTGGAAAGATTTTACACATATTACAGGCCTTGATTAAGGCTGATTTTTAGCATGATTGTCATGAAGATTTGCTGGTGATGAGGATTTGAATTGGTGCTGATTGTCAGCATTCACGTCTTGATTTTGCTCTGGGAAAGATTCTCGTATAATTTGCAGCTTTTCACAGGATTGCTTAAAAATTTACAGATATGCCATTCACAATACACATGGCATGATCTCAATGCAGGCTTCACATAAGGTTGTAGATAAAGGTTCCACAGGATCTCAATTGGTCATTGACAAGTAGACAGAAAATCAATTTTATATGTAGAAACAACTTAATGAGCAAGATTATTCCAATGTTATTTATGCTCAAATGTTGGAGATTAATTGCATTAACAGATAGGGAAGGAACCTAAATCTAGAACATACTTGCGCAAGTAGTTGTTACTGTCTTCTTTGTCAGGGCTGACCTTGGCGATGGAAGAGGAAGAACTAGACGAATCGAGAAACAGAGGTTGAATATGCCTCAGGTGCCAAAGCCAAATCATGGTAAGCAGCAAACGGACTTTCTATCAACAACAGCCCCCAAGAACAATCATTCCTGTTTACATCAAAGACATAATAATACAGGAATGAATTAATGGCTACCTGTATCAACAATGCAGTAAAGCAAAAGATGGCAAGAAGTGAAAACTATACGAATTTACACTACTTACTTGTATAAATCCGACATTTTAGCCTGCAATATTTATCCTAATTTTAAAGCATTTGATGTTCATCTATCATAAGTAAATCATTTTTATTTGTATATACCTCTAGTCTTACACATGCCCCTCACTAGTTAGTAAGAAAAAGGTAACTGTTGAAATTGCAAGACATACCATGAAATTATAAAATCCATAGAATAGAATTAGAGAACCACAATCCAAGTGAAACATAAATAAATAAATAAATTCAAGTGGGTAAATCTATTTCAGTCCTGCAGGATGCCATTCACTTTAACTAACTTGTGCGAGAACAAAAGAAACTCACCATTTGTTTAGGAATATCTGTACTCTGGGAAGAACAAGGCCTGAACAAAAGGGTTTAGCCTTTGGTAAAGGGGTGTATAGCCACCTCCTTTGACAAGGAGGAGCCATTCGTCCAACTCACCATCCTAGTTCTTTATGCATTTTTGTCATTCAATCATTCATGGATGTATGTTTAGGTGATTAAAAGGGATTAGAAATTACTAAAGAGCATTTTGAAAAAGGAATGCTTTTTTTAGTATTGAAAGATGAAAGATAACAAGTAAAGGTGGATTTGTTAGAGAAAAAAAAGGAAGTGAAGAGTTACATAACCGTTTTGGATTAAGGGAAATATCTCCCCAAAATAGATAACAGAGTAAAAGACAAACGTACCTCCAACATAATGCATCATTGCAAGAAATTGAAAGGGTGTTTTAGGAAAAAATTTTACTAGTTTTGGCACGCTTTCCAAGGGGATGTTCTCTTGTACGGTGTAGTTAATGTTTTGAAAGATGTATTTTTAACTTCTTGTCCAATGCACATTTTCTCAGAGTAGAGTAGGTAATTTTTTAAATACTTGATATGATCTTTTCTTGTCCAATATGAGTTGGTTATTGCATAATTCCAGATTTTCTTGAACCGAAGTTTTACATTGAACAACACCATCAGTGAAGAGAGGTTCAGAAGAGCCATTAGAAAATAGAAACCATCCTTTCCTGAAGCTGGTTTCTGTGAAAGTATAATTTCCTATGTTCAGTGGCCCTTTTCCAAAGTTCATAAAAAAGGGATTTTCCATTCGATTCACTTTCTACTAGAATATGGTCACGAGACTGAAACTGTTTCTTTCTCCCTTTTAGGCTGAACAATAAAGAAAACGGAAATAGCTCTGAAATTTTGGAAGTAGAGTAAGACATGCACGCAAATACCATCTTGTCTTACTTCCCTACATTTCCTTTCTTGATGGAAAACATAAGTGCAAGACTTTTACTCTTTCCTTTGTGCAAATAGCTACATTGATCAGAGGCTATTTACAGCTTTAATTAGCCAGAGAATTATCCAGTTATGATCATGGCAAAACGGCACTCTTCCCTTGAGCAAAGATCATGTCCCCTGTGTCATCAAGCTACCAATCTGAAGACTCCCATGGTTCAGCAAAGGCTATTGATGGAGGAAACCAGTTCTTTTGATAGAGGAAATTAAGCAGTTCTGACCTTGCTCTTAATTATAAAATGCTTCTGGGCATAGAAACAAGATAGCCCTAAAATTCTTAGAAAAAAAACATATGCATGTGAGACAATATGAAGATAGGAAGATTACTTCTAACGTTACTTGTGCCCACAGGTTGGAGATTAAAACATTAACAGATACAGATGGAACCCCAAACCAGAACATAACTGTGCAAGTAGCTAGACGTGCTTCTTCTTTCTCAAGGCTGAACTTGGAACTAGACAAATCGGAAAAGAGAGGTTCAAGACGACTCAAGTGCCAAAACCAATTATGCTATGAAATTTACCTGTATCACCAATATATCCAGTAATATGAAAAAGATAAGGGATGATATATATATATATATATCAAACTTCTCATGCCATTTACTAGTTAGTAAGAAAAGGTAACTGCTGAAATTGCATGAGAGACCATTAAACTATAAATCCAACAGCATAAAATTATAGAGAACCACAATCCAAGTGAAAATAAAAAAAAATGAAAAAAGAAAATCAAGAGAAGAAAAGAAACTTACAATCTGTTTATAAGGCATAGTTGTACTCAAGGTTTTCGTGCTCTTCGCATTTGCATTTTGTTTCCTAATAGCCTGACACAAAACCACAGATATATTATTGTGCTCTTGCACGATTCTTTCTGTAGGAATAAATTAAGTAAATGAGTGAATAAAAATATCAACGGCACTAGAAACATACCTTTAATTATTGATAAATTTTTACATCGGGGATGTCGGCTATCTTGGGCCAATCTTCCCCTTTCCCTTCTTCACATCGTTGTCCAAGAATAGGGCACTGAATGACATGTAGTCTTCCAAGCGAGGAAGGCAGCCCCCTCTCCGGAAGTCTTGTGAGACTTTTGCAGTCAACGATGATCAACTTTTCAAGAGAGGTGAGGCTGTGCAACCCCTCTGGTAGGGACTGCAGATCTGGGAGATTATTAACTTGAAGATACGTAAGATTTGGGGGCAGCAGACACTCTGCAAAGAATACCAGACTTGAAAATCCTCCAATTGTTAGGCTTTTGAGAGCGGTGAGGTTGTGAATCCCCCACTCAGAAATGGACTTCCGTTTTACACAATTTAGGATTTCAAGAGAATCTAGGTTGCCCGGAAAACCCCCCTTAGGAAAGGGATCGAGATTAGGGCATCCAGTAATAGACAAATCTCGAAGAGACGTGGCTTTGTGCAGGCCATCTGGTAAGGACCTGAGATTCTCACAGTAGCTGATAAAAAGATGTGCGAGAGTTGAGGTGGATAACCCTCCTTCCGGAAATGAAACAAGGCTGGGACAACTGAAGATCGACAAAGACTGGAGAGATGTGAGATTGTACATGCAGTGAGGTAACGAATTGAGACGAGGACAGTCCGCTATTTCAATGCTTTTAAAATTTGTGATGGCGGTATGCAACCCAGAAATCTTTCTATTCTGATATTGATTTGAGGATGAGCCATTCATGTTGCCATCCACAACAATAGGGTGATCGGTGGACCCTAAGCATCTTCCACTTGGAAACGATTTGAGCTCACCACATCCTTCGATTTGCAAATGCTCAAGAAATCTATTGCTGTACATCATCCTCTCGAAGAGATATATTAGACTCTTGCAATCAGTGATCTCAAGACACTTAGGCAATAAGGGAAGCCCTGTAGAACTAGAAGCACCTCTTTCTGTAAAAGACGTGAGAGAACTACAAGCATATATTCTTAGTCTATCAAGAAATGAGTTGTTGCCGTCGTTATTGCTATGCACCATCAGTTCAGGAAAGATCTCTAGATCCCCACACCCACGTATTTCAAGTTTTCTGATCGTGGAAGGCAACACCATCTTTTCTCCAGAAGCTGGCAAACCCGACAAGTTATGGATTGTCAATTCTCGAAGAGAAGTGCAAGACATCATCTGAATATTTTTCAAACTATGGCAGGAACGGATGCAAACGGTTTCAACTTGGGAAGGAAACTTGAGAAAGTGAAGACGTGGACATGAACTGATTTCCAGCCGAGTAACAGAACTCAGGGGCAGCATGTCTTCATCATCTGACAAGTACACAAGTCGACTACACCAGGAAATCTTCAAAGATAGAAGGGATGCAAGGCATTGTATCCCTGATATGACATTATTCGAGCACAGCAACTTCACAAGCTCATCACATCCTTCAATCTCTAACTCTCTCAGTGCATTTAAGCATCCCAATAATGACCTTCCTTTCCCTCTGTGAGGTACTAGTAGATACTCAAGATTTGAAATTCTAGAAATACTCAAGAAGCTAAGTGGTAGTGGTAGACTGGAGTCTATCACGCTTCTCAAGACCATTGCTTCACATCCCTCTGCCTCTAACCTGCAAAGCACCGGAAGACACCTTGGCAATTCAATCAATTCTTCACAATTCTTTATCTTCAATTTTTTTAGCTTTACAAATGGGTGGGAGAATTTCCTTAGTTTAGGACAGTTAGATATCTCAAGCTCACAAAGACTAGGGAATACTTCTTCACCTTCCTCTTCAATCCCAAACCATTCTTCCCAATACTCCATGTCTCTGAATATCAGTGTCTCCAGTGATTGAAATGGTAGCTTAGACTCATGCACACTTCCATAGAACTCAGCACCCACACTTTTTACTCCCTGCAACCCTTCAATTAGGAGATATCTGAGGAAGGGTAAACATCCAAGTGGAGGGAGTAACTGGCATCTTCTGCAACCAAGGAGTTCTAAGTTCACCAACTGAGAGTAGGATGAGGACCCTAACCAGCTTGGGAATGTTTTTCCATGGTACCATCTAACAGAGAGCCTTTTGAGGTTCGTGTGAGGTTGTAGCTCCTTAATGACTACAGTTTCCTTACCTTCATCTACAGGTTCAGAGATCCGCTTCCCAATGTTTGCCATTGTGGATTCCCAACTCAACTCCAATTCATGGAGATGCTCTTTATTCCCTAGAAGGGAACCATCAATTTTGTCCACGTTCCTTAGTCCAATAATGCGAAGCTTTTCGCGAAGTTGCTTCACGTCCTTTAGTTCTTGAATGCTTGACCCACTATTTTTCCCCACAACAAAAAGAGGCAGTGTTTGAAGGTTCATCAATTTGTTCATTCGTACTGGCATCTTTTCCAACTTTTCACATCCATCAATGTGGAGATGTCTGAGTTCAGTTAGGTTGCTCATCTCACTAGGCAATTCCCTAAGCAATTTGCAATTGCTTAACAATAGTGTTTGCAAATTCCGGAGTTTACACAGGGAATTGGGTAAACTTTCAATAGAAGTTTGGGAGAGGTTGAGGTATCGAAGATGCATCAAATCGCCAATTGATTCAGGCAACTCATAGCAATTGAAAACACCACTTACACACAACACACGTAAGCATGGTAGTACGGGAGACAGAAAACATAGGATCCGTCTAGGTATGGAGGTTCCATAAGAAGGCATATGCCCCGAATGTATCAAGAGTAATGCACGCAAGCTTTTGGTTTCTTGAAATACCTTAAATTTTGACATCACATGATAATCTTTTCCAGGTATAAATGCATAGCGAATCAAAGACATATCAACCTTTGAAGAATTGTTGTCCTCCTGTTCATCCCTCAAATTGAAACATATTTCTTGGCAGACAGATCGAGCTAGATCATGGATCAGGTCATGCATTACAAATCCTGATTTATGGTCGCTACTTCTTTGAAAAAATGACCTTGATAATAGCTCTCTGAAATACTCATCACCTGTGTCTTCCATTCTTCTATTTCCCTTCGATTGCAGAAAACCTTCAGCCATCCATAGTAGGATAAGCTTTTCCTTGCAAAAGATGTAGTCTCGAGGGAACATGGCGCAGTAGGAAAAGCAACGTTTCAATTGAGCTGGGAGATAATGATAGCTCAACTCAAGAGATGGAAGAATGCCGCTTGTGTTTCCTGTTTGATCCCATATTTCACTACTCAAAAGACCTTCCCATTCTGTAGTGTCTCGTCTACAACGCAAGAGGCCTCCCAGTGTCTTTGCTGCCAGAGGCAACCCTTTACACTTTTTTACAATCTTTTCGCCAATTGATTTCAGCTCCGGAAACTCATCTGGACTTGAGTTTTGAAATGCATGGCGGAAGAACAATTCTTGGCAATCCTCTTCAGAGAGCTCTTTTAAGTGGAAAGTGGGAACGGTTCTCATTATGGAAGAAACATTTTCGCTCCTCGTAGTCACAATAATTTTACTACCATTGGGTCCACCTCTGAAAGGAGCTCGTAATCGATCCCAGTCATTGTAGTCTTCGCTCCAAACATCGTCGAAAACAAGTAAAAATTTCTTTTCACCTAATAGCACCTTCAATCTCTCTTGAAGTTGCTGTAGTCCATGGACTATAAATGAATCTTTGGTAGCAGACTCGAGAATTTCTTTGGTTACTCTAACCACATCAAATTTAGCATCGGATACGCAAGCCCATGCTTTCAGAGTAAAATGCTTTTTGACGTCCTCATGATTGTAGAGAAGTTGAGCAAGGGTGGTCTTACCAACCCCTCCCATTCCCACTATAGGAATCACAGAGACATTGTCACTTCCAGTATCATCAACATCCCATAACAACAGTTTAAGTAGCTGTTCCACATCTTTTTCCCTACCATATACATGAGAATCAAGTGGCAAGGAAGTCGTCGGTGGTCTTTGGATGAGACTAGTGGAACCCTGTGCAAGTGCAACACTCAAACCAAGACGCTGCCCTTGCGACCAGATCTTATCTAGTCTCTTGATTAGTGTCTTTATCTTACCACTTTGCTTTGGTTTTGACCAAAAATCACGAAGAGAAGAGACAAGTTCTCTCACCTGATCTGTGTTGGGTTGGGTTTCCTCCTCTTGTTTAAGTCGATGGGCATGGGTGGCAACCTCGTCCAATAGATCTTCGATGTCCAAGGCAAGATGTGTGAGTTTGCCAAGCCAGAGTCTCACAGCTGGGTTCGTTATCTGCTTCTGTTCCGCATCATGGAGTACACTTTGAATCATCAGCATCGTCTCCTCCAACTCCTCTATATCAGAATCGACCTGCACGCGGCGTGTGAATTCTTTGAACTCACGAGGGATCAACCTATCCAAAGCCACCTGAAGAAATGCACTGAGAAGTAGCTCTCCAAAAGCCATTGTTTTCTCGCAAAATAAAGAAGAGGATCGAACCACAAGCGATTGTGAAAAAATAGAAATTGCAAATTGTTTTGTTTTCTAGTCTCACAGCTGGGTTCTTTTGTTTTTTTTTTTTTTTCATGTGGTCCCTTTCATATATCACAATTTCACGCCAACCTCGAAGGCAAATCAAATTATATTCTCTGTCTTCTTTCTTTTAAAACATAGTCGGTGGATGTGCAAATTATTTATTCATTTAGTTATTTATTTTTTTGGAAAATGAAGCTTGATGGAAGTACAAACTAAAAGTTTCTTTGACCCAAAGGTGGGGTTCGGTTCAAGATAAACCATATGCTTGTCTAAGCCGGCTCAGTAGAGTCTATAATTTGGGTTCAAGATTTAAGTAAGCCTAAACCTGTTCCTAGGATAATATCAGAGATCTGGCTTTGTTAGGCTCAATTAGTATATATTTTTTAATTTGTTAACTTTATTTTGTAAGTAAAATTCTTACAATGTTTATATCAGTCAGATACTTATTTTATAAGATGCTAATAAAAAACAGACCCAAAAAAAAAAAAAAAAAAAGTGGGTTGATCTTTTTTTTTTTTTGATTTACTAAAATGTGTATAAACTTTTGTAAAATGTTCATTAGTCAGTCTAACATGTTTCTACGCATGTAATAACTATAATATATATTGGCATTTGTATTATTAAATGACCTTAAGAACTCTTTGTAGAATATGTATTATTTTCCATTCATCTTCTAATGTTATCAATTTGTTTTTACATTTATGCCCTCCTTTCATTTATTATATTTGTTAGATTTATAATTTGGAGTGGACGAATGCAAAATTAGTCATCTTACAAAAGGTCATAATGGTCATTTAATATAAAATAAACAATTGAAAATATTTTGATGTCAAGTATGTCTGAATGCAACAATTATGATGAATAAATAAAAGGTACAAATATAAATAGTAGAAATATGAAGATATATTGATGCAAATATATTATATCAATAGTTGTATGAACGCAAAACTGCCCTCTATAAATTTCAATGGAGGTTTGAGAAGGTACGAAGGCACATAATACCCTCTTCCTTTTTATTTTGATAATCTGAGTTTAAAGAGTTGAGATTAGAATACCCTCATGCATGTTTGAGTGGTACATATAGGGTGAAACTTGGGTCCATTAAACCTGAAAACCGACTAACCTAAACCAACTTTGGTTTGGTTTTCAAAGAACATGGTTCAGTTTTGGTCTAAAACTTATAATGCAAACTAAATCAGTTTGGTTTTGGGTTAATGTCTGATCTAAACATCACACACAAGCATGTATGTTAAATTGCTCTAAGGGCCTAAACCGACCTAGAGTGAGTAAAATTTATACTCTTGGTTGGATTAGTTTGGTTTTAGGGTTTTTAATTTCATTCCAATTTGGTTTCAGGTTAAAGTAGTTTGATTCGGTTATGGGTCATTAATTCTTTTATTATTATTATTTTTTGAGTAGGTGTGGAAATTTCTTCAACCCTAATCCACCAACTAGATTTTTACATTGTCTACTTGGAATTTTTTTCAAACATGGTTGGTGGACATGAAAATTATTTTATTTATTTTCGGATGAACTATCATTTACTAGTTGGACGATAAGAACAAAGAAAGCAGGTAGGAAGTGAGATTTGATGGGAGTATAAATTATAATTATTAGTTGGAAAATTTACACTTACACCCTTTGACATTTGGAAAAGGTGCAGTCACATCCTTTTGACATTAGAATAAAGGCACTGACACCTCGGAATATGCTTGTAGCATTCTTACCGTTAATGAGAATTTCAACATTGTTAAAATTTCGTATAAGCTGAAAAAAATAACCACAATTAAAAAAATATTTATTTTAAGACATTTTTACTCTTCTACTACGACTAAATCCTTAGTTCCTTTTTTTCTTAAGGAGATTATATAGCTCCATTTTAAGCACTCCTTCCCAATTCTTCATTTTCTTCTTTCTCTAAGGATAAGGCGCATTTCATGCAATTGCAGAATCCTTTAACAACTTTGGGGCATAATTGAGGTTAACTTGATTATTTTAGACTAAATTTTAACAGTGTTAAAGTTTTAGTTAACACTAGGGATGCTATTCGCATATTTTTGTCAGTACCTTTTTCAAATGTCAAGAAATGTAAGGGTAACTTTTCCAAATGTCAGGTAATATAAGTATAAATTTTCTGTGTTGGGTTGGGGTTCCTCCCCTTAATTTGGTTTCAGTCGATGGGAAAGGGTGGCAACCTCATCCAACAGGTCTTCGATGTTGAAGGCAAGATGTGTAAGTTTGTCAAGCCAAAGTCTCACGGCTGGGTTCGTTATCTGCTTTTGTTCTGCAACATAGAGTATTCCTTGAATCATCAGCATCATATCCTTCAACTCCTCTAGATCAGAATTGATTTGCACATGGTGAGAGAATTCTTTGAACTCACGAGGGACCAACCTACCCAAACCCGCCTGAAGAGATGCACTGAGAAGTAGCTCTCCGAAAAGCACCATTGTTTTCTTGCAAAATAAAGAAGAGGATCGAAGCACAATCGATTGAGAGCTGCTACAAGTGAAAAACTAGAAATTACAGATTGTTGCAATGAGGTTTCAGTTGAAAGCACTGTAACAGTACTGTCTCACGTCTAGAGTGAAACTGAAGTGTCATATTATTAAAACCTGGTCGGTAAATGGGCAAATTTTAGTTCTTCATTTTTAGTTTTTCTCATTCTCATTTTGGGAGAATGAGTTTTGTCACTATTACCAAACATGGTCTAGCCATCAGAATTCATTCTAGGCTTTGGAACTCGTTTAAAGCAGAGAGATTAAAGTCTAGTGACCAACAAATGCATTTCCTCTAGTGGAAGGTAGCGGTACGGGCTTAGACCTTGTTTGGGGAGAGACCTTCTATTGAAGCAGAGAATGAAACTGTACGTTTCATGAATGGTACCAAGGAACGCATTAGACTAGTCCTTCTCTTAACCAACTACTGGAGGAGGCACATACAATATTGCACATGTATATGGAGACCCCCTTTAGGTGATTGTTTTTTATAGATAGACATAGGTAGTTTACTTGATAAATAACGACTGTTTGAGTGGAAGGTTTTGATTGGGTTTGAATGTGTGGTGAGTCTGGTGACGTGAGAAAGTTTGGGACAAATACTAATCGATTTACTGATTTGATGTTGTATTTAAAGAAAGGAAAAAGGTAAACCACAATCTAGAGAATATTCCTTAAGTTAACTTTACTAATAATACAGATATTCATTTTTTAGAGATTATAAATATGATAAGTTTTTAATTATTATAACTTAAAAGAAACTATGACGAGGATATCATTTTCATACAAAGGAGTCTTTAAAATGGACGCCAAACAATGCCTTAGTACTTTGACAAGTTTAGCACTTGCTAGATTTTTAAATTTGGTCTACTTGGAAGATATTTCAAGTGGCTACTGTTGTTCCACAGAGGTCCGATTGCGATACTTTCCAACCATTGTCGGTGGAAATGCAACTTATTTATTTTATATTAAATTAGCAGTTACCGAGTTAGAGGATAAAAACAAATGAAGATGGTGAATGTGACCTTTTATCGTTTTTTTTTTCTTTTTTTTTTCCTTTGAAGAAAAGAAAAAAAAGGAACGCAAACCCACACAACTGATAACACTGTCAACTGATAACACTGTTAAGTGCAGGTGTGTTCTTGGGCTGGGCCCAGCTGAGCGTTGGATATAAGAAATCTTATATGTGCCCAAATCTAGCTCACCAAGGCCTGGGTTTTGGATTCAAGGCCCAAGTAGTGCTGCTATTTAAAGTCCCGAAGTTCAGCTGCCAACGGTTCAAAACCAAACCCGAACCGACAAGTTTACATTGAAAATCGTAACTGAATTATAACTAATTTCAAAACTAAAACCATTTTAACTTTCATATTCTTGAAATTGCAATAGAACCAAACTGAATTGTTTCACCTTTTTGGAATTTTAGATATATTATATTTTTATTATTTTTAATAAAAAATTGTGTTAAAAGAATCCATTCCATAAATGTACAATGAGGAAAAAAAATTTTAAATGAAATTTTTTTGTTTCAATAACTATTCAAAGCGTATGCATATTATATGTGGTTGATTCAGTTTTGGTTTGGTTTCACCTTAAAACTATAATCGAATCAAAACTAAATCAGTTTTTCAGTAAAAAAACCAAAACCAAACCGAAACAGATTATTAAAGACCCAAAAATGACCCTAATAGGTTTGGTTTAATTCGGTTTGTTGGGTTTAATCGAACCGTTGCCATCCCTATTTGATAGGTCAATTCTTGTAATTGTTTATTTCCTGATTTTAGTTGTAAAAATCCTTGCAATGTTTATATTAATCTTTATTTCTAAATTTATATACCTATTCTATAACAATCCAGCAAAAAATAGACGAAAAAAAATACAGGAAAATTAAGAATATAATAACATAATCTTAAATATGTATAAAACCATTTAATATTGAGTTGATACATGCATGTAAATTGTAGACAATTCCTCTTAGATCTTCTGTCCTCTTGAATTTTAAATTCCTAAACTAATTCAAGGGCAAGCGTATAAATCTCATTGGAGACTGATACATGAGATTGATGGAAGATCTAAGAAGAATGGGCCCATGTAAATTGAAATGGACCGTTTTCTTCTGCGACGGACCCTCTTACGAACGGTCCAACATGCATTCAGGAGACGACACGCATTCCCCGAGTTTCAGCCGTGACGATCAGCCGAGCGCAATATTTTTTAGCCGCGTTCATGAAA
This sequence comes from Buxus sempervirens, assembly GCA_947561395.2. Taxonomy (NCBI): domain Eukaryota; kingdom Viridiplantae; phylum Streptophyta; class Magnoliopsida; order Buxales; family Buxaceae; genus Buxus; species Buxus sempervirens. Next base: position 5,863,666 of record OX387182.1, read on the forward strand.
ATGGCTCGATGGGAGCCGCGTTCGAATTTGCATTTCGTGGAAATCAAACGAAAATTCCACCGCGTTTGAATTTGCATTTCGTCGAAATCCCACCGCGTTCGAAAATTCATTTCGTCTCTCTCAGTCTCTGCAAAGTAAACAATGACCGAAAGAGGAGAGGAAAATGGTTCACTCTCTCGGTCTCTCTAAACAGTTTCTCTCTCAGTCGTTTTCAAGATTTCAAGATTTACTTCTAATAGGAGAAATCTTTCAACAGTTTCGTATGAAAAACCCGGGAGCCACCGCTACCGTGTGACTGAACAATCATGGAGAAGCAACAACAGCACAATAAACCAAACCCTAAACTTAACAGGTGTAAGATGAAGGATACGAAGAAGAATGAATTCGAGTTCTGCAAGGTCTGTAATCTCAACCATGACCAAAGTCCACGCCACAACTACTTCCCTAACCATACAAAGGCCCTTTCCTCTTTCCTGTCTCAATTCCTTCAAAAACTTTCCGACGTACGTTTCTTCCTCAAGAATCCTGCTTTCCTCGGCCCCGAACATGCGTCCAGCAACCGGTTATGGTGCGTCTTCTGCGATTCCGACATCGAAGAGCACGACAGCTTGTTCGCTTGGTCGCATGAGTCATTTCCTTTGAACCATTTAGGGTTTTAACTTTTTAGTTATTTCACATTGATGTCCAGGAGTTTTCTTTTTCGATTTCTGTTATCAGTGATAACGCAATTCTTCGTCTGATGAGCTCGGATCACTTGAGGAATTTAAAGCATTTCTTGTGGAAAAACGGTGGTGGCATGGATCGTTTGGATTCGTGTATTGTTGGCCCCACTTTTCAAAAAATATATATATAATCATGATAAAATAAAAATAAAAATAAATAAAAAAATCTGAATGGTTCGTGCATACGCACGACCCATGAAACCTGTGAAAGGAGGGAGGGAGGGGGGGGGGGGGGGGTTGTTCACCGACGTCCCCCCTCTTTTCAATTAACAGAAATTAAAAAGAAAATAAAAAGGGGGGGGGGGGGGGGGTGTTCACCGACGTCCCCCCTCTTTTCAATAAACAGAAAGTAAAAAGAAAATAAAAAGGGGGGGGGGGGGGGGGGGGGGGGGGTTCACCGACGTCCCCCCTCTTTTCAATTAACAGAAAGTAAAAAGAAAATAAAAAGGACCCTCCTTTTCAATTAAAAATAATATTCAATTAAACAAAGGACCCATCTGAATGGTTCGTTGACGGGGGGGGGGGGGGGGGGGGGGGGGGCTCCTCAACGATCCTCTCCTTTTCAATTAAAAATAATATTCAAATCAAAAGAAGGATAATTAAAAAAATAAATAAAATAAAATACAAATAAAACAATATTGATGAGAGCTTTAACGTGAGTAACCACTTTGAGTGGGGTAGTTTTGACTACCTCACGTTCAATGCTCTATATAAAAAAGGGACGTTTGAGAAAAAGGGAGGTTAGAAGGCTGGAGTTTAGAATATTGGGGAGAAGATCAAAGAAAGAAAGCAGAGAGATTTTAGCAGATAAAGTTGTGAAAAGCTTCTAAAAGATAAATGAGGTAAGATATGTTTCAATCTGTTATTTGAATTCTTTCTAAATACTAACATCCAGGTTCTAAAGAAAAGGGGCAAAAGAGAATGAGATAAGGATTGGAAGATATACCTAATCTTTATCTGCAGATCCATATGTGGGAGAATGCATGACAAGGCAAGAACAAAAATGGAAGATGCAAGAAGAAGAAGAATAATTCATTTTGTTCAACCCGCACTACTTGAAGTGCATTTAAGACACTTTGGTAGCGCTCAAGTGCAAATTCTCAGCGTGTTCGTCCGTTTGGGAGTGCCTGAGGCGCCATGATAGTGCTTAACAACATTTTCAGGTAAACACAGTGGTTTTCCGGCCAAAATATGGATTTTGCAAGCGTTTTTTCCGGAGAAAACAAACCAAACAGGCCCTTAGGAGCACCGGATCGGGCTCTGGGCTGGGCGCAGAAGACCCGCACGGGTCAATTCGCCCCACAGATCGGGACCGGGCGCAGAAGACCCGGGTGGCTCAATAACAAAAAAGGCGCGGGCCCTGAAACCAGACCCGCATGTGCCCCGCGGCCCGTGCTCCCCTGGTTCGGCAAGAACCGCGGGTCGGGACTGACCCGTCTGTCCCATATGACCCAAAAACCCTTATTTTTGGGTCTTGACCCATTTTCAAGCCCCAGAAAAATCCCCAAAAATCTCTGAAGCCTCCTAAAACCCAAATCCACCCAAAATTCACTCCAAAATAGTGATTAAAAAAAAAAAATCAAATACCTCTCTTTCTTTCATTAAAAGTGGTTCAAAGTGTCCTAAATTGGACCGAACTCTTTTGCAATTGAACCAAAGTCCTCAATTGGATCAACCCCTCTTGCAATTAAACCAAAGCCCTTCCAAATCAAACTCAAATATCCCAATTTAAACCAAAAGAGTTCCAAATTGAACCAAAAACCTTTCAAACTAAGCCAAAGCTCCCTCAAATTAAATCGGACCGGAATCGTCCTTAAACTAAAATGGACCGGAATTGTCCTTTAAACTAATTCGGACCGGAATCATCCTTAAACTAAAATGGACCAAATCATCCTTTAAACTAATTGGACTGGAATCGTCCTAAAACTAAATCGGATTAGAATCTTCCTTAAAACTAAATTGGATCGGGATCGTCTTTAAACTAAAGTTGTACAAGTCAAACCAAGCCTTGTATAAATCAAACAACTAAAACCGGTTCAAACCAGTTTCCATACAGCCTATACTTCAAAAGAAACTAAAAGTTAAACCATTTCTTCTATGGTTCAAATTTTTGGTTCAAACCAAACCTAAATTGGATCCTTATGACCCAAACCAAATTCAATTCAAAATCCCATTTGAACTACGATATGGTTTGATCCCAAATACTTGGGTACGTAGGCAGCCCGAACATTGGGTTCAGCCACAATAACAAAAAACACAAATTAAACCAAATATTTCTTGATTATTTTGAGAATTAGAATCAAAGGGTTGTTTTAGAGTCTAGGATGTAATTAAGAGGCCAATGGTCTTGAATGGGTCCGTTCCCTATAAAATAAAAACCCATAACAAATGGGTGAAATTGTGTTCGATTAAAGGTTACAACTTTTGTTCAACATGTATGGTTACCGAGGCGGATCTTACTAAGGTATTTTGTTTTGATTTGCGTCATGGATTAGTCTGTGGCTTCTACCTAAGATGCTTTGCTGCTTGCGTGCCCTTTTGGAATTTATTGTGTTTAATAGCTGTAGATCACGAACTTGGCTTCTTCATGTTGTTATATGGATTATGGAAACATAACGTTAGTATCAAGGTGGTTTGGTTGATCAAGAAGTCAGAACATAATCAATTGAGTGTTAGAAATTTTATCAAGATCGAGATTGTGTATTTTTTGTTTTCTCAGGAATCTCATATAACATTGGTTATTGAGATTCCGGATGTTTGCTTCTTTAAAACTCTATTTTGTTGTTGTCTTTGTCATTTTTTTTCCTGATCACGTCGGTGCCATCTTAACATTGTTGCTTAAGATCTTGAAAATATGCAGGGCATAATCGATCCATTCATGTTTTACAAGAATATGTATCCTTTTGTAGTGCTTCATATATCTGGTTGTATCTTTACTTAATTGTGAGGCTTATATTTGCATTATCCCAATTGATTGATACATAAATCGTAGTCATTTTTCGTTATGAATTTATTTTCGTGTGTGCTACTTCTCAAAATATTTACTGATTTTTATGAATTTGTAACTGTAGTGGGTGAAGAGGTGCGCATCCCTGAAGAATACAGCTTCGTCATCAAGCTATGGATCCTGTGAACCTATGTTTGGACCTTTGAATGATATCCAAAATTCAATTAACTCTTGTAGTATGGGTAATTTTAAGAACAATACAGTATGCATTTTAAAATCAAGTGTTTCAAATGGTGTTTTGCCTTTACAATGTTACACCAATGAGAAGTATCAGGTATGTCAACCAGAGGTCAATGAAGCTGCAAAGCTTTGCCCTATTTTATGTGAAAGAATGTCTTTGCCAGCTGTAACACAACTTGATACGAAATTTAAGAGCATGGATGCCGAGGAAAATGCTACGATGGATTTAACAGGTGGGCATAACCTGAATTTTCCAATTGCAATTCTAGAAATTTTATTTCATGGATTTGCAGTTCTTTGTTGAGCAAGTTTACCTGTACTAGTTAAGAATAATTATTTGTAATTTATGATGATCCAGTTGATAGGAATAAACAACATTCCATCATTTGCAACAGTAGCGAAAACTCTGTCCGTCAAATCCCATGATAAAGTGTGAAGCATCTCTTTCCCCAGATCACTTCCTGTGTTGGCTTTATCTGCAGCCTTTAAGTGAAGCCTTCACACGATATAAACATGCAACTTAAGTGAAACCTTCAGTCATATGACACGTGTTTGCATCCTGTGGAGGCTTTACTTAAGAGCCGCAGATAAAGCCATCACAGGAAGTGAATTGCTCTTTCCCATGATTAAAGATTGAGCTACAATTTTAGCTAATTGTTACTTTCAATTTCAAGTCCTCAAAATAAAATGTGCAGTTTGTGTAAGTGTGCACCCAGCCTCCGTTGCTAGGTTCCATTTTTTTTATCCTTAGACCTCTAAGCCTCCAAACCACTTGGGAGTAAGTCATGGGACCGCTGAATGACAACTCCCGTGGTTACTTATTTTTATTTTTTATTTTTCGAAAGATACCTTTCAACAATTTCTTATTCCTTATATGTAGGAACCTTTTTATCTACCTACGTGTGCATCTTTCTAGTTTTCATTAATGGAAACATAAGAGTCCCCTCCCACCCTAATAAAGAACTGTAAAAATCTCAATACCATACCTTGCACATGCAGCCTAGTCGCTTCTCCACCATTACTAAAAGATAAAAGCAATTCTACCTGCTCAAAAATCAGAATCATCGATTTATAAGCAAGTTTTGAGGGCAACTTAGAGCATCTCAGCAAGGCAATCTTCCCCTTCCGAACAACAGCAATTTTTTTGCCAGCCTTAAAAGCTCTTCTCGCAATAGTTGATGAAAAGCATCCCAAGTTACCAAAAATACGAATACCCAATAGCCTCACATCAAAGGATGTTTATGATTAAGGGCACTCAAAATCTCTAAAACCACATACCCAGGGTCATCCGAAAGCTTGCAAAAGAAACCCGCAGCAAATAAAGCTGGTTTACCTCCAAATCATGACAAGAACTCGCACTTGAAACTTGAAAGCCATTACCGAATTTTAGCAAAGGCCAAAGCTCTCAATTCAACATCGCTCGTATAAAAAACTATCTTCACTCTCTTACGTACACGGTTAGGTATGTTTGCCTCCGGAGCGAAACGCATCTGCGAATCAGAGAAGGATTGGATTTGCGAAAAGCCTGTCTTCTTCTGGAACTAATGCAAATGCGTCATAGTCATGAGACTCATGACCCATTTGCATAATTGCCTCAATGGGTGGACCGAGTTTTTCTTCGATCGACGCCCTTTCTCGAGTTCCATGCTCCATTTACAGTCTCTTTCTCCATCGATCCTTATGTCCTTCACAGTTTCTCTCTCCACTTTCTGACCGTTATTGATTTATATGGGTCCGCATCCTCTACAAAGACGCTGCACTTATTCGTGATGCTACAATAACTTCTTGCCGCGTTCTCACCTTTCTTGGGGAGATTCTCTCTCTTCCTTCACTTCTTTTGATCATTCTTCTGCATTTTAAAACAGTGGCGTCCCGTTTTACATCTCTTTCTCATTTTTCCTCTCCGTTACCAAAAAAAAATTTCTCATATTTCCTCTCAGTTTACTTCTTCCCAAGAATCCTCTCACTCACATCTACATCCCATCTCCTTATTTCCCCCGAAGTTTCTTCCACTGTGGCTACCCCTGTTCTGTAGAAGCTTTGGTTTGTGGAAATAACAGGTTCAGGTCTGAGCAGTTGGAACAAAGAAAAAAAAAGAGGAAATTTGAGAAAACGATGAGCTGCGGTGATTGAAGGAGAGAGGGAGACAAGCAGAGACAAACACCGTGGTGGGCACGTTAGGACGGGCCCCGCGTTTTCTCGCTGTTCATTGAAAACGGGAGGATCCCATCTCGCCGTCTGAGACCATCTCCACTGTCGTCGAACATCTTCTCCGGCGACACTGGTAGTTTCCTTTAATTTGTTTTTCTTCTTTCTTCCTTTTTCTCATTTTTTTTGCGTAGTTTTTGTTTGATTTTGTATTCGATTTTCTTTTTCTGATGACAAGTCGCAACTCCTTTTTATAGGAATAATCGGTAAAAACGCAGAAACGGCAGTAGCAGGCCTTTGGCTCTAGAACTTCTCCTCAGCTCTAGTATGAGAGAATCTTAAAACCCAAGCCAGAATTAGAAGACTCGCCAAGCAAAATCTCCAATAATTTCTTCTTTTGTATGGTCATGATTGGCGTTTCTTTCAGTTTCCCTCCTTTTTTTTTTTTTTTGATAGTCATTCAGTTTCCCTCCTGGAACTTGATCTTTCCATGTCATACCTCATTTGTGCTCGCAGAAGAAAAGCAGGTAAAACTTTGTAAGATTCTGAACCTGAAGCAAGATGAGCAGCCATAAAAACCTCAAAAAATTGCTACTTTGCTCTAATAGATCACTCCTTTACGGAAAGCAACCGAGTTGCATATACACTCAAAAGCTCAGTTACGTACAGGTGAAGATGAAATGGAAGAAAGACTCATTCTATGATTCCCTTGTCTAATAGCTCAAACCTCTAATAGCTCTCAAAAACCGTATTGTCAATGAACCAGACGGCTGTATCCCAATTTCATCTATCTCAAAGAAAGGGCTTCAATTGGGCTTAGGAGGCACCAGAGTTGCTAGCTTTCTTCAGAAATACCCGTCTGTTTTACGGGCCCAAGATATAATTTGCCTTGGTTTAGACTAACCCCGGATGCTGTTGCTCTAGATAGAGAAGAGCAGAATGTTTACAGAGACCAAAGGTTAGATCTTCTTGTAAGGTTGAAGAAGATGATACTAATGACCAAGGAAAAGAAGCTCCCATTGAAGATAATACATGGGATGCAATGGTATTTGGGATTGTCAGATGATTTCTTGCAAAACCCCGCAGTGAATCTTGATTCTTCTTTTAAATTTGTTGAAATGGAAGATGGGCTTCAAGGACTGGCTGTTGATCCTGAGGAGAAAATATTATCTACATTTCAAAATAATGCCTTAAAGAGAGGTTCATATTCAGAGGAATCATTAGATCCACATTCATTTCCTCTTTTCCCTTCAAAGGATTTGAGGTTGAAGAGGAAAATCTCGAACTGGTTGGATGAGTTTCAAAAGCTTCCCTATGTGTCGCCCTATGAAGACTTTTCTCATGTTAATCCAAATAGTGATGTTTCTGAGAAATGGGTTGTTGGTGTTCTCCACGAGTTGCTCAGCTTGTTTGTCACTCACTCTGTTGAAAGAAGGAAGATACTGTGCCTCCGTACTTACCTGGGATTGCCTCAGAAATTTTACAAGGCATTTGAACGACATCCTCATATGTTCTATCTGTCGTTAAGGAAAAAGACCTGCACTGTCATTCTTAAAGAAGCTTACTGTGATAATTCATTTATTGAGGCACATCCCATTTTGGAGGTGAGGAAAAATTATATTAGATTAATGCGGGCATCAGAGTTGATTTTGAGGAATAGAAGACAGAAGAAGCAGTCTTCTGAATTCAGAAATGTCAATTTGGTTGTTGATATGGATTCTGAATCTGAAAATAGAAGTCAAGCTGTGAAAAGTGGTTTGTTGATACCATGGAAACCAATTTGGATGCAGAGCGGGACTCTGAAGATCATGATAGAAGTGTAATTGCAAGGCAGCAGGATTTTGAAATTTGACAAAGCCATGTCACTGAACTTCAAAATCTCTTTGAAGCAAGTTCTTCAAAGACTGATATCACTGTTTATCAAAACTGTTGATGTATAATATGGTGAAATCAAAAAAGCAAAAAAACAGGAATAAAGGAATAGCTGCGCCAAGTATATGTATTTGGCAATGCGCTCAAAAGAAAACTGTTTTCACTATCCTGAAAGTATGTTACAATGAAATCTCCAATCACTTTCTTTTGGAGATAGGGAATGGTGTAATTAACTCTCTCTGAATATGAGCCACTGTATATAACAATTACCTTTGCTTATCCTCCATTTCAGGAGATTCTTCTGTGGGTTGAAGTTCAGGGGGTTCTGCTTTGATTCTAACTACACCTCTGCTGTTATCTGGATCCAGGAAACATTTAACAACTGTGTTGAGGACTGCAACCTGTAAACTACAACCTCTTATTTCTTCTCTTAATCAACTGAGGTCTTGCTTGACACAGTGAATTTTATTTTATTTTATTTTATCTTATCTTTTTGGGGAATCTTACGGAAGGAAAAAAAAACAATACTTTAACCTTAAGAGTAATAGACCTGCCTTTTCTTTTCTTCTTTGAATAATCAGAAAAAGAAAAATAAAGTTCAGAAAAAATAAATAAATAAAGACTTATATTCCTTAATTAGGTTATATGTTTATTCATGAATATGTAATGGCTTCTCTTTCCTCTTTCAATTTCCTAAATTGCTGTTGTATGCCTATATCGCCTCTTTATGGAAGTCGTTTTATATCTTCAGTATCTATTCAGCTGGTGAAGGCTTTTTCTTCTGTATGCTTGTTTGTTTGTTTTTATAAATTCCAATCATGTTTCATAAACTGTTGTATTTCTTATATTGTCCGTATTCTTTTTGATTGGCTTGTTGGTACCAGTCCATTTTGTTGGTACATGTTTTCTTTGATCTGCATTTGGTACATTTCTTCATTGGAGTACATATCAACTCAAGTGCATCCTATAAGCAACTAGAGCTGGTGTCAATTTGGCCCCACCAAACCACGCAAACTGGCCTGATCTTAGGCAGGTTTGGGTTGAAAATTCCAATCTGTTGGTCAGTTTTGATTTGAGCAAATTTAACCCGTAAATAAACATGTTCGGTCCAGGTTGAAACCCAATGGATTGTTGATATACCTGACTACCTGTTTGGTATTAGTATTAGCCTATTCGGGATTGACTTTTCTTAAAGTTGCAAAGAAGCTCTTTCTCTCTACAAGACTGCAAGCTTTATAAAAGTCAACCAATGCTATTAGGGAGTTTTTGTTTTGTTTTTATGGTTGTAGTTTTAGGGGCTGTTATGTATATATGGATATTTATTTTTGAGAAATGGGATGCATTATCATTATTGTGTCATGACTGTATTAGACTTTTCTTTTCTTTTTTTTCCCTAAGAATTGTTTGGTTTGTGATTAATTCCACATAATTTTGATTTTCCTGTTTATATTTGTTTAAATCCATCCTTAGTATGAAGATATTGTAGGCATTGATATGATGATATATTGCAGAAATGGTCATGGGTTCAACATGGAGAGCTCTGGTTATTTACACTTGCCCATGTTCCATGTGTGGAACGTGTTTTAGCAGGTTACCTTTTGCTGGAAAGAACAGACGCTATACATAAATTAGGAATTATTAGAGATTGAAACACCTGTAGTGTAAAACAGAGAAGAAAAATTATAAAATTAAATGGTTATGCCAGCTAGGACGTGTTAGGTTAGGGTCAGTATATCTCAACCTGTTTATTCAATGGGTGGAATAGGGATAGCCTTGACCCATTAATATCCTATCTCAACCAGACACTAACCTGCCAAAACCCAGCCATGGTGAGCTCTACAATCAACTCTTGTATATAAATATAAAATGACAGATCAATATGTTTACAATCATAAGGTTGGTTCAGTTCAGAGTTGAAATTTTAGAGATTAAGATTCTAAGTGGATAATCGCTTACTATCAAAGAGTCCATATTCAAGCTCTGCCTGTTTAGATGGTTCACATAATGATAGCATGAAGATGCTCGTTTTGGTTCAATGAGATGCATGGAGGAAACGATGAAGTGGAAAACCTGAACCTTAGCCAGCGGTTCTGATTTCCAACATTGATAGTAAGACACGATAAATTACAGAAGTAAGACAAGCTTTTATCCTTTCTTTTTGAGATTATTCAGACAAGCTTTTATCCTTTCTTTCTGAGATTATTACCCCTTGACTGCCCTCTTTCTCAGCTTACCTTATTTTTTTACTCTTGGATGATTATAAGGAGAACTGATGCATTGATATCAATGTGGTGCCAGAGGATTACAGGTACTTTGTTTTGGAAGAATTTAAGTTTCTTCTAGTTGTTCCTGAAATTGTTAGATGGAAAATTCTAGAACCACTAAAAGCCTACTTCCTTTGTGTTAGAACAGGTTTTCAAATGGTCTCACCCTCCACCTTCAGCTCTTATTTCTTTTTTGACTTCCAGTGATGTCCATCTATCTCTAGGCCCCCCTTTTAGATCACAGCATCCTGTTTATAATTTGTATACCGTTCTTTGTTAAAGAATACCTTAATAGATGGACATAACCCAGATAAGACATTTTATGTATGCAATAAAACAAATGCCCCTGTTCATGATGTCTTAAACATAATTTTACAATTTGTTGCAGAACAAAACTGAAATTATTATGACTAGAAATCAATACATTAAGTCATTGCAAAGTAAGGTGTATTGTAACTTCTTATCCATTGCACTTGAATTTAACATGTTTACGTTTTTTGTTTCAGTAGAGAAGGTAAGTTTTAGATAACTTGATAGAACCTTTTTTGTAATTCTATGTTGCATTGACTTGAATTGGATCTTGCAGAATTAATGTGAATAATTCCCTATCTGATCACATAGTCTGTATAAGAAAGTTATAAAGATAACAATAAAACACGCCATGGACTACATGGTTAATGGATGGATTGCAGAGTATCCGACATATGGGGTAGTCAAGACATGGATGTCTCTTTCTGAAGCTTCTTCCAGATTTTTATCAACTGAAGTGCAGCTTTGTATTGATTTTAGCCCAAAATGAAGGTGATTTCTGTGTGAAGTATTTCTTGTATTCAGTAGCTCGTTCCCAGAGTTTAAAAGGGATTTTCTGGTCTATCACTTGCTGCCAATGAAATTTCATATTGATCAGTGATCATAGAAATATATCTATTAGATAATGGTGACGAGGCTGCAATTTTTTTCTCTCTTTTTAGGCTGAACAATAAAGAAAATCGAAATAGCAAGAGAAGAACAGGATGCAAGTTTTTTAATTTCATCAAGACTTTTACATACAATGAAACAGCTTCAAACCATTAGATGAACCAAACTGGAAATAACTTGGAAATTTTGAAAGAAGAGTAAGGCATGCAAATACCATCTTGTCTCACTTTTTTATATTTCCTTTCTTGATGCAAAACCAAAGTGCAAGGCTTTACTCTTTCCTTTGTGCAACTAGCCATATTGATCAGAGACTTTATCCTAACACTGGCTCATCTTTTCCTCTTCAAGCTACCAATCTGAAGATTCCCATATGCCAGCAACCTAAAGGGATCACAGGGACGAAATTACAGACAGCATAAGGCTTTTGATAGAGGAAAGCAGCTCTTTGTGAGTACATTAGAAAGAAGGATCAATTACATGACAAAGACACTAATTTTTTCCTTCAATTTTCTCCTTTTGACGATTTAATGCAAGGAGTCCAATCCTTTAAGAAACCCTGACCTTACTCTTAGTTGTGAAATGCTTCAGGGTATAAAAGGAAGACAACCCCAAAATTTTTAGATTAAAAAAAAAAAGCATAGGAGACACTAGGAAGATGGAAAGGAAACGACAGGGAATAGCAGAGAAAGATGTACTTTTATACTGATTTCATTGGATGGGTGGAAATTAAGGCCAGGCTTATTGCTGCTAGATTATTTTCAAGGGCCAAACTAGTAAATAACTTCTCTACTAGTGATCAGGTGATGCTGCCCTGCCATTGATAAGTAGAAATAAAAATGCATTTTATATGTAGGAACTACTTAATGAGCAAGATCATTCCAATGTAATTTATGCTCGAAGGTTGGAGATTAAATGCATTAACAGACAGGGAAAGAACCTAGATCCAGAACATACCTGTGCAAATGGTTTTTACAGTCTTCTTTGTCAGGGCTGACCCTGGACTCAGGTGCCAACCAGTAATTAGATATAGAGATTACATATTCTTATGCGTTATAAGGAAAGTTCAGCTGTCTGACTTCCAAGAAGTAGTTGGTGAAGAACTAATACACATATATATATGTATCAACAGCAGCAAACAGACTTTCTATCAACAGCAGCCCCCAATAACAATCAATCCTGTTTACATCAAAGACATACACTACAGGAATGAATTAATGGCTACCTGTATCAACAATACAATAAAGCAAAAGATGGCAAGAAGTGAAAACTACCACAATCCAAGTGAAAAATAAATAAAATCAAGAGGGTAAATCTATTTCAGTTTTTCAGGATGCCATGTACTTTGACTAATAAGTTGTGCGACAACAAAAGAAATAAACACTTACCATTTATTTAGGAATATCTGTACCCAAGGCTTTTGTTCTCCTCCCATTTCACATTTTTCTTCCTAATAATAATAATTGCCCAACACAAAACCACAGAAATTATTATAATAAGAATTGAAAGTAGAAATAAGCAAATAAATGAACCACTGTCAAGAACAATACATACATACCCTTTTAGATGACTAAGTCTGGGATGTCTGCTATCTTGGGCCAATCTTCCCCTTTCCCCACTTCACACCGTTGTTCAAGGATTGGGCAGTACCTGGTTTCTAGACGTCCAAGTGAGGAAGGCAGCCCCCTCTCTGGAAGTCCTGCGAGATTCTTGCAGTTCCTGATGAACAACTGTTCAAGAGAAGTGAGGCTGTGCAACCCCTCTGGTAGGGACTGGAGATCTGGGAGATTATTAACTTCAAGATGGGTAAGGTTTGGGGGCAACAGACACTCTGGAAAGAATACCAAACCTGAAAATCCTCCAATTGTTAGCCATTTGAGAGAGGTGAGGTTGTGAATCCCCCACTCAGAAATGGACTTCCATTTTACACAATTTACGATGCAAAGAGTATATAGGTTGCCAGGAAAACCCCCCTTAGGAAAAGGATCGAGATTAGGGCATTCACTGAAAGACAAATGTCTAAGAGACGTGGCGTTGTGCAGGCCATCTGGTAAGGACCTGAGATTCTCGCAATCAGTGATTCTAAGGCGTTCGAGAGTTGAGGTGGGTAACCCTCCTTCTGGAAATGAAACAAGGCTGGGACATTCGTAGATCTCCAAAGACTTGAGAGATGTGAGATTGTACATGCAGTGAGGTAACGAATTGAGACGAGGACAGTTATCTATTATAATGCCTTTCACATTTGTGATGGTTTTAACATTTGAGGATGAGCCATTCATACTGTTGTCCACAACAATATAGTGATTGGTGGACCCTAAGCATCTTCCACTTGGAAACAATGTGAGCTCACCACATTTTTTGATTTTCAAATGCTCAAGAAATCTGTTGCTGTACATCATCCTCTCGGGGAGGGATACCAGATTCTTGCAATCAATGATCTCAAGATGCTTAGGCAGTAAGGGAAGCTCTGTAGAACTAGAGGCACCTCTTTCTGTAAAAGATGTGAGAGATCCACACTCAGATATTCTCAGTGTATCAAGAAATGAGTTATTGTCGTTATTGCTGTGCACCATCAGTTCAGGAAAGGTCTCCAGATTCTCACACCCATGGATTTCAAGTTTTCTGATCGTGCAAGGCAACACCATCTTTTCTCCAGAGGATGGCAAACCCGGCAAGTTCCAAACTTTCAATTCTCGAAGAGAAGTGCAGGACATCATCTGAATATTTTTCAAACTACGGCAGGAACGGATGCCCACAGTTTCAACTTGGGAAGGAAACTTGAGAAAGTGAAGACGTGGACATGAACTTATTTCCAGACAAGTAATGCAGCTCAGGGGCAGCATGTCTTCATCATCTGACAAGTACACAAGTTGACTACACTCGGAAATCTTCAAAGATAGAAGAGATGCAAGGGATTGCGACCTTGATAATGACCTTCCTTCCCCTCCTAGTAGATTCTCAAGATTTGAAATTCTAGAAATAGTCAGGAAGCTTAGTGGTAGTGGTGGAGTAGAAGAGTGTACCACGCTTCTCAAGACCATCGCTTCACATCCCTCTACCTTTAATCTGCATAGCACCGGAAGACACCTTGGCAATTCAATCAATTCTTCACAATTCTTTATCTTTAGCTTTTTTAGCTTTACAAATTGGTGGGAGAACTTCCTTAGTTTAGGACAGTGAGATATCTCAAGCTCACAGAGACTAGGGAATACTTCTTCACGCTCCTCTTCAATCCCAAACCATTCTACCCAATACTCCATGTATCTGAATATCAGTGTCTCCAGTGATTGAAACGGTAGCTTAGACGCATGAACACTTCCATAGAACTCGGCACCCACACTTTTCACTCGCCCCAGTCCCTGAATTATGAGATGCCTGAGGAAGGGTAAACATCCAAGTGGAGGGAGTAACTGGCATCTTCCGCAACCACGGAGTTCTAAGTTCACCAATTGAGAGTAGGATGAGGACCCTAACCAGCTCGGGAATGTTGTTCCAGGGTACCTTCTAACAAAGAGCCTTTTGAGGTTCGTGTGAGGTTGTAGCTCCTTTAGGACTGCAATTTCCTTCCCAATGTTTGCCCTTGTGGATTGCCAACTCAACTCCAATTCATGGAGATTCTCTTTATTCCCTAGAGGGAAACCATCAATTTTCTCTACGTCCCTCAGTTCGACAATGCGAAGTTTTTTGTGAAGTTGCTTCACGTCCCTTAATTCTTGAATGCTTGATCCACCATTTTCCCCCACAACAAAAAGAGGCAGTGTTTGAAGGTTCGTCAATTTGTCCATTCCTACTGGCATCTTTTCCAAGTCTTCACATCCGTCAATGTGGAGATGTCTGAGTTCAGTTAGGTTGCTCATCTCACTAGGCAATTCCATAAGAAAAATGCAATTGCTTAACAATAGTGTTTGCAAATTCCGGAGTTTACACAGGGAATTGGGTAACCTTTCAATTGAAGTTCGGGAGAGGTCGAGGTGTCGAAGATGCATCAAATCACCAATTGATTCAGGCAACTCAGAGCACCGCACATCACTTACACACAGCACTCGTAAGCATGGTAGTATCGGAAAAAGAAAACATAAGAGCCGTCTAGGTATGTAGGTATTCCCACCGGGATGCGGATGGATCAAGAGTAATGCACGCAAGCTTTTGGTTTCTTGAAATACCTTAAATTTTGACATCACATGATGTCTTTTTTCAGCTATAAATGCATATCGAATCAAGGACATATCAATCTTTGACGAATGGCTGTCCTCTTCCTCATCCCTCAAACTGAAACATATTTCTCGGCAGACAGATCGAGCTAGATCATGGATGAGGTCATGCATTATGAATCCTGATTCATGGTCACAACTTTGTTGAAAAAATGACCTTGATAATAGCTCTCTGAAATACTCATCACCTGTGTCTTCCATTCTTCTATTTCCCTTCGATTGCAGAAAACCTTCAGCCATCCATAGTAGGATGAGCTTTTCCTTGTTAAATATGTAGTCTTGAGGGAACATGGCGCAGTAGGAAAAGCAACGCTTCAACTGAGCTGGGAGATAATGATAGCTCAACGCAAGAGATGGAAGAATGCCGCTTGTGTTTTTTGTTTGATTCCATATTTCACTACTCAAAAGACCTTCCCATTCTGCAGCGTCTCGTTTACAACGCAAGAGGCCTCCGAGTGTCTTTGCTGCCAGAGGCAACCCTTTACACTTTTTTACAATCTTTTCACCAATTGATTTCAGCTCCAGATATTCATCTTGACTTGAATTTTGAAATGCATGGCAGAAGAACACTTCTTGGCAATCCTCTTCAGAGAGCTCTTTTAAGTGGAATGTGGGACCGGTTCTCATTATGGAAGAAACATTTTCGCTCCTCGTAGTCACAATAATTTTACTACCATTGGGTCCACCTCTGAAAGGAGCTCGTAATCGATCCCAGTCATTGTAGTCTTCGCTCCAAACATCATCCAGAATAAGTAAAAATTTCTTTTCACCTAATAACTCCTTCAATCTCTCTTGAAGTTGCTGCAGTCCGTGGACTGTAAATGAATCTTTGGTAGCGGACTCGAGAATTTCTTTGGTTACTCTAACCACGTCAAATTTAGTATCAGATACGCAAGCCCATGCTTTCAGAGTAAAATGCTTTTTGACATTCTCGTGATTGTAGAGAAGCTGAGCAAGAGTGGTCTTACCAACCCCTCCCATTCCCACTATGGGAATCACAGAGACGTTGTTGCTTCCAGTATCATCACTATCTGATAACAACAATTCAAGTAACTTTTGCACATCTTTTTCCCTTCCATAGACATGAGAATCAAGTGGCAAGGAAGTTGTCGGTGGTCTTTGGATGAGACCAGTGGAACTCTGTGCAAGTGAAACACCCTGGCTCAAACCAAGACGCTGCCCTTGCAGCCAGACCTTATCTAGTCTCTCGATTATTGCCTTTATCTTACCGCTTTGCTTTGCTTTTGACCAAAAATCACGAAGAGAAGAGAAAAGTTCTCTCACCTGATCTGTGTTGGGTTGGGTTTCCTCCTCCTGTTTCAGTCGATGGGCATGGGTGGCAACCTCGTCCAACAGATCTTCGATGTCCAATGCGAGATGTGTGAGTTTGTCAAGCCAGAGTCTCACAACTGGGTTCGTTATCTGCTTTTGTTCCGCATCATGGAGTACACCTTGAATCATCAGCATCATCTCCTCCAACTCCTCTAGATCAGAATCGACTTGCACACGGCGTGCAAATTCTTTGAACTCACGAGGGATCAACCTATCCAAAGCCACCTGAAGAAATGCACTGAGAAGTAGCTCTCCGAAAGCCATTGTTTTCTCGCAAAAGAAAGAAGAGGATCGAAACACAAGTGATTGTGAAAAAAATTGAGGTGTAGATTGTTGGTATGAGGTTTGGGTTGAAAGCAGCAGGATCAAAGAAAGCACTGGGTATTCTAAATTAAAGTCTAGTCAATTGAAGTGCCCTCAATTTGTTCCTTGTCTTCGTTTATTTTTTTTCATGTGTTCCCTTTGTCTTCTTTGTCTTCTTTCTTTTAAAACATGGTCAGTGGATGTGCAAATTATTTATTCATTTAGTTATTTATTTATTTATTTATTTTTTTGTAAATGAAAGCTTGATGGAAGTACAAAATTAGAAGTTTCTTTGACCCAAAGGTGGGGTTTGGTTCAAGGTACTTAAACCATATGCTTGTCTAAGCCGTCTTAGTAGAATCTAGAATTTGAGTTCAAGATTTAAGCCCAAGCCTGTTCCTAGGATAATATCAGAGACCTGGCTTTGTTAGGCTCAATTAGTATACTTTTTTAATTTCTTAACTTTATTTTGTAAGTAAAATTCTTACAATGTTTATATTATTCAGATACTTATTTTATAAGATGCTAATAAAAAAACAGACCCAAAAAAAAAAAAAGGTTTGATGGGAGAGCAAGTCCTTACTTAAAAAAAAAAAAAAGAAGAAGTGGGTTCATCTTGATTTACTAAAATGACAGCTATAAACTTTTGTAAAATGTCCATGAGTCAGTATAACAAGTTACTATGCACGTAATATCTATATTATATATTGACACTTGTATTATTAAATGACCTTAAGAACTCTTTGTAGAATATGTATTATTTTCCATTCATGTTCTAATGTTATCAATTTGTTTTTACATTTATGCCCTCATTTCATTTATTATATTTTTTAGATTTATAATTTCTACATTAAAAACTGCATCACATACTCCTTTCTTTCCATCATTTGGAGTGGACGAATGCAAAATTAATCATCTTACAAAAGGTCATAATGGTCATTTAATATAAAATAAACAATTGAAATTTATATATTTTGACGTCAAGTATGTATGAATGCAATAAATAATTATGATGAATAATAAATAAAAGGTACAAATATAAATAGTAGAAATATGAAGATATATATTGATGGAAATATATTATATTAATAGAGGTATGAACGCAAAACTGCCCTCTATAAATTTCAATGGAGGTTTTGAGAAGGTACGAAAGCACATAATACCCTTTTCCTTTTTATTTTGATAATCTGAGTTTAAAGAGTTGAGATTAGAATACCCTCATGCATGCATGTTTGAGTGGTATATATAGGGTGAAACTTGGGTCCATTAAACCTGAAAACCGACTAACCTAAACCAACTTTTGTTTGGTTTTCAAAGCTCATGGTTCAGTTTTGGTCTAAAATTTATAATTCAAACTAAATCAGTTTGGTTTTGGATTAATGTCTGATCTAAACACTCACACACAAGCATGTATATTAAATTGCCCTAAAGGCCTAAGCCGACCTAAAGTGAGCAAATTTATAATCTGGGTTGGATTTGTTAGGTTTTAGGGTATTTAATTTCATTCCAATTTGCTTTCAGGTTAAAGTAGTGGGTCCTTAATTTGATTTGATTCGGTTATGGTCCTTAATTCTTTTATATTTTTTTGAGTAGGTGTGGAAATTTCTCCAAACCTATTCCACCAACTAGAATTTTAAATTGTCTACTTGGAATTTTTTTCAAACATGGCCGGTGGACATGAAAATTACTAGTTGGACGATAAGGACAAAGAAAGGAGGTAGGAAATGAGATTTGATGGGAGTATAAATTATAATTACTAGTTGGAAAATTTACACTTGCACCCTTTGACATTTGGAAAAGGTGCACTCACATCCTTTCGACATTAGAATAAAGGCATTGACACCTCCTAAAATTAGAATGAATATGCTTGTAGCATCCCTACCGTTAATGAGAACCTCAACACTGTTAAAATTTCATATACGCTGAAAAAAATAACCACAATTAAAAAGATCTTTATTTTAAGACATTTTTACTCTTCTACTAGGACTAAATCCTTAGTTCCCTTTTTTCTTAAGGAGATTATATAGCTCCATTTTAAGCACTACTTCCCAATTCTTCATTTTCTTTTTTCTCCAAGGATTAGGCACATTTCATGTCATAGCAGAATCCTTCGACAACTTTGGGGCATAATTGAGGTTAACTTGATTATTTTAGACTAAATTTTAATAATGTTAAAGTTTTAGTTAACACTAGGGATGCTATTCGCATATTTTTGTTTGTACCTTTTTCAAATGTCAAGAAATGTAAGGGTACCTTTTCCAAATGTCAGGTAATATAAGTATAAATTTTCTGTGTTGGGTTGGGGTTCCTCCCCTTTGGTTTCAGTCGATGGGAAAGGGTGGCAACCTCATCCAACAGGTCTTCGATGTTGAAGGCAAGATGTGTAAGTTTGTCAAGCCAGAGTCTCACAGCTAGGTTCGTTATATGCTTTTGTTCTGCAACATAGAGTATTCCTTGAATCATTAGCATCGTATCCTTCAACTCCTCTAGATCAGAATTGATTTGCACATGGTGAGAGTTCTTTGAACTCACGAGGGACCAACCTATCCAAACCCACCTGAAGAGATGCACTGAGAAGTAGCTCTCCAAAAAGCACCATTGTTTTCTTGCAAAATAAAGAAGAGGATCGAAGCACAATCGATTGGGAGCTGCTACAAGTGAAAAACTAGAAATTACGAATTGTTGCTATGAGGTTTCGGTTGAAAGCACTGTAACGGTACTGTCTCACGTCTAGAGTGAAACTGAAGTGTCATATTATTAAAACCTGGTCGTTAGATGGGCAAATTTTAGTTATTCATTGTTAGTGTATCATCAAAGGAAGCCACATCACAGGCTTCACAATCTAGTCAGCAAGCTATGTCAAGGCCAAACAACTCAGATACTTGTCCAGAGCATCACTCTAGAACATTCTAGGCTTTGGAACTCGTTTAAAGCAGAGAGATTAAAGTCTAGTGACCGACAAATGCATTTCCTCTAGTGGAAGGTAGCGGTACGGGCTTAGACTTTGTTTGGGGAGAGACCCTCTATTGAAGCGGAGAATGGAACTGTACGTTTCATGGATGGTACCTAGGAACGCACTAGACTAGTCCCTCTCTTAACCAACTACTGGAGGAGGCACATACAATATTGCACATGTATATGGATGGTTAAAGTGAGACCCCCTTTAGGTGATAGTTTTTTTATAGATAAACACATGTAGTTTACTTGATAAATAACAACTGTTTGAGTAGACGGTTCCGATTGGGTTTGAATGTGTAACGACATGAGAAAGTTTAGGATAAATACTAATCGATTTAGTGATTTGATGTTGTATTTAAAGAAAGGAAAAAGGTAGGCCACAATCTAAAGAATATTCCCCAAGTTATTTTTACTAATAATACAGATATTCATTTTTTAGAGATCATAAATATTATAAGTTTTTAATTATTATAACTTAAAAGAAGCTATGACGAATGTATCCTTATCATACAAAGGAATCTTTAAAACATGTTTAAGTACATGCTTCAAAATTCATAGATTTTACAAGTATCCTACTTTGTTTTTGCAAAACTTATTCTGAAAATCCTAAAAACGAGTGTTGGGGTGATTCTTTTTCGTAAGGTATTTTTAGAAATTAATTTAAAAAATACTCATTACCAAAATAGAATTAAACACCCCTTTTAACCCTTAGAACTCATTCCGGTGGTGAATGAGTTTTCAAAATGAACGCCAAACAACGCCGCCTTAATACTTTGAGTGGTGATATTAGGAGATAACAAGTTTAAGCACTTGATAGGTTTTTAAATTTGGTCTACTTGGAAGACATTTCAAATTGCTACTGTTGCTCTACAGGAGGTCTGATTGCAATACTTTCCAACCATGGTCGGGACATGCAACTAGTAGTTACCGAGTCAGAGGATAAGAACGAATGAAGATGTTGAATGTGACATTTTATCCTTGTTTTTTTACTTAAAAAAAAAAAATGGCACGCAAACCCACACAACTGATAACACTGTTAAGTGTAGGTGTGTTCTTGGGCTGGGCCAAGCTCACTGTTGGATATAAGAAACCTTACGTTTGCCCAAGTCCAGCTCAACAAAGCCTGATTTTTAGATTCGAGGCTCAAGTGCTCCTATTAAAAGCCCCGACTTCGGTTTTGATAAAGGCGACGGTTTAAAATCAAAACCTAACCAACAAGTTTACATTGAAAATTGTAACTGAACTATAACTGTTACGGTTTACTAATTTTAAAATTAAAACTGTTTTAACTTTCATATTCTTGAAATTGTAACCAAACTGAATTGAATTGTTTAATCTTTTTGGAATTTTAGATATATTATATTTTTATTATTTTTAATGAAAAACTATGTTATAATAATTCATTCCATAAATGTACAATGAGGAAAAAAAATTTTAAAATGAAGTGTTTTGTTTCAATAAGTATTCAAAGCTTATGCATATTATATGTAGTCGATTCGGTTTTGGTTTGGTTTCACCTTAAAACTGTAACTGAATCAGTTTTTCAGTTAAAAAACAAAACCAAACCGAAATAGATTATTAAAGACCCAAAAATGACCCTAATTGGTTTGTTTCAGTTCGGTTTGTTGGGTTTAATCGAACCGTTGCCATCCTATTTGATAGGTCAATTCTTGTAATTGTTTATTTCCTGATTTTAGTTGTAAAAATCCTTGCAATGTTTATATTAATCTTTATTTCTAAATTTATATACCTATTCTATAACAATCTAACAAAAAATAGACGAAAAAAATATAGCAAAATTAAGAATATAATAACATAATCTTAAATATGCATAATTCCATTTAATATTTAGTTGATGCATGCATGTAAATTGTAGACAATTCCTCTTAGACCTTCCGTCCTCTCCTTGTATCAGTCTCTAATAAGAGTAATACACACATCCCTTGAATTAGCAAGCTTTCTTTTGCATTTTTTTTTCTTGCTTTTCTCTTTTCTCTTTTTTTTTTTTTTTCATTTTTTTTTTCAGTAGCTTTCACTCTGGCACTAAGGTAGCTTTTTTCTCATGGTAGATCTTCCTCTACATATTTGTGATACATAGGCCCAGATTACTCAAGGATAGCTTCACACAAAGTGTAGGTAGCTTTTTCCGAACTTACAATTTTTGTACCACAAGTCAAATCCAGATGTTGTTCAAAATGAACTGATCACAAGTTGTACTTTAATTAGACATTCAGATCAGAAAAATATATGCTGTTGTGCACTATTTGATTGGCTTGAAAATCAAGATCAATATATATCAAAACTCAGAAATTCAGATTTAGAGAATTAAAAATTAACTGTTGGAAATATGAAACATTGTCAATCTGAAATCTGATCCTATTCTGAGTATTTACATCATGCACAAACCTCAGGTCTTCCTCAAGGATTCAAACTTTATTGCATCAAGAACTTGATTTGGAAACCCAAAAAAATATTTTAGTTCTCCCACCAAATATCATTTTTACAAATTGTTCTAGTTCTTCTTGCATAGCATTAATCCAGAAATCATCAAGAAGGGCTTCTTTAACACATTTAGGTTCAAGAGATGATGTATAACAAACATACCTGACCATGTCTTGGTAGTTTACCTTTGGTCGACCTCTTGTACGAATCCCATCATCAAGACCTCCAATGATTGAGTCTACAGGATGATTCTTCTGAATTTGAGATGAAGGTTCTCGATTAGTTTGATCTGAAATATCAAAAAAACCAGATTTAGAATCTGTGGGCCCTATATTAAAATCAGGTGCAGAATTACTCCCTGTTGCAGTGTCTGTTGTTATATCAGTTGCAACAGTAACTTCTGTATCAGAAGACTCATGAACAGTAACTTATGTATCAGAAGATTCATGAGGAAAAACTTCCTCCTCCCTGTTGTAATCTTCAGCTTCCTTCAAGTGACTTGTTATAACTTCCTCCTTAGAATGATCTGCAAAATCTTTACAATCATCAACTACAATATTAATAGATTCCATAACTGTATGAGTTCTCAAGTTATAAACTCTATAGGCTCTACTGTTTGTGGAATAACCCAGAAATATTGCCTTGTCACTTTTGGCATCAAATTTGCCCAGATGTTCACAATCATTTAGAATATAACACGTGCATCCAAACACATGAAAATAACTGAGATTGGGTTTCTTGCCTTTCCAAATCTCATAGAGAGTTTTGGTAGTACCAGGCCTAAGATAGACTCTATTTACAATGTAGCAAGCTGTGTTAACAGCTTTTGCCCAAAGTCTCATAGGAACTCTTTTTAAATTTAGCATAACCTGAGCCATTTCTTGAAGAGTCCTATTTTTCCTCTCAACAACCCCATTCTGTTGGGGTGTTTTAGGTGCTGAAAATTCATGAGCTATTCCAAGATTAGTACAAAAATCAGCAAACACAGTGTTTTCAAGTTCTCTTCCATGATCACTTCGTATCCTCACTATTTTTCCAATATTGCAACACTTCTCATTTTGAAGTTTCATACACAGAATTTTAAACACTTTAAAGGTGTCTGATTTTTCTCTAATAAAGTCAACCCAAGTAAGCCTAGACCAGTCATCAACACACACAAACACATACCTTTTTCTAGATATACTTGCTACCTGCATTTGACCCATAAGATCCATGTGAAGTAACTCAAGTACCCTTGCTGTAGACACCTGTTGTAATGGTTTATAAACAGATTTCTGCTGTTTACCAATCTGACATGGTCCACATATTCCAACCTATTTTTGATCCAGCTTTGGTATTCCTCGAACAATACCTGTATTGACAATCTTGATCAGATTTTTATAGTTCAAATGTCCAAGTTTTTCATGCCATAATTCAGATTTATCTAATGAAAGTTTATGACAGGTGTGTGGTTGTGATAAAATATAACAATTATCAGCAGATCTGTAACCCTTTAAAACACATGTTTCATCTTCATTAACAACATAACACTTGTTTTTTATGAATCGAACAAACAAGTTCTGATCACACAATTGACTGATGCTTATCAAGTTAGCCTTTAGCCCTTCCACATGAAGTATATTCTTTAGTCTTGGAAAACCTTCCATATCCAAGTTTCCTTTTCCAAGAACACGACCTTTGACACCATCACCGAAAGTCACCTGACCTGACATGGTCCTTTGATACTCTGCAAGTATCTCTTTGTTCCCTGTCATATGCCTAGAACATCCACTATCAAAATACCAAGCATCAGTAGCACAAGACAAGGAAATGTGAGTAACAAAACATTTGAAATTATCCTTTCTTACCCAAATTCTTTTGGTAACAGCAGACTTGTTCATTTTTGATGTAATATTGGTACCCATTTCTTTCCTAATAGCTTTCAACAATTTAAAGCATCTAGGACGAATATGACCAACCATACTACAGAAATGACAAATAGGAATAAATTTCTTTGATTTATATGATGATTTTGTTCTCTTACCAGACCCAAAAGTAAATTCTGATGTTGACATGGCTTTTGCAAAAGTAATTTTTGAAGCAGAATTTTCTCCAGTAAATCCAATACCTTGATGATCACCATGACCTTTTCCAAGGAACAGTGCATGATTAAGGTTCTCAGTACCTGAGTTCAGCATGTGAATGTTCTTTTGAGTTCTTTTTAACTCAATTCTGAATTCCTATACTTTCTGTTCCTTTATCTCAAGAAGTTCTTCACAGTTGGTTACAGTCCTTATTAGCTTCTCTTTTTCTTTAATAAGTTCTGCAAGTTGAGCTTCCAATGACTTGTTCATTTCACACACCCAGATCCACTTCTCACACATCTTCTTATAAACTTCCTGAATGGTTTCAGTAGTCAAGTCCTCATCATCACTGCTAGAGCATGTTTCAAAATCAGCTTCAATTGCTTTCTCTTTGTGACCAACAGCAAGATGTTCTTGCATTTTACTGGTAAATGCAATATGATTACTGGTAAGTTCATCTTCTTCTTGACTGTCTTCTGTTTCTTCATCACTCCAAGTAATATTCAATGATTTTCCTTTCTTTTTCAGAGTGTTTGCACATTCGGATTGAATATGACCAAACCCTTCACACTCACGACATTGTATGCCTTTAGTCTTTCTCTTTACTTCAGAATATTCATCTAACTTGTTTCTCCTTGCATTGTTGAATCTGCCCGGTTTGGTAGATGAATCCTTCCTATTCATCTTTTTCAGAAATTTTCCAAAGTTTTTTTTTAATAAAGCAATTGAATCATTGAATACATCAGTTTCTTCATACTCACCTTCCTTAGTCTGAGATTGTATTTCAGCTTGAAAAGCAATACTCTTCTCCTTCTTTCTTTGTTTCAGATTCATCTCGAAGGTTTGTAACGAGCCCATCAACTCGTCCAGTCTCATCTTACTCACATCGTGAGCTTCCTCAATTGCTGTAACTTTATAAGCAAATCTCTCAGGTAATGACCTTAGAGTTTTCCTTACCAGCTTTGAATCGGAATATTTTTCTCCAAGAAGAAAAGCTTCATTTGATATATCACACAACTTGGAGTTAAAGTCAGCAATCTGTTCATCCTCGAGCATCCTCAGATCTTCAAATCGAGAAGCTAGCGTCTGTAATTTTGAGAGCTTGACTGCAGTAGTACCTTCATGAGCCGTTTGCAAAATATCCCAAGCCTTCTTTGCTGATTCACACGTAGAGATTAGTTTGAATTGATTTGCATCAACTCCATTAAAAATTGCATTCAATGCCTTAGAGTTTTCGGATGACAACCGATCTTCTGCAACTGTCCAAGTTTCTTCTGGTTTGAGAATAATATTTCTTTCATCATCAATTAGGGCGGGAGGAGTCCACTCTATCAGAATTGCACGCCACGCCCGTTCATTAACCGCTTTGATGAATGCTCTCATTTTGGCTTTCCAGTAAGAATAGTTTGTTCCATCTAACAGAGGTGGTCGTGAGACTGATCCTCCTTCCTTCATAGCATCCATTTCCTGCACAACAGATCTTTTTCCCAAAAATCTCACCAAAAATAAAATTAGTGACCCGCTCCGATACCAATTGTTAGATCTGTTAGTGTTATACTACTTTATTGTAACACATGAACACATGAGACTTTTTAACGAGGTTCGGTATTAACCTAATCCTCGGGACCACGTCCAGATGATGAACAATCCACTAAAGATAAACAAAATCTTACATACACCAATGTGGACTTACACATACAAAAGACTCCCGCTTTTTCGTCACCAATGTGTAGAAGACTCTTCAGTGTGTTGTTCAGCGAGCTCCCCTCGACTTAGACAAGATTGAACTCCCTTCAATCTTCTGTGTGCAGCAAGGCTCCCCCTCGACTTATGCATCCATGATTGAACTCCCTTCAATCATAAGTTGCCTTCTCCCGAAGGCTTCAAGTTCTTCTCCCGAAGAACGATGAGCTTCAAATACTTCTGATAAATTTGTTTAATGCTCAAGGAGTTGAGTTTTCTGTCAAACTCACATCAGTATTTATAACCTGAAACATCACTCAACAAAACAGTTAACTTGTTGTAACTTTGTTACAACTGAGATAAGGAACAAATAAGATATTCTCTTAACTGTTTTTCCAGATTCGAAATTTTCAATCTGGAAAGATAATCTCTTAATTAGATAAGGCATATCAGATTCTAAGAGATGCATGTTAAATCTGAGAAATCAGAATTCAAGTTAATCCTAAGGGATGCATATCAAATCTTTAAGAGATAAGATTCTAAAAGATAAGATTCTAAGAGATGCATATCAAATCTCTAGGAGATAAAAGTTAATTCAAATCTCTATTAACAAACCATGACAATTAGATAATGACAACTAGAAAAATACAGATTTAAAAATTCCATGTCATCAAATGCTTCCACGTCATCAAATGCCAATATACTTTAACAAAATTCCTAAACTAATTCCAGGGCAAGCTTATAAATCTCATTAGAGACTGATACATGAGATTGATGGAAGATCTAAGAAGAATGGCCCCATGTAAATTGAAATTAGGTAAAGCTAGAACCTAACATGCCTAGTTTGACTTCCGTTCTAATTATTTCGAGTTTTAGAAATTTGTCAAACCAAAGCTACAGGCTTTAAAGATCGATCATGGGCATGAAAAATTAAGTACTTCCAATAAAAAAATATATATATATAGATTGCACACTTCAACTTCAGAAATACATGCTCTTGCGCAACACATAATGGCTTCAATAGCCACAGAAATCTCCTGCAACTTTCTTGTCAACATCTTCGTGGTGATCTGCATTGACTCAGTGGAAGGAAGCTCAGAAGAGCTCTTATGAAGCATTTGTACAGAACAACAAATTACACAGATCACAATGCTCGCAATAAAAACCAACAAAACATCATTAATGATCTACTTATTCACTATGTTTTTTTTATCTTACATCGATTTTTATGCATACAACCTATGTTTTGCATGGTGCCCATTATTTGATTGTGCCTCTCAGCCAGAAATTATACCAAGGATCGAATTTATACAACACCAGAACACCCATAGGGGCCATATCTGGACTTTCTTGAACCAGGTGAATAACTGTGAGACATGGATTTTGTTATCTCGGATGACTTCCGATATCGTCACGTGGGGATCGATAAAAGCTAAGAGTCGCCACCATCCATTTTATGGTGTGAATGGACACCAAAGGGTTCATAGAAGCCAAATAGAGCTAAAGTAGCTCTAAGATGAGGGAAAATCCAGAGATCAGGTAAGGGGAATTATTTATGAGCGGGGGAAGGTGTTAGGCACCCCCACTCATCCGTCTAAGACGGTTGCCACATGCTTGCTTATGCTAAAAATTGTTTGCTAAGGAAATGAACAAAAAGGGTGCTTGTAACAAGCACAATGTGTGTGATCATCCCACATGAGAAGTCTAATGAGCTTAGACTCTCTTTGTGGATCCATCACCTCTAGAACTTCATGAGTGAAGAGAAATCCAAGTGTAAATGAAGAAACTCAAGCTAAGGCAAATCTGGAGAAATTAGATCAAAAGAGCTTGAAAGCTTCGATTAACCATAACTCATTCAATTTAAATCCAAATCCAATGAAACCAAATCCATTTGAAAACTGGTATATAGTAGAGTATATAGTAAAAATTTCAACTCAGTCCGATTCAAAATAAGAGAGAAATCCACATCTAAAATTTGCTGTTATAACTTGGAAAAAGTGTTAAGTAGGCATTTTCAAAATCCTATTCGTGGAGATTGGCTCAATAAAAATTCATGAAAATTGGTATGGGGGAAGTATGTAGTGCCATCTTTCCACAGAAAAAACCTCACACCAAACTCTATCCGGATGTAACTTGTGTGCTCTCTTGAACAGGTCTAGAAGACCACAGATTAGCTCTGGACTATGCCAGCGAGCACCTCTGAGTCAACTAAACACCCAAGTCACAAAACAGATCAAAATCTACTGAAACCAGTTGGAAATGAAAATAGACCTCTCAAGGAAAACTCAGAAATTAGAATCATATAAAACGGATTAAAACCGAGCAAACGGTGCACCATCAAAGCGGCAAGTTCAGCAATCTGGGCTGAACTGACTTACAGACTTTGAACAGATGGTGTCAAAAATTGGCTACATGAAAGTGGACGAAATTTTCCAGATATAAAATAGGCATATCCATCTATCACATGTCTTTGGAATTACTCAAAAATTCATCCGGAGGATGAAGTTATAAGCATTCTAAGACAGGCCACAGATCTGCCCTGTTTTGAAGATTTTTGGATAAAACATGGAAACCAGTGCATGTGTGCATATGGATTCGACCAAAACAACTTAGAAATCAATGGAAACCATCTCATGAAGTTATAAAATTCATTCTAAGGCCAATAATCTCAGATTTCCCGTATTTAACACGGAAATCCAAGATCTAGCCTACTCGAGGAAAAATAGTGAAAAGTGTGTGTGAAGATGTGGAAAATCACATTTCTAGGAGAAGGTTGGAATCCATTGCTATTGAGAGCATGGATTCGTGCACCTTCTCCAAATACAAAATAAATCAGGGAAGCATTCAAAGGTTCAAAATAACCACATAGCATGCTTTTCATCATTTGTGGGTTCTAAGCCTAGAGGATCCATTCCTACTTCTTTTTCCCAAGGCTCTCTCTTCAAGTTTTACGGCTAGAGAGAAATCCCAGGTACTTTAGAAGGGGTTTGGGGCTACAAAACAACACAAGGGCCTTACACTACAGAAAGGTAGAAGATGAGAGATTGCTAGAATGTAAAGAGGAAGCAATAAACTCAAATGAGCTTTACCTTAGTAGCTTGAGCAGTTGAGTAGACAATCCAGCAGAGTTTCTCCTCCTTCTTGCAGAGCTTTTATGCCTCAAATTGTCAGCCATTTGCAAGAGGAGGACCCTTCTATTTATAGGCCAAGCCAAGGGTAGAAGAGTCCCAAGGGTAGGCTTAAAAGGTCTTCTAGATTATTCCAATTCTCCTCCAAGGCTTGAATTGGAGTAATTCAGCAAGTTTTGGAGGGTGAAATAGGGAGTTCAAGTCCCCAAGAGAGAGGTAATATGCGTAAATAAGGCTCAGAAATCGAGCCATTTCGCAAATCCCCGAAACAGCCAAAACCACATACCCAGTACGGTTTCAACACAACCGTTACTCAAAGTGCGGTTTCTATACAAATTTAACCAAACCGCACATATAGGACGGTTCAATTTAGTTACGCTCGTCATGATTGCTGTCGACTTGGCTCAACGGCCGAAGCTTCACGAAGCCACGTGGCAGCTCACGCAACAAGCATGGATATCAACCGTGCTGTGTGTGCGGTTGCAACCGTACATACAGGGCGGTTGGGATCAAAATTATAAAAACCGTATACTCAGTACGGTTGGCATCTTTTTTGAGAGTTTTTGATTGTTTGACATATGTTAATGCTCAAATATGACATTTAAAGCCCATTTTAAGCATTCTCTTCTATGGAAGTGCAATTTGGGGTGTCTACAATAACAATAGCAAGTAATTAAGATTTGATATTCTCTCCTCACTTCAAAATTTGTCCAAAACAAGCTTTCTGTCAAATCTTTTCCAATTGCACATTAATCTGATCCATGAAAAATAAGATGATATGAGATGTGACAGATGTGGATTTCTATTCCACCATACAATTTTAGCTAATTGTTACTTTCGGTTTCAAGTCCTCCGAATAACATGTGCAGTTTGTGTAAGTGTGCACCCAGCCTACATTGCTGGGTTTTTTTTTTTCATATCATTAGACCTCTAGCCTCCAAACACAGCTCCCATGGTTATTTGTTTTTATTTTTTACTTTTTAAAAATACCCTTCAACAATTCTTATCCCTTACATGTACTAGCCTTTTTATCTACTTTCGTGTGCATCTTGCAAGTAGAGGTGCAGCTCGGGTTAGTTTGGTTCAGGTTGAGGTCAACCTAAGACCAAACCGAAAATATATATAGTTAAACCGAACCGAATTGAAAACCGAAACTACTAAACCGAAAACTGAACCGAAAATATATAGAAAAACCGAAACCCAAACTGAACCGAACCGAACTACATGAAAAATATTCGGTTCAGTTTGGTTCGGGTTAGACCAATATATTCTTATACTCAAATAAGGTTTTTTTGTAATATCCTTAAAGTTTAAAGGTAAAATTTGAAAGTTTAACATATATTATATTTTATATATATATAAAATATAGATTATATGCTATAATATATATATGAATTCGGTTCGGTTCGGTTCGGCTCGGTTTAGGGAGATACATGAATTCGGTTTGGTTTTGGTTCGGTTCAGTTTAACCAAACATGCAAACCAAAACCGAACTGAATTAATTCGGTTTAGGGATTTTTGGACCGAAACCAAACCGAACCACTATATAACCGAACCAAAGTTGGTTTGGGTCAATTCAGGTTTGGTTTTAACTGGACCGAGTTGCACCAACATAAGAGTCCCCTCCCACCATAATAAAAAATTGTAAAAACCTCAATGCCATACCTTGAACATGCAGCCTAGTCGCTTCTCCACCACTATTTCCATTATTAAAAGATAAAAGCAATTCTACCTGCTCAAAAATCAGAATCATCGATTTATAAGCAAGTTTTGAGAGCAAGTTACAGCATCTCAGCAAGGAAACAATCTTACCCTTCCGAACAACAACAATTTTTGGGCGAGCCTTCAAACCTCTTCTAGAAATAGTTGATGAAAGGCATCCCAAGCTACCAAAAATACGAATACCCAATAGGCAATAGTCTTACATCAAAGGATGTTTGTGATTAAGGGCACTCAAAATCTCTAAAATCACATACCCAAGATCATCCGAAAGCTTGCAAAAGAACTTCGCAGCAAATAAAGCTGCTTTACCTCCAAATGATGACAAGAACTCACACTTGAAAGCTACACACCGAATTTTAGCGAAGGCCAAAGCTCTCTGTTTTTTGGGGATAAAGGCCAAAGCTCTCAATTCAACATCGCTCGTATAAAAAACTATGTTCACTCTCTTAAGCAAATGTGTCCGTGACCCATTTGCATAATTGCCTCAATGGGTTCATATCCTCTACAAAGTTACTGCACTTATTCGTGATGCTACGATAACTACTTGCCGCGTTCTCACCTTTCTTGGAGAGATTCTATCTCTTCCCTCTGTTCTTTTGATCATTCTTCTGCTTTGTAAAACTGTGGCGTCCCGTTTTACAGCTCTACCCCATTTTCCCTCAGTTTACTTCTTCCCAAGAATCCTCTCACTCACATCTACATCCCATCTCCTTATTTTCCCGGAAGATTCTTATTTTGAATCCCAGGAAGAATCCTTATTTTGAATCTGAGCAGTTGGAAAAAAAAAAGAAATTTGAGAAAAGGATGATCTGCGGTGATCAACGGAGACGAGGGAGACAAGCAGAGACAAACACCGTGGTGGGCACTTTAGGACGGGCCCCGCGTTTTCTCGCTGTTCATTGAGAACGGGAGGATCCCATCTCGACGTCTGAGACCATCTTTACTGTCGTCGACCATCTTCTCCGGCGACACTGGTAGTTTCCTTTAATTTTTTTTTCTTCTTTCTTCTTTTTTCTCATGGTTTTTGCGTAGGTTTTGCTTTATTTTGTATTCGATTTTCATTTTCTGATGACAAGTCGCAACTCCTTTTCATAGGAATGATCGGTAAAAACCCAAAAAGGCAGTAGCAGGCATTTGGCTGTAGAAATTCTCCTCGGCTCTAGTATGAGAGAATCTTAAAACCCAAGCCAGAATTAGAAGACTCGCCAAGCAAAATCTCCAATAATTTCTTCTTTTGTATGCTCATGATTGGCGTTTATTTCAGTTTCCTTCCTGGAACTTGATCTTTTTATGTCATACCTCATTTGTGCTGGCAGAAGAAAAGCAGGTAAAACTTTGTAAGATTCTGAACCTGAAGCCAGATGAGCAGCCATAAAAACATAAAAAAATTGCTACTTTGCTTTTTTTTTTTTTTGGAAAGTAAATTGCTACTTTGCTTTAATAGATCACTCCTTTACGGAAAACAACCGAGTTGCATATACACTCAAAAGCTCAGTTACGTACAGGTGAAGATGAAATGGAAGAAAGACTCATTCTATGATTCCCTTGAAACCATCCATAGGTCTCCAGAGCTCAAACCTCTAATAGCTCTCAAAAACCGTATTGTCAATGAACCAGACGGCTGTATCCCAATTTCATCTATCTCAAAGAAAGGGCTTCAATTGGGCTTAGGAGGCACCAGAGTTGCTATCTTTCTTCGGAAATACCCATCTGTTTTTGAAGAATTTAGGGGCCCAAGATATAATTTGCCTTGGTTTAGACTAACCCCGGATGCCGTTGCTCTGGATAGAGAAGAGCAGAATGTTTACAGAGACCAAAGATTAGATCTTCTTGTAAGGTTGAAGAAGATGATACTGATGACCAAGGAAAAGAAGCTCCCATTGAAGATAATACATGGGATGCAATGGTATTTGGGATTGTCAGATGATTTCTTGCAAAACGCGGAAGTGAATCTTGATTCTTCTTTTAAATTTGTTGAAATGGAAGATTGGCTTTCTAGGACTGGCTGTTGATCCTGAGGAGAAAATATTATCTACATTTCAAAAGAACGCCTTAAAGAGAGGTTCATATTCAGAGGAGTCAATAGACTCAATACAACCACCTTCATTTCCACTTTTCCCTTCAAAGGGTTTGAGGTTGAAGAGAAAAATCTCGAACTGGTTGGATGCATTTCACAAGCTTCCCTATGTGTCTCCCTATGAAGATTTTTCTCATGTGAATCCAAATAGTGATGTTTCTGACAAACGGGTTGTTGGTGTTCTCCATGAGTTGCTCAGCTTGTTTGTCACACACTCTGTTGAGAGAAGGACGATACTATGCCTCCGTACTTACCTGGGATTGCCTCAGAAATTTTAAATCGAATCCTATGAGTTCCTTTTCTTTTCCTCTTTGAAGAATCAGAAAAAGAAAAATAAATCGAATCCTTTGGCTTGCAATTATCTGATCCCAAAGGTTCTTTTTGCTTGCAAAAGCAAACGGTACATCGAATCCTTAAGACCATTTTGTTAATTACCACATGAGAAAGAAAAGAAACGGATGATGGAATGTCAGGCATCTCATCTGCTGCATCCTCGCTGTTTTCCTCAGCAAATTAACTTCACATTCTTTAGCCGCTGCTGTACTCGTAATCTCCTTACCTATATCAATTCAAATGTAACAAAGACCATTAATTATTTCAAATTTTACCTAGACACCTGTTTATATTTATAACTGAGTTGTGGCAAATAGACTCCCATTTCTACATAACAAGGAAGTTCTGTAACTTCTTTTTTTGAAGATTAATGAAGAGATGATATAAATGAGGCAATAAGAACATATGAAGTCAACTAAACTGGGCTGAACCTACAAAAGAAAGAAAGTTCTGTAACTGTTTCAGAACTATCTAAAAACTTTACCTCTTCCACGAGGAGAAAAATTTTGTTTCGGCGGCTCCTTATATTGTCTTGGATCTCTTGCAGTTGCATTTGAACAAAATCCTGAATGGTATCTGGTCCTTCTATAATACAAAATTTTCTGGGAAAGGATTATATACAAGGATTAAAAATTCAGCAAAATTTCTCACATTTCAATAAATAAAAAAACCTTTTTTCATCTGCTCACGGGCAAAATAAAGACATCAAAAGGATCTGCATCTGCTCACTGGCAATTTAGTTAGTTTTAGACAAGAATCCTTTTTTCTTTTTTCTTGAAACTATTAGTCCCATGCATACCCCAAGGATAATAGGATTAGTAGAAGATATCAAGAAGTCTTGAGAGGAAATTAATGGATTAAATCACAGAATTTCATGAGGAAAGGAGGATTGAGCCAAAAAGTTTTCTTGGTGGGTTATAATGCATTTACCAAACAAGAGTGTAGTATCAAGTGGTCTGGTTCAACGACCGTACCCACCAAGAACACCAACAACCATATCTATTATGTTCATCAATTCATGATTCTATTGGAACTAGGGCTGGGGCTGAGGCTAAGGCCAAGCGTGAAATTTGTGTTCCAAGCCCTGTCCCATCAGATGTTTCACACCTTATCAAGTATTTGAGTTTTGATATTTTTGAAAACTAAACTAGAAGACCTTAAGAATTTGTTTTTCATAGTATCTTCACAAGGTTTAGTAAAACAACAATTTTCCATATATACACATAAACCTTATAAAACTAAGCACAAAATAGATATTCATAATGGGTCTTGGGTAGAGCTGTAAGTAAGGCGGGCTGGGTTGGGTTTCAATGAGTTCGGGCTCAACCCTAACTAAAATTAGTGAACCCAAACTCTCCTCGGTCCGCCCTAACCCAAATTCTTTGAGCTCAAACCCAACCCTAAAATTATTTCTTGAGTTTGGGTTGGGTTCGGGTCAGCCTAAACTTTTTTTTTTCTACTTGATACAATGATACATTCACATATATAAGACTACAATATTTCGATATATATAATAAAGTTTATCAGCATACATTGATTTGTTTGTTTATTAGGTTAAAAAATGATTCCTATATGTCCACCAAACTTTTGAGCTTGTTGTGGACCTGTGGTATCAGGTAAGCTAGCTTATGAAACTAAGTAACACAATAAAGTAAGGATATTTAGACATAATAACAACTTTCAAACAAACAGAAATTTTAGAACATATTAAAGCAAGGTAATTCAACTCAAACTTCAAGTTCATTTCTTGGTATTAAACAGGCAAAAGTTAAATTTATTACATACCTGGTTACAAGCCCAAACCTATGCATTTGAAAGCAAAGCCTTACAGTTATAAAATCCTTTCATGAACACAGATCTTCAGTATCAAACATCATGGCTACAGTTAAGTTCACATAGCTTCTGGGAGGAAGTTAGCATTGTTCTCCAACGCGGGTTCCTTGGAAGCTTACTAATCCATCTTATACTAAAAAGGCAGCCCCATCATGGATACAATGATTAAAAATAATAGAGAAAGGAGAACATCATAGTGGTGCCAAGTTGGACTAACTTACAATATCATATGGTTTGCTCAACTTTACTTTTGGGAAGTCATTTCACAAATCTGCTGGTTTTGCTGGATGGAAATTAAACAAGACTGCACACATGATCAGCAATAGACAAAAGGTATATACAAACTTGGTGAGCACTCAACCTAATCATAATAAGATTCAAAAAATAAACTAACACAGATTTTTACAGGTAAGGAGAAGTGAATGTTCCAACCCCAAAAAATGACAAGTCACTTCATGATTTTAAAGCATTTCTAAAGGCATATGCAAAGAAAGTAACATGCATCACTCTTTAACCACTGATATTGAAGTAACAAAAAAAAAAGGTGAAAGATTACCAAGTTTCTAAGTTCTTATCCAATTTCCATGTTAGCCCAGAGCATTAGCATATTAAAGGGTAGATCATAGATTCATAGCCAGTGATGAGAATACTTCCTTGAATAATATCTGCAATGAGTGTCAATTGCTTCTATTGATGGCTCCTTATCTGCTACTATCAAGGACAGTTCTGCCTTAAGTTATTCTACCAAGTGATCCTCACAGACCCCATGATAGTTTTATTAGTGGCTGTAGTAACATGGATCATCATGGTGGAAGATGAAGTAAATATGAGCCCAGGAAGTGTAAAATGCTAAGGAATTAACTAACCAGAAAGCCATTTGGTTAATGGTGTGCTAAGAAAGCCTTATAAAAGCTCTTCCTTGATTTGAAAAAAAAATCCCATATTAACAGTTGATTGGAAAAAAAAAATCATAGATTGGAAGAAAAAAATCAGCATCCATAAAGCTAGCAAATTACCAATCTATCTAGCACAATAATAATAACAATAAAAATAAGAAACAAGATAACGGCCTTGAAAATAATAAAAACAATACCCAGTGGGCGTTGAGATTCCTGGCGAAAAACCAATTGGGGTTGCAAGGAATGATGAACCCAAAAGTGGGGTCTATCCATGGTGGGCCACGGGATCGTTATTCGAAACTATGAATCGGAAAAGCAGAGCAAAACATAGTTTCAAACAACGAAAGAAAAAAACGAAAATAGAGATAAAACAGTACCTAAAACGGCATGGAAGATGGGAAGAACGGACTAAGCGTTGATGCGGAAGAGGGAGGGAAGGAGCAGGTTTGATAAAAACAGGAATCGCAAATCCCTTGTAAGCGATAGGTGTCAATAGAATGAGTATTGACGGCAATTGTATTGCTAGCTGCTACGAAAACTGTATTGATGGCAACTGATTTTCCTAGAACAGGCTGATGGAAGCGATTACGTAGTACATTAAGGGGCAAGGCTTCAAACACAGAAATTTCAAAGTCTGTAACAGATTATGAAATGCGTATTTCAAAAGAGTTTAAAATTTAGAGAGAGAGAGAGAGAGAGAGAGAGAGAGAGAGAGAGAGAGAGAGAGAGAGAGAGAGAACCTGTAGGCGTTCTCTGAAGTCAAATTCAAACAACCGATGTCATCTCCTTTTATAGTGGGAGAGAGAGAGAGAGAGAGAGAGAGAGAGAGAGAGAGAGAGAGAGAGAGAGAGAGAGAGAGAGAGAACCTGTAGGCGTTCTCTGAAGTCAAATTCAAACAACCGATGTCATCTCCTTTTATAGTGGGACACAGTTCACATCCTCTGCACTTATTTGGTGCACTTACTCCTGCTGCCCCAACAGAATGCTGCCGCGTGGAACTTCTCACCACATAGCCTAGCGCCCCTCCGTTAGATTCAAACGGGCGATCATTTTCCGAAGACTCCAAAACGGAGTGGAGAAGAAAGCCCTGTTTTCCAGAAATACATTTTCTGGTCTGAGCTCCGAAACAGAGAAGCCCTCGAGTCACCAGATTCGCTACATACAAGACCTGATTTGAAATCGCCCCACCAAGACAACATGATCAAACGGAAGCGGGAAACGAGCGCTTCTTGGCCGCCATGGTAGTCGAAGATGCGCATGTAGATGGCAGAGGGAGTGGTGAAGACCTCACTTTGGTCTTCAAGAGACGAATTATCCTGAATAACAGCGATCGATTTGGAATTTTGGATTCAAAAAATGATGGAGCACGAAAATGGTGAAGGGAGCCCAAAACGGATACGTTAATGCCTCTCAGATGACGTGTTGGAGCAACACGAAAAGTGCACTAAAATAAGTGCAGACGATGCCTTTCAGAAAATCCTATATATTGAAATTACCATAATCTTGATAGAATTCTACAAGATCATAACCGTAATTGAACTTGCTATTTATTCAGAATCATGAGTTCTACAAGAAAGTGCAGAATGAATGTGAATAATTCCCTATCTGATCACATACTCTGTATAAGAAAGTTATAAAGATAACTGAAGTGCAGCTTTGTATTGATATTAGCCCAAAATGAAGGTGGTTTCTGTGTGAAGTATAATTTCCTGTATTCATTAGCTCGTTTCCAGAGTTAAAAAGGGATTTTCAGGTCAATCACTTGCTGTCAATGAAATTTCATATTGAACAGTGATTATAGAAATATATCTATTAGATAATGGTGACGAGGCTGTAAATTTTTTTTTTCTCTCTTTGTAGGCTGAAACAGCATCAAACCATTAGACGAACCAAACTGGAAATAACGTGGAAAATTTTGAAAGAAGAGTAAGGCATGCAAATACCATCTTGTCTCACTTTTTAACATTTCCTTTCTTGATGCAAAACCAAAGTGCAAGGCTTTACTCTTTCCTTTGTGCAACTAGCCACATTGATCAGAGGCTTTATCCTAACACTGGCTCATCTTGTCCTCTTCAAGCTACCAATCTGAAGATTCCCATATGTCAGCAACCTAAAGAGATCACGGGGAAGAAATTATAGACAACATAAGGCTTTTGATAGAGGAAAGCAGCTCTTTGTGAGTACATTAAAAAAAAAAGGATCAATTACATGACAAAGGAAGACAACTCCAAAATTTTTAGATTAAAAAAAAAAAAAAAGTCATGTGGGACACTAGGAAGATGGAAAGGAAATGACAGGGAAGAGCAAAGGGAGATGTATTTTTATACTGATTTCATTGGATGGGTGGAAATTAAGGCCAAGCTTATTGCCGCTAGATTAGTTTAAAGGGCCAAACCAGTAAATAACTTCTCTACTGGTGACCAGGTGATGCTGCCCTGCCATTGATAAGTAGAAATAAAAATTCATT
This sequence comes from Buxus sempervirens, assembly GCA_947561395.2. Classification (NCBI taxonomy): domain Eukaryota; kingdom Viridiplantae; phylum Streptophyta; class Magnoliopsida; order Buxales; family Buxaceae; genus Buxus; species Buxus sempervirens. The sequence continues at coordinate 5,902,225 of OX387182.1, forward strand.
TTCTATGTAGAAACTACTTAATGAGCAAGATCATTCCAATGGAATTTATGCTTGAAGGTTGGAGATTAAATGCATTAACAGACGGGGAAGGAACCTAGATCCAGAACATACCTGTGCAGATAGTTTTTACAGTCTGCTTTGCCAGGGCTGACCTTGGCGATTGAAGAATATGAACTAGACGAACCGGGAAACGGAGGTTGAATATATGACTCAGGTGCCAACCAGTATTTAGATATAGAGATACATATTCTTGCGTTATAAGGAAAGTTCAGCTGCCTGACTTCCAAGAAGTACTTGGTGAAGAACTAATACACATATATATATGCATCAACAGCAGCAAACGGACTTTCTATCAACAGCAGCCCCCAAGAACAATCATTCCTGTTTATATCAAAGACATAACAATACAGGAATGAATTAATGGCTACCTGTATCAACAATGCAGTAAAGCAAAAGATGGCAAGAAGTGAAAACTATACGAATTTACACTACTTGTATAAATCCGACATTTTAGCCTGCACGTTTTATCCTAATTTTAAAGCATTTGATGTTCATCTATCATAAGTAAATCATTTTTATTAATTTTTAAATACCTCTAGTTTTACATATGCTCCTCACTAGTTAGTAAGAAAAAATTAATTGCTGAAATTGCATGACATACCTTGAAATTATAAGATCCACATAATAGAATTAGCGAACCACGATCCAAGTGAAAAATAAATAAATAAATAAATAAATAAATAAAATCAAGAGGGTAAATCTGTTTCAGTTCTGCAAGATGCCATGTACTTTTACTAAGTTCTACGAGAACAAAAGAAACTTACCATTTGTTTTATAATAATTGCCCAACACAAAACTCAGAGATATTACTATAGTCATAATTGAAACTTTTGGTCAACAGATAATGGCTCTAGCATATTTGTGTGTAGAAATAAAGCATTTGTTTAGGAATATCTATACCCAAGGCTTTTGTTCTCCTCCCATTTCACATTTTGCTCCCTAATAATAATAATTGCCCGACACAAAACCACAGAAATTATTATAATCAGAATTGAAAGTAGAAATAAGCAAATAAATACATACATACATACCCTTTTACCAGAGTCCAAGTTTGGGGATCTCTGCTATTTTGGGCCAATCTTCTCCTTTCCCCTCTTCACACCGTTGTCGAAGGATTGGGCAGTCCATGATTTTTAGCCTTCCAAGTGAGGAAGGCAGCCCCCTCTCTGGAAGTCCTGCGAGATTCTTGCAGTCCTGGATGATCAACTCTTCAAGAGAGGTGAGGCTGTGCAACCCCTCTGGTAGGGACTGCAGATCTGGGAGATTTTTAACCTCAAGATAGGTAAGATTTGGGGGCAGCAGACACTCTGCAAAGAATACCAAACCAGAAAATCCTCCAATATTTAGCCTTCTGAGAGAGGTGAGGTTGTGAATCCCCCACTCAGAAATGGACTTCCGTTTTACACAATTTCGGATTCCAAGAAAATCTAGGTTGCCAGGAAAACCCCCCTTAGGAAAGGGATCGAGATTAGGGCAATTAGTAAAAGACAAATGTCGAAGAGACGTGGCGTTGTGCAGGCCATCTGGTAAGGACCTGAGATTCTCGCAGTCGTCGATTATAAGTTCTGTGAGAGTTGTGGTGGGTAACCCTCCTTCCGGAAATGAAACAAGGCTGCGACAACTGTAGATCCTCAAAGTCGAGAGAGATGTGAGATTGTACATGCCGTGAGGTAACGAATTGAGACGAGGACAGTCCCCTATTTGGATGCTTTTAACATTAGTGATGGTGGTGTGCAACCAAGAAATCTTTCTATTCTGATCTTGATTTGAGGATGAGCCATTCATATTGTCGTCCACAACAATACAGTGATCGGTGGACCCTAAGCATCTTTCACTTGGAAATGATGTGAGCTCATTACATTTTCCGATTACCAAATGCTCAAGAAATCTATTGTTGTACATCATCCTCTCGGGAAGGGATATCAGATTCTCGCAATTACTAATCTCAAGACTCTTAGGCAGTAAGGGAAGCTCTGTAGAACTAGAGGCACCTCTTTCTGTAAAAGACGTGAGAGATTTACAACCATACATTTTCAGTCTATCAAGAAATGAGTTGTTGTCGTCGTTTTTGCTGTGCACCATCGGTTCAGGAAAGGTCTCCAGATTCGTACACCTATAGATTTCAAGTTTCCTGATCGTGGAAGGCAACACCATCTTTTCTCTAGAGGATGGCAAACCCGGCAAGTCCCAAACTTCCAATTCTCGAAGAGAAGTGCAGGACGTCATCTGAATATTTTTCAAACCATGGCAGGAACTGATCGAAACGATTTCAACTTGGGAAGGAAACTTGAGAAAGTGAAGACTTGGACATGAACTGATTTTTAGCCGAGTAACAGAACTCAGGGGCAGCACGTCTTCATCATCTGACAAGTACACAAGTCGACTACACCCGGAAATCTTCAAAGATAGAAGGGATGCAAGGCATTGTGGCCCTGGCCTGACATCATTCGAGCACAGCAACTTCACAAGCTCATCACATCTTTCGATCTCTAATTCTCTGACTGCATTTAAGCATCCCAATAATGACTTTCTTTCCTCTCCTAGTAGATTTTCAAGATTTGAAATTCTAGAAATTCTCAAGAAACCAAGTGGTAGTGGTGGAGTAGAAGAGTCTACCACGCTCCTCAAGACCATCGCTTTACATCCCTCTACCTCTAATCTGCATAGCACCGAAAGACACCTTGGCAATTCAATCAATTCTTCACAATTCTTTATCTTTAAATTTTTTAGCTTTACAAATTGGTGGGAGAACTTTCTTAGTTTAGGACAGTTAGATATCTCAAGCTCACAAAGACTAGGGAATACTTCTTCACCTTCCTCTCCAATCCCAAACCATTCTACCCAATACTCCATGTCTCTGAATATCAAGGTCTCTAGTGATTGAAACAGTAGCTTAGACGCATGACCACTTCTATAGAACTCAGCACCACACTTTTTACTCCCTGCAATCCCTCAATTAGGAGATATCTGAGGAAGGATAAACATCCAAGCGAAGGGAGTAACTGGCATCTTCTGCAACCAATGAGTTCTAAGTTCACCAATTGAGAGTAGGATGAGGACCCTAACCAGCTTGGGAATGTTGTTCCGTGGTACCCATTAATAGAGAGACTTTTGAGGTTCGTGTGAGGCTGTAGATCCTTTAGGACTGCAGTTTCCTTACCTTCATCTACAAGTTCAGAGACCCGCTTCCCAATGTTTGCCCTTGTGGATTCCCAACTCAACTCCAATTCGTGGATATGCTCTTTATTCCCTAGAAGGGAACCATCAATTTTGCCTACATTCCTTAGTCCAACAATGCAAAGTTTTTCGCGAAGTTGCTTCATGTCCTTTAGTCCTTGAATGCTTGACCCACTATTTTCTCCCACAACAAAAAGAGGCAGTGTTTGAAGGTTCGTCAATTTGTTCATTCCTACTGGCATCTTTTCCAAGCTTCGACATCCATCAATGCGGAGATGTCTGAGTTCAGTTAGGTTGCTCATCTCACTAGGCAATTCCATAAGAGACGCGCAATTGCTTAACAATAGTGTTTGCAAATTTTGGAGTTTACACAGGGAATTGGGTAACCTTTTAATAATACTTAGGGAGAGGTCAAGGTGTCGAAGATGCAACAAATCACCAATTAATTCAGGCAACTCAAACTTCCTTGTGACACCACACAGACACAACACACGTAAGCATGGTAGTACCGGAAACAGAAAACATAGGAGCTTTCTTGGTATGTAGTTATACGACCTCATCAAGAGTAATGCACGCAATCTTTTGGTTTCTTGAAATATCTTAAATTTTGACATCACATGAGATCCTTTTTCAGCTATAAATGCATATCGAATCAAGGACATATCAATCATTGACGAATGGTTGTACTCTTGCTCATCCCTCAAACTGAAACACATTTCTTGGCAGACAGATCGAGCTAGATCATGGATGAGGTCATGCATTACAAATTCTGCTTCACCATAACTACTACGTTGAAAAAATGACCTTGATAATAGCTCTCTGAAATACTCATCACCTGTGTCTTCCATTCTTCTATTTCCCTTCGACTGTAGGAAACCTTCAGCCATCCATAGTAGGATGAGCTTTTCCTTCTTAAAGAGTAAAGACGTAGTCTTGAGGGAACATGGCACAATAAGAAAAGCAACGCTTCAATTGAGATGGGAGATAATGATAGCTCAATGCAAGAGATGGAAGAATGCCACTTGTATTTTCTGTTTGATCCCATATTTCACTACTCAAAAGACCTTCCCATTCGGCAATGTCTTGTCTACAACGCAAGAGGCCTCCGAGTGTCTTTGCTGCCAAAGGCAACCCTTTAACACTTTTTTACAATCTTTTCGCCAATTGCTTTCAGCTCCGGATATTCATCCGGACTTGAATTTTGAAGTGCATGGAGGAAGAACAATTCTTGGCAATCCTCTTCAGAGAGCCCTTTTAAGTGGAATGTGGGAACAGTTCTCATTATGGAAGAAACATTTTCGCTCCGAGTAGTCACAATAATTTTACTACCATTGGGTCCACCTCTGAAAGGAGCTCGTAATCGATCCCAGTCATTGTAGTCTTCGTTCCAAACATCATCCAGAACAAGTAAAAATTTCTTTTCACCTAATATCGCCTTCAATCTCTCTTGAAGTTGCTGCAGTCCATTGACTGTAAATGAATGTTTGGTAGCCGATTCGAGAATTTCTTTGGTTACTCTAACCACATCAAATTTGGCATCGGATATGCAAGCCCATACTTTCAGAGTAAAATGCTTGTTGACGTCCTCATGATTGTAGAGAAGTTGAGCAAGGGTGGTCTTACCAACCCCTCCCATTCCCACTATGGGAATCACAGAGACATTGTCGCTTCCAGTATCATCACCATCTGATAACAACAGTTTAAGTAACTGTTCCACATCTTTTTCCCTTCCATAGACATGAGAATCAAGTGGCAAGGAAGTCGTCGGTGGTCTTTGGATGAGACTAGTGAAACTCTGTGCCAGTGAAACACCCTGACTCAAACCAAGACGCTGCCCTTGCAACCAGACCTTATCTAATCTTTCTATCAGTGTCTTTATCTTACCGCTTTTATTTGCTTTTGACCAAAAATCACGAAGAGAAGAGACAAGTTCTCTCACCTTATCTGTGTTGGGTTGGGTTTCCTGCTCCTGTTTTAGTTGATGGGCATGGGTGGCAACCTCGTCCAACAGATCTTCGATGTCCAAGGCAAGATGTGTGAGTTTGTGAAGCCAGAGCCTCACAGCTGGGTTCGCTATCTGCTTTTGTTCCGCATCATGGAGTACGCCTTGAATCAGCAGCATCGTCTCCTCCAACTCCTCTAGATCAGAATCGACCTGCACACGACGTGCGAATTCTTTGAACTCACGAGGGACCAACCTATCTAAAGCCACCTGAAGAGATGCACTGAGAAGTAGTTCTCTTAAAGGTGCCATTGTTGTCTCGCAAAAGAAAGAAGAGGATCGAAGTACAAGCGACGGGGAGCTGCAACAAGTGAAAAACTAGAAATTGCAGATTGCAGGTATGAGGTTTGGGTTGAAAGCATGAGGATCAAAAGGCAAAACAGTGCACCAACGTACGGCAATTATGCAAGTATGATCATTGAGGTGGACGCCCTCAACTTTTCTTCTTCGTGTTTCTTTAATCACCTGGACGCCTTCTCATTTTCTTCCTTTCACACCTCCTCCTCCTCGGTCCTACTTGCAACTTTCATTTTCTTCGTGTTACTATTTATACAGTTTTAGTATTAACTATTAACAGAGAGAAACTCTTTTAATTCCATGGAAGAAAAGACAAGAAAACCGAGTGGAAGCTTATGAAGAAAATTCTCGGGATGGATGGGTTTGTCAATGTCATGTGAAAGCTTGGTTGCGTTCAAAAAGACTAAAGGAGAGTCCTCCCTCGAATGCAACTCACTTTCCTATGGGGTTTTTAGTGATACTTTTTCGAAAGAATTCTGATTCAGTCCTTTATTTCTTGTTAATTGATAATTAATGATATTTTTAAAAAAATAATTAGTAATCAGTGTTATTTTATTATTTATGAAAAATATCTTTCAAAAATACCCTCAAACCTTTTTACTCATTTTGTTATAATTGGAGTTTGCAAGTGTTTTGAGGGCATTTTCGGAAGATATTTTTCATGAACAATAAAATAACACTGATTTTTAATTATTTTTAAAAATATCACTAATTATCAATTAACAAAAATTAAATGACTAAATCAGAATTCTTTCAAAAAAGTATCACTAAAAAACCCATTTTCCCTTTCATTAATCACGTTTACAACTTTCTCATTTTCTTACTTTCACCCCTCCTCCTGGGTCCTACCTAGTGCCTACCACTTTCATTTTCTTCATGCTTTGAAGATCGTCAAAGAAAGGAGTGCTATTAAGTGCCCTCAACAACAATTTCACGCCAACAACACAAAATTTATTATTTTTTTGTCTTCTTTCGAAAAGACCACGACGGCAACCTAAAACATGACCGGTGAATATGCATATTATTTAAGAATGAGTTGGTGATAAGAACGAAAGGTTCAAGAGAAATGAAGATTGATGGAAATACAAACCAAAAAATTCCTTTGACCCAAAAGGTAGGGCTTGGTTTAGGATAAATCATATGCGTGTCTAAGCCGGCTCAGTAGAGTCTAGTGTTTGGTTTCAAGATTTAATCCAAAACCTGTTCCTAAGATAATATTAGAGACCTCCCTTTGTTAGGCTCAATTAGTATATATATATATATATATATTATTTCTTAATTTTATTTTGTAACTAAAATTCTTACAATTTATATCATTCAGATAGTTATTTTATAAGATGCTAATAAAAAAACAGACAAAAGAAAAAAAAAAAGGGTTTTGAATGGAAAGCAAGTCCTTATTATCAAAAGTAAAAAAAGAAGTGGGTTCATCTTGATTTACTAAAATGACCACTATAACCCTTTGTGAAATATCCATGAGTCAGTCTAGCAAGTTTCTGTGCATGTAATATCTATATTATATATTGACCCTTGTATTATTGGAAGACTAAGTATTAATATCACTTCTCAAGATATATTTATTTAACCGAGACGAAAGATTGCTTTTCAAGAAAGGGGACAAACTCAACATGTCCATTTTTTTCCATCCAAACAAAAAAAATGCAAAAGATAAAGTATCATTTTGTTAATACAACTGATTTAGTGCTTAAAATTATGCACTCGATCCAGAGAATATTAAACGAAGGAGTTATTGAGCAGAGAGATTAAATGGAGTTATTGAGGGACAGAAGAGAGTAGAGTGTTTGCAGAATAATAAAGACAGGTTGGTCGATTTAAATAAAGATATTAAAGGCAAGAAAATTCTAGCAGAAGGAAGCTTGAATATCGCTTTGGACTCTGAGAATAGGGAGATGGGCCCAGGCACTATGGGTACGGACCCGGAGAAGAGTTCAAGTGTAAAAGGGAGATAAGAAATGAAGCTTGGGGGAAATACAAATTCGTCACCTAATTCTCTTAAAATAATTGAAAACTAGCAATTATAATACTTCAGATTTGTTTATTTTTTCTTTATAAAATTTCGATAAACATAGATTGGGGATGGGAATAAGAGATATATTCCGGAGAAACTAACGTTTAGCCAATAACAAGGAAAAAGTGTGAAAGAGAAATCCGCTTGAATGAATCTAAAACTAGTACAATCTAGATTTAGTCACCTAATTCTCTGAAATAGGAAATCAGTGATATTTCTTAAAATAATTGAGAATGAGTGTTATTTTACTATTCATAAAAAATTTCTTTCAAAAATGCCTTTGAAAAACCTCAGAATTTTAGAAAATTAAATAATTAAATAAAATAATTGGAGGTGTTGTTAATTGATGCGGAGGATGTTGGATTAATTATATTTGACCTTGATCAGGTTTGAATTTGATGGTTTTATATTTTGGATGGTGGTATTTTTCATTCCACGCTTGTTTGAGGATTTTATCATTATTGTTGCACTTTAATTATGAACATGAATTTATTTATGCCTATATCTGGGCCTTTTTTTCATGTTTAAGGTTCGGGTTTATGATTTATTAAATAAACCTGAATCCGGGGTGGTACAACCTTCAAAATATTTCTTAATCTCGTTAACAAATGTTGACAAAAAATTTGACTTATAAGCATTTGAGGGTATTTTTGGAAGAAATCTTTTATGAATAGTAAAATGATATTCTCAATTATTTTAAAGAAATATTACTGATTTCTAATTTTTAAAAATTAGGTGACTGAATCTTGATCGTTTTTAAAAAGTATCACTAAAACCAATTTCCCCTGTGTTATATGTAAGGAATTCTTTAATTGTTTGGTGTATGCTTCTTTTCTTGTCTTACAGGATGTACTAAATTTCCCTTCTTTTTTTTTTTTTTTTTCCTTTTCTTGAGTAGGTGTGGAAATTTCTTCGCAACTAATCCACAAACGAAAATTATAAATTTGGTCCACTTGGAATTTCATGGTCGGTGGACATGTAAATTATTTTATTCATTTACTATTTATTTTCAAGTAAGTTAATAGTTAATTATTAGTTGAATGATAAGAACAAAGGAAGGAGGTAAGAAGGTTTTATGGAGCTATAAATTATTATCATTATTAGTTGGGAAATCTACGGTTACACCCTTTGACATTTGAGAAAGGTCTGCTTACACCCCTTACATTAGAACGACGGAAGGAGGTATTAGGTAGGAAACTAAATTTTGATAGAGACAAAAATTATTATTATTACTAGTTCCACCCCCGGCTAACATACGAGATAGGTCCACTTCCAGCCCCAACATCGGGGAAAAGGGCACAACACTCAAAGAAAAATAAGCAAATAGCATCCTTGTCATTAACTATGTAAACCTAAATACCATTTAAAACTTTGTTTAAAATGACCAAAATAACCTTTATTGAAAAAGATATTTGTTTAAAGACATTTATACAATTCTACTATATCTAAAACCTTTGTTTTTATTTTATTATCTTCTTTGTCAAAATGCAAGGCTTAGAAACTCATTTAGTGTGTGTTAAATCAATCTAAACGGAACATAATTCATAATTTGAGTTAGATTAGTATGTTTTTAGAGTTTTCATTTCATTTAGGTTGCTTTTAAGTTAGAACCGTTGGTTCTTATCAACTCGATTTGTTTCATTTTTTGGGTTGGCAGTCAAGAAAGCTCTGTTTGGTTTTGAGTTAATGTCAACCTAAACTACACCGAACTGAGCCGAGCGCCTTCTTAATATTCCAGGTCTTCATCAAACACATGGCTTAACATGTCTGAAAGAGAACCCGGTGAAAGAATTTAAAACTTGTCCCACTGTAACGGTACTGTCTCACGTCTCTAGAGTGAAACTGAAATGTCATGTTATTAAAACATGGTCGGTGGATGGGCAAATTTTAGTTATTCATTTTTAGTTTTTCTCATTCTCATTTTGGGAGAATGAGTTTTGTCACAATTATCAAACGTCGTTCTAGCCATTAGAATTCATTCTGGGCTTTGGAACTCGTTTATAGCACAGAGATTAAAATGAAGGAGTTATTGGGGGACAGAAGAGAGTAAAGTGTTTGCATTCTACCCAAAAAAAATGTGCTTGCAAAAAAATAAAGGCAGATTGGTCGAATTAAATAAAGATATTAAAGGCAAGAAAGTTCTAGCAGAAGGAAGCTTGAATATCACTTTGGACTCTGAGAAAAGGGAGATGGCCCAGGTACTACGGGTATGGGACCGGGGAAGACTTCAAGTAAGACTGTAAGGCTCTGTTTGTTTAGGTTCGTGCTTCATCACTGCATTGTTGTACATAAATGTGAGATTACAGAGAAGAAATGAAGAAAAGTTCAGATGCAAAATCAAGAAGAGGGAAGAAGAAGGATCCAGAAATCCAGATCTGGATTGAGAACGTGTATTCTTCATTTAGAAAGCTCTACTATCTATTTACAATTCCCATGCCTTTATATTGGCTTACAGAAATAAAGAATGTAACCGACTTCCAAAATTGAAATGTTTGTCTGTGTTTCTGTAACTGAAATAACAATTACAGCGGCCTTGTATTATTTCATCCTTTGTCAACATGTGTCCTCTGTATTTTATTTCTTTGCCCTGCATCTTGTATAACAATATTTGAAGAAGTCTCAGGTCTATCTTCTAATTACTACCCCACCCACCACCCCCCCACAAGATGGAGAATAGATGTTCTCTATTCCCATCTTGGAAAGATGCTGAGTAAAAATATGAGAAGGTAAGGACTTGGTAAAAAGATCAGCATGTTGAGCTTCAGTGCGAACATGAGCAATTTGAACTTGGCCAGCTTGAATAAGATCACGAACTAAATGACAGTCTAACTCTATATGCTTCGTTCGTTCGTGAAAAACAAGATTAGCAGCTATATGAAGAGCTGCCTGGTTATCACAGTAAAGTAAAACAGCTTGAGGACGATCAATCTTCAAATTAATTAAAAGATATCTTAACCAAGTTAACTCTGCACAAGTATGTGCCATGAATCGATACTCCAACTCTGCTGATGATCGGGAAACAATTACTTGTTTCTTGTATTTCCAGGATATGAGAGAAGATCCTAAGAAAACACAATAACCAGTTACTGATTTTCTGGTATCTGGGCAAGACGGCCAATCAAAATCACAATAAGCCCGAAGCTGAAGTGAAGAAGAGCTTGATAACAAAATTCCTTGTCCTGGTGCAGCCTTAATGTAACGTAGCACTTTGTGAGCTACTGCCAAATGAACATCAGTTGGATTAGCCATGAATTGGATTAGTAACTGAACAATGTAACTAATATCCGGTCAAGTAATTGTGAGATAAAGTAATCTGCCAATCAATCTTCGATACATTGTAGGATCTGCTAAAGGATGTCCTTGATCTTTACTCATTTTGACATTTTGATCCATAGGAATCTTGACTGGTTTGGAGCCAAGAGTACCTGAATCTGCTAGAACATCTAAAGCATACTTCCTTTGACAAATGTAAATTCACTTGGTTGACCGAGCTACTTCAATACCAAGGAAATAATTCAAATGTCCCAAATCCTTAATCTTGAATTTGAGGTTCAGAAATGCCTTGAGTTGATTGATGGAATCATCACAATTAGTAGCAACAACAATGTCATTGTAACGCCCCGGATCCGTGTTGTTCATTAAAGGTATAACACGTCTCACAAAGGGTTAGGTAAGGATCTCAATAATAGTGATCACTGGATAATCACACGACTTAAACCATATCAGAGTGCACAATTAAAATTCTCATCTAAGAAGTCTATAGAATCTTCAATTAACATCAAATGGTTCCAACTTTCTACCTTATTACATTTCCCACAAAATTAATTGAAACAGAATTTAAAACTAAAATAACCTACTAGTCTAAGGATTGTAGTAATAATCTTTTTCCCTATATGTGTCAGTCGGATCTACCCCAGTAGGCGTCTCACCAGGAAGATCTGAAAAACAAGCAACAACGAAGGATGAGATACGAATATCTCAGCGAGTGACACATGCATGCAGAAATAGTTAAACACAGTTATAAAACATGCTTCGATAAATAACCAACAATTTAAACAACAGATTTCCGATAACACCACAAACAGGTCAATGTCATGCATATTGTTACATTGATTAATCTACATGCCAAGTAGACACTCCATACCTCCATGTACACAGTTCCGGCCTACTCGGGGTATCGGACACTCTGAAATAACGGCCTACTCAGGGTATCGTCATCCAATGCCGGCCTACTCAGGGTATCGGCACTGACAACCAGGCCTACTCAGGGTATCTGGCTGCTCTACACTGGTCGTAACAACACACAAGGCCATGCAATTATACCAATAAACACATACCATCACATTACTAAGCTTAACAAAGATCCAAGGGAAGCTAAGCCCAAAACCGATAAATAACCAAATAAACTCCGCATTTAGTAAACCCACATTTATTTCAAACCTGTGTATCCCAATACACTCATCACAAGTTGTTCCAACCAGAACATCAACTCACACCATTCGAAGGTTCCCAACCTTACAACAACATTCTCATGCAATAAAATTCCTCTTACTCACACAAAACCATTAAATACTTTTCATGCATTTGATAGTGAACGAAACCAATTTAAACAATTTCAAAAACAGAAAATAGATGAAATATATACCAAACATGGCTCACTTAAGTATAGGATCATAAGTAGCAACATTCTGCCTAATCTTCCTTAAACTCTCCTTTCGAATAGTTCGTACTAATGTTCAGAAGGTGATTCAATAATCTCAACTTTTGGTTTGACTAATATAGTATTTCTAACATTCCAACTAATCAATAAATAAGTGTTTAAAACCCTTGAAGTGTTCTCTGTATCTTATTTTTCTCAAATCTCAACATTCGGCAAAGAATCGACCTTGCGCTAACCTCTAGCGCTTGGCACGAGGTCGGCGGTAGGACACTTAAAAACGAATACATGTCGCGCTTACTTCAACATTACCACGCGCAAGTTGAGCATGCGATAAGCGAGAGACTCGCGCGACTTAGGCGCGAAGAAAAAGAGAACCGTGCGAGGTATGCACACGATGGGCGCAGGCTCAGCGGTAAGACCAATTTTCCTCTCGCCGACCAGAGTGCGTTGGCGCTGGGTCGGCGCCACTCGGCGAATACCCCTCTGTTTATTCAACTCTCTGTTAGTTCAGAATCTACACGACTGGCCGAACTTTTTCTCTCTGTAACAAATTTCCCTGTCTCCAAATGTTCCCAGAAGACATTCAAACCACTTTTGAAATTAATCTAAACACATTTTTATTTTTCTTATTCAGCCCCAAGGAAAAACCCACACTCGGACTAATCCCTTCAAGAAAACACAGGACTACCACCTTCCGGAAAACATATGCATTCAGAATAAACCTTCGAATAATACTAGAACCCAGTTTTAAAACAGTGCCACTCACCTTATACGCTTCCAAGTCTTTGCAACAGCAACCCTTTCGTAGAGCAAAACACCGACCAAGACCAACACCAACAGTCGATCTCCGCTAAAACTCCTTCGGTCGCGAGAGTATATCCGAGTACCCTCAATACGGAACACCTTGATCGGTAGGAAAACCCCGACTTCTTCTTCTCTCTCAGACCCCTATCTCACCAACTGCAGTCGCCTTCAACAATGTATGCACAAACGAAAAGAAACCCTACGATTCTAAATACGCTAGGTATTTGTACTTACCTTTTATACACTTTGCCGCTCGACAAGTTTTGAAGCACTTGTTTTGGTGCAACGCTCGCCCACCAAGACTCCTACATACACACATCTTATTAGTTTTATTTATTATTATATATTTTTTTTCCATAAAATCATGTAAAAATTATCAGGGTTTACAGTCATCAACATAGACTAATAATGCCATGAAAGAAGTATTCGTTTGCTTTGTAAACAAACTGTAATCAGATTTAGATTGTTGGAAACCATACTCCAAAAGAGAACTAGAAAACTGTGCATACCATTGACGTGAAGCCTGTTTCAGACCATATAAACTCCTCATGAGTTTACAAACTTGATGTGGCTAGCCTCTAGTATAACCAGGTGGCTTGTGCATATAAATTTCCTCTTTCGAATCTCCATGGAGAAAAGAATTATTAACATCAAATTGGTGCAAAGACCAGCCTTTAATAGCAGCAACAGATAACAAACATCTTACTGTGTTCATCTTAGCCACTGGAGAAAAAGTCTCATGATAGTCTACTCCTTCCTGTTGAGTAAAACCTTTGGCCACTAACCTGGCCTTATACCTCTCTATGGTACCATCTGAATGACACTTAATCTTGTACACATATTTGCATTGAATGGCTTCTTTCCCTTCAGGTAAATCAGTAACAATCCAAGTGTTATTATCCTCCATAGCTTGTAATTCTGCCTCCATTGCCTTACACCAGTTGGGATCTTTTACTGCTTTTTTTGTAAGAACTTGGTTCAATGAGAGTGGAAATGGAAGTAGTAAAAGCCTTAAAATAGTTGGATAATCTGTGATAAGACATGGAATTGCTTAAAGGAAAAGCTGTACCTGACAGAACTTGAAATTTGGACTGTGATTGGGTTGGTGAGGTGAGAGTAGCTTGTTGACAATGGTAATCTTGAAGATACGCAGGTGCCTTGCGATTTTTGGTAGATTTACGAAGAGAAGGAGATGAAAATTGACAATGGGAGTCTGTTTGAATTGAATAAGTAGGAATGTTTGAAGGGCCAAGTTGAAACTAATGGCTGATCAACATTGTCCGCAGTATGCATAGGAAATGGTGTGGTTGGGATATATGAATTTGGTTCTAGTGGTGAACTCGAAATATTAGGTTGATGGATAGATGGAACAAAAATTGATGGAGTCATATGAGGAGAATAGGACAAAACTGATGATGAAGATTCAATATTGGATTGAAAAGGAAAAATGTTCTCATGGAAAAGAATATCTCTAGAAATGATTATCTTGTTATTATCAAGATCCAAGAGCTTATACCCTTTAATTCCAAATGGATAACCCAAGAAAACACAAGGTCAACTTCTGGAATCAAATTTTTTTCTTCCTTGGGATAAAGTAACAGCCAAACACAAACACCCAAATATTCTCATGTGACTATAACTAGGTTTGGTTTGAAAAAAATTTCAAAAGGGGTCTGATTATTGAGTGTAGGAGTGGGAATTCTGTTGATAATATAGGCTACTGTCAAAATACAATCACTCCAAAAAAATAATGGGTAAAGAAGCTTGAAATCTCAAAGCTCTAGCAACATTTAAAAGGTGTTGATGTTTATGTGCGCGGTGAAATCGCACGGCGGGGCACACGGTGGTGGGGTGCGTGCCTCCTAAAAAATTGAATTCCGAAGTCGACACTGCCTGATAGGGTGTAGGTAGACACAAGGTAATCTAACCAGGTCTATTTTGGTCTGCGGCTTAAGATTCTGGCTAAGTGCTCTGTTACGGTCCAGGGAAGTCCGAAGACACCCCAGTCCGCCCCGCCGGTTCAGCGAGTCCCTTGGGTCACCCTAGTTTGAGTTGACTATTCTCATCCTTATCGGATTCCAGCATGTATCAGATTAAGTCTGGAGGGACTTTCTTTAGGTGTAAGCCCCTTTTTGTTTTGATTTTTATCTTATTAACCTTTTATTAAGTGGGTCAAGTATGGGCTCCGTTGGAAGGCCCATGGGTAGCCAAGCTGGGCTTTAAGTCATGCCCATGGCCTATTAGGGTTATTGGGTAACCCTTATTGGATTTTGGTTATTTTAATTTAAGTTTAATTAAACATGCATTTAATCAAAGTGGGTTAAATATTTTTAAAGGTCCATTGGGCTTGGGATGGCCCATAGATTTTTAAGCAAATGGCCTTAAGCCCATTTATTGAAATGGGCTTTGGTTGGGCCAAACCAGTAGTGGGTCCCGTTGGAAGGCCCGCCAAAGCCTTGATGAGTCAAAGTCTTAAAATGGGTTTGGTTTGACCCAGAAAGCCCAATGGGTTTATTTTATATTACAATGGGTCGGATCGGGTCCTAAAAATGAATTTTTATAATTTGCAAGGGCCTAACCTCACTTTGTTCGCAGTTTGGGTTCGACCGCAGACCCAGTGCGGTTTAGACCCAACCGCACGTACTATGCAGTTGGGTCTAAACCGTTCTGAATTTGCGGTTTTGACCCAGAAACTGAATTTTTTTTTTTTTGCCAGAATCTCGCCATGGTTCTGGTCGCCACCTTCTCCTCGCCATCCGCCGTCGTCTGTGGTTTCTGAAGTACACGAACTATAGCTCAAATGTTCCATCTCCACCACTTTTAAGCTTCATTAGTAGGGCTTTCAAAATAGAAACTTTCCAACTCAACCAATGATCATTTAGACTTTTAGACAGGGACTCTAGAAGATCTGTGTTTGGTATTAATGGAAGTTCTCATCTTCCTTCTTTGTAGGAAAATAATAAAATATATAAAAAAAAAAAAAAATAGAAGACTTAGCTATAAGCCTAATGAGTAAATATGAGCCTAATAATAATTACATGTGAAAATCCAAACAAATTGATAGTATCCATGCATGAAAACACAACAGTATTGTACATGTCCATGATAATTAGAAAAAAGATTTAAAAGATTTATATTGGCTTTTGAAAGTAAGTTAAAAAAAACGTTTGAAATGACCTGGAAACATATTGATAAAAAAATGTAAATAGAACTCATGTATATGTTTATAATAAACAAAAATTGATAGAAAATAAATCCTAAACTCTCGTATTCATCTCTTGAAAAGGAAATGTTTAAAATAAATTAATAAAATAATTCCTTGATGATGAGAACACGTTAATAAAAGGTCAATTTACTTTTATTTACATATAGAAAGAGGAAAACAAACAAAAGAGAACTCAACCTTTGCAAAAAAAGAAAGCTTTCATGTGTGCATAATCCCGTCTTGATATTCGTAAAAGATGATATATTAGACAGCACACACATGCATGCTAATATGGATGCAAGAAATTTTAATACATGATCTAGAAATAGCATATAAAATAAGCATGCATATGAAAAGAGAGAGGGAAGAGGATTAGTGAGGTACCATAAGAACATAAGCAAAGAGGACAGTCCCCTCTTCAAAATAGTGAATAAACAAACAAAACGAATGATTACTCAAGGTAAATTAAAATACGCATTTTCCTTATTTTACACCAACATTCTCCTCTCCCCTATTTTCTATACAAGGAACTCTCCATATTATAGGAACCCACACGATGTATATACAAAAGGAACGACTGGTAAAAAACGAATCCAAATAGATTAAAGGGAAGTGAGCATCAAGAGAACTTGTATATTGAAATTTATTGAAAACACGATAACAAAGGTGCTCACCTTGTTTTTACCTTGACCTTTGGTCGTATGATGATCCCAAGTGGAAGTTGACAGCAATCCTAAAGCTTTCTCCAACTTTTAGAAAAGATACTGTTTGGTTTTCAAGAGAGTAAAAGAGAATGAAAGGGTGGAAGGGGATGATTAGAGGGGCAAAATGGGAAGAAAGAAAGTGATTTAGAGGTTGAAAGGAAGTGGGGAAGTCTATTGGTCGTGAAAGAGTTGGGGGATGAAAGAGATAGCCAAAAGATGATCCTTGGGCGGAAAGGGACGTGACGGCTTTTCATAGGCAAAATAAAAGAAGACCGCATTTAGTATGTGTAAGCACCTCATTTTTGCGCTCCCAAAGAGCCAGAAATGCAGAACCCGGCTAAAAAGTCAAACCCCGAGGGGTGGAAAACTGACCTTTTAATCAGGTAAAATTTGGCCGCATTACTTCATTGCCATTGGATAGAGAATCCCGACACGATTCCAGCGCAACCGGGTTTGCAGGAATCGGAGTCCGGATGAAGGATCCAAGGGCAGTCAAACCTGAGGAGGGGTCAAAAGTTGACTTTTTCTCGGAATCCGTGCCAAGTGCTTAGCCCCATGTCATTAAATAGAGAGCCCCGATACGAGTTCAACACAATTGAGTTTGCTCGAATCGGAGTTCAGATGGGTGAGATATGAGATGTCAAAGTTCCCGAGTTGCAAAGCCAGAAACTGCACACGTGGCGCAGAAACTCACACGTGGCAGCCAACGCAGCGAAATATCGCAGGGACCAAATCTTAAATATCCAAAATTCGTACGGAGCAATCCGTAGATATCCAAAAGTGTCAAATCGGTCATTTCGGTCAAATCGGTCAGGTCGAGGGCATTTCTGTAAATTTTCCAACTTGTATCCGGCCTGGAAGACCGGATACACTGTCTCTGCTTCATATCCGGCCATCAAGGCCGGATATCAAAGATCTGCCGCGCGATTTTCGCGCCACTTGGCCGACAAATTCGCGGCGGAATTAACTTTCGAAATGATTAAAGCAATATCCGGCCTGAGTTACCGGATACCAAGAAGCAGCAGTATATCCGGCCTTGAAGGCCGGATAAGAGGAGCACTTAGTGTATTCGGCCTGAGTTGCCGGATACATTAAGTTTACTATATAAAGCAAACCAGCATCTCATTTCGGGGTTGGCCTTTTGTTTCTTTGGTTTCCTAGCTCCCTTCTCTCACCTACCCACCCCGAATCCCCTCTCCTTCACCTCTCTCAACCCTCTTTCACTTCCAAGCAAGGATCAAACCCCCCAAGCCTTGGCCTTCTTCTCCCCTTCCTTTCTCCGGTTGAAGCAAAGAGGAGGAGCTGCAGCTGTGCCTAAGGAGGAGCCCCAGCTACTGTTCAAGCCTCAAGGAGGAGGCTCCACCTTGCTCAAGGGTTCAAGAACCCCAGGTATTGTTCCCTACCACCTTGTGTTCAACATATAATAAATTTAGATTTTTCTGAAAATGTACTGCATGGATTCTTCTTTTGCATGAGGGCCATGTCCCTATCCTGTTTAAGCATGCTTTAGTTCCCTTTTTTATGGTCTAAGGATCCATCCGGTTAAGAGGTCCACGTGGGGTCCTCCCTTAAGCATGGGATTTTATTCACATCTTGCCTTGGTAGTTATCTTAGGGTGCTGTTTTGAGGATTTATAAGAGGAGCATGTTCCTCCTAGGTATGTGGTCAAATGTATCCTCATGATAAGCCCCCTCCTCTCTCCCTTCTTTAAGATTCTACTTGTCTAATGCATGACTTATTCCTGTAGTTTATTGCTGTTTGTTTTTGTGTGCAAGCATGAGCCCCTTTCCCATGGCTGTACACCCCCTTTTCTTTGCTGAAAAAAAACCAAAAGGAGAAGCCAAGTGTGGCTTCTCCCAAGTCTGAGCCAACGTGGGCCCTCACAGGGGCCCACAGGACCTCCAAAACCTTCCTGGGAACCCCTGGAAGCCACCCCCTGTGGCAAAATGCCTAAAAATGGCCACTGCAGGGTGATCCGGTAACTCAGGCCGGATCACCTGAGGCCTAGGCTTATCCGGTAACTAAGACCGGATAACCTAAGGCCTCTGTGCATCCGGCCGCTCAGGCCGGATCACCTGAAGACCAAGTGTATCCGGCCTGAGTTACCGGATACACACAGAGAGCATGTTTTTTGCACTTTGGGATGTTCTGCCGAAATTTTGTGATAACTTGTGGTAAACCAATGAACCAGTAGGGTTTCCGGGCCACCCGGAAACCCAAGATGGGACTTGGACCAACCGGTCCAGCTTGACACATTTGTGGGCCTTCCAACGGGGCCCACCAAGCCCAATGAACCAAAATGCATGCTAATTAAACAAATTAAGTAAAATGAACTGATCGAACCGGGCGGGCCAAGCCCAATGCGGCCCGCCCATGCCATGTGATGTGAATGAATGCCTGGATTGTGTGGTTTGGCCGAGACCATGGGCCAGGGCCTGTCGGGCCCGCTAAAGCCCACCAAGTGAACCAAGTTAGGGCACAAGCCCTAACTTCCAAAGAACTGGGCTTTCAAAGCCCAAAGCTGGGATCATGGGCCCCAAGCCCAATGACCGGCCCACTTTGGCTCAAATGTAAACAAGATAAGTTTAAAACACCCTTGGCTACCATGGGGGCCCACCTAAGGGGCCCACAGACCCATCCGACCCACTTTTGCATGAAAGCAACTTAATAAATCCAAATTTAAACTTAAAGCAAATGCAATTCACTAACCAAAGCCCACAGGGCCTCCTAGGGTTAGACTGAGGCCCACCAAGGGCCCACGGGCCACTTCCGGCCCAACTTGGTACACTTGTGGGCCTTCCAATGGGGCCCACCCAAACAGACCCAGATCACTTTAAATAAATCAAGATAAAATCAATTAAAGGGACCCACACCACTCAGGTGGTCCCACAAAGACTTAATACAAAAAGCATGCGGGATTAGGAAATGGGTGAGAACCAATTAGAAAAGCTGACTCAAAATAGGGAACCCACGGGACCCGTCATCCGACGGGGTGGATTGGGGTGTCTACGGACTTCCCTAGCCCACAACCGAGAACCAAGACTTAGAATCTCAAGCCGCAGGCCAAGAACCCTAATTAGACAAGATTAGGCACCCAGGTGTCCGCCTGCACCCCATCAGGCGGTGGCGACTCCAATTTACCCCGTGCCGCGTTTCCCACCCGCGCACAGCCTGGCGACTCCGCTGGGGACCACTCAGCCCAGTAGGACCCTGTTTAGGACCGAGTCAGCTTAAGAGGGAATTAGGGGACACTTAGGAACTCTTGCTACCTCGCTTAGCAAAATACGGAATACGCGTAAATACGTAATCCTGGGGAGTCCTGTCACAAGGACGCGATAATTGCCTAAGGCAAGTGGAATTTAAGTGGTCCCCTGTGACCCTCCACTTACCTGGGGATTCTCCCAGGACATCATAAAACGTGCCAATTCCGCACTTTACTATGCAAGGCAGTAGGGATTCCTGTATCACCTAGATCCAGACAAAACTCGCCCGTATAGGCACAGCACGCAGCCCAACTGCACACACGGGCACACCACCACACCGTGGATGGATGGCTGCGTAAGTTTAGGATTTCAATTCCCGCATTTTGAGTGATATAACTGCGTGGGGTGACACGCACGAGGGAGGATGCGTGAATGATCCGACCTTTTGTAGATGAGAGAGACGGATATTGCAACTTCTTTACCGAAACTTAGACCTCTCTAGCAGCCTACCCTTCTTCTTACTATAAACTGATTTTTGGGATGGTATTAGCACCTACGCTCCCGTGGCTTGCCGGGGAAAGCAGGGTAAACCCATCCCCCCAGTTTCTGGAGTCCACTAGCACCACTGGTTTCTTGCCGTGGCACGCGGGGATCTAGTACTGGTCCAGACCCTTGTATGCTTATGTCTCGGGCTGGGTATCCTTCCCCACCTAATGATTCTGAAGAAACCTTGCGTTGAGCATGAGAGGGTGAGTAGGATGTGAATGATGAATAAAATTGGAATAAAATTCAGAGTCCATCAGGGGCAGCAACCCCCGCTTTTTGCATTAAATGGAGTAAACCCTATATCATGGGCCACCTTAGCCCTAATTTAGGAAGCTCACCAAATTATGATCAGGGGAACCACCCCAGATCCATGCATGGAGTCCTATGCGCTGTGGGTCCTGACCCATTAGAGTTCGCTAGGAGCACTTCAAGTCCAGGTTGGTCTTTCAGAGCAGATGAAAGCCGGCCAGATCAGATAAGCAGATGAGAGCATGCCAGATCAGAGCAGGGGCACTAAACCCTAGATCTAGGAATTTTTGGCCCACCTGCTTCAAAAGCAAGTTGTATCCTTCCTTTTGGCTCCCAACAGCCTTAAGGATGAATTCTTTGCACACTAATGCCTGCTAATTGTTCCTCAGGTACCAAAATTGCTTTCAGAAGCCCGTACCTACTGAGATCGAGAAGGAGGCTCGATATGGAACAACAAGGGGAACAAACGCCGCCAGGGCAGCATCAGGCAGAGTCCAGCCATGCCCAAGTGGTAAATGAGATGCAACAGAAAATGGACAGCATGGGCTCGATCATCCAAGAGCTGATGACTGAATTGAGAGAGCTGAGACAGGGCCCACCAGGGGCACCGGTTGGCCAGCAGCCGCAACCGCAGTTCCCGCCACAGGCAGAGGTAGCGCCGCCGCCACGTCCAGTGAATCCCCCTCCCCTAGCACCACCTCCACCAGCAGCCCCATTCCACGTTGCTCAACAGGATCAGTTTCTGCCCATCCATCTGGGACAGGGTGATGTAGACTGGTACAGAACGCAGGAGGTGCAGTTTGAGGAAAAGCTGACCGCAGTACGAGAGGAAAATAGAACAGAAATGGCCGCCCTGAAGGAGCAGCTCAAACAGCTCCAACCCAGCACGGTGCAGAGTGAGGCTACCCTAGAAAGCCTGTGCTTCTTTTCAGATATACAACTCCCGGCCAAGTTCAAATGCCCTGAGTTGCATCAGTTCGATGGCACCGGCTGCCCACTGAACCACTTAAGGTCGTATTCAGGCGACATGTGCCAATATGCCAAGGAAGAAAGGATCATGGTACAATTCTTCCAAAAGTCACTAACCGGGGCCGCTTACTCTTGGTTCCTGAGTTTGGACAAGGCCAAAATCAAGACATGGAATGACCTGGCAGCAGTCTTCATCCAACAGTACCGCCTGAACAGTCAGATTGTGTAGACTAGGGCAGAACTACAGAGGTTGACCAAGAAGGGCCACGAGTCAGTAAGGGAGTATGCCAAACGCTGGAAGGAGTTGGCAACACTAGTACAGCCGCCACTGTTAGAGCAAGAGATGACATCTCTGTTCATTGCGTCGTTGGGACAGCCATTCTTCACTTTGCTGCTGGGGCAAAGTACTTCGAACTTCAATGACCTAATCTTAACTGCAGATCGAATCGAAGACGCAGTGAGGGCCGGAAAGATAGACGGCAGCGGGCAGAGTGCCACACCGAGAAGGCCGGTAGCCGGGCTAGGTGGCAGAAGTCAGGGGCAAGAGCCCAGAAGACAAGAGCAGCAGGCAGTAAACTACGTGCACCCTGTACCACCGCACCATTTCGCTCAGAGACCAGAAGCAGTAGTACCTCAAGCGACAGGGCAAACTGCTTACCAAGGGGTAAGAAAGACAAGAGAAGAAATGGAGGTTAGAATGAAACGGGTTTTCACCCCCCTCCCTTATGCACCTGCGGAATTACTGCCAACTTTGCTGAAGAAAGGGTACATACAAGTCAAGGCCCCGAATCCCCGTCTAGTCAACGCCAGGAGCTACAATGCTGCAGAGCGGTGCGAGTACCACTCAGGTGCTCCAGGGCATCACACTAATCGGTGCTGGGATCTGAGGCACGACATTCAAGACTTGATTGACAGTAAGCGCATCACAGTCGACCCACCAGCACCGCCCGCTCAGACTCCGGCAGCCGGCGTGACCACAAACCCTCTCCCGGACCACTCAAGGGCCTCCACCAGCAGGACGGCAAATCAAGTGAGCAGCAATCAGGGTAACGGGCAGTTTGACCCGTCTGTATTAATCGGTCGGCTAGGGCAGACAGTGAAGGTGCAGTTTCAAACAGGAATCCACTCGCCAGCAGTTGCCGTCAACGCAGACACAGACGTCCACATTTGTGTGATAGAGGATGAACCGCAGAGTAGCGAGGAAGTGACAGGGCCATGGAACCCCGTACAATGCGGATGGATCAGTGATTCCCCATCCCCTCCACGCAGAGAAGGAGTGGGCAGCTCCAGCGGACTCCAGATCAGGGATAGGCCCAGATCTCGGAGGCTTCAGTGGGAAGTTCAAGGGTGCCTCCCCAGTTATCCACCGGATGGCCGCCAGAGGGCGCGTCCGCAACATCAGGGCCACACCTTTACCGGGCGGACTCCACCAGTTCGTCCTCACTTGAGTCCAACCCGGCCCCCCTCCCGTACAACGTGCATGAGTGGTTCGCCCCCCCTCATGCCGCAGAGGAGGAGGAACCACCAGCCACTCCTGAACTCGTAAACCTATCAGATCCGTACGAGAGCTCGGACGAGTCGGCAGATGTAGACTCAGAGGATACATCAACAGAGAGAAGTGGAGCGGTGTACGTCATCGAAGAAGGTGGCAGTGACTCCCCTATGGATCTCCCTCTGGTGCACTTCCACTCACCAACAGACCCAGAATTCTTCTACCACACCCCTCTCCCTAGCCTTCCTACCCTCAACCTCCACGACATCATGGACTTCCCTCCACAAGACCCCTTTTCCCTCTCATTCGAACCACCTACTCTCAACCTTTCAAAGCTCAGCCTGGAACCACCCTCGTACAGGGCGGTACCCCCACCTTTATACCCTAAGGCTACCACCGGCATCACCACTGAAGCAGAGATCGATCGGATCACTCGATCTGGTCGATGCGTAAACGCCAACCCCCCACCCGCACCAAAGGAAGGAACAGGGGCAGAAGTTAGGAGAAAAGAAAAAGGGAAGGACGTGGTCCCAGAGTCACCACAGACCCCCAAGAACAAGGGCAGGGCCACGGAGGAAGAAGTCATAGACTTGCACCACAGTGTCTTCACTCCGGAATATGACCTCCTCCAGCAGCTGAACAAGGTACCCGCCCAAATATCCATAATGCGACTGTTGATTGATTCAGAAAGGCACCGGGCAGTGCTGAGGAGGGTCCTGGGCGACGCACATGTGCCAGAAAGCATCGAGCCAGAGCAGCTAGGGGCAGTGGTGTCAGTGATCATGGCACCCCAGGCTATATCCTTCTCTACGGCAGATCTACCACCTGAGGGCTGCGATCATACTGAGCCGCTTTACATCACAGTGAAGTGCGATAATCTCATCGTAAAGCGTGCCATGATCGACAATGGGTCGGCACTGAACATATGTCCAATGAGGACATTTCATAGTCTACAGCTGAATCCCTCCCAGATCAAGCCAAGCGCTCACAACGTCCGAGGATTCGACAATGCCAGGAGAGACTCACTGGGAGAAGTCACTCTGGAAATCATAATTGCAGACAGGCCCTTTACCATGGAATTTGAACTCATGGATATCAACGCTTCGTTTAATCTACTGATTGGGAGACCTTGGCTACATCAGGCAGGGGCGGTATCTTCCACGCTGCATAGAATGATCCGATTCATATCGGGCAATGAGCTGATAACGGTGCATGCTGAGGATCACCGAGAATTTGAAAGGGTCGGGGTACCCTACGTAGACTATGAGTTGCCTACTGCACTTAACTTCCAAACTGTGGAGATGGTGCAAGTGAACAACATCCCAGAACCCAAGAGGGGGAAGCGACTTTCAAGGAGAAACAGAGAGATCATGTTCAGCGCGGCAGACTGGGGCCTCAGGGCAGGCGAAGGACTAGGCAAATACAAGCAGGGCATCAAGGCAGCCATCCAACCATGTGAGCAGACTACTGGGTTTGGCGCAAATGTTCGAGCCAGAATTGAAGGAAGAGATCCCCACTGGCCCATATATGTGCATGGAAACCTGTATCACTACTTCACTAATATAGAGCATGAAGCGGCCCGGGCCATTGGGAACATAGTCCCCCAGGGGTGGGGAGATGAATTTCTGGATACCCCTGCCATGAAGGAGGACAGCCTGCAAGGAGTGGCGCAAATGTTCGAGGATGAGCCACCCACCATGGAAATGATTGCAGAAGCCACAGAAGGGGACGCTTCTGTCTCAGAGGGATCGCCAGACAACCTGCCAGCATTGGTCGCCCTGGAATCTGTTGAGGACGTGACCATGGCATTCGCTCCACTAGAGGAACCGGTCATCCCTGAAGGGATCCCAGCCATCCCTATAGCGGCCGCAGAGGCACCGCCACCAGCTCCCATAGAAGAATCCAAAGAAGAAGGTCCCGTGATGTACATTTGCATGATGGAAGGGCGAGACAGCTCAGGAGCGCCGAGCCGCAGGCCATGGTCCCCTCCTCCGCCTCCCTACATCCCGCACCCGGGAACTCGGGATGGTCTGAATCAGATGTTCCGCAGCATGCCTCAGGTGTTGGGGCCAGTACCCACAGAGGTATACCACTCAACTTATGGCAAATGGGCGCCGCCAGCTTACTCTTCCACCGTACACGGGATACCGACAGGGATACCAGTAGCATTTGCAGCTCCAATGATGGATCGGGCTGACGGGGTCACTATTGCCTATGCACCTCCCGAGGAAGAGATACCAATGGCCATTCCCCTCAGTGGAATATGGATGGGAATATCATCAGAGTCTGGCCCACAGTCTGAAAGGAGCCAAAATAAGCCAGTGGGATGTGCGGCGCATGATCCCATCTACCTCTCTTCTGACGACAGCGCCAACATGGTACTAGCTGAAGAACCAGAAGCGGCAGTCATCATCAACAAGGAAGACCGGGCACCACTCCAGAACTGGAGCGCCACACCTTTCGCCATCAGCAAAGCTACTATCCCAAAGGGGGTTTCTACTACCTCTGAATTTTCTGTTGTAGCTACTGCTGAAGTTTTTAATGAATATCTGAGCACTTCCTACTATCTGCACTTGTTTGAAAAAGAAAACAACAAAAATAAACAACTTGAGCATCGCAGTCTTAGTATCAATCCCGACGCACACCTGGAGAGTCTGGGGCACGGGATGGGTAATGAGATTGCCATAAGTGAACAAGAAAAACAAAAAGAAAAGCCAGTCCAGATGGCAACAACAATAATTGAAATGCATGAGCCGGTGCCCAATCCTGAAAACGAGCAAGGCCTCGACAGGTCAGATTGGGGCACTTGCCCATCGCAACTAGAAGATTCAGACAGCGTCCCCTATAAGCCTTCCGAGCATGAGGACGATGATGAATCAGGGGAGACCCCGCTTGAAATCCAACTTGCATTGGAAAGGCACGAAAAGGGTCTCCAGGCTAATATTGAGGAAACAGAGTCAATTGACATAGGTGAAGTAGCACAACCAAGAATCCTTCAAATTGGTAAAAAGCTGTCACCATTATTGAAAAAGCAGATGTTTGATTTTCTTAAATCTTATTCTGACGTGTTTGCATGGTCATATGAAGATATGCCCGGGTTAGACATGGACTTGGTTGTGCATCGGTTACCAACAAGATCTGAGGCCGTACCTGTGAAACAGAAACTCAGGCGCACGAAGCCGGAATGGGCCCTGAAGATCAAGGAAGAGGTCACTAAGCAATTGGATGCCGGATTCCTGCAAGTAACTCACTATCCAAAGTGGTTGGCTAACATCGTGCCAGTTCCCAAGAAGGACGGAAAAGTCAGGATGTGTGTTGACTATAGAGATCTGAATAGAGCAAGTCCAAAGGACGACTTCCCATTGCCGCATATTGATGTACTGGTAGACAATACGGCAACGCATTCGATGTTCTCCTTTATGGACGGCTTCTCTGGTTACAACCAAATAAGGATGGCACCTGAAGACATGGAGAAAACATCCTTCATCACGCATTGGGGCACTTACTGCTACCGTGTGATGCCGTTCGGACTGAAGAATGCAGGCGCTACATATCAGCGTGCGATGACCCTGTTGTTCCATGACATGATACACAATGAGATGGAAGTATACATGGACGACATGATAGCAAAGTCCAAGGAAGAGGAAGACCACTTGATAAACCTGGGAAAGGTATTTGACAGACTCAGAGAGCACAAGCTCCGGCTCAACCCAAACAAGTGCGTATTTGGAGTTACTTCAGGGAAACTGCTCGGCTTCATAGTGGGCAAGCGAGGCATTGAGATCGACCCCGCCAAAGCAAAGGCAATTCTGGAGATGCCTCCCCCTGGTACAGAAAAGGAAGTGAGAGGGTTCCTAGGCAGATTGCAGTACATCAGTAGGTTCATTGCACAGATGACTCCTGTGTGTGAGCCTATATTCAAGCTGCTGAAAAAGGACAACCCTGTGGTTTGGAATGAAGACTGCCAAGTAGCATTCGACAAGATCAAGGCATATCTGATGAGTCCGCCGACGTTGGTCCCACCAGTCCCGGGACGACCCTTGATCATGTATCTGACAGTCTCCGAGACAGCTGTAGGATGTGTGTTAGGACAACACGATGAGGAAGGAAGAAAAGAACAAGCAATCTATTATCTGAGCAAGAAATTCACTGACGTTGAAGTCAGATACACAATGCTTGAAAAGACGTGTTGCGCCTTGGTTTGGGCAGCCCAGAAGCTTCGCCATTATCTGCTCAGCCATACGGTCTTGCTGATCTCCAATCTGGATCCATTGAAATACATTTTTGAGAAGCCGATCTCCACGGGCAGAGTGGCCAGGTGGCAAATCCTTTTATCGGAATACGACGTTGTCTACACAACTAGAAAGGCAATAAAAGGGCAGGTCGTGGCAGACCACTTAGCAGAGCATCCACTGCCAGACTATCAACCACTCTTGACTCACTTCCCCGATGAAGATGTGATGTGCATCGGAACTGCAGAAGAGCCAGAAGAAACCGAGTGGCTAATGTTCTTCGATGGGGCAGTCAATGTGAATGGAAAAGGCATCGGAGCAGTGTTAATCTCCCCAGATGGTGTCCACCACCCGGTAGCAGCAAAACTCCTATTTGATTGCACCAGCAACATGGCCGAGTATGAAGCGTGCGTGTTAGGCTTGCGAGCAGCCATCGAGATGCATATACAAGAGCTGAAAGTGTTTCGTGATTCAAGTCTTATCATCTACCAAGTGATGGAAGACTGGAGGACAAGAGACATGAAGTTAGTGCCATACCAAGAACTGGTCAAGGAATTGGAAGAGGAATTTGAAAGCGTGACATTCGACTACATGCCACGAGATGGGAACCGGTTTGCAGATGCGCTAGCTACGCTGGCATCAATGGCCACCATCACAGATAATGCTTGGGTACAGCCATTGGAGATAGAACTTCG
The DNA here is from genome assembly GCA_947561395.2 of Buxus sempervirens. NCBI lineage: Eukaryota > Viridiplantae > Streptophyta > Magnoliopsida > Buxales > Buxaceae > Buxus > Buxus sempervirens. Next base: position 5,930,549 of record OX387182.1, read on the forward strand.
GCGTTACCCTGTTTACTGCTTCAGCATTGAGAAGAGCGCCCCGGAAGAAGAGCCGTGGTACGCAGACATCGAGAGATACATAAGGAACAGAATTCCGCCAGAAGGGGCCTCAGCTGCAGAAAAGCGGACCATACAGAGACTAGCAGGACAGTACTTCTACAGTGGGGGTAGGCTGTACAAGAAGTCGTACAATGACTCCCTACTACTATGTGTCAGAGAAGCCGAGGCGCAAAAGTTGATTGAGGAGGTCCACGGAGGATTGTGCGGCGCACACATGAACGGTCATATGCTAGCAAGAAAGATCTTAAGAATGGGTTATTACTGGATGACCATGGAAGCAGACTGCTACGCTCATGTCAGAAAGTGCCAGTTGTGCCAGATTTATGCCGACAATATGCATGCACCGCCAAACACGCTGTACTCCATGACATCGCCTTGGCCATTTGCCATCTGGGGAATCGACATGATAGGCCAAGTGCATCCAACAGCTTCAAACGGGCATCGGTTCATCTTGGTGGCAATCGACTACTTCACTAAGTGGGTGGAGGCCGTGTCCTTTGTGAATGTGAAAAGGTCCCATGTGCTCAAGTTCATCAGGAACAATATAGTCTGTCACTACGGAGTCCCAGAAGCGATCATCACTGACAATGCCAAGAATCTGAACAATAAGGACATGGAAAAGATGTGTGAAGACCTGAAGATCAGACATCTAAACTCCACAACATACCGGCCCAAGATGAATGGGGCAGTAGAGGCTGCCAACAAGAATCTGAAGAGGATACTCGAGAAAATGGTGGTCACCTACAAAGACTGGCATGAGAAGCTGCCATATGCACTGCACGCCTATCGGACGTCGATCAGGACATCGACTGGGGCAACTCCTTTCTCCTTGGTATACGGAATGGAAGCAGTCCTCCCCGTGGAAGCGCAGATTCCATCACTCAGAATACTAAAGGAAGCAGAGATAAGTGACATCGAATGGGAAGAGTCCAGATTTGACCAGCTGCAGCTACTTGATGAAAAAAGAATCAAGGCTTTGTGCCATGGCCAACTCTATCAACAGAGAGTGGCGCGAGCCTACAACAGGAAAGTGAAGCCACGACTGTTCAAAGTGGGAGATTTAATACTGAAGAGGATCTTTCCCCATCAAGAGGACAACCGCGGGAAATTCAAGCCAAACTACGAAGGGCCATTCGTAGTCCACAAGGTCCTGTCCCGAGGAGCACTCATCCTGCAAGAGATGGACGGGGCAACTTTTCCTGAGCCGATAAATGCAGACGCAGTCAAACTGTACCATGCCTAAGATCATTCTAATTGGGAAATGAAGAGAGGCCATCCTTGACTCTCCTTTAGACTGTAAATCCTTTTAAATACCGTAAGTCTTCCCCTAGTTAGACAATTTTGAGCCTTAAATTCCTTCAACCCATTGCAAGTGTTCTACACATCAAATAGGGCATTCCTGGCAAAGCAAAAGAAACCGGGCATTCTTGCCCAGAAAAACCTCAAAAAAGAAGAGAAAATGCAATAGAAAAGGAAAAGAAAAAAAGAGAGAAAGAAAGACACAGAAAACGGGGAAATGTTTACCCCGCCAAAAATATAGAGATACAAATAAGCCAGGATGTAAGTCCCACCAGCAATAAAAGTAGCACGCTTGCCAACCCGGAAAAGAAAGCCTTTTGAGCCACTCACCCTTTCTTTCATAGCCGAGACCCAGCCTACGTTTCGTCCTATCACTAAGACCTCTCGGATCCCAAGAGGAATGATCAGGGCAAAACGGTTGAGTCTACAGAAATCGGTGATGACGGAATTCAGAGTTCCCCAGAAAGGATGGACGCGGTGAAAACCCGGAGAAAGGGCACTATGCAAAAAAAAAAAAAATGGTCATGTCTGGACTGAGCAGAGCAAGATACAGAATGGAACAGTGACAGGGGCATATAATGCAACCAGGGAAATGCACGAATCTGAGTGTTTTAGACCGGCAGGTTGCGCCTGAGTTGGAAGTTTCACAGTAGCCAGTGATGACTATGCTATTGAAACTACCAAGCACTCCAAGTCCTGGCTGACCTGGAGCATTCTTTGGCATTTGTAGACACAAGCACACACTGACACACCTGCTTTTTCTATAAATGCGTCATGTTTAACTGATTTGAGCTCCACTGTGCTACTAACCTGAATCAGTGACCTCTTGACCTTGGCGGAGGCCACTTCTAGCCGCAATGGGCAAAAGGCTCAGGGCAAAGAAAATAAGAATGCTCTGAATTAAGCCCCAGCTAGTCCAAGACTGACCTTCTTGCTCCCTTCATGACTTCACAGGCGCAACCAGAGGGGGACGACGGGCGTCTTCTCCAAAGTCCCCAGCAAAGTCCTCACACCAGAAGGAGCCCGATACCGGTCCAAAATCCCCAGTAGAATCCTTTCATCGGAAAGGCGGATACCCTTCCCCAAGATCCCCGACGGAATTCCTGCAAGGAATGAGAATGATCCCAAGCGGAAGACCTGCGGCAAACCAAGGACAACATCCTCACATCCCCAGCAGAGCCCTCTCAAGCAAGTAATGCGTGACGATGAAGACTTCTCGAGCCTCGCCCAGTCTGAAGAGGCCGGCTCCGCGAAGAAAGGCAAAAGAGGACAAAGCAAGCCAAGAGTCAGTCCTCCGCAGAGTCTCTCGCATTCGACGAGGGCCCGAACAAGCATGAAGAACTCAAACCCGGGCAAAAGGAAAAGGCCTTATAAAGAAATAATGACAGCGTGAGGAATCCCCACTTATCCCCAGCGGAACATCCTTCCTCAGGGAACTCCCACGCTTGTCAGAAACAGGAGAGGCAATGGAGAGAAGGTTCCTTCCCAATCCCCAGCAACAGTCATACCAAGCTGGGGAGCCTCTCCCAGGGGGAGTGCCGGCACTGCCAAAGAAGGGACAAGAAGACATGAAGAAGAATGAGTATGAATGAAGATATCATTGGGCAAGACGCCCCTTTTGTAATCTTTGATTTCACACTTTTGTAATTAGACTAGAGCAAATGTGTGAGCTCCTCTGAGGCACTGGACAGCACTGGAAGCTCCTCCTCACCAACAGCAGCTCTGCCTCCACCTTTCATTCCTCTCTTCTCCGTCCAACCCGCACCCTAACCCAACCTTTGGACACCGAAAGAAAATGCAAGCAAGCTTCAAGTAAAAGACACAAATGGGTCAGAGATCTGAAGTCACCTAAAAGCTTTAATGGAACAAACAAGAAGAAAAGAATATTGTCAAGTGTCTGGCATCAACGCCGAAACAGGTTGGCAAGCTCAAGTCCAATCTAATCTCTTTCAAAAATCAATCAAATGCTGAAGAGTTGCCCTACAGAAACCCGAAACTAAAAGGGTAAGGAACTCTGAAGCCAGGAAGTGACGCCACATGATTTGGCCGCTTCCCTTTCAAAACGAAAACTTCAAAGGACTTAGCTCGTCGACCATGTCGACAGAAATGCCAGGCGCAAAAACAAGATTCTTTTTCTCTTTGCCGTTCATCCGCGAGGTGACTCCGGGCAAAGAGGGGCAGCTGTAAGCACCTCATTTTTGCGCTCCCAAAGAGCCAGAAATGCAGAACCCGGCTAAAAAGTCAAACCCCGAGGGGTGGAAAACTGACCTTTTAATCAGGTAAAATTTGGCCGCATTACTTCATTGCCATTGGATAGAGAATCCCGACACGATTCCAGCGCAACCGGGTTTGCAGGAATCGGAGTCCGGATGAAGGATCCAAGGGCAGTCAAACCTGAGGAGGGGTCAAAAGTTGACTTTTTCTCGGAATCCGTGCCAAATGCTTAGCCCCATGTCATTAAATAGAGAGCCCCGATACGAGTTCAACACAATTGAGTTTGCTCGAATCGGAGTTCAGATGGGTGAGATATGAGATGTCAAAGTTCCCGAGTTGCAAAGCCAGAAACTGCACACGTGACGCAGAAACTGCACACGTGGCAGCCAACGCAGCGAAATATCGCAGGGACCAAATCTTAAATATCCAAAATTCGTACGGAGCAATCCGTAGATATCCAAAAGTGTCAAATCGGTCATTTCGGTCAAATCGGTCAAGTCGAGGGCATTTCTGTAAATTTTCCAACTTGTATCCGGCCTGGAAGACCGGATACACTGTCTCTGCTTCATATCCGGCCATCAAGGCCGGATATCAAAGATCTGCCGCGCGATTTTCGCGCCACTTGGCCGACAAATTCGCGGCGGAATTAACTTTCGAAATGATTAAAGCAATATCCGGCCTGAGTTACCGGATACCAAGAAGCAGCAGTATATCCGGCCTTGAAGGCCGGATAAGAGGAGCACTTAGTGTATCCGGCCTGAGTTGCCGGATACATTAAGTTTGCTATATAAAGCAAACCAGCATCTCATTTCGGGGTTGGCCTTTTGTTTCTTTGGTTTCCTAGCTCCCTTCTCTCACCTACCCACCCCGAATCCCCTCTCCTTCACCTCTCTCAACCCTCTTTCACCTCCAAGCAAGGATCAAACCCCCCAAGCCTTGGCCTTCTTCTCCCCTTCCTTTCTTCGGTTGAAGCAAAGAGGAGGAGCTGCAGCTGTGCCTAAGGAGGAGCCCCAGCTGCTGTTCAAGCCTCAAGGAGGAGGCTCCACCTTGCTCAAGGGTTCAAGAACCCCAGGTATTGTTCCCTACCACCTTGTGTTCAACATATAATAAATTTAGATTTTTCTGAAAATGTACTGCATGGATTCTTCTTTTGCATGAGGGCCATGTCCCTATCCTGTTTAAGCATGCTTTAGTTCCCTTTTTTATGGTCTAAGGATCCATCCGGTTAAGAGGTCCACGTGGGGTCCTCCCTTAAGCATGGGATTTTATTCACATCTTGCCTTGGTAGTTATCTTAGGGTGCTGTTTTGAGGATTTATAAGAGGAGCATGTTCCTCCTAGGTATGTGGTCAAATGTATCCTCATGATAAGCCCCCTCCTCTCTCCCTTCTTTAAGATTCTACTTGTCTAATGCATGACTTATTCCTGTAGTTTATTGCTGTTTGTTTTTGTGTGCAAGCATGAGCCCCTTTCCCATGGCTGTACACCCCCTTTTCTTTGCTGAAAAAAAACCAAAAGGAGAAGCCAAGTGTGGCTTCTCCCAAGTCTGAGCCAACGTGGGCCCTCACAGGGGCCCACAGGACCTCCAAAACCTTCCTGGGAACCCCTGGAAGCCACCCCCTGTGGCAAAATGCCTAAAAATGGCCACTGCAGGGTGATCCGGTAACTCAGGCCGGATCACCTGAGGCCTAGGCTTATCCGGTAACTAAGACCGGATAACCTAAGGCCTCTGTGCATCCGGCCGCTCAGGCCGGATCACCTGAAGACCAAGTGTATCCGGCCTGAGTTACCGGATACACACAGAGAGCATGTTTTTTGCACTTTGGGATGTTCTGCCGAAATTTTGTGATAACTTGTGGTAAACCAATGAACCAGTAGGGTTTCCGGGCCACCCGGAAACCCAAGATGGGACTTGGACCAACCGGTCCAGCTTGACACATTTGTGGGCCTTCCAACGGGGCCCACCAAGCCCAATGAACCAAAATGCATGCTAATTAAACAAATTAAGTAAAATGAACTGATCGAACCGGGCGGGCCAAGCCCAATGCGGCCCGCCCATGCCATGTGATGTGAATGAATGCCTGGATTGTGTGGTTTGGCCGAGACCATGGGCCAGGGCCTGTCGGGCCCGCTAAAGCCCACCAAGTGAACCAAGTTAGGGCACAAGCCCTAACTTCCAAAGAACTGGGCTTTCAAAGCCCAAAGCTGGGATCATGGGCCCCAAGCCCAATGACCGGCCCACTTTGGCTCAAATGTAAACAAGATAAGTTTAAAACACCCTTGGCTACCATGGGGGCCCACCTAAGGGGCCCACAGACCCATCCGACCCACTTTTGCATGAAAGCAACTTAATAAATCCAAATTTAAACCTAAAGCAAATGCAATTCACTAACCAAAGCCCACAGGGCCTCCTAGGGTTAGACTGAGGCCCACCAAGGGCCCACGGGCCACTTCCGGCCCAACTTGGTACACTTGTGGGCCTTCCAATGGGGCCCACCCAAACAGACCCAGATCACTTTAAATAAATCAAGATAAAATCAATTAAAGGGACCCACACCACTCAGGTGGTCCCACAAAGACTTAATACAAAAAGCATGCGGGATTAGGAAATGGGTGAGAACCAATTAGAAAAGCTGACTCAAAATAGGGAACCCACGGGACCCGTCATCCGACGGGGTGGATTGGGGTGTCTACGGACTTCCCCAGCCCACAACCGAGAACCAAGACTTAGAATCTCAAGCCGCAGGCCAAGAACCCTAATTAGACAAGATTAGGCACCCAAGTGTCCGCCTGCACCCCATCAGGCGGTGGCGACTCCAATTTACCCCGTGCCGCGTTTCCCACGCGCGCACAGTATGCGGTCATATGTTGACCGCATTCTAAGTGCGGCCAAGCCACCCATGTACTGAAATCGTCCAAGATCCACCAACTGGGGACAGTTGGCGATCTTCTAGAATATTGTGACCACAAATACATTGCGGTCAAACTTTGACCGCAATGTATTTGCAGTCAACACGTGCAAAATATGCACGGATGCCAAATTTTATCCAATTTTGTTGATTTTCATATTTATATCCCATTTTTCATTTATTTTAATTTTGAAAAATAGATCTTTTATTATTTTATTATTATTTAAATATTTTTTTCAAAATATTTTGTTTATTTTATCCTTTTTCTGCTTTTTGCCACCACACGGGCAGTTTTTCTAAAACTTTGACTGACCATAACTTTTTTGTCTGATGTCCGATTTTGGCAAACTCAATGTCATTGGGATCAGCTTGAGATTCCCTATCCACTGAGCCAAAGTTTGATAGCAAACTAGGATTTTTAGCAGAAGCGCAAACTGTTACCCCAGAGCCAGTTTTGCTCATATCTCTCAATCCGAGACTCGGATTCCAGTAAATTCAATTGCGTTGGAATCGTGTCGGGATCCTCTTTCTACTAATATAAGTTTGGGTGGCTGATTTGGGGTTTAGCAGAAAGCCAATTTCTGCTATTTACAGGTTTGACCGACCCGTAACTTCTTCATCTGGAGTCCGATTTCAGCAAACTCAGTTGTGTTGGAATCGTGTCGGAAATCTCTATCTACGGTATAAAATTGAATTGTTGATTCAACTTTTAGCAGAAAGTCAAAACTGCTCTCCGGGAGCCGATTTTGCTCATAATTTCCTATCTGAAACATCGATTCCAGCAAACTTGGTTGCGTTGGAATCATTTCGAAGTGCTCTTTCTGCTGAGACCAGATCAGACAGCTAACCTGGGGTTTAGCAAAAAAGTCGATTTATGCTTTTCCCAGTTTTGACCATCTCATAACTTCATCTGGACTCCGATTTGGGCAAACTTGGTGTCGTTAGAACCGCATCGGAATCCTTTTTCCAATGGTATGAAGTTTAATGGTCAATTTGCACAGGATCAAAAAGTCAACTTTTCAACCCCTCCGGATTTAACTTTTTACTTAGGATTTTTATTTTCAGCATTTTTGGTGTGCAAAAATGAGGTGCTGACAGTTTACGCTCCACAATCCCATTTTGTTGTGGAGTTTCAACACAAGTTCTTTGATGAATAATCCCTTTGTTTTTGAGGAAGTCAAGCATTTGGAATTCAATACCATTATCACTTCTGAGAATTTTGATTCTAACTCCAAATTGATTTTCAACAATGTTATAAAAGGATTCTAAACATGATTTGGTGTCATTTTTGGCTTTGAGAAGGTAGATCCAAGTGCTTCTAGAAAAATCATCAACAATGGTTAGGAAGTATTTGGAACCATCATGAGCAGCAGTGGAGTATGGACCCCAGATATCACAATGCACTAATTCAAAAATATGAGAAGTTTTATGAGTACTAAGAGAAAAGAGCAATCTATATTGCTTAGCTCTTGGACAAACATAACAAGAAGAATCATATGCATGAGAGAGATGATTGCTCACAATAGGATCTGTAATCAAATTCAATCTTGAAAAAGATACATGACCCAAACGATAGTGCCAAATTTTAGACAAAGTGTCATTGTCAAAAACAGTAGTAGAAGCAGAAACATTATTAGGAAAAGAAACTGAAAGTCTGTTGGCCAAAGTTGTAGGAGTAACTTCTGTTTTGAGAAGATGATAAAGTCCATGTTGCACCTTACCCAACCCAATCGTTGTCCATGAGGTGTGGTCTTGTAGATAACAAGCATCAGGTAAGCAAACCAAGCAACATGTGAGTGATTCGGTCACTTTCTTTACTGATAGCAAATTGAAAGAAAAGGAATGGACACATAGAACATCCTTAAGAATAAGAGTTTCTGAAATCTTGACTACTCCAATATGAGTAACAGGAACTTCACTTCCATTAGGTAGTTTTACAGTGTATGAAACTGTGGCATTGATGGTTGTGAAAGTTGATGTGCAACAGATCATGTGATCTGTTGCCCCGTGTCAATAATCCAAGGTATATCAAGAGAGGAGATAGATTTATGTGTGGGAGTAGACAGGCATAGAGAAATACCAAATAGTTGAGATGTATGAGAAATAGATTTAGAAGGTTGAAAAATAGCCTGAGCATGACTGACATAGTGAGGGGTAGCTTTCTTTTCAATCTGTGGCAAAAGAGTCAAAAGTTGTTGGATCTACTCTTTGGTCAAACCTAACTTGTCATCCACACGGTCTTCCTTTTCAGCAACAGCAGAGTTAGCAAAAGATGATGTAGACTTGTTCTTACTGTGAAATTTATGTCCTGTTGGATATCCATGTAACTTGTAACATTTCTCTGCTACATGTCCAGTCATATGACAATGTGTGCAAGATGGTGGTTCAGCATTTCCCACCTTAAAACAAGTCTCAAGAGTATGCCCTATTATCTTGCAATGTGTACAATATTTGGATGACTTGAAATTCTATTTTGAACCTATGAGCACCTGATTTCGGTCGCACGACGAGGCGTATGCAAAGTGATGCGTGCCTCGGGATTTGTTTGAAGTCACCACTGCCTGATGGGGTGCAGGCAGACACTTGGGTGCCTATGTTTGTCTATTGAGGCTTGGTCTACGGCTAGAGATTCTAAGTAGGTTCTCGGTTGCGGTCTGGGGAAGTTTGTAAACACCCCAGTCCACCCTGTCAAGTGACGGGTCTCATAGGATTCCCTGGTTTGAGTCAACTTTTGGTCTTTCACTCACCCGATTCCTAATCCAGCATTCAATTCGGTTAAGTCTAGTGGGACCGCCAAAGTGGTGTGGGTCCCTTTACTTGATTTTATCTTTTTAGTTAAAGATGATCTGAGTTGGATTGGGCGGGCCCCGTTGGAAGGCCCGCGGATTCCTTGGTGGGCTTGGTTGAGCTCATGTGTCCCCTGGTGGGCCTCGGTCTAGCCTGAGAGGCCCTTTGGGCTTGGTTCAAATGGATTGATTTTATTTTGAAATTCAAGTTTGACTATTTAAGTAGATTTCATGCCAAAGCGGGCCGGGATTGCTTTGTGGGCCCTTGAGTGGGCCACATAGTTGGTTGCCAAATGATTTAAGTTTATCTTGCTTAATTTGTGCCAAAACGGGCCAAGCCTTGCGCTTGGGGCCCTTTACTTGAGCTTGGGCTTGAAAGCCCAAGTCTTCATGAGTTAGGGTTTGGAAACCCTAAAATTGGTTCGATTTAATGGGCTTTAGCGGGCCCGATCGGCCCTACCCGTGGTCTCGGCCAAACCACACCTAAATCTAAGCAACATGCTACTGAAACTAGGCTTGGGTGGGCCTCCAATGGTTCGACCCACTCAATTAATTTGATTGTCTTCATTTAGCAAAAAATGGGTTTGTTGGGCTTGGTGGGCCCCGTTGGAAGGCCCACCGGAAATCAATTTGGACTAGGTCGGTCCAAGGCCCACCTTGGGTTTCCGGTTGACCCAGAAACCCTACTGGTTCATCCGGATTGATCAAACAAACCAAAAAAAAAAAAAAACAATACAAGATCAGAAAATGGCAAGAAAAAGCAATCTGGCAGTGTAGCCGGCCTAAGATGCCGGTTACACACAGGTCTCAGTGTATCCGCCATCTTTTGCCGGCTACGAATACAGCTCTGTTGATCCGACCTGAGTTGCCGAATCAACATACAGAAGCTGTTTTTGTGATTTTTGCATTGGGGTTGGGTTTTTAGGCTTCTTAGGGAGTTCCAGTGATTGAGTGGGCTCCTGTGTGAGCCCACATTGGTTCTGGAGATAGGGAATCACCTCATCTCTCGGTCTCCTTTTGGTTTTCTACAGCAAGGAATCATGGGGTAAGGGAGCATGCATGTTGAAGCCATCCAGTCAGCAAGCTAAAAAAGGAGAAGGGCTCATGGCCATTCAAGCATGCAAGAACCTATCATATTGTCTAAGCATGTTTCATGGCAGTGAACCAAGATCGTAAGCATACTAAACAACCAACAAAAAACGGCAAAGAAAGGATGAGAAAGGGGGGGGGGGGTTAAAATGGGGGATACATTAGACTTGCTCATATGAGGAACATGCTCCTCTTGATGATGAAAAGAAAACCCAGTAAACACCAGCAAACCAGTGGCCGAATGGTGGTTGCATGACCACTTTCCCATCACCCAAACCACTTTCCATCTTCTCTTTATACTACCCAATGCCTTACCCTTCTTGCCATATGGGAATAACAACTCTTAAAATGGCCTAAAAGAGACTAATGGAGGGGGGAAACATGCTTGAAACCATGGGAATAACACATACATGGTAAAAAAAAACCAACATGCTTTGATCATGCTTATTTTGACATATGTTACATAAAAGATAATGGGGAAGCTTACCTTGAAGTGCAAACTCCCTTTGGAGGTGTGCTTGAGGTACCTTGTGGCACCACAGTCCTTGGGCAGCACCCGTCCTCTCCAAATGATCTCCAAGACCTCCTTCTTCTCACTTGAATGTGGTGGAGAATGGTGGTGGAAAATGGTGGTGGGGGGTTTAGGAAGCCATGAAGAGAGCTTGGGAGAGAAGAACAATGGGCTAACAAAAATGTGCTCCACCAAAATGTGCTCAACCCCTTGATGCATCTCACCCCATCCCCTTTTATAGGAGAGGTTGCTTAAGGGTTAAAAAAGACCAATTTTTAAATATTTTTATCAAAAGTGACTTTTTTATTGTTATTTCTTACTTGTGATTTATTACTTCTACTTAATGGTTAAGAAAGGCTCTTTGTTAATATTTTCTACTTAGGGGTTAAGAAAGACTCTTTTTGTTAATATTTTTATTTACTTAAGGGCTAAGAAAGGGGGACGTCCACGTGGCGCAGTTTGCCATGTGGACAGTTATTTTTGACCAAGGATTGCCCATAACTCTCTCATTTGAGCTCTAATGTTGGCAAACTTAGTTGCGTTGGAACTAGATCGACATCCTTTATCCACTGAGCTAGAGTTTATCCGCAAATTCGGGTTTTTTAGCAGAAGTGCCGAGTCGCGTCCCGGAGCCAATTTTGCTCATATTTCCTTATCTGGGACTCCGATTCCAGCAAACTCAGTTGCGTTGGAATTGTGTCGAGATGCTCTTTCTGTTAGTATCAAATGGGTTAGCTGATCTGGGGTTTAGCAGAAAGTCAATTTCTGCTTTTCTCAAATTTGACCAGTCCATAACTTCTTCATTTGGACTCTGATTTGAGCAAACTCTATTCCATTAGAATCATATTGGAATCCTCTTTCCAATGGTGAGAAGTATGGTGACTGATTTGCACCAGATAAAAAAGTTAACTTTTTGACTTTCTCAGGTTTGACTTTTCAATTAAAATTTCATTTTTTGCATTTTGGGAGGTGCAAAAATGAGGAGCTTACAGAACCAGATTTAAAATTTGCAAATCCTTTACGAGTTACCAAAGCCATGCTATTTGGAGAAGGACCACCAGAAGACATCTTGTGTTGCATTTCTTGTTGTTGTATCATGGAGACAACTTTGTTCACAGGTGGTAGGGGATCAATTAACATAATCTGATCTCTAGAATTGATATAGGTATCATTAAGGCCCATAAGAAATTGTATTACACAATCTCTTTGATATCTATCCAGAAAAATCTTGAGATGTCCACATGAACAGTCTGGAATTGGTTCATACGCTATCAATTCATCCCAAATAGCTTTGATTTTACCATATTAGTTGAAATATCCTTGGTCCATTCTGCTGAGAATACCTTTCTTGAAATTTTGACAAGATTTCCTTAGCACTGTCCATCAAGGTCAAGCTAGACTTCACAGATTGACTTACTGAATTCAAGATCCATGAAATGACTAGATCGTTGCAACTTTCCCATAGATCCATTAAAGGATCATCATCATCAGTTGGTTTCATGAAGGTTCCATCGATAAAACCTATCTTATTCTTTGCTCAAAGAGATCTGCGCATGGCTTTGGACCAAGAAACATAGTTATCTATTGTGAGAAGATCAGCTACCAATCCAACAGCCGGATTGTCTCCATTGTCCATTCGAAAAGGATTGTTCAGATCACCAAAATTGAGATAGCTAGAGATTGAAGAATTACGCTCCTCCATGATTCATATCTCTTAACCAGAGCTCTGATACCATGTGAGATTCAGAAAGAGAGAAGAAATGAAGAAAAGTTCAGATGCAAAATCAAGAAGAGGGAAGAAGAAGGATCCATAAATCCAGATCTGGATTGAGAACGTGCATTCTTCAGTTAGAAAGCTCTACTATCTATTTACAATTCCCATGCCTTTATATAGGCTTACAAAAATAAAGAATGTAACGGACTTCCAAAACAGAAATGTTTGTCTGTTTCTGTAACTGAAATAACAATTACAACTGCCTTGCATTATTTCATCCTTTGTCAACATGTGTCCTCTGTATTTTATTTCTTTGCCCTGCATCTTGTATAACAATATTTGAAGAAGTCTCAGGTCTATCTTCTAATAATAAAAGCAAAGAAAACGGGTAAGGAAAAGCTGACAAAGAGTGCATGTTCTCTTGATTAGGATTCTGAGGATGATGAATGCGAAGAAACAGAAGAAGAATTTCTATCCAGGTATGCCAGAGAAGCTTGTGCGTTGGAAAGTGAGATGGATGTTGAAGAAGGGGATCTAGAAGTTCAAGTGCAGGAGATTGAATTGGGTAATGAATCCTTTGATTTCCATTTATTTCTCCTTATGTTCTTTTTTTGGTTTTTCTGAAGGCTGCTTTATGACCATAATTTTTGTAGAAGATTTGAAAAGTAACAGAAGGAACCTTGATCTCACCATTTGACAAAATAAGAGAAAGATGATTGATAAATATTCACCCTTTTTTTAATTATGGTTTTGTTTCTGGTTTCCTTTTGGGCAGTGCGTAAAGGTATACTTGTTTCATTGCTCAGATATTGATGCAGGGGGATCCGAGACAGATGATGCGGAGCTGTTAGATTGTACATTGATGGTGCTGGAATACCATGAGTTGGTAGAGCATCGCAAAAGCAGGAAGTGATGGTGATATATTTCTAATTGGGGCAATTTTGAGTGCGTTTTAGTATTTTGGCCATAACTTTGGCTACGGTTATCGGAATCGTGCATATGGCCCCAATTCGGAAAGCTATTTCCGATGCGCATGCCGACTAAAGTCGATGTGCACCTTTATCGACCTCAGATTCCACTGTTTTCCCCTCCGAATCGCTATTCTTAGTTATTTGTTGCTATTTTTGGTAATACTTCGTTTGTCAATTAGGAAGTGATTTTAAACCCGATTTGGGCTAGATTTTTCATAGGATGCTTATTTATTTCTATATTTTATTTAGGCATGCCTTAAGGGATTTTGCCGTTTTTAGTAACTTTCCAGTATAGACGATTTTTGTCTATAAAGTCTGGCTTGTGGACTCAGTTTAGGGTATTTGATGAATTAATATTGAATTGAACCTCAGAGACGTTTTTCTTTGTGTTTTGGGCAAACTGCTTGTGTTCTTCCCTGTTTATCATCTGTTCGAACTAGCCTACTGAATAATCTCTATTCTGTTTGGCGTCAGTTGGTATCAGACCTTCAACATCTTCCTGGGGTGATATTTCATCAGTTTTAATGGCTGGTGGTCATGGTCGTCGTGGGTAGGTTCTGAATGAGGAAGCTCAACACCATGATCGTAGCGTTCAGGATGTAATGATTGAAGATTTGCAGAGGCAAGTCACAGAGTTAACCCAGCGTTTAGCGGCGCGTGATCTCGAGGATTGTGAGGTCTCCGATTACGATTCTGATTCCACTTTTGAAAACCCCTATCACAATCGTGCTCCGTTTAGGGGGTACCGTGGTCGGGAGGAGCGTCGTGGAGATCTCAATTTTCGGTTCGATCTGCCAGAGTTTTCTGGTACGTTACAGGCCAAGGGATTCATTGACATGTTAGACGAAGTGGAACGTATTTTTGATTACAAGGAAGTTTCAGATCGTATGAAAGTGAAACTAGTCGCCATCAAACTCAAAGGCAGAGCATCTGCGTGGTGGGAGCAGTTGCGACGTTCACGAGACAGGCAAGGCAAGACCAAGATCATTGATTGGGAGAAGATGAAGAAGAAAATGAAGGGACACTTCCTTCCCTTTGGCTACACTCAAACCTTATTTCAACGACTTTATATGTTGAGGCAACGTGCGAGATCGGTCGATGATTATACGGAGGAGTTCTACCAGTTGATCGCCCAGAACGATTTATCTGAGACGGGAGAGCAGATGGTGGCACGGTATTTGGGAGGTTTGCGTCAAAATCTGCAAGATGTCCTCAGTCTTCATTCATTGTGGACTGTCTCGGAGGCATACCAGCGTGCACTTGCAGTTGAAAAACAATAGAACAGGAGACCAATGATCAAGAGCGATCAAAACAATCGACCAGTTCGCCCTCAGGACTCCCGTCCTGCCCAGCAGCCACCGCAGGGTAATTCTAACTCTACTATTAGATGTTTTCGTTGTGGTGAACAGGGGCATAGGGCTACTAATTGTAGGAAATCAGCTAATCAAAAGGGCAAAAACTTGTTGATTGAGGAAGACGTGATAGACGAGACCGAGGAGATTGATGAACCCGTGTATGATGATGATGATGATGCTAGCAATGTGCTGTATGGAGATGGCCATGAGACTCTGGTCGTTCGCAAGAGTCTACTGACCCCCAAGGGCGATTCAAGGGATGATTGGTTGAGGACCAATATTTTCCATGCGACTTGCACAGTTACAGATAAAGTTTGCAAATTGATCATTGACAGCGGCAGTTGTGAGAATATAGTGTCCGAAGAGGCTGTCCAGAAATTGCAGTTGAAGACGGACCGTCACCCTAAGCCATACAAGTTGTCGTGGCTAAACAAAGGCAGTGAGGTAACAGTTGATAGGCGATGCCTCGTGTCTTTTTCAATTGGCAGAAAATATTTTGATAATGCCTGGTGTGATGTTGTGACCATGGATGCATGTCACGTGTTGTTGGGTCAACCTTGGCAGTATGACCTCAGTGTCGTTCATTATGGACGGAAGAATACATACTCCCTTCATATCAAAGGAAAAAAGGTTGTGTTGGCGCCCCGGCGGGAAGGACCTAGTTCTATACCGCTAACTAATAATACTAACCTGCTTTCTATGTCCAGGTTTTTAGAAGAGATTGAGCATGGAGATGTAGTATATGCTCTACTACCTTGCGGGAGCAATACAGTGGCCATGGATTCTGACTTACCAGCAGAAGTTCGGCAATTGCTATCAAAATTCGCTGATCTGATGCCAGAGGATCTTCCTCCTGGGCTACCACCTATGAGAGATATCCAGCACCAGATTGATCTTGTTCCAAGATTGAGTTTGCCTAATCAACCTACATACCGCCTCAGTCCCAACGAGGCTAAAGAGTTGCAGCAACAGGTAGCAGAGTTATTAGAGAGGGGTTATATTCGTGAGAGTATGAGCCCATGTACAGTCCCTGCCCTACTAGTACCAAAGAAGGATGGTTCTTGGCGTATGTGTGTTGATAGTCGAGCAATCAACAAGATTACTGTGAAGTACAGGTTCCCAATTCCCCACCTGGATGATATGTTGGATCAGCTGTCCGGTTCTAAGGTTTTCTCAAAAATTGACCTTAAAAGCGGATACCTTCAGATTAGAATAAGGCCTGGAGATGAGTGGAAGATAGCATTTAAAACGTAACATGGGTTATATGAGTGGATGGTCTTCCCTTTTGGGCTATCCAATGCACCCAGTACCTTCATGAGGTTTATGCATCAGATTTTACGGCCTTTTATGGGGAAATTCGTTGTGGTTTACTTTGACGATATTCTCATTTATAGTCCGACATGGGCTTCACACTTTGATCACCTCCGTGCTGTTTTTGAGAAGCTGAAGGCAGAGTGCCTATTTGTCAATCAGAAGAAGTGTTCTTTTTTCACTACTTCTATAACTTTTCTTGGCTTTGTTGTGTCTACTGATGGTGTTCATGCAGATCAATCAAAAATAGACGCAGTCTTGGAGTGGCCCAAACCAAAGACCTTGCACGATGTCAGAAGTTTCCATGGTTTGGCATCCTTCTACCGACGATTCATCAGAAATTTCAGCACTCTGATTGCTCCTATTACAGAGTGCCTCAAGGGACGAGATTTCAAGTGGTCTGACGAGGCTGAGGCTAGTTTTCAACTGGTCAAGCAGAAGATGACTGAAGCACCAGTTTTGGCACTCCTTGATTTTGACAAAGTGTTCGAGGTAAATTGTGATGCGTCTTGCGTTGGCATTGGTGGTGTTCTGAGTCAGTCTGGGTGTCCGGTTGCTTTTTTCAGTGAGAAGCTATCGGGATCAAAGGAAAATTATTCCACCTATGACCTAGAGTTTTATGCCATAGTTCAGTCCTTGAAACATTGGCGTCACTACCTAGTACAGAGGGAGTTTATTCTATTTACTGATCATGAGGCTCTGAAGTACATTAATGGCCAACACAAGCTGAGTAGACAGCATGCCAAGTGGGTGGCGTACTTACAGGAGTTCACCTTTACGCTGAGACATCAAGCAGGGAGCCTGAACCGTGTCACAGATGCCCTGAGTCGCCGCACTTTACTTCTCACCACCATGCGTAATAGAGTTGCAGGCTTTGAGGCTTTCACCGATATGTATGCAGCTGATCCTTCCTTCGGAAGGATATTTCATGAGGTAATTGATGGTCACCGTCATGATTTTGTTTTGCATAATGGTTATCTGTTTCGTGGATTGCAGTTGCGCATTCCAGATTGTTCATTGAGGCAGCAGATTATAAGTGAACTTCATAATGAGGGACACTTTGGCCGCAATAAGACATTGGCCTTTATCTCTTCCGACTTTTACTGGCCCAAGTTGGCCAGTGATGTGGCTCATTATGTGGACCGCTGTTATATTTGCCAACGGTCTAAGGGAGTTCTCACCAATGCAGGCCTGTACACTCCCTTACCTGTTCTTGAAACTCCTTGGTTCGATGTCAGCATGGACTTTGTGTTAGGCTTACCCCGCACCCAACGGGCCTCAGATTCTATCTTTGTGGTGGTTGACAGGTTTTCCAAGATGGCCCATTTTATAGCCTGTAGGAAGACTACGGATGATGCTCGGATCGCCCATCTATACTTCAAGGAGATTGTGCGTTTGCATGGTGTTCCTCGATCTATCACGTCAAATCGTGATACCAAGTTCATCAGTCATTTCTGGCAGAGCTTGTGGGGGAAACTAGGGACACAATTGAATTTTAGCAGCGCCTACCACCCCCAGACAGATGGCTAGACCGAGGTGGTGAATCAAAGTTTGGGCAACCTTTTGAGGTGTTTGGCAGGAACTAAGCCAAAGCAGTGGGATTTGGCATTACCTCAGGCAGAATTTGCCTATAACAGATCGAAAAACAGAACTACAGGTTGATCCACGACTTTTCCCCACAACAAAAAGAGGCAGTGTTTGAAGGTTCACCAATTTGTTCATTCCGACTGGCATCTTTTTCAACCTCTCACATCCATCAATGTGGAGATGTCTGAGTTCAGTTAGGTTGCTCATCTCACTAGGCAATTCCCTAAGACAATCGCAATTGCTTAACAATAGTGTTTGCAAATTCCGGAGTTTACACAGGGAATTAGGTAAAATTTCAATTGAAGTTTGGGAGAGGTCGAGGTGTCGAAGATGCATCAAATCACCAATTGATTCAGGCAACTCAAAGTTACTCATGACACCACTTAGACGCAACACACGTAAGCATGGTAGTATCGGAGTCGGTATCGGAAATAGAAAACATAAGAGCTGTCTAGGTATGGAGGCCGAAGTTTCAACTTGTCGGCTACACATCAACAGTAATGCACGCAAGCTTTTGGTTTCTTGAAATACCTTAAATTTTGACATCACATGATTTTCTCTTTCAACCACAGATGCATATCGAATCAAGGACATATCAATCTTTGACGAATTGTTGTCCTCCTGTTCATCCCTCAAATTTAAACATATTTCTTGGCAGACAGATCGAGCTAGATCATGGATGAGGTCATGCATTACGAATCCCGATTCATAGTCACTACTTCGTTGAAAAAATGACCTTGATAACAGCTCTCTGAAATACTCATCACCTGTGTCTTCCATTCTTCTATTTCCCTTCGACTGTAGGAAACCTTCAGCCATCCATAGTAGGATAAGATCTTCCTTGTTAAAGACGTAGTCTTGAGGGAACATGGCGCAGTAGGAAAAGCAGCGCTTCAATTGAGCTGGGAGATAATGATAGCTCAACGCAAGAGATGGAAGAATGCCACTTGTGTTTTCTGTTTGATCCCATATTTTACTACTCAAAAGAACTTCCCATTCTGCAGCTTCTCGTTTACAACGCAAGAGGCCTCCGAGTGTCCTTGCTGCCAAAGGCAACCCGTTACATTTTTTTACAATCTTTTTGCCAGTTGATTTCAGCTTCGGATATTCATCTGGACTTGAGTTTTGAAAAGCATGGTAGAAGAACAACTTTTCGCAATTCTCTTCGGAGAGCTGTGATAGGTGGTGTCTGGGAATAGTTCTCATTATGGAAAAAACTTTTTCGCTCCTAGTAGTCACAATAATTTTACTACCGTTGGGTCCATCTCTGAATAGAGCTCGTAATTGATCCCAGTCATGGTAGTCTTCGCTCCAAACATCATCCAGAACAAGTAAAAATTTATTTTCACCCAATACCTTCTTCAATATCTCTTGAAGTTGCTGCAGTCCATGGACTGTAAATAATTCTTTGGTAGCCGACTCCAGAATTTCTTTGGTTACTCTAACGACGTCAAATTCAGCATCGGATACGCAAGCCCATGCTTTCAGAGTAAAATGATTTTTCACGTCCTCATGATTGTAGAGAAGCCGAGCAAGAGTGGTCTTACCAACCCCTCCCATACCCACTATGGGAATCACAGAGACATTGTCGCTTACAGTATCATCAGCATCTGATAACAACAATTTAAGTAACTTTTTCACATCTTCTTCCCTACCATAGACATGGGAGTCAAGTGTCAAGGGAGTCGTCGGTGGTCTCTGGTTGGGACTAGTGGAACTCTGTGCAAGTGCAAGCTGGCTCAAACCAACTTGCTGCCCTTGCAACCAGACCTCATCTAGTCTGTCGATTAGTGTCTTTATCTTACCGCTTTGCTTTCCTTCTGACAAAATATCACGAAGAGAAGAGACAAGTTCTCTCACCATATTTGTGTTGGGTTGGGTTTCCTCCTCCTCCAGTTTCCGCCGCCGAGCTTCAGTGACAACCTCATCCAACACGTCGTCGATGTCATAGGCAAGATGTGTGAGTTTGTCAAGCCAGAGTCTCACAGCTAGGTTAGTTATCTGCTTCTGTTCCGCATCATGGAGTACGCATTGAATCTGCCGCATCTTATCCTTCAACTTCTTTAGATCAGAAGAATCGATCCGCACAAGGCGTGCGATTTCTTTGAACTCACGAGGGACCAACCTATCCAAAGCCACCTGAAGAGATGCACTGAGAAGTAACTCACCAAAAAGCGCCATTGTTGTCTCGCAAAAGAAAGAAGAGGATCGAAGCACAAGCGACTGGGAGTGCAACAAATGAAAAACTAGAAATTGCAGGTTGTAGGTAACTAGGTATGAGGTTTGGGTTGAAAGCAGGGTGATCAAAAGACGAAACAGTACACCGACATACCGCAATTATGAAAGTGTGACCGTTGAGGTGGACGCCCTCAACTTTTCTTCTCCGCGTTTCTTTAATGACGCGGACGACTTTCTCATTTTCTTACTTTCACACCTCCTCCTGGGTCCCGCCTACCACTTTCATTTTCTTCGTGCTTTCTTCGATATGCAAATTATCTGCGATGAGTTGGCGGATAAGAATGAAGGGTATAAGAGAAATGAAGCTTGATGGAAATACAAACTAAAAAAAGTTCCTTTGACCCAAAAGGTAGGGCTTGGTTCAGGATAAATCATATGCGTGTCTAAGCCGGCTCAGTAGAGTCTAGTGTTTGGGTTCAAGATTTAAGCCCAAACCTGTTCCTAAGATAATATTAGAGAGACTTACCTTTGTTAGGCTCAATTAGTATATTTTTTTTTATTTCTTAATTTTATTTTGTAAGTAAGATTCTTCCAATGTTTATGACGGTAACTTTCACAATTCCACGAGGGTCCCACCCACCACTTTATTTTTCTTTTCTAAAAGAACGAAAAAGAAAAAGATGAAAAAGGAAAACAAAAGGCCCACCACTTTATTTTTCTTTTCATGTTTCTGTAATTTATTCATTCTGAAATGAAAAACGCAAATTAAGGGAGCTCAATCTCTCGTCCCAAACCAAACCTGCTTAAACGAGTACGAGTTGAGAATTCTTGAAGCATCCTTCTCTAGCAATCACAATCAGAGATGCTAGGTCTCCTACATCCTCATCCCAATTCCTACAGTTAAATACCGTCTCACGCCCATAGCACTCTGCCATGTAAAACACATCTTTTACAACAAGGATTGTTTAATTAACCACATTGAAAATATAATTTAGACTCAACATATACCTAGCCAGGGGCTGAATAGGTGTAGTACAGTGGAGTTTAAATTTTTACACAAATAAAAAACCAGTTAATGATTAATATATATATGCATAAGTCTTCAAGCAATTAATTTTAAATAAATCATGTAATAGCTACACAAATTGCAAGTAATATACATAAAGCATATAAAAGTAATAAAGAGAGACAATGCAATTTTGTGATAAAAGCGAAAACTCTATGAGAATTTTTAAAGAGAAAAACCCTCTATGTTATACACGAACCACCTAAAAATCTATTATGAAAAGAAGATTTATAACCTCTAGTTTAGAAAAGTCAACAACCCTGTGTTAGACTTTACAACTCACACACTGAAAGTTTTTGAAAAACTTTTCAGATTCTGTTTACACCCTGTATGATCGACGAATAAGAAGAAGACACGTGGCGCCTATGTGACATATTCAGGCCACGACATCAGAGCATGCAGACCTTGCATAGTTGGTTACGCCACGTCAGCATGAATACAGAACCATGAATACAAGTCGAGTCACGACAAAACCAACGAATATCAGAAGATTGTGGCATCGGTCGTTTAAGGATAAAACAGTTGAAGATCGTGGCCGAGCGGTTATCGTTTTGAAACTGAAGAATGAAGAAGACAAAACCACCATGAAGATCGTGCAAGAGTTGGACGTTGTGCAAACCGTCAGAGATCATCTATAAAAGGCGCCAATTCGAAGAGCTCGAGGACAGAATCCACCCAACCGCAACCGGTTATTATATTATTTTGATCATCTGTGATCCTTTATCCCCTCTAACACAGAAGGATAAACAAGGACCTCTCTCACTGCTTCCAGTCGTAGTGACATCTTTGACCCCTCTTTACTCCGATTAACACCAGAATCCTGCCACCGGAGAGTAAGTTGAGGCCGCCCCTGACTCGCAGTTCTGTGTTTACAGAATCCCGAGCAGCCGGTCCCGAGACTCGCTCTGATCACGCCAGGGGACTTGTGTATTTTCGGATAAGCAGCAATCCAA
Source organism: Buxus sempervirens (assembly GCA_947561395.2). Taxonomy (NCBI): domain Eukaryota; kingdom Viridiplantae; phylum Streptophyta; class Magnoliopsida; order Buxales; family Buxaceae; genus Buxus; species Buxus sempervirens. The sequence goes on from OX387182.1 coordinate 5,952,551, forward strand.
GGTGAACCCCCTGAACTGACTTTGCAAGCAGCCGCCCCCTTCCTCCTGCGCTTATACCCGATTACGGCTATAAGATCAGGACAGGCTGGTCCTGCGAGCCCTGTCTGTTTTCTTTTTGTACTTTTCATTTCCATTTTGAGGTTTATCTGTTGTCGCTATCGGCTCGTCGGCCGATTTTATAATAAAAGGATTTTGTGTGCCATTAGTTGCTTTCACTTTCAAACACTTGCAAGAACCCAAACGATGACCGGACCCCTAGTCTTAATATGTGTAGCATGTAGGTTTCGATGATCAATTATAGAATGCCTTTGGGAAAGTTTTTTTTTTATGGCCTTTTGACTTCTTGTACTGCTTGTATATAATTTTTCTTCATTGTTCTATGATTTAATACTCCCCTTAGCAATGAAAAAGGGTGCACTCTGAGATCACAGTTTCATGTCGTTACATCTATTTTAATGAAACGCGTTTTGATAGATTCTTATCAAGTTCTAACTTTTCCTTATATCTGATCATTTTTTATATGTGGGATTGACTGACAATATTAATATCTTTGGATATGCTTTGTAGATATTACAGGGGACAAACTTGGAATTTGTGTTGCCGATCTTGGAATCATTAACAAATGGGCCTGCAAAAGCATCAATGAAGACGGGGTATGGAAGAGGCCCAAGCATTTTGATACTTCTAACTAACTACTAGGGCGTTGGCCAAGCAGGTGCCATGAGGATCAAATTTGAATGCCTGAGATAATTCAGTTATATGGTGTATGTAGTACAAGTATTCTTTTACTCCAGTGCAAAATGCATCCATATGTATATATATAATAATACAACCGATTTCCTCTACGAGGAAATCCTGTTTGGATTCCTCTTGGGAGCGCCTGCGGACGACACGCGTCCGCAGGCGGTCCCACTCCTCCTCAGCCCTTCGTTCGGCTCAGTTTTTAGCCGGCTTCGGAAATTGACGTTGCGGGTTTCGTTGCCTGTCTTTGAAGTAGCGACGTTGTGGATTTTTGATGTACTTTTAAAAATAATCTAGATTCAGTCAATAATTAGAAATTGGTGATGCCTTTTTAAAATAATTAATAATAAGCGTCATTATATTTTTGATGCCTTTTTTTTTAGCTTTTTCAAAGCGTCATTATACTTTAACTCTAGGTTAAGAAGTCTTTTAAGGGCAGTTTTGTAAGAAATCTATTGTCAATAGTAAACTAACACTAATTCTCAATTATTTTAAACAAGCATTACTAATGTTCAATTTCAGAGAATTAGGTTTAAATCTGGATTGTCTTCAAAAAGTATCACCAAAAATCAAACCACTCAAAAAATATAACCTAAAAAAAAGGATGAACCCTAAGGGAACACCTTCTTGTACATGCTTCAAATAACATTGTAGATAGAAACTGCACAATCTATCATTTGCATAATTGTTTTCTTGTCTTAGGTTTTGTTTTTTATTGATTTAGTCGTTGGTTGTTCGATCTTAGTTGCTGAGTAAGACACTCTGGGTTGATGCCCTTCTTAGTACTACATGATTAAATTTTGGGAAAATTATTGAAAGGATCGTATTTTTCCAACTATTTACAAAAACATGCTTTGAAAAAGCTAAATATAAAAAAACGTGCAAGTTTTCTTGTGCAATTGCATTTCAGTCTGAAATCACTATAGCTTGATTAATCGCATAATTTACGATTAATCGAAATCACTGTAACACTTTTCAAACTTTAAAAATTGTCCTTCAAAATAGAATGAACGTACGAAACGTTGAATCGGGCTTTAATCATGTGTTGATCATGCATCCATGAATTTCAATCAATTGGATACCTTTTGATTAATTACAAAACAACGATTGGAGCCGCCTTCAAAATTTCAAAGGCTCTTAGTTTTATGTGATACTCTATTAAAATAATTAAGAAAAAAGTGAAGAGTTTTTAAGTAACTAAAAATTACTGATATTTTTAAAATCTATTTAAAAAGCCGAATAATTATTTAGGCTATACCGAACCCGGTCCTAAACTCCAAAGGATCATTAGTGGGGCGAGTTCAGGGTGCCTCCAATATGTTATATTTAAAAAAGTTTAATATAAGTCCTCTCAAGCCCAGTTACAAGTCCTCACAAGCCCAATTACAAGTCCTGTTACAAGTCCTCTCAAGCCCTGTTACAAGTCCTCTCAACCCCAGTTACAAGTCCTCACAAGCCTAACTACAAGTCCTCTCAACCCCAGTTACAAGTCCTCACAACCCCAGTTACAAGCCCTGTTACAAGTCCTCTCAAGCCCAGTTACAAGTCCTCTCAACCCAGTTACAAGTCCTCACAACCCCAGTTACAAGTCCTGTCAAGCCCTGTTACAAGTCCTCTCAAGCCCAGTTACAAGTCCTCTCAACCCCAGTTACAAGTCCTGTCAAGCCCTGTTACAAGTCCTGTCAAGCCCTGTTACAAGTCCTCTCAACCCCAGTTACAAGTCCTCTCAAGCCCTGTTGCAAGTCCTGTTAAGCCCAGTTACAAGTCCTCTCAACCCCAGTTACAAGTCCTCACAAGCCCTGTTACAAGTCCTCTCAACCCCTGTTACAAGTCCTGTTAAGCCCAGTTACAAGTCCTCTCAACCCCAGTTACAAGTCCTCACAAGCCCTGTTACAAGTCCTCACAACCCCAGTTACAAGTCCTGTCAAGCCCTGTTACAAGTCCTCTCAAGCCCAGTTACAAGTCCTCTCAACCCCAGTTACAAGTCCTCACAAGCCCTGTTACAAGTCCTCTCAAGCCCTGTTACAAGTCCTGTTAAGCCCAGTTACAAGTCCTCTCAACCCCAGTTACAAGTCCTCACAAGCCCAGTTACAAGTCCTCACAATCCCAGTTACAAGTCCTGTCAAGCCCTGTTACAAGTCCTCTCAAGCCCAGTTACAAGTCCTCTCAACCCTGTTACAAGTCCTCACAACCCCAGTTACAAGTCCTGTCAAGCCCTGTTACAAGTCCTCTCAAGCCCAGTTACAAGTCCTGTCAAGCCCTGTTACAAGTCCTCTCAACCCCAGTTACAAGTCCTCTCAAGCCTTGTTACAAGTCCTGTTAAGCCCAGTTACAAGTCCTCTCAACCCCAGTTACAAGTCCTCACAAGCCCTGTTACAAGTCCTCTCAAGCCCTGTTACAAGTCCTCTCAACCCCAGTTACAAGTCTTCACAAGCCCTGTTACAAGTCCTCACAACCCCAATTACAAGTCCTGTCAAGCCCTGTTACAAGTCCTCTCAAGCCCAGTTACAAGTCCTCTCAACCCCAGTTACAAGTCCTCACAACCCCAGTTACAAGTCCTGTCAAGCCCTGTTACAAGTCCTCTCAAGCCCAGTTACAAGTCCTGTCAAGCCCTGTTACAAGTCCTGTCAAACCCTGTTACAAGTCCTCACAACCCCAGTTACAAGTCCTGTCAAGCCCTGTTACAAGTCCTCTCAACCCCAGTTACAAGTCCTCTCAACCCCTGTTACAAGTCCTCTCAAGCCCGGTTACAAGTCCTCTCAAGCCTAGTTACAAGTCCTCTCAAGCCCTGTTACAAGTCCTGTCAAGCCCTGTTATTGAAACAGGGTTGAGAGGACTTGTAACTAGGCTTGAGAGGACTTGTAACAGGGCTTGACAGGACTTGTAACTGGGGTTGTGAGGACTTGTAACTGGGCTTGAGAGGATTTGTAATTGGGCTTGTGAGGACTTGTAACTGGGGTTGAGAGGACTTGTAACAGGGCTTGAGAGGACTTGTAACAGGGCTTGACAGGACTTGTAACTGGGGTTGAGAGGACTTGTAACTGGGCTTGAGAGGACTTGTAACAGGGCTTGAGAGGACTTGTAACAGGGCTTGACAGGACTTGTAACTGGGGTTGTGAGGACTTGTAACTGGGGTTGAGAGGACTTGTAATTGGGCTTGTGAGGACTTGTAACTGGGGTTGAGAGGACTTGTAACAGGGCTTGAGAGGACTTGTAACAGGACTTGTAATTGGGCTTGTGAGGACTTGTAACTGGGCTTGAGAGGACTTATATTAAACTTTTTTAAATATAACATATTGGAGGCACCCTGAACTCGCCCCACTAATGATCCTTTGGAGTTTAGGACCGGGTTCGGTATAGCCTAAATAATTATTCGGCTTTTTAAATAGATTTTAAAAATATCAGTAATTTTTAGTTACTTAAAAACTCTTCACTTTTTTCTTAATTATTTTAATAGAGTATCACATAAAACTAAGAGCCTTTGAAATTTTGAAGGCGGCTCCAATCGTTGTTTTGTAATTAATCAAAAGGTATCCAATTGATTGAAATTCATGGATGCATGATCAACACATGATTAAAGCCCGATTCAACGTTTCGTACGTTCATTCTATTTTGAAGGACAATTTTTAAAGTTTGAAAAGTGTTACAGTGATTTCGATTAATCGTAAATTATGCGATTAATCAAGCTATAGTGATTTCAGACTGAAATGCAATTGCACAAGAAAACTTGCACGTTTTTTTATATTTAGCTTTTTCAAAGCATGTTTTTGTAAATAGTTGGAAAAATACGATCCTTTCAATAATTTTCCCAAAATTTAATCATGTAGTACTAAGAAGGGCATCAACCCAGAGTGTCTTACTCAGCAACTAAGATCGAACAACCAACGACTAAATCAATAAAAAACAAAACCTAAGACAAGAAAACAATTATGCAAATGATAGATTGTGCAGTTTCTATCTACAATGTTATTTGAAGCATGTACAAGAAGGTGTTCCCTTAGGGTTCATCCTTTTTTTTAGGTTATATTTTTTGAGTGGTTTGATTTTTGGTGATACTTTTTGAAGACAATCCAGATTTAAACCTAATTCTCTGAAATTGAACATTAGTAATGCTTGTTTAAAATAATTGAGAATTAGTGTTAGTTTACTATTGACAATAGATTTCTTACAAAACTGCCCTTAAAAGACTTCTTAACCTAGAGTTAAAGTATAATGACGCTTTGAAAAAGCTAAAAAAAAAGGCATCAAAAATATAATGATGCTTATTATTAATTATTTTAAAAAGGCATCACCAATTTCTAATTATTGACTGAATCTAGATTATTTTTAAAAGTACATAAAAAATCCACAACGTCGCTACTTCAAAGACAGGCAATGAAACCCGCAACGTCAATTTCCGGAGCCGGCTAAAAACTGAGCCGAACGAAGGGCTGAGGAGGAGTGGGACCGCCTGCGGACGCGTGTCGTCCGCAGGCGCTCCCAAGAGGAATCCAAACAGGATTTCCTCGTAGAGGAAAGCGCTCCCAAGAGGAATCCAAACAGGATTTCCTCGTAGAGGAAATCGGTTGATAATAATATGTTTTTAACCAAACCTCAACATACGACAGACCTGTCCTAACAGCAACATACTTCAAACCAACTCTGTTGATCATTATTGTTTCCAGATTCCTATCGTCCCATTACGAAGATCTGAAGAGATGCACGAGCCAAGCTATATGAGATGCAATACAACGAGGACATGTTTGATGAGCAAGGGATACCAGCAATGATCATATGGGGCTACGGTTGCAAGGAAATTGCTGTGGAAGGATCATATCCCTCGCGTAGAAAAAATTTGCTTCTTTAGAAGGCATATATGTTCAAGTAATTTTTAAAACTTGAATTAAAGGGGTTAGCAAGCACCCATGCTCGCATCAAAGCTCTTTTAGAGATGAGAAAATACTTTTTGGCTCTTGAGAAGAACTCCAAATAGTGCCTTAAAAAGAATCATAGATGATTTTCATATATAACTTTTATCTGCACCCGTGCATCGCACGGGGTGTTTGCTAGTAGATCAGATAATAATATTACGGGCATTGGATAAAAGACTAGGAGCATAATTCGGTTTCTTGGGTTCCGTTAAGAGAAAAAGAAAAGAAAAAGCCGAATTTGTAGAGAGTAGTGGTGACCGGAGAAATGGGTCACAGAGATGATTCACCTGTGCCTCTAAATCAGGCTAAATTTGATGATTTTGTGGATTTAATGTTGTGAATTCACTATCGTGCAGGCTGCATGGTTGCAATAATCCACATCAAGAAAATAAAAGAACAATAGTTGTAGAATATATATTCCCTAGAGAAATTCTAAACAGGGTCTAATTAAAATGGTTTGCAAAGCTGATAATTGTAACTTGTTAGTTGTCCTTTAGTGTCTTAATCTTCCCATATATGTCACATAATTGGCTAAGTTTTCTCCACTGCCCAGACAAGAAATTGAAGAGTAAGTTGCTCTCATGTGTTGCAATTTTTCTTCAAGCTTTTAGCACAGAGGTTTAGACATTTGAAAAAAAAAAGGGCAAAGCTTTGGTGGCATAGTCACTAGGTATGTAATACATGTGTCACAGCTCAAGTGACATGTGAGGCATGATACAATTAATATAACATAATCTACTTAACTCTAGCCAATATGATTAAGACTTACTCTAACGAAAAACCGTTGTAGAAGCAAAAAAAAAAAAGACAATCCAACGTCCAAGCCTTGCTCCCACTTTCAAGAGAGAGAAAGTTGAAGAAGAAAGATGGGAACTTCTTGATTTATTAGTATTTTATGGGATGAGTCAGATTGATGGAATCCAAGCTTTCATTTATATACTAATCTCATCATAACTAGAATTCCTAATTTATCTATCGCTCCACCAATAGTATTAGATTTTAATTAGGATAAAAATCACTTAAATCACCTTAGGGTAATCCACCCTAACCCACTCCTAAATATTTTAGGAAACCAAAAGATGTGTTCACGTGGCATTGTGCCACTTCATTTTAAGTCTCCTAGTAAGAAATGTGCACAACAAAAAATAGCAGGCATCCAATTGAGAAGAATATTTTCATAGGTGTAAAGTTAACATGTAATTATATTAGTAATTTATTATTACAGCTTTTGGTACAAGGTTGTGCTATATTACCTTTATATTTTAGCCTGGTTAACTAACCCACACCCTATTTAGCAAAATTAACAATGTACAATCTTATATGGCATCAAGGTATATATTGTGTCTTTTTATCTCTATGAGCAAGTGGCATGTACAATACAGTGATTAAAAAATTTGATATATGTTTAGGTGATTAAAAGGGGTTAAAAATTACAAAAAGATCATTTTTAGAAAAGAGTACTTTATCTAATATTGAAAGATAACAAGTAAAGGCCTGATTTGTAACTGTTTTGGAGGAAAGGAAATGTCTCCCCAAAATAGATAACAGAGGAAAAGACAAAACTACCACCAACATCATGCATCATTGCAAGAAACTGAAATGGTTTTTTGAAAAAAAAATGCCATTGGTATATTTAGTAAGAGAATTAGCTGGTTATGATCATGGCAAAACGGCACTCTTCCCTTGAGCAAAGATCATGTCCCGTGTCATCAAGCTACCAATCAAACAAGACATAGGAACAAGACAGCCCCAGAATTTTTAGATGAAAACATATGCATGTGAGACAGAATGAAGATGGAAGATTATGAGCAAGATTACTACTTCTAACGTTAAGCTCAAAGGTGGGAACTAACTGTGCAAGTAGTCGTTGCTTTCTTCTTTCTCAAGGCTGACTTTGGAACTAGACAAATCGGAAGACAGAGGTTCAAGACGACTCAAGTGCCAAAACCAATTATGCTATGAAATTTACCTGTATCAACAATATATCCAGTAATATGAAAAGGATCAGGGATGATATATATCAAACGTCTCATGCCATTTACTAGTTAGTAAGAAAAGGTAACTGCTGAAATTGCATGAGACCATGAAACTATAAATCCAACAGCATAAAATTACAGAAAACCACAATCCCAGTGAAAATAAAAAAATAAAAAAATAAATAAAAATCAAGAGAAGAAAAGAAACTTACAATCTGTTTATGAGGCATATCTGTACTCAAGGTTTTTGTGCTCTTCGCATTTGCTTTTTGTTTCCTAATAGCCTAACACAAAACAACAGATATATCATTATAATCAAAATTAGAACTTTAATTTGTTCAACAAATAATGACTCTGGCACGATTCTTTCTGTAGGAATAAAGCAAGTAAATGAGTGAATAAAAATATCAAGGGCACTAGAAACATACCCTTAATTACAGATAAATTTTTACATTGGAGATGTCGGCTATCTTGGGCCAATCTTCCCCTTCCCCCTCTTCACATTGTTGGCCAAGAATAGGGCATTGAATGACATGTAGTCTTCCAAGCGAGGAAGGCAACCCCCTCTCCGGAAGTCTTGTGAGACTTTTGCAGTCATTGATGACCAACTTTTCAAGAGAGGTGAGGCTGTGCAACCCCTCTGGTAGGGACTGGAGGTCTGCGAGATTATTAAATGAGATTATAAAGCTTCATTCTAAGCATTGCTTTTAATCAATTATTCTTTCTCTTTTCCCCCAAGGATTAGGCACATTTCTTGTCATTATTGTCATAGTAGAACTCCCTAAAGACAACACTGGGGCTTTTTTAAGATTTTTTTTTGTAATTTTAGACTAAATTTTAATGGTGTTTCTAGTTAACAATAAGGTTGTATTTCTTCTAATGTCAGGGGGTGTTGGACCCTTTTTCAAATGTCAAGGTTTGTAAAGGCACTTTTCCCAAATGTTAAGAGTGTTTAAGTATAAATTTCCCTTAGGGTTTGTTTGACACAAAGAATTAGAATTACATAGTAGAATTAATAATCCAAATATGTATATACCTCTAAGTTATGATTCTTTGAATTGAAATTCATTTGTATGGTTGTAATAGAAAATTAATAGTCTAAAACTTTGGTTTCATTATAATTCAAAATCCAAATATTCGTTTGCCACAAATAAATTTCAATAAAAATTAATACAAAATAATAATAATAATAATAAGAGGTGGTTTTGTAACGGTAGTGGTGGTGGTGGAGGTGGCAACAGTGGTGGTGATGGTGGTGGAGGTGGTGGCTACGATGATGGTGGTAGAGGCTGTGTTTGTGGCAACATCGTTGGAGGTGGTAGTGGTGGTTGTGAGACGGTGATGATGATGGTGGCAGCGACAATGATAGTGATAGTGATAGTGGTAGTGGTAGTGGTGGTGATGGGGTCACAGTGATGGTGGAGGTAGTGGTAGTGGTGCAGTGATGATGGTGATGATGGTAGTGGTAGAGGTGATATGGTGGTGCTTGTGGTAGTTATGGCGTAATAATAGTTATGATTGTGGTGGTGGTGGTATGTATGGTAATGGTGGTAGTAAAGGTGGTGGTAATGATATGGTAGTGGTAGTGATGGGGATAGTGGTAATGATGATGGTAGATGGTGGGTTGCTCAATCTCACTGGAAATCAATAATTCTTCATCCCAATTCTACTTACTGGTCCGAATTCCTAGTCCAATTCCTTCTGTCAAACACTCCCTTATTTGATTCACTAATCAGGAATTGGTACATTCTTTTTTATCAGACTACTTGTACAGTCTTTGTGTACATGAATTTTTTTCCCTGCTTTTGGGTGTGTACATGAATTTTTCCCCCTTTTGAGTGTTTTTCTGCAGTTGGATCTTTTCTTTTTCTTTTTGTTTCCATTAGTATAATAGTAAAAAAGAAAAAAAATTAAAGAATGCAAACAAGAGAACAGTCAAGACTACTGAAGTCAAGCTTCCTGATACCTCAGACATAAAATCCATTCTCTGTTAGAAGTACAAGTTCACAGCCGTCATACTAGCCAACATGAAAACATCTCGTCACCTCAGGAGATACTCTTGGATTTCCTATGTTCTGCATCAAGGAGATGTTAATCTAAAACATCACTGCAATTCGGAACATATGCATATGCAAGCATATATGTGAGAGAAAGAGAGAACAAGGGAGTTGGTAAGGCAGAAAGAGAGAGGCTGAGCATCAATGCCCTCAACAACTACAATGTAACTAAACATGCAAGTAAATTCCTTGTGAATTATTTTGAACATATGCAACACACATGTAAGAAGAAACAGGGGATGATTTAAGACAGATACCCAGGTACATTTCCTACTTCATCTAGATGTAATATCTGCATCTAAAAACTTGCAAAAATAACAAAGGAGATGTACATTATAGACTAACAATTAGGATCTTAATCATTTGAACTCAAAATCTACAAGATACAAAAATCTGACTTCCAGATGAACCCAGCTACCATATATGTATAGTTTCATGTTAATTATATTATAGCTTATATAATCTCCAAATCCAGCAAAATCATGTAAGAATTTCTCACATAGGTTTGATAGTCATCAAACCTTCAGTCTGTCATCCATCCAAAGTCCTCCTAAATTGATGGCCATTTGAGGCGGGGCCGTACAACTTCTTTGTTCCACAACCAATCATATACGTCTTTTGAGAAATTAAAACCACTAGATTCATAATTGCCAGATCTCCAAAGGCTAATAGTTCTTTCAAAGTGTTGTGGTCTTGGTGCACCAAAAGAAGCATTCTCAAATAGTTGAGATGCAAGAAAATGCACCAATTCCTGATTAGTGAATCCAATAATGTAATTGATCCTTATATAAAAACCTAAAAATCACAACTCAAAAGATTCATTGGCTTATTAAACAGTACCTTTCTTCTTCTATCTTTCCTTTTGATCTCCTTCATAAGAATTATTTTGTTTAATCTGTTACTCTTATGAAGCTTAATTTGTGAGATAAAAATACAAAGTAGTAAAACAAAGAGAAAGTAGTGAAGTGTTACATTCACATTAGGCTCCTGCAAAGAATTGATTGTTCATGATAGAGAACATGAACAATCACCTTCCAAAGTAGACCATTCATCTAAATATGGCATCTACAAGTAGCCAAAACAGGACATATACATTACATATTAGGAATAATAGGACGTTATTGATGATTTAATTTGCAATCTCCTTGATAATTTAATTCAACTATATATCATCACAACAAAATTGGCTACCAGACACAAATATTCCTTTTCCATTAAACTAGCTTTAGTTTAGTCAAGCAATGCACTAATATTGACTTCATAAATGTCGATATCTAAAAGAAAATAAATGAATGCATCAAGCTAAAGGCCTCGCTTGAGCTCCAAGAATATTTGATAATGCATTCATACTGTACAATGCAATGAGTATCAAAAGCAGAATAGGTATTATTCAAAAATAATAATAATAATAACAACTGATATTGCATAAAATCCAATCTAGAAGGAAGAACCAATGTGGACTTGAAGTTAAATAAGTCTTAGAAAGCAAGGTAGTAAGAAATTGATCAAATGTCGATTGAACTTAGGCTTCAGATTGAGATCAATCAGACTCCAAAATGTCAAGTCTTCAGAAACATTGAAGAAGAACATGAGGATTTTAGCAACTGATCAAGAGATTGATAGATAAAGACAAGATTTTCCACAGCTGTTGGAGGTTTTTCATGGTGACTGAATGTGAGAGAGAGAGAGAGAGAGATATATAGAGATGGGGTTCTCAAAATATTGGAGTACATTTCGCATACATAGATAGAGCGTGTAAGAGACGGTGCGATGAGGTGCTTGATCTATTTGCCAAAAATCTGATACTTAACACATTACCCGCCCCAAGTCTTGCTTTTTTCTTCTTCTTCTTCCCATTTTTTTTTTCCTTTCTGAAATGCACTGGGTAGAGAGGCAATACAATAGAATACAGGTCCTAACAAACAAGTCAGCAGAGTCATTACCCCTGTTCTTTAGGAGTGATGGTGGGCTTAAGATGCCGGGCTTGAGACAATGTAAACAACTAGCCATACTTGTTAGCAGTTTGTTCCTAATTTCAACTGTTATACGGACAGATTTTTCAGTTTCATATATATATATATCTGTTCTCTTCATTGAAGTTTTAGAAATCTTGATATATGCTTTGGGAAAAGATCACGTGAACCCTTCTAGTTTTTCTTTTTCTTTTTTTCAATCAGTAAATGAAGGGATATATTATAAATAATTAGAAAAGATTACATAGTACACAAACTGTGTACCAGTAGAAGAACTCATTACTGGCCCAACACTACAGAAACAGAACCTCAGCCAGATCTCTACCTCCCTCCCATCTCAAAAACCTGTTGCACCCCAGAAATTCTTCAATAGGAATGTTAGCTCCCATCGGCTGGCTTGACACCCACCTATGTATTAATCTCAGGACAGCTCGTTCCAATGTTATCCCCTTCCTTTCTATATTCTGAAAAATCCTCCTATTTCTCTCTTTCCAGGTCACCAAAGCAACAGCTGAAGGGATAGAGTTCCTTATTAAGTCTCCACAAGATTTAACTTCCCTCCTCCCCCACACTTCAAGAACTTGTCTTACCTCTTTAGGTTGTACCCATGATATTCCTAGATTTTGGTAGATCATCCCCCATAACCTTGCAACATCTTTACAATGGACTAATAAGTTTGCCACATTTTCTTCCTCTTCTTTACAAATGCAACACCAATTTGGGAGCTGCCATCCCCCATAACCTTGTCTTACCTCTTCATTTGAACCATTCTAGAGTTGTCAGCACCTTCTGGATTTAAGATACATATGGTTTATAATCTAAACTGGGAGCATCTTCTATCAACATCAGCTATTGAAAGATGATCTCTAGCCTAAACCAGGCACCAATATGATGGAGATAATATCACTTGGAAAGTCTTAAGAACTCTTTTTTAGTACTTTTGTCTAATCCAGAAGTAGATATGGCCCAAATATCCAATTTTCATAATCTATTCATGGGTTGCTTATCTGAAGATGTTTCAGTACCTCAGAAAAGTTAATCCTGTAACTTTTAATCATGTAAGAACAAACGGATTATTGAGGGGCATGTTACGGTTGTTATGTCATCTTTAGCCAAGTTGGGTGTTCCTAACAACAGAAGCAATGGGGCACAATAGTTATTTGAAACCATAGTGCCTGTTAAATAAGAAAAGAGCAACCCAAAATCCCAAATGCTCAAGAACTTTCATCTCTGTTCACACTAAATAAATAACAATGTAGGAATCAATCCTTGTTGATATATTGACACTGTAACACAGACTACTCACTTCATAAATGCTACACTATGAATGATCCAAGGAAATAAAAACCCTTATTACCTCCTCCATATGGACTATAGGGGCAGAAATTAGAAAAAAAAAATCTCATAGGCATTAAACAATGTTCTTGCCAGCATAAGCATCTCCAAGTGGGAGGATTCTGGCCGTGTCAAGACGACAGTCTGCAAATAATCAAGGGAGGAGGACAAAAGGATTCATAAAATTCAAATAAACATGAAGCCAAATTATACAAGAGAAGAAACTTAAAATTTATTTAGGCACATCTGTCCTTGAGGTTTGTGTACTCTTCCATTTTGTTCTGTAAATGTTTGACACAAAACCACAGACATTATAATATAAAATGGAACCCTTTTTTCCAACAGTTAGCATGATTATGTCTGTAGAAATCAAGCAAGTAAATGAATGAATATAAGGGCAAGAGAGACATACCATTACTGAATGATATCTACACGGGGGACGTCAGCTATCTTGGGCCAATCTTCTCCTTCCCCTTCTTCACACCGTTGTCCAAGAATGGGGCAGTCATCAACACTTAGTTGTGCAAGTGAAGAAGGCAGCCCCATCTCTGGAAGTGCTACGAGATTCCTGCAGTTCGAGATGCTCAATTTTTCGAGAGAGGTAAAGCTGTGAAGCCCCTCTGGTAGGAATTGCAGATCTGGAAGATCTTCAATTGAAAGTGATATCAAATTAGGGGGTAGCACAGATCCTGGAATAAACACTGTACCCGAAAATCCTCCAATTGTCATGTTTCTAAGGGAGGTGAGATTGTGTAGGCCCCAGTCTGAAATGGGCTTTTCTTTTACACAATTTAGGATTTCTAGCAATTCGAGGTTGCTAGGAAAGCCCCCTTCAGGAAAAGGATCGAGATTAGGACAGTTACATATGGATAAATGTTGAAGAGATGTGGCATTGTGTAGCCCATCTGGTAGGAACCTGAGCCTCTCACAGTTCTTGATTTCAACCTCTCTGAGAGTGGTGGTGGGCAACCCTCCACCCGGAAACGAGACAAGATTGGGACAATTGTTGATCCACAAAGACTGGAGAGATGTGAGCTTGTACATGCTGTGAGGTAAGGTATTGAGAAGAGGACAGTCCATTATACAGATACTTTTAACAACACTTGTGATGGTGGTGGTGGGTAACCCAGAAATCATTCTTCGTTGATCTTGATTCGAAGATGAACCATTCATAATGCTATCCACTGCAATATAGCCATCAGTGGACCCCAAGCATCTTCCACTCGGAAATGATGTCAGCTTATCGCATCCTTTGATTAGCAAATGCTCAAGAAATCTGTTGCTATACATCATCCTCTCAGGAAGGGACACCAGATTCTCGCAAAATATTATCTCAAGAGACTTAGGCAGTAAGGGAAACTCTGTAGAACCAGAAGCACCTCTTTCTGTAAAAGACGTTAGAGATCCACAAGAAGATATGCTCAGGAAATCAAGGAAGGAGTTGTTGTCGTTATTGCTGTGCACCATCAGCTCAGGAAAAGTCTCTAGATTCTCACACCGTACAATTTCCAGTTTTCTGAGGGTGCAAGGCAATTCTATCCTTTCTTCGGCCGATACAAAATTCGGCAACTTATGGATTGTCAATTCTTGAAGAGAATTGTAGTACTGCATTGTTTGAATGTTCAATATGTTGCAGAAGCCGATGTCTTCGATCACAAGTGGGGAAGAAAACGTGAGAAATTGAAGACAGGGACATGAACTGATCGCCAAATGAGTAAGAGACCTTAGAGATAGTGAATCTTCATTGTCTGACAAGCACACAAGTCGATTACAATTGGAAATCTCCAAAGTTCGAAGAGATGCAAGGTCTTGTCCTCGTTTTACATCATTTGATGACAACAGCGTCACAAGGTTTTCACATTCCCTGATCCTTAGTTCTTCAAGTGCACTTAAGCATCCCATTGATGGCATTCCTTCAAGAGGTACTAGTAGATTGTCAAAATTCCAAATTTTAGAAATACTCAGAAAGGTAAGTGGTGGTGGAGGAGCAGAGTCTACCACACTTCTCAGGACCAACGCATCACATTTCTCTACCTCTAATTTGCAAAGCAGTGGAAAACACCTTGGAAGTTCAATCAATTTTCGACAATTCTCTATCTTTAATTTTTCCAACTTTACAAATTGGAGGGAGAGCCTCCTGAGTTCAGGACAATTAAGTATCTGAAGTTCGCAGAGGCGAGGAAATACTTCTCTGCTTTCTTCTTGAATCCCAAACCATTCTTCCCACTCCTCCATGTCTCTGAATATCAGTGTCTCCAGTGATTGAAATGGTGGCTTGAACAATGCATGAAGAACACCTCCATAGAACTCAGAGCCCACCCTTTTTACTCTTGACAAGTCCTTAATCATGAGATATCTGAGGGAGGGTAAAAACCCAAGGGGAGGGAGTAACTGGCATCTTCTACAGCCAATGAGTTCTAAGTTCACCAACTTAGAGTAAGACGAATACCCTAACCAGCTTGGGAATGCTGTCCCATAGTACCATTTAATTGAGAGCTTTTTGAGGTTCATGTGAGGCCGTAGCTCCTTAATCATTGCTGTTTCCTTAGCTTCATCTGCAGACTCAAAGGATCCCCTTTCATGATCATTTGGCCATGAGAATTCCCAATTTAATTCCAATTCATCGAGCTGCTCTTTGTTCCATAAAATGGAATCATAACTTTTGACTACATTCTTCAGTCTAACAATGGTAAGCTTTTCACGAAGTTGCTTCATGTCCTTTAATCCTTTTATGCTTGACCTTCTATTTTCCCCCACAATAAAAAGAGGCAGTGTTTGAAGGTTTGTCAATTTGTTCATTCCTACTGGCATCTCTTTCAACCGTCTACAGCTATGAACATGGAGATGCCTGAGTTCAATTAGGTTGCCTATGTCACTAGGCAATTCCCTAAGCCATATGCAATTGCTTAATAATAGCGTTTGTAAATTCAAAAGTTTGCTCACAGACTGAGGCAACGTTTCAATCAAAGTGTTGGAGAGGTCGAGGTACCGAAGGTGCGTCAAATCACCAATTGATTCTGGCAACTCAAACCAACTTGTATAATGATTTATGCACAGCACTCGTAAGCGCGGTAGCACTGAAAGTAGGTAATGTGGGAGCCGTTTTGGTATGTAGGGAGCATGATACAGTGTTCCCCTCAAGAATAATGAACGCAAGTTTTTGGCATTCTGAAATACCTTAAATTTGGTCATCGTCTGAAATTTTCTTCCACGCACAAGCGCATGGCGGATCAATGACATGTCAAGCTTTGATGAATTGTTGCCCTCCTGCTCATCCCTCAAATCTAAACATATTCCTCGGGAGACAGATTGAGCTAGATCATGGATGAGATCATGCATTACAAATCCTAATTTATCATCACTGCATCGTTGGAAGAATGATCTTGATTGTAGCTCTCTGAAATACTCATCTCCTATGTCTTCCATTCTCCTATTTCCTTTTGGCTGTAGAAAACCTTCCGCCATCCATAGTAGGATAAGCTGTTTCTTGTTGAAGACATGGTCTCGAGGGAATATGGCACAGTAGGAAAAGCATTGCTTCAAGTGTGCTGGGAGATAATGGTAGCTCAATTCAAGAGTTGGGATAATGCTACTTGTTTCTTCTGTTTGATCCCATATTTCACTACCTAAGAGACCTTCCCATTCTGCAGCGTCTAGTTTACAACGCAAGAGGCCGCCGAGTGTTTTTGCAGCTAGAGGCAACCCTTTACAACTTTTCACAATCTTTTCCCCAACTGATTTCAGCTCTGGATGTGCATCTAAACTTGTGTTTTGAAATGCATGCCGGTTGAACAATGCTTGGCAA
Organism: Buxus sempervirens; assembly: GCA_947561395.2. Lineage (NCBI taxonomy): Eukaryota > Viridiplantae > Streptophyta > Magnoliopsida > Buxales > Buxaceae > Buxus > Buxus sempervirens. The sequence goes on from OX387182.1 coordinate 5,969,348, forward strand.
TCCTCTTCTGACAACTCTTTTACGCGGTGTGCAGGTATATTTCTCATCATCGAAGAAATATTTTCACTTCGTGTTGTAACAATAATTTTACTGCCTCTTGGTCCACTTCTGAACGGAGCTCGCAAGCAATCCCAATCATTGTAATCTTCGATCCAAACATCATCCAAAACAAGTAAAAATTTCTTCTCTCTTAATATCTTCCCCAATTTCTCTTGGAGCTGCTGTAGTCCCTGGATCATAAATGATTCTTTGCTAGCTACTGACTCCAGAATTTCTTTGGTTACTCTGATCAAATCAAATTTAGCGTCGGATACGCAAGTCCAAGCTTTCAGACCAAAATGCTTATCAACTTGCTCATGATTGTAGAGAAGTTGAGCAAGAGTGGTCTTGCCGACCCCTCCCATTCCTACTATGGGAATCACAGAGACATTGTCACTTCCAGCATCACCATCTGATAACAACAATTCAAGTAATTTTTTTACATCTTGATCGCGACCACGAACAGGAGAGTCAATCAGAAAAGAAGTCGATGGTGGTCTTTGGCTGAAGCTAGTGGAACTCTGTGCAACACCTTGGCTCAAGCCAAGACGCTGCCTTTGCTCTGCCACCTTGCCCAACCTCCCAATTAGAGTCTTTATCTTACCACTTTGCTTTGCTTTTGACCAGGAGTCGCGAAGAGAATAGAAAAGTTCACTAACCTGCTTCGTAGGGGGTTGGATTTCCTCCTCCAGCTTCAGCCGCCGAGCATCAGTGGCAACCTCATCCAACACGTCGTCGATGTCATAGGCAAGATGTGTGAGTTTGTCAAGCCACATTCTCACTGCTGGATTTGTTATCTGCTTTTGTTCTGCATCATGGAGCACCCCCCGAATCATCAACATCATGTCCTTCAACTCCTCCAGTTCAGAATCAACTTTCATACGGCGTATGAATTCTTTGAACTCATGAGGGACCAACCTGTCCAAAGCCACCTGAAGAAATGCACCCAGAAGTAGCTCTCCTAAGGGCATTTTCCCTTCGCTAGAAGAAGAGGAAGCACAAACAATTTGGAGCTGCAGCAGTTGAAAAACCAGAAACGGTGGATTGCTGATACGAAATTTCGGTTGAAAAACCAGAGGATCAAAGACAGCAATTTTCTGGTAGTCTCTGAAGTCCAAAAAACCGAAGAGACAAGATTTTTCTTTGCATGTTTTTTAGTAATTGCTTGGAAAAGGTACCTTTTTAATAATTGTCCCTACTTTTTTTTTTTCCTCATCTCGAGGTCCCCCTTTTTTTTTTCTTTTGGGTAACCTCATCTCGTGGTCCCTTCGAACTTCTTTATGTTTTTTGTCTTCTTTCATTTTTCTTTTTTAACTTTCGGAACAAGACCCATGTGGCAATGCCCAACCGAAACCAATAACATATAAGACTCGTTTAGTATTCATTTTGAATATACAAGCGATTTGGAGAGAAGACAAGTTTAAAGTCTACTGACCAACAAATGCATTTCCTCTTGTGCTAGAAGGCAATGGTATGGGGTTAAGACTTTGTTGGGGAGAGACCCTCTATTAAAGTAGAGAATTGAACCGTACGTTTCATGGATGGTACCAAGAAACACACTAGACTAGTCCCTCTCTTAACCAACTAATGGAGGAGGTACATATAATATTGCACATGTATATGGATGGCTAAAGTGAGACCCCCTTTAGGTGACAGTTTTTTATAGATAGACACAGGTAGTTTACTTGATAAATTACGAATGTCTGAGCGGGCGGTTTTGATTTGGTTTGAATGTACAACGACGTGAGAATTTTTGGGACAAATACTAATTGATTTACTGATTTGATGTTGTATTTAAAGAAAGAAAAAAAATATACGCCAGAATCTAGAGAATATTCCCCAAGTTAGCTGTACTAATAGCACAGATATTCATTTTTTTGAGATCATAAATATTATAAGTTTCTAATCATAGATTTTACAAGTATCCTACTTTGTTTTTGCAAAACTTATTCTAAAAATCCTAGAAACGAGTGTTGGGGTGATTCCTTTTCGTAAGGTATTTTTAGAAATTAATTTTAAAAAAAAAAAACTCATCACCAAAATATAATTAAACACCCGTTTTAACCCTTAGAACTCATTCCGGTTGTGAATGAATTTTCAAAATGAAAGTCAAACAACGCCTTATTACTTTGACCGGTGATATTAGGAGATAACAATTAACAAGTTTAGCACTTGCTAGATTTTTAAATTTGGACCAGTTGGAAGAAATTTCAAACCATGGTCGGTGGACAATGCAACTTATTTATTTTCTATTAAACTAGTAGTTACCGAGTTAGAGGATAAGAACGAATGAAGATGGTGAATGTGACATTTTATCCTTGTTTTTTTCCTTACAAAAAAAAAAGAAAAAAGGAACGCAAACCCACACAACTGATAACACTGTGAAGTGTAGGTGTGTCTTGGGCTGGGCCAAGCTCACTGTTGGATATAAGAAACCTTTATGTTTGCCCAAGTCCAGCTCAACAAAGCCAGATTTTTTGATTCGAGGCTCAAGTGCTCCTGTTAAAAGCCCCAACTTCGGCTTCGATAAAGGCAACGGTTTCAAATCAAAACCGAACCAACATGTTTACATTGAAAATCGTAACTGAACTATCTGTTACGGTTTACTATGAGGCCGTTTGGTAATGTTTTTTTACAAAACAGTTTGAAAACTAAAAACAGTTCCAACTGTTTTTGGGTTTTTAAAAACAAGTGACAAGAAACCCGTTTGGTAACAATCACTGTTTTTTGTATTTTTGAAAACAGGTGACAAGAAACCTGTTTGGTAACAATTAATAAAAAACGAAAAACGATTCAAGTTTTCAAAATCATGGTCAAAGTATTAAACATCAGCTGCGCACACACACACAAATACACGCATTTCTTCGAACAACACACGCATTTCTTCGAATAGTTACCATGCAACAGGCCAGTAACTTAACGATTCATCTGACATGCCGATTATCCTAAAGCCAATCAAAATCGACGAGTCCAAACCGATGGAAAAAGAGCCTTGAAGTAGCACCTTCAAATTCATTGGTATTGCATAAGTGAGTACAAGAAGAAAAGAGCACGATCCACTGATAGAATGGCCACAATGGCCACTTTCAATGAAATTCTGTATTCCCCTGCTTAACCTCTCAACTGCCCTTGTGATGCGAAGGACGCACAGATCCTCAGGGCAACAGAACCCACTGTTTTGATGAGTTACCTTCATCATCACTTGGGAATCTAACCAGCGGTTCGTTTGCAGTCTTTCGTACCTATTTCATATGGTGAATAGGTAGAGAGAAATAGGTAGAGAGGTCAGGTGTCCGGGACGAAAGCATATGGTCAAACAGGTTACAGGTACTTAATGCAACAACTCCCTTGTCCTGTTAACCGAATCTTTCTGTGGGTTCATTCGTCCAGTGTTGGACCTGTGCGTGAAGTCCTTTTCATTGCCACCAGCGAAGATCGTTGAAATATATTGATGAAATTGATAAAGCGGAACGGGGAAAGTGGCCCATTTTGTTACCAAAAAACAACTATCAAGCAATGCTTTTTCGATGAAAATCAATTTAGGGTTTACCGGTCTAAATACCCGTTGCTGCTTCGCAACCTGCTCTCTGAGCCTCGTGTCCTGCTTCTGGATTGGATCCATTCATGAATGACTCAAGCGTTGTGCCTCCAGTCTCAGACGTAGAAGATTGATCAAGAGAGAGAGAGAGAGAGAGAGAGAGAGAGAGAGAGAGAGAGAGAGAGAGAGAGAGAGAGAGAGAGAGACGGAGAGATCTAAAAATCTGGTAAACTCGAAGGAAAGAGAGAAGAGGGTCAGGGGGAGGACGCAAGAGCAAACAAAATCACTATTCTTCAAACGATTCGAGGAAGCTGAAGACTGAAACTAGAAGACAATAGGCGTCGAGGAAAACTGGATAAAAATATTACAAAAATACCATCGAACCGAATCACAGTTCATCGTTTTTAAAAACCAAAAATTTCGGTTTTAAAAAACGGGGTTCTTTTTCAACCGTTTTTTTTAAAAACTGTGACGCCCTGGACCAGACATGTTCATTAAAGGTATATGCCAGTTCTTTGACATCAGGTGAGGTCCTAGAAACGCATTCCTAAGTTTAAAAAAAAAAAAAACCTAACCACAGCAGTTATATTCTAATCCTAAAATTTTCAGAAAAACGACTATATAACGCCTATATTTATATGACTGGGCTAAGCCCCCAATACCTGATAATCACAAGATAAACAAATACATCAATTCCAAAAAATAAACCATCAATACACACAGATCTAAAATAAAGTTTTACTATGTTTCATACCTTCCGTCTCTCTCTCTCTCTATACACAATTTATACAAGATCCAAAAATAGACGACTACAAAAAGTGCTGCCCAACCCTATCCAGGATAATAATAATCCTCAGAGTGGTAATCATCATCAAGTTCGTTATTTCTGCCTACCCCAGTTTGTGCTCGCTCTACAAGTCTATCTGAAAACAAAACCGGTAAAACAAAACGCGTGAGACTAACGTCCCAGTAAGCAGCATAATGCATGATAAGAACATTTTATGCAGTTTCAAACATTAAAGTAACATGCTAAATCAATCTCTGTCAAAACCGGCTAAGAGGCATTTCATTTTCAGGTAAACAATACTGGAACTTTACGGAATCATAAATCATCAACAGATAAACTCAACTTAATCCAAAATGCAATATCAGTAAAATCTCAGTACAACCAATAACAACAGTTTAACACAAATGTCCAATCGCCACCTCACGACTTATAATGGAAAGATCTAGCTAGGATCACTCTTCCAAAGTGGAGCACTCAAGCACGAGACATGCATGAGCTGGCAAGTACAACCCAGTCCAACCATAGCAAGTTAGTGATCTCTTTCAGACCATCGAGTTAATGATCTCTATTAGATCATCGAGTTAGTGATCTCACTGAGACCATCTAGTTGACTTTACGGGTTGCTGTGGCACATTCCGAGGAGGATGCAAGTTCACAACCCCCGGCCCCTCATAAGCTAGGGTGAACGGCCGTCTTCAACCCCCAGAACCGTGTATCACATGCTGGACAAGAGTATAAACTTTTCATACAAGTCACTACCCCCAGAATCCATGTCTATGGTGGACGCAGGCTCACTACCCACAGCTCTCAATAGCTAGGGTGAACGGCAATCCACTACCCACAGATATAATAATAATATATCATTGTTATTTCAATACCATAGGCCAACTGCCTTATTTAAGTATGCCTTATGTTACACACTTTAACAATGAAACCAACTTTGATTTAACCAACACATGAGAAACCACTTCTTGAACACAAGTTAGAATCAACCAACTTCGTACTTGAAGAAGACCAAGAAAAACTATCCACACTTGGTTTGCAGTTGCCGTTTACTATGTAAATCTGATTTTAACTAGATACTTGAATGCTAAACCTGATCCAATATATAAGGAATTGGTAAGTGTGCCATATATCGTTGGAAATATCTACGAATCTAGTTTCCAACGCAACAAACGGTTCGTAATTTGGAGTTTCCTACAGGAAGTTATGGTTGTTTTACTACAGGTGGTTCAAAACAGCCCCGAAACCTATTGGACGGAAATCATCAATTTTTCTAGATTTTTCTTGCAATACCTCGAGTTCCAATTGGTCCTAAACCAATTCCATTCAACTACAAATACCCTAAACTAAATTTTAGAATGCTAATATGAATTTTTATGCTAATATTCCTAGCCTTCGCAAGCCACTGAAATCTTACACAGGTTTAAGACAGCCTAACAGAGGTGTTGCTATGTGTGAATTTCAAAGTGTTTCTATACTACAGATCAACTGTCTAATAGAGGTGCTGTCTCCGGCATTATTACATTGGCTTATCAACGAGAAATGAGCAAAGCATCCATATCCCATTCCCAAGTCTAATAGAATCCATAGAAGATCCTAAATCCCCTATCAATATCATTCCCATCACAACCTTCATCAGCTAAAATACAAACCCATGAAAGAGTGAGACACCAAAAATCCAATTTCAGAGTGCCCTAAGAGCATAACAGTAGCCGCATATCAATTCAAGCAACCACCAAGACAAAAGACAACCCAATATCCAGTCAAGCTAAATCAATTCAACGGTCTACCAGTAACTGTCTACCAGTAAGCAATTCAAGCTAAATCAATTCAAGCAACTGTCTACCACAGATGCCCTACGAGCAATTCAAGCAATCCCATACAAACCAAATGGAATACAATAACCTAAATCAACACCTATCGTGATCATACCATCTCATGCTAAATCAGAATCTAAAGCAGCACCTATTGTGACCAGAAAAATCAAAACAGAACAAGATAATAAGAAATCAGAACCTAAATCATAACAATATCATAAGAAATCATACAATAGTCGATCAAAACCAAACAATAATCAACAGGAATCGATCAGATCAGAACAAAAACAGAAATAACCAGAAACCCAACAGTAATTAATAGGAAATTGATCAAAACAGAATTCCATCGAACCCCAACAGTTGTTGATTGAGCAAATAGAAATCAGAAAAACCCCAAACGAGAAAACTATGCTACTTACCTGATTTCGCAAAAATCCACACGCCCAATCGCCCAAACTCTTCTTTTCTCCTCTCTTTTCTTCTCTCTCCTCTGTGGCTAAACCCCCAACGAACACCCCCTTCTCTTCTTCTTCTTCTTTTTCCCCCTTTCCTTCTTCCACGATTCCTCCTTCTCCACGTTTTCATTTTTTTTTCCCTTCTTCTAACCCTAACGCCCAAATGAGATTAAAAGGCTTACGGGTTAATTTATTTTATTTTTTTTTCTCATTTCATTAAACCTTGAACCTTCATTAAACCTTGAACCATTGGACCGGTTCAATAAACAAAACCAAACCAACCCATTATACTACAAACCTAACCAACCCACTCACCAACTGGTTTAATTAAATGTTTATTTCTCTATTTGTTCTTATTTAATAATTTTTAATCTTAATTAAAATTTCTCAAAATTCCGGGGTTTTACAAAAACGATTTGAAAACTCTTACTACCAAACAAGTTTTTGGTTTTTTGTTTTCAAAAACCGAAAAACGGTGTTCAAACACGTTACCAAATGCCCTCTAATTTTAAAATTAAAACTGTTTTAACTTTCATATTCTTGAAATTGTAACCAAACCGAATTGAATTGTTTCATCTTTTTGGAATTTTAGATATATTATATTTTTATTATTTTTAATGAAAAACTATGTTAAAAGAATTCCTTCCATAAATGTACAATGAGGAAAAAAATTTTAAAAAGAAGTTTTTTATTTCAGTAATTATTCAAAGCTTATGCATATTATATGTAGTCGATTCCGTTTTGGTTTGGTTTCACCTTAAAACTATAATCGAATCAAAACTGAATCAGTTTTTCAGTTAAAAACCAAAACCAAATCGAAAAAGATGATTAAAGGCCCAAAAATGACCCTAATAGGTTTGGTTCAGTTTGGTTTGTTGGGTTTAATCAAACCTTTGCCATCCCTATTTGATAGGTCAATTCTTATAATTGTTTATTTCCTGATTTTAGTTGTAAAAATCCTTGCAATGTTTATATTAATCTTTATTTCTAAATTTATATACCTATTCTATAACAATCTAGCAAAAAATAGACGAAAAAATATAGGAAAATTAAGAATATAATAACATAATCTTAAATATGTATAAAACCATTTAACATTTAGTTGATACATTCATGTAAATTGTAGACAATTCCTCTTAGATCTACCTTCCTTTCCTTGTATCAGTATCAGTCTCCAATAAGAGTGATACACATACCTCTTGAATTAGCAAGCTTTCTCTTGCATTTTAAATTCTTAAACTAATTCAAGGGCAAGCGTATAAATCTCATTGGAGACTGATACATGAGATTGATGGAAGATCTTAGAAGAATGGCCCCACGTAAATTGAAATTAGGTAAAGCTAGAACTTAACATGCCTAGTCTGCCAATAAAATCAAGTATCGATCATGGGCATGAAAAATCAAGTACTTACAATAAAATATATATATATATATATATAGATTGCAGACTTCAATTACTTCAGAAATACATGCTCTTGCGCAGCACAGTATGGCTTGAACAGCCACAGAAATCTCCTGCAACTTTCTTGTCAACATCTTCGTGGTGATCTGCATTGATTCAGTGGAAGGAAGATCAAAAGGGCTCTTATGAAGCATTTGTACAGAACAGCAAATTACACAGATCACTATGCTCGAAATAAAAGCCAACAAAACAGCATTAATGATTTACTTATTCACTATGTTTTTTTTTATCTTATATCTATTTTTATGCATACAACCTATGTTTTGCGTGGTGCCCATTATTTGATTGTGCCTCTCAGCCAGAAATTCTACCAAGGATCGTATTTTATCAACACCAGAACACCCAGATATGGACTTTCTTGAACAGGTGAAAACAAGCCCAATTAATTAAGATCTGATATTCTCTCCTCACTTCAGAATTTGTCGGAAACAAGCTTTCTGTCAAATCTTCTTTAATCGCTCATTAATCTGATCCATGAAAAATAAGATGATCTGAGATGTGACAGATGTGGATTTGTATTCCACCATAGAGGTGCAGGCTACTAGGTAAAGTGTCAAGCGGGTCTTTGCCATGATTAAAGATTGAGCTACAATTTCACCTAATTGTTACTTTCGGTTTCAGGTCCTGAATAACATGTGCAGCTTGTGTGAGTGTGCACCCAACCTACACATTGTTAGGTTCCCTTTTTGTTTTTTATCGTTAGACTTTTAGCCCCCAAACCACTTGAGAGTAACCCACAGGAGTGCCGAACACAACTCCCATGGTTATTTATTTTTATTTTTCATTTTTTAAAAATACCCTTCAACAATTTCTTATCCCTTACACATACTAGCCCTTTTTATCTACTTTTGTGTGTATCTTGCTGGTTTCCATTAATGCAAACGTATGAGTCCCCTCCCACGCTAATAAAAAATTGTAAAAAGTTCATTGCCATACCTTGAACATGCAGCCTAGTCGCTTCTCCACCATTATTTCTATTATTAAAAGATAAAAGCAATTCTACCTGCTCAAAAATCAGAATCATCGATTTATAAGCAAGTTTTGAGAGCAAGTTATAGCATCTCAGCAAGGAAATAATCTTACCCTTCCGAACAACAACAATTTTGGCCAGCCTTAAAAGCTCTTCTAGCAATAGTTGATGAAAAGCATCCCAAGTTACCAAAAATACGAATACCCAATGGGCAATAGTCTTACATCAAAGGATGTTTGTGATTAAGGGCACTCAAAATCTCTAAAACCACATGCCCAAGGTCATCCCAAAGCTTGCAAAAGAACTTCGCCGCAAATAAAGTTGCTTTATCTCCAAATCATGACAAGAACTCACACTTGAAAGCCATACACCGAATTTTAGCGAAGGCCAAAGCTCTCAATTCAACATCCTCGTATAAAAAACTATCTTCACTCTCTTAAGCAAATATGTCTGTGACCGATTTGCATAATTGCCTCAATGGGTTCACATCCTCCACAAAGATACTGCACTTATTCGTGATGCTACGATAACTTCTTGCCGCGTTCTCACCTTTCTTGGAGAGATTCTCTCTCTTCCTTCTCTTCTTTTGATCATTCTTCTGCTTTTTAAAACAGTGGCGTCCCGTTTTATAACTCTCTCCCATTTTCCCTCTCAGTTTACTTCTTCCCAAGAATCCTCTCAGTCACATCTACATCCCATCTCCTTATTTTTCCCGAAGATTCTTATTTTGAATCCCAGGAAGAATTCTTATTTTGAAACTGAGCAGTTGGAAAGAAAAAAAAACAGGGAAATTTGAGAAAAGGATGATCATGATTGGCGGTTATTTCAGTTTCCTTCCTGAAACTTGATCTTTTTATGTCATACCTCATTTTTGCTGGCAGAAGAAAAGCACGTAAAACTTTGTAAGATTCTGAACCTGAAGCCAGATGAGATGAGCAGCCATAAAAACATAAAAAAATTGCTACTTTGCTTTAATAGATCACTCCTTTACGGAAAACAACCGAGTTGCATATACACTCAAAAGCTCAGTTACGTACAGCGGTACAGGTGAAGATGAAATGGAAGAAAGACTCATTCTATGATTCCCTTGAAACCATCCATAGGTCTCCAGAGCTCAAACCTCTAATAGCTCTCAAAAACCGTCTTGTCGATGAACCAGACGGCTGTATCCCAATTTCATCTATCTCAAAGAAAGGGCTTCAATTGGGCTTAAGAGGCACCAGAGTTGCTAGCTTTCTTCGGAAATACCCATCTGTTTTTGAAGAATTTACGGGCCCAAAATATAATTTGCCCTGGTTTAGACCGGATAGCGGACTATACAGCCTCAATCTACAATTTTGTTTGCAGGCGGAACGAGATACTACCACGTGTCCCGAAATTTTTTGCAGCCTCAAGCCAACCATGTTAACAGCACCTCTTTAGCGTTAACGGTGACTTGCCTTCCCTGAAAAAATTGGAGGGAAATGAAAATGGTTCTTTCCCTCCATCCTTTCGTCCACAACCAAATCGATTGAACACCCTCCCATTCTCTCTCCCTATAGCTATTTTCTCTCTACCATGAGAACACCCACAGCCACCATTGATTTTCTTGGAGCTTCCCACAGCCACAATCTCTCTTTACCGCAAGGACGCCCACAGCCTCTCTCTCTCTCTACTTGAGGAAGTCGAACATAAATCTAGCAATGAAAATGAAAAGAAAGAGAATATATCTGAACTATGAAGAGGCGAATCAGCTCAACTTGTTCCCAGAAGCATTACCATACCAGTGTCCTCAAAGGTCAGTTCTTCTCTATTTCACTGTCTCTCTCCCTTTGCCCTGCTCCCTCTACCACTGTCTCTCTCTCTCTCTCTCTCCCTCTCTCCCTCTGCCCCGCTCCTCAAAGGTCAGTTCTTCTCTCTCTCACTGTCCTTGGTGATGTGGAGTGGATAGAGTTGGGTATTCAGAAGAAGTTTGAGTCTATACTAATTTGATGCCTTCCCTTCTGGTAAATTTATAAGCAAATTTCACTTCTTATGGAACAAAAGGAGGTAGACCCTTTCACACAGAAAGATAGATTTAGAAGGATTGCTTATGCTTTTGCCTTCAGTAAAGGGTACCTAATGTTGGTATCTTTCAGTAATGGAATGGAGTATCTGTTGAATGGGAGGGAACTTCTTTTCTTCTATATTTCCTTTAGAACCGAGTACAGTGATATATAGATACAGAGAGGTATTTTAGGGAGTTATTCTAGGCTATACAACATTTATGGCTGAAATTGTGGTTGTCCCTTGAATTATGGGATTCTAAATTAAAACAGATTCCTATAATTTCTCTATTCTAACAGCTCACGCCAACACTCCCCCTCAAGTTGGTGCATAGATATCTCTTATGCCCAACTTGTCAAGTGAGTCATAGAAGTTCCTTGTGGACACTGCCTTTGTGAGTATATCCGCCAACTGGTCTTCTGATTTGACAAATGGGAACCGAATAATTTTTTCCTCAAGATTCTGTTTGATAAAATGTCGATCTACCTCAACGTGCTTGGTGCGATCATGCTGGACAGGATTGTGGGAGATGCCAATGGCTGCCTTGTTATCACAAAACAAGTTCATTTCAGAGCTAGGAGCAAATCCAATCTCAGCTAGCAAACTTCTAAGCCAAAGAAGTTCGCAAAGACCCTTAGCCATTCCTTGAAATTCAGCTTCAGCGCTAGATAATGCCACTACTTTTTGCTTCTTGCTTCTCCATGTAACAAGATTGCCTCCTACAAATGTAAAGTAGCCTGATGTGGATTTCCTATCAGAAATATTTCCTGCCCAGTCAGCATCCATGTAGCCATCAATATTCAAATGATTATTCTTTGAGAACATAAGCCCTTTTCCAAGAGAGGACTTCAAATACCGAAGAATCCGAATTACAACATCCATATGGTCTTCACTAGGACAGTGCATGAACTGACTCACTACACTTACAGCGTAAGCAATATCTGGGCGAGTATGAGATAAATAGATAAGCTTACCGACTAACCGTTGATACCTTTCTTTGTCTGACGGCACCTGATCTGTATATTCTCCAAGTTTATGATTTGGAACAATTGGAGTATCCGCTGGTTTACACTCCAGTAATCCTACTTCCAATAGCAAGTCTAGTACATATTTTCTTTGAGAAAGAAATATGCCTTGTCTTGACCTAGCTACTTCCATCCCAAGAAAATACTTAAGCCCTCCCAGGTTCTTCATTTCAAATTCGGTTGACAATTTCTCTTGGAGTCTAGAGATTTCTTCTGCGTCATCCCCTGTAATAATCATGTCGTCTACATAGACGATTAGAGCTATCACCTTTCCCAATTGCTGTTTTAGGAAGAGTGTATGATCCGAGTTGCTTTGTTGAAAGCCATATTTTCTCATAGCCGAACTAAACCGACCAAACCATGCCCGAGGTGATTGTTTTAATCCATACAATGCTCGTTGTAGTTTACATGCAATCTTTGCCTTTGAGGAAGCAGTGTATCTTGGTGGAATGTCCATGTAAACCTCCTCCTCGAGATCACCATGGAGGAAGGCATTTTTTACGTCAAGCTGGTGCAATGGTTTGGTCTAACAGTATTTAGTTTAGCAACAGGTGAGAAAGTTTCCTGATAATCTATGCCATATGTTTGTGTATACCCCTTTGCCACCAGCCTTGCCTTGTGTCTATCGATGGACCCATCCGCTTGGTATTTAATGGAGAAAATCCACTTGCACCCCACTGTCTTCTTTCCTTCAGGTAGTATGACTAATGCCCATGTTTTATTTTTTGTAGAGCCTCCAACTCTTCCTTTATAGCTTGAGCTCATTTTGGATCTGATAAGGCTTCTTCAACGCTACTGGGAATATTACACGAGGAAAGTGTATGTGCAAATGCTCTGAGAGGTCCAGATAACCTTTGAGTAGACACATAGTTGGCTATCGGATACTTAGATCGTCTTTCCTCTATGTCTGGAGAGTATCGATTTGGTGGCTTGCCACGATTGTGTCTAAAAGGTAGAACATAACCTGTAGATGTATCCATGGCATTAGTATGTAAAGGTGTGGTAAGAGAGCTTACCTCAGGAATATTCTCAGAAGGAGGGTCGTTGGGGTCGGGTACTGAGGAGTGGGATGAGGAGTGGGGAACTTCATCTTCAGATTCCCCATTTGCCGACGATACAGGCTCAGCTCTTGGGCACATATCAAATCCTGAAACAATCTGAACATCCGGTTCAATCATGTCATTTCCATCATTCATATGTGCTGTATTGTCTTCAACATCCAACTCTTCAACGTCCAACCAATTCTGCTGTTCATCTCAAAGCTCCCCCTGAAGAGTGGAATTGGATGTCGGTGCTGGAAAGAAGGTGTCCGACTCTAGAAAAGTAACATCCATGGTGATGTAGGTATGTTTGGTGGTGGGATCAAAGCACCGATACCCTTTTTTATGTAAGCCATATCCCAAGAATAGGCACCGGACAGCACATGGATCCAACTTTGTTCGTTGATTCTTATGAAGGTGAACAAAAGCAACACATCCAAAAATTCGGGGAGGAATCATCAAAACAGCAGGTAATGGGACATGATTAGAAAGAACCTTTAATGGAGTTTGGAATGTTAAGACTTTTGTAGGCATACGGTTCAGTAAATGCACAGCCGTAGAGACAGCGTCATTCCAGTAGCAACTAGGCATATGTGCCCCGATCAATAAAGCCCATGCAATTTCTAAGATATGTCGGTTCTTTCTTTCGGCAATACCATTTTGTTGTGGAGTCTGAGAACATGAGGTCTCATGGAGAAGACCATGACTCTGACAGTATACCTGAAATTGCTGATTAACATATTCCCCTCCATTGTCAGAACAAAGGATCTGAATCTTAGCAGAAAATTGTGTCTAAACCATGATATGAAAGGATTTGAAAACACCAAATACTTCATCTTTGTGTTTCAGTAGGTAAAGCCAGGTCATTCGAGTGCAATCATCGACAAAAATCACAAACCAACGATGACCAGAGGACGTAGTTACAGGGGAAGGTCCCCACACATCAGAATGTATTAAAGCAAAAGGAATTGCACTTTGATTCATGCTCACAGGATAAGTGACCCTATGACTCTTGGCTAAAATGCAAGTATCACATTTCAAGTTTGAGTGCATTATATTGGAAAATAAATCTGGAAATAAGTGCTTTAAATAACCAAATGATGGATGTCCCAAGCGATGGTGCCATAGCCAAATCTGCCTTTCCTTGTGGTTAATAGTATGGTGCATGTGATTGGCTTTGCTTGGACTGAAGTCATCCACGTAGTATAATCCCCCCTCTTAGTACCACGCCCAATTATCTCCTTGGTGAGAATATCCTGAAGGAGACAAAAGGTAGAATACATTAATACCACACAATTGAGATCAGCAGTAACTTGGCTTACAGACATCAGTTTATTGGAAAGAGATGGGACCAGTAAAGTATGAGATAATGAAAGAGAAGGAGATAGAGTCACAGTTCCAGCCCCTGTAACCGGATAAGTGACCCCATTAGCATTAGCAACATGACTTCGTCTCGGCAGAGTTGTATGAGAGAAATCATTGGAATCAAATGTCATGTGGTCTGTAGCTCCTGAGTCGAGAATCCAGTTGTCATCTTCATTGTGAGTAGAGCTATGAAGTGCGTTACTGCAGTTACCTGGATTATGTGAAGATTCTACTTGGGAGGTGAGGGATAGCGAAGGTTCACCGGTGACCACAGCAGCTCTCCCTGTGCTGTCATCAATAATGGAAGCTTCACCTTTTTTTCGTGCCTGAATATCATGCCACCAATCTGGATATCCATGTAATTTGAAGCAAGTTTCACAGGTATGTTTGGTGTTGCCACAGTGAGTGCATTTCCTGCCATCAGATGAAGCCTTAGATTTGGAGGATGGATTTGACTTTCCACTGCTCAGAGAAAGAACCCCGGTTTTCGGTGGGGTATGATAGTAGCCTGCCTTGATTCCTTTGGATGCCATAACCACTCCAGGGGTAGTATCTGCACCTAATGTCATTACCATCTACCTGACATCTTCCCGTCGGACATGAGCGTAGGCTTGCTCAACCGTAGGGAATGGTTTTAACTGGAGCACCTCACTCCGAGTCTTATCTAGCCGTTCATCCAATCCATCGAGGAAGATATACACTCGATCTTCCTGTAGAATTGAATTGTATTTCTGAATGTCACCAGCACATTCCATTGGGTTAGGACGACGAAAATCAATTTCTCGCCATAAGCCTTGAAGATCATTGTAGTATTTTTCAATGGATCCACCAACTTGTTTCATGCGAGTCACACGATGTCGGAGATCATACACTTGAGACGTATCTGTCCCATCAAAATAGGTTGTAGCAGCAGAATCCCAAACCTGTTTTGCAGTTGGGAAGCGAATGAAATTAGCGATTAAGGAAGAGTCCATTGAATTGATCAACCATCCCTTTACAATGGCATTTTCAGTTTGCCATCTCCTGAAAGATGGATCGGTTTCTGGAGGCTGGGGAGAGTCTCCATTGATATATCCCAACTTGTCTTTGCCAGAGATATACATCTCCACAACTTGGGACCATAAGGCATAATTGGAGCCACCAATTTGATGCCGATTGGAGCAGTCGAAGAATCAATAGCCGGTGGGTGTGATGAGGTCTGGGACCTGGTCAAGACTTCTGTCATCTTGGTCGTCAGGTTGGTAAGAATTGATTCAGTCTGGGGGTTGAGTTGTTCCCTCATATCAGTGGATTCCGCCATGGATTTCATGCCGTTTGAGGTTTTTTTTTTTTTTTTTTTTTCTGGTCACGAAGTGGGTTGAGCAGAGGTCCTAAGAACCTGCTCTGATACCATGTTGAATGGGAGGGAACTTCTTTTCTTCTATATTTCCTTTAGAACCGAGTACAGTGATATATAGATACAGAGAGGTATTTTAGGGAGTTATTCTAGGCTATACAACATTTATGGCTGAAATTGTGGTTGTCCCTTGAATTAGGGATTCTAAATTAAAACAGATTCCTATAATTTCTCTATTCTAACAGCTCACGCCAACAGTATCTTCTTTTCATTTTATATATCTTCTCTGTAAATTAAAAAAAGGCAAAAAGAAAAATTGGTAAGTGGGATACGGCAGGATAAAGAAGCTACAAAGAATAGCGTTGTTTCGTTTAGTTTCTTTGGCTAAAGTGATCTTGTCAAAGAACTGAAATCTGATTATATGATTAAAGTTGTTATGGAAGAACTGAAATCTGATTATATGATTTTCATACTTAAAGTTGCAATCTTTGGGTGGACCATTTGGTTACATCGTAATAATGTTATTTTCAACCATATATCCCCAAATATTTCTCAGGTTATCTACCAATTCAGAAGGCTAAGCCAAGAGGTTATCGACTTATATGCGGAGGCTGAAGGGACTCAGTTGCAGAAGAATAAAATACCTGTACAACGGATGAAGCCACCACATGGATATGTTAAAATAAACTTTGATGGCGCCTATAGGAGATCCACTGGGAGAGCTGGTGTTGGGGACGTAGCCAGAGATGACCAAGGAAGGTTTGTGGCTGCAGTGGCTTCCCAAGTAAATGCCCATTCATCTGCCCTAGCAGAAGCATTAGCTGTTCTTGAAGCTTTTTGCCTAGCAAAGGCAAGTAATATGAAATATATTATCATTGAGGGAGATTCTCTTCTTATGATTCAAATCCTTCATCAGTTTCAGGCTGGGACATTGGTGTTGTCGGAGATTCCATGGCGTATCTTTCCGATGATTTCAGAGGTTCTAAACTTATAGAGCTCTTTTCAAGCAGTTTTATGTCAGCATGTGTATAGAGAAGGGAATGCTGCTGCTGATAAGTTAGCAAATTTTTGTTTAGATAGGTTTTCTTGTTGCTGGTATAATAAGCCTCCTACCTGTATAAGCTCTATTTTGTTTGACGAAGTCCGTGGATTAGTTTATCATAGAGATGTTGCATAGTAGTAATACTTTGTTTTTGAATAAAGTTTCTCATTACCAAAAAGAAAAAAGGCTTAGTTTCTTTGGCTTTGACCACCGTTAAACGCTCATGCTTTTATTTCTCTGAAATGTAAATTCAAAGAAAACCCGTAAAAAAATTTGTTTTTAAAACTTTATCCTCCGCTTGCTTCACCCTGTAATTGGTCTGCAGACTCTGCACCGTCCTTGCACCGTCCTTGCCTTTGTTAGGTATTGTCGACTGATTTCCAGAAATCTCACTCCGGATAAGTTTAAAGACTCAAAAGCTCCCAATCATTAACTAGGATACCAAATGTTATGGAGAGAGAAACAGAGGGAGTTTAAACAATTGGGACTCAGAAGTGGATGTATAATCATTCCTCAACTATAAAGAGGACCATCTAAACAAATCGGCACAGGCAAATATAACAGTTTAAGACATGTAAAATAACAAAAGCTAAGTGCATAAAAACTTGTCATTGCTCACTTAATTGCCCATCTGAATGTTAAAGGAAAAATTCAAACAGTGATTCCATGATCCAGTTGGTTGTGGCTTCTGTTTGTCTGGTGGCCCACCAAATTGGGTTATATCAAATGTCAAAACAGCTATTGAGGCAAAGAACGGGCGAGAAGAAAACCACACTTGATTTTTTCACGGCAACGAACTCGCAACAAAGAAGAAAACTTGAAAAGAGCTCAGAAACTCGGAAATCATGGGCTTACTTGAATAGATTATGTAGATCAGTAGCAGAAACACAAATCAATTGAGCTTGCGATCCACACGGGAAATGCACAAACAAAAGCTTGGTCTACTCGCTGTGAAACTCAAATCTGAATCTCATTTTTGATTCAACTAAACCCAACTCAATATGAAGGGAGAAACCACAGTCTGGAACGCTCTAGGTCTCCACTTCTTTCCAAAATGTTATTTCCATAAAAATAAAATAACAAAAAATAATTGCACTGGCGACTGGAGACTTCCCCAACCAGCTTTCTATAAATCTGGATCCAAGAAGATTGTTGTATACCGCAAGTTTGGTGCTCTCGACCTAGACAAAGGCTATTTCTTCAAGAACGAGAAGAAGGCAGAAAAAAGCATTCCCCAACAAACTCTCTGTAAATCTGGATCCAAGAAGATTGTTACAGACCGCAAGTTTGGTGGTGCATTGAGGCTTAGAGAAATGCTATTTCTTCAAGCAAGAGAAGAAGGCAGACGTGTATGGGTGGTGTTTGATTTCTTCCGAGAAAAAAACACTGTCAGGCCCGACGTGTACAGCTGGTGTTTGTTTTCAAATTTTAAGTTTGAAAGAAACGTTAACGTTCTCAAACGTTAACCGGGCTTTTGAACGTTAAAGGCTGCAAAAACTTTTAGGACATGTGGCAGCATCTGGTTTCGCCTGCAAACAAAATTGTAGATTGAGGCTGTATAGTCCACGATTCGGGTTTAGACTAACCCCAGATGCTGTTGCTCTAGATAGAGAAGAGCCAAGTTTGGAGAAGAGCAGAATGTTTAAAGAGACCAAGAATTAGATCTTCTTGTAAGGTTGAAGAAGATGATACTGATGACCAAGGAAAAGAAGCTCCCATTGAAGATAATACATGGGATACAATGATATTTGGGATTGTCAGATGATTTCTTACAAAACGTGGAAGTGAATCTTGATTCTTCTTTTAAATTTGTTGAAATGTGAAAAACACAGTTTAGACTCTAAATCACCTAGAGGGGGGTGAATAGGTGAAACCGATTGCGGAATAAAAAATCAATCAATTAAAAACAAGTTCTTAATTAATTGGCATGCACAAGTCTGAACACATATCAATTCATCACACACAATTGCAAAATAAGTAAGAGACAACACAAGCAATTTGGTGACGAAGGGAAAACTCTAAGAGAACTCTCAAAGAGAAAAACCCTCCGGGCTACGAGGTGCCACCTCTGGAAATCACTATAAGAAGAAGACTTACAATAGTGGTTCAGACGACCCAACAATGACTCTGACTCACAATGTAAATATCTGAAGAACTCTTCAGATTTGCATCCTTGCAACGATTCAGAACTCTGAATATCTCCTTAGTGAAGTGCCGAACGAACTCGCTCAGCAACCGTAGGAACTCCCACGAGCAAACTCTTCAACCCGGAACTCCAAGGTAGAAAAGAAAAAATGAAGACTGGTTTTGGTGGCTCAAAGAATAAGAGAAAAGAGGAAGAATGTCTCTCTCTCTTGCACACGTTTTAGGGTTCTCAAAAACGTATTGGGTAACCCTCACAATAGGCTAGACACTCCTTAAATAGGTTAGGAGAAAGAAAGGAACGAAAAGGAAACAAATCAGAAAAGATCGGATTTCTAAAAAAGAAGTTTGTTAACGAACGTTCGAACGCTCAGCGAACGCGGCTCGAACGTTCGATAAAACAACTCACTTTTCTTTTTCTCGTTCGAACGACCAGCGAACGTTCAGCGAACGTTACTCTCTGTTTTCTCTGTGGAACCTCAACGGTCGAACGTTTAACGAACGTGAGGCGAACGCTGCTCTCTGGATTCTCTGTGGAACACCATCGGTCGAACGTTCAACGAACGTGAGGCGAACGCTGCTCTTGGGATTCTCTGTGGAACACCAACGGTCGAACGTTCAGCGAACGTGAGGCGAACGCTGCTCTCGGGATTCTCTGTGGAACACCAACGGTCGAACGTTCAGTGAACGTGAGGCGAACGCTGCTCTCGGGTTTGTCTGTGGACATCAACGGTCGAACGTTCAGAGAACGAGAGGCGAACGCTGCTCTCTGGATTCTCTGTGGACCCTCAATGGTCGAACGACCGGCGAACGTTCATCGAACGTTTGATGAATCTTTACCAATATGACTCCGTTCAAGACCCCGTTTGAACCACACAACCTATAACCTATCCCAAATACATTGACAACATTAATACGACCTTTTTGACACGGAATTGAAGCCAATAACTTAAACCTTACAAACTCCCCCTTTGGCTATTCCGTGACAAAACAAACAAGGCTTATTCTAATTGTTGTGAACCACCAAGCAACAATTTGAACAAGTACAAAAAAAAATTGACATGACCTCCCCCTAAATCTATTAACCCCAAAAATAATCACCTGTACCTGAAACATCAAAAATTGAAACTACCAAGTGAAAAGCAAGGATAATAGAACAACTAATAAGAAATTTAATGAGCTCAAAATTTTCACAAACAAAATAAATTTCTCATTCAGTTTCTTTGAGCAATGTACATTTGGACATTCATGAGCAATTAACCATAATATTCAACACAAAATACATCAACATAAATTCATGATAACCAACACATAAACATATAAACTTCCACAGAAAATACAACCATCATCCACTCCAAGTTTATACAACCACAAAAAAATACAGACTTGACTACTACACTACTCCCCCTTTTTGTCACCGGAAAACAAAGGGAGCACACTAAGAATGTGATGGCCCAGCACCTTCATCCACTCCACTGCCACCACCTCCACTCGAACCCGGAGCCGCAGGAGCAGGAGCAGGAGCTTCATCATCCTCTTCTTCCTCCGCATCCTCTTGACGAAAATACCCTTCAAGAGCAGATTCGAGCGTGCCAAACGAAGTTTGCAATGAAGATTGCTTAAGCTCAAGACGCTCAAACCGAAGAACCACGTCCTTATGATGCCTCTGCAAATAAGAAAGAATCTCGGAGTTTTGTTCTCGGAGAGACACAATTTCCTCATGCAAGGAAGAAGGAGGCTGAGCCTCAGGGGGATCATCAGGAGCAGGAGCCCGGGTGGAAGAAAGATGAGCCCGGCTTTGCTTAAGAGTTGATTCAGAAATAGGATTAGAAGCTTTACACAACTCTAAAGAAGGAAAAGGAATATTCAAGGCACAAACCAAACGGGCAATCAAGCACCCGTAAGGAAGACCATAGGTCTTCTTGGAGTTAAAGAAAACATCCAGGATTTTTGAGCAAATGACAGAGGGTAAATCAATGGTATGATGTTTTTTCAAGGCATACAAAAACAGGCATTTATCAAACGGGACAGAAGACTTGTGAGCAACAGGAAACAGGTTATGGCTTTGAATACGAAAGATAACAATGGTTTCGGCCGTAAAAAACTTTACCTGTAAAGCACCACCCCTATACACCCAATTCCCCCTACCATTATGGAACAAGGTATCAACCACTTCATTTTGAAAATCCGGAGTGGGGGAAGGATAAGGAAACTGAGGATCCGTAACCCTAGGAAGCCCAAACACTGAGGCAATCACCGAGGGTCCAACCCGAAAAGGAGTGCCACGAAGAAAGGTAGAGAATTCAGAATTTTCCAGATCAATATCATGGATGTTGGTGAAAAACTCTCTAACCAACTCGACAGAAGGAAGAACAAAATTCCCAAACATGGGATCCCAACCCCTATCTTGAAAACAATCTGAGACCTCATCAGGAAGAGTGGCAAACTTCACTTCTCTCTCTATGATAACCGATCTCTCACAAAAAAATTCCTCAAAATTTTTTGCAGCCCTTTTATCAACAAAAAGGGACTCATCATACCTAGGTTTCTTATTTTAAGTTTTGGTACCCAGAGATTTCTTCCTAGGCATCTAAGAAGGAATAGAATCAAGAAGGAAAAAAAATAAAACAACCACAATACATGAAGCACATGTTAGACAAGAACTGGAGACAAGATGCACTAAAGAAATTACATGCTAAGAAAAAAAATGCATGAAACAAATACGGTTGATCAAACCACAAAAAACAGAGAACAGTCGAGCAACGTTCGACCGTTCGGCGAATGTTGAAGAATCGAACCCAGATTTGGGGATTTTGACTGAAATCATCAACTTCAACAAACCAAGCTAAATAAGGACTCGAAATCAACAACAAAACATGAATACAACCTTTTAAAACTGATTTGAACAACGATAAACCATAAATCACAAAGAAATCAAAGATGTAAGTTGAAAAACCCTAGAAAACCCTAGACGAAGATGAATAGTGAGAGAAAACTTAAAAGAATGAACGACAACAAATAAACTTACCTTGGATCACGATTGAAAAGCACGAATCGAAGAGAAATGTCACTGAAAATCGGAAGCCCTAAAATCTCCAGACGTTCGAACGACGAACTTTAAGAACAGAAAAACCCTAGGTTTTGTCGCACGCGACCTTTAAAAAAAAACAGGTTTTTAATTGAACGTTCGAACGTTCGGCGAACACGGGGCGAACGTTAAACAAGAAATTTGTTTTTAAAACCAACGTTCGACACGCGTTCGCTGTACGGGGAGGAAAGACCCAACGTTTGCTTAACGTTCGATAGGCCGTTCGAACGTTCATCAAAAGTTCAGAAAAAATTTCCAGATTTCAGCAAGAAGACTGATTTCTTTTCAACCAAAAACACTTCAAACATACGTAAAAACTTGCAAGACATACCAACAACTATAAATCAAGTATAAACTCTTGAGAACTCAAATTTTGACCTATTTTGAGAACCATTTTGCTCTAAAAATCAGATTTGATCAAATTTAACTTCAAAACTCCCAAATAATTACACAACAACTCAACCAAATTTCCAATTGTGTTTGTGTGCATGTGCAAAACCAAATACAACAAGTTTTGCCTATATGAGAGCTTGGTGAAGAGGAGTTGGCCATTTATCAAGAAATCCAATATTACCCAAGTCTCTCCAAACATTGAAAAGAGCCCTTGCATGACCTAAGCATTAAGATTTTGAAATGTTCTCCCCCTGTTTCTTACAATTCTTTTTGCACAAAGAGTAGTGTTCCTTAGAATATCTGAGTTTACAGTTTATGCCATGGTTATACTCCTTGTGATTCTCTTTCTTTTTGAACTCAATTTTGCTGGGGTTTACATTTCATCCCAGAGTTCTTTTCATATAACTTTTTCTTTTTAAACAAGAGGGAGAAATCTCTTTGTAAACACAAGATCAAATGCTAGGGTCTTTTCAACTTAAGATAGACATGAGTAAACTCAGGATTGCCTATCCACACAACACCGAAAATAAAAAATAGGCTTCCTCAATTGTATTTGGATGTGTATGTGATATACAAACCACAAATAGAGTTTAGCAAGATGATTGTGACATTATTAGAAACTGTTGAAATCACATTTGAGAAATCATCTTTGAAAAATTTGTAGGTTCTCAAAATATACCCAAAAAATATATATTTTCACAACCTTATACTTATCCTATAGTTGACACATGTCAAGACAAGAATACATATAAAAACCGGAAAAAAAATTACGAAAAAAACAAATACAAAAACAAAATACAAAATACCAAAAACAAGTAAGCATGCTTAAGAAAAGAAAAATGCATGAAACACCCTAAAGCATGCTACAAAGTCCTTCTTAATGAAGAGGACCAACACCAATAGCTTTCCTAAGAAACTCAAACCTAAGAGCATCTAAAGGTTTGGTAAAGAGGTCAGCTAGTTGATTTTCAGATGGGATGTGTTCAAGAGATATCACATGATCTTCTACCAACTCTCGAATAAAATGATGTCGTATATCAATGTGCTTGGTTCGAGAATGCTGAACAGGGTTTTTGGAAATATTAATAGCACTTGTATTATCACAATACAAGACAATAGTTCCCTGTTCAATCCCATAATCACTCAACATTTGCTTCATCCAAAGCAATTGAGTGCAACCACTCCCAGCGGCTATATACTCCGCTTCAGCTGTGGACAAGGAAATAGAGTTTTGCTTCTTGCTCATCCATGCCACAAGATTGTTCCCAACATAGAAACAACCTCCAGTTGTGCTCTTCCTATCATCTGCATTTCCAGCCCAGTCAGCATCAGAATAGCCTGCTAGAATTGCAGAAGTGTCTCTAGAAAACCATATACCATGATCAACAGTACCGTTAACATATCGTATGACACGTTTGACGGCAGATAAGTGAGATTCTCTAGGATTTGCTTGGAACCTAGCACACACACCTACACTAAAGGCTATATCAGGCCTACTAGCTGTAAGATACAAGAGACTACCTATCATGCTTCTATAAAGAGTGTTATCTACACTCTTCCCAGATAAATCAGAATCAAGTTTCAAGGTAGTACTCATAGGGGTTCTGGTGTGTTTCTTGCTGTCCAACCCAAATCTTTTCACAAGGTCTTTAGCATATTTAGATTGAGATATGAAAATCCCATCTGTAGATTGAGAAATCTGAAGACCCAGGAAGAAATTTAACTCACCAACCATACTCATCTCAAATTCTTGTTGCATAGCTTTGGCAAAATTTAAAGCAAGAGAATCAATTGGAGAACCAAAGACAATATCATCCACATAAATTTGAGCAACAGTGAAACTGCTCTTATCTTTTCTAATGAACAAGGTTCTATCAACTCCTCCTCTTGTGAACTTGTGATCTAAGAGATAAGCAGTAAGTCTCTCATACCAAGCTCTAGGAGCTTGTTTCAACCCATACAAGGCTTTCTTAAGCCTAAACACATGATGTGGAAACTTTGGATCAACAAACCCCTTGGGTTGTTCAACATATACTTCTTCATTAAGTATCCCATTCAGAAAAGCACTTTTTACATCCATTTGATGCAATTTAAAACCCAAGTGGCAAGCTACAGCAAGTAAAATTCTTATAGATTCAAGTCTAGCTACAGGGGCAAATGTTTCATCAAAATCAATACCCTCAACTTGAGTATATCCTTGTGCAACCAACCTAGCCTTATTTCTCACTACAGTGCCATGTTCATCTGACTTGTTCTTGAAAATCCATTTGGTTCCAATAACATTATAATTTTCAGGTCTAGGAACAAGATACCACACATCATTCCTAATGAATTGATTTAATTCTTCATGCATGGCATTAGTCCAACACTCATCAGTAAGTGCTTCTTCTACCTTCTTAGGTTCAAGAGTTGAGACATAGGATGCAAATGACATCTGATTTAGGACTTTCCTACGAAGTCTCATCCCTTCATTTAAATCACCAATTAATAACTCTTTGGGATGATTTAACTTTACTCTAGAGGAAGGTTCTTTTGTAGGACCTGGAGTTGAAGAAAGACCCTCTTCAGAAGTTGAAGAAGATGACTCAGAATTTTGACTTTCAACAACCAAGTCATTTTCTCCTACTTCCAGACTAGTCTCCCCCTCAACTTGAGACTTATCAACCCCTTCATCCACAACAACATTTATGGATTCCATGACAGTATGTGTACGTAAGTTATACACACGGTAAGCCCTGCTATTCTTAGAGTAACCTAGGAAGATTCCTTCATCACTCTTGGCATCAAACTTAGCCAAATTCTCCCTATCTCTCAAAATAAAGCATTTGCTTCCAAAAACACGAAAGTATTTGACAGTGGGCTTTTTACCATGCCAAATTTCATAAGGAGTCTCATTACTCCCAGGCCTCAAATACACCCTATTTATCACATGGCAAGCCGTGTTAATGGCTTCTCCCCAGAAATACATGGCCACACCCTTGGCATGTATCATGACTCTTGCCATCTCTTGAAGAACCCTGTTTTTCCTCTCTACTACTCCATTTTGCTGTGGAGTAATAGGAGCAGAGAACTCACGATGAATTCCCTCTTCTAGACAAAAATTTTCAAGGATTGAGTTCTCGAACTCTTTCCCATGGTCACTCCTTATCCTAACAACCTTAGACTCTTTTTCATTTGAGAGTCTTCGACACAAAGACATAATCAACTCACTTGCTTCAGATTTTTCTCTTAATAGCTCAACCCAAGTAAATCTGGAAAAATCATCTACAATAACCAAAATGTACCTCCTACCACCAAGACTTTCAGTCCTAGAAGGACCCATAAGGTCCATATGCAACAATTCAAGAGGTTTGTGGGTTAGACACTCAGTGATCTTTTTGTGACTAGATCTAGTTTGCTTTCCCAACTGACATGGCCCACACACATTTGGTTCTACTTTGGCAAGCTTAGGAAGGTCTCGAACAAAATCATGCTTTGACAATTCATTCATGTTTTTAAAGTTCAAGTGACCAAGTCTTTGATGCCACAATTCATGCATATCAACTTTGGAAGAGTTACACACAGCATTAGAATTAGGAATCACACCATAACAATTATCCGGAGTTCTTTCTCCTTGAAGCACACACACACCATTTTCATCAAAAACAGAGCACATATGTTTAGCAAATTTAACTTCCATGTTTGAGTCACACAATTGACTTATACTAATCAAGTTAGCTTTCAAGCCATCAACAAATAATACTTCACTCAAAGTAGGCATACCAGAGATTTCAATAACACCCTTACCTACAATAGGTGCTTTGCTTCCATCACCAAAAGTAACAGTGCCACAAGAATAATTCTCAAAAGATTTAAACAAAGATTTGTCACCACACATGTGACGAGAGCAAGCACTATCAAGATACCACATAAGACTATTTCTAGCTTTCAAAGCAACATGAACTACATGACAAGTTAATTCACTTCTTTTAACCCAGATTTGCTTAGGCTCCGTGGGTTTCTTGGTCATTGAAGCTAATTGTTGACTTAAAAGCTTTGTCTGATTTGAAAGTTCTTTTACTTGTTTAGACAAATTTTCTTGAGGTTTTCTAGGTGAGGATCTCATAGAGTTTTGGTTCAAATCCCAACAATTTGGTCTGATATGTCCAGAAATACCACAATAATGACAAATAGGGATAAAATTCTGAGATTGGGAACTCTTGGTTGGAACACCCCTAGGTTTTGACCAATTAGACTTTTGACCACGATTTCTACCTTGGTTTGTTTTACCCTTGGAAGGATTGGACCTATTCTTTCCTTTGGTATTCACAACTTGGGTCTTAGAAGAGGATGGAGTATCATTTGAGACTTCCTTGTATCCTAAACCACTTTTATCAGTTCCTAATTGACTCATCCCTAGCATATTGTCCACAATTGCTGAACCTATAGAAAACTTCTGGAGTTGAATTTTAGTTCTTTCAAGCTCTTCCTTAAGAGACTTATTCTCAGATTCTAGGGATTCAATCTTCAACATGTGTTCACCTAGACGAGAAGTAGACTCTTCAAATTTTGCTTGAAGATCTTCTTTCTTGTGCTCTACCTCATTTAGCCTTTTGAGATTGGATTTTAATTGTTTCTTTGCTTTTAAGCACTCCCTAAACAATTTATCATAAGCATCTTGAAGGCTTTCCTCATCATCATCAGACTCATCATGAGAACCAATTGCATTCTCACTTGGTGGAAAGTCTTCATAGTTGCTAGAGTCACCACTCCCAACAATAGAGGTGAAAGCCATGTAGTTTTGACTTTCCTCTATTTTGGAGTCCTCACTATCCCTATCAGATGCACTCTCATCAGAAAGAGTGGCATTCATGGCTTTCCCTTGAAGCTTCTTAAATGTGGGACACTCCGACCTAATATGACCAAAACCCTGACACTCATGACATCTGATTTGTTGAAGTTTTTGCAACCTAGAGTCCTTAGGATGTTTGGACTCCCTAGATTCAGATTTGATTCTTGGCTTTTGATCTCTACCACTAGAACTCCCCTTGGATTTATACCTCTCATTTTCACTCCTTGGTTTCCTCCTTCTAAACATTTTCCTAAAGTTCTTTACCAACAGGGCAATATCTTCATCTCCCATGGATTCCTCACTAGAATCATTATAAGCCTTTTCTTTACTAGATTTGAGAGCTATAGACTTATTTTTCTTAGTAGGAGGCAAAGTGAGTTCATAGGTTTGAATTGATCCTATGAGATCTTCAACCCTAATACCATTAATATCCTTACTTTCTTCTATAGCAGTCACTTTGGGTCTATATTTTTCAGGAAGAGACCTAAGGATTTTTCTAACCACTCTATTAGGAGGAATTCTTTCACCAAGATTAAAACTAGAGTTCACAATATCACTTAGTTTAGCATAGAAGGAATCAAAGGGTTCATCCTCTCCCATTTTTAGTTCTTCAAACTTAGTGATAAGCATTTGTAATTTTGAGTTTTTCACAAGGACAGTTCCCTCATGAGTGGTTTGGAAAATTTCCCAAATTTCTTTGCTGGTTTGACAAGTGGACACCCGTTTGAATTCATCAGCAGAGATTGCACTAAAAAGTGCATTGACACCCTTAGAGTTGTAGTTAACATCAATTAACTCTTCTCTAGTATAGTTATCTGGGTCTTTGGGTTTTGTCTCTCCATCAATGATCACAGTTGGAGGATTCCATCCTCTCTCAACACTTCCCCAAACTTTTTCATCTATAGCCTTCAGATAGGCTCTCATTCTGACCTTCCAGTAGGCATAATTGCTGCCATCAAAGAAGGGTGGGGCAGTGGAGGACTTGTCCATGACTAATAGAGTCAAGGATCTGGTTACCCGCTCCGATACCAATTGAAAAACACATTTTAGACTCTAAATCACCTAGAGGGGGGTGAATAGGTGAAACCGATTGCGGAATAAAAAATCAATCAATTAAAAACAAGTTCTTAATTAATTGGCATGCACAAGTCTGAACACATATCAATTCATCACACACAATTGCAAAATAAGTAAGAGACAACACAAGCAATTTGGTGACGAAGGGAAAACTCTAAGAGAACTCTCAAAGAGAAAAACCCTCCGGGCTACGAGGTGCCACCTCTGGAAATCACTATAAGAAGAAGACTTACAATAGTGGTTCAGACGACCCAACAATGACTCTGACTCACAATGTAAATATCTGAAGAACTCTTCAGATTTGCATCCTTGCAACGATTCAGAACTCTGAATATCTCCTTAGTGAAGTGCCGAACGAACTCGCTCAGCAACCGTAGGAACTCCCACGAGCAAACTCTTCAACCTGGAACTCCAAGGTAGAAAAGAAAAAATGAAGACTGGTTTTGGTGGCTCAAAGAATAAGAGAAAAGAGGAAGAATGTCTCTCTCTCTTGCACACGTTTTAGGGTTCTCAAAAACGTATTGGGTAACCCTCACAATAGGCTAGACACTCCTTAAATAGGTTAGGAGAAAGAAAGGAACGAAAAGGAAACAAATCAGAAAAGATCGGATTTCTAAAAAAGAAGTTTGTTAACGAACGTTCGAACGCTCAGCGAACGCGGCTCGAACGTTCGATAAAACAACTCACTTTTCTTCTTCTCGTTCGAACGACCAGCGAACGTTCAGCGAACGTTACTCTCTGTTTTCTCTGTGGAACCTCAACGGTCGAACGTTTAACGAACGTGAGGCGAACGCTGCTCTCTGGATTCTCTGTGGAACACCATCGGTCGAACGTTCAACGAACGTGAGGCGAACGCTGCTCTTGGGATTCTCTGTGGAACACCAACGGTCGAACGTTCAGCGAACGTGAGGCGAACGTTGCTCTCGGGATTCTCTGTGGAACACCAACGGTCGAACGTTCAGCGAACGCTGCTCTCGGGTTTGTCTGTGGACATCAACGGTCGAACGTTCAGAGAATGAGAGGCGAACGCTGCTCTCTGGATTCTCTGTGGACCCTCAACGGTCGAACGACCGGCGAACGTTCATCGAACGTTTGATGAATCTTTACCAATATGACTCCGTTCAAGACCCCGTTTGAACCACACAACCTATAACCTATCCCAAATACATTGACAACATTAATACGACCTTTTTGACACGGAATTGAAACCAATAACTTAAACCTTACAAAATGGAAGATGGGTTTCAAGGACTGGCTGTTGATCCTGAGGAGAAAATATTATCTACATTTCAAAAGAATGCCTTAAAGAGAGGTTCATATTCAGAGGAATCATTAGAACCACCTTCATTTCCTCTTTTCCCTTCAAAGGGTTTGAGGTTGAAGAGGAAAATCTCAAACTGGTTGGATGCGTTTCAAAAGCTTCCCTATGTGTCTCCCTATAAAGACTTTTCTCATGTGAATCCAAATAGTGATGTTTCTGAGAAACGGGTTGTTGGTTTTCTCCATGAGTTGCTCAGCTTGTTTGTCACTCACTCTGTTGAGAGAAGGAAGATACTGTGCCTCCCTACTTACCTGGGATTGCCTCAGAAATTTTACAAGGCATTTGAACGACATCCTCATATGTTCTGTCTGTCGTTAAGGAACAAGACCTGCACTGTCATTCTTAAAGAAGCTTACTGTGATAATTCATTTATTGAGGCTCATTCCATTTTGGAGGTGAGGAAAAAGTATATTAGATTAATGCGGGCATCAGAGTTGATATTGAGGAATAGACGACAGAAGAAGCAGTGTTCTGAATTCGGAAATGTCAATTCGGTTGTTGATATGGATTCTGAATCTGAAAATACAAGTCAAAGCTGTGAAAGAAGTGGTTTGTTGATACCATGGAAACCAATTTGGACACAGAGCTGGACTCTGAAGATCATGATAGAAGTGTAATTGCAATGCAGCAGTATTTTGAAACTTGACAAAGCCATGTTGCTGAACTTCAAAATCTCTTTGATGCAAGTTTTCCAAAGATACATATCACTGTTTATCAAATCTTTTGATGTATAATATGTCGAAATCAAAAAAGCAAAAGACAGGAAGAAAGGAATAGCTGCGCCAAGTATATGTATTTGGCAATGTGCTCAAAAGAAGACTGTTTTCACTATCTTGGAAGCAAATTTAGGTTACAATGAAATCTCTGATCACTTTCTTTTAGAGATAGAGAATGGTGTAATTAACTCTTTCTGAATATGAGCCCCTGTATATGACAATTACCTTTTCGTTTGCTTATTCTCCATTTCAGGAGATTATTCTGTGGGTTGAAGTTCAGGGCGTTCTGCTTTGATTCCGACTACATCTCTGCTGTTTTCTGGATCCAGGAAACATTTAACAACTGTGTTGAGGACTGCAACCTGTAAACTACAACCTCTTATTTCTTCTGTTAATCAACTGAGGTCTTGCTTAACACAGTGCATTTTATTTTAGTTTATCTTATCTTTTTTGGGAATCTTAACAAAAAAAAAAAACTTTAACATTAAGAATAATACACCTGCCTTTTCTTTTCCTCTTTGAAGAATCAGAAAAAGAAAAATAAATCGAATCCTTTGGCTTGCAATTATCTGTCCCAAAGGTTGCTAATTATCTAATCCCAAATGTTGCTCTTTTGGCTTGCAAAAGTTAACGGTACATCGAATCCTTAAGACCCCATTTAGTTCTAAAATATTAATCGGGCCAACTCAATGTGTACCTTAAATTATTTTTACACCTTTGTTCTTGTTAATTACCACATGAGAAAGAAAAGGAATGGATGATGGAATGTCAGGCATCTCATCTGCTGCATCCTCACTGTTTTCATCAGCAAACTTCGCACTCTTTAGCCGCTGCTGTACTCGTAATCTCCTTACCTATATAAATTCAAATGCAATGAAGACCATTAATTATGTCAAATTTTACCTAGACACCAATTTATATTTATAACTGAGTAGTGGCAAATAGACTCCCATTTCTACATAACAAGGAAGTTCTGTAACTTCTTTTTTTGAAGATTGATGAAGAGATGATATAAATGAGGCAATTAGAACATAAAAAGTCAACTCAACTGAGCTGAACCTACAAAAGAAAGAAAGTTCTGTAACTGTTTCAGAACTATCTAAAAACTTGACCTCTTCCATGAGGAGAAAAATTTTGTTTCGGCGGCTCCTTATTTTGTCTTGGATTTCTTGCAGTTGCATTTGAACAAAATCCTGAATGGTATCTGGTTCTTCTATAATACAAAATTTTCTGGGGAAGGATTATATAGAAGGATTAAAAATTCAAAAAAATTTCTCACATTTCAATAAAAAAAAACCTTACATCCTCCTGATAAAATAAAGACATCAAAAGGATCTGCGTCTGCTCACTGGCAACTTAGTTTTAAGACAAGAATCCATTTTTTTCTTGGTGGGCTATAATGCATTTACCAAACAAGAGTGTAGTATCAAGGGGTCCGGTTCAAAGAGCGTACCCACCAAGAACACCAAGAACCATATCTATTATGTTCATCAATTCATGATTCTCTTGGTTTTGAAATGCTTCACGGTATAAAAGGAAGACAACCCCAAGTTTTTAGATCCAAAAAAAAAAAGGGCATGTCAGACGCTAGGAAGATGGAAAGGAAATAACAGGGAATAGCAAAGAAAGATGTATTTTTATACTGATTTCATTGGATGGGTGGAAATTAAGGCCAAGCTTATTGCTGCTAGATTAGTTTAAAGGGCCAAACTAGTAAATAACTTCTCTACTGGTGACTAGGTGATGCTGCCCTGCCATTGATAAGTAGAAATAAAAATGCATTTTATATGCAGAAACTACTTAATGAGCAAGATTATTCCAATGGAATTTATGCTTGAAGGTCGGAGATTAAATGCATTAACAAATGGGGAAGGAACCTAGATCCAGAACATACCTGTGCAAGTAGTTGTTACTATCTTCTTTGTCAGGGCTGACCTTGGCGATGGAAGAAGGTGAACTAGATGAACCGGGAAACAGAGGTTGAAATGATTCAAGTGCCAAAACCAATCGTGGTAAGCAGCATACAGACTTTTTATCAACAGCAACCCCCAAGATCATTCATTTCTGTTCACATCAAAGAAATAGCAATATAGGAATGATGCTGAAGTTGCATGACATTGGAGAACCAGGACTCCAAATATTTGGGGGCAAAATAGAAATTTCAATTAAGCTCATAAAATATAGAAATTTCAATGAGTTAGAAGGGGAAAACTAGAAATTTCAAAAGGGACAAAATATAAATTTCAATTAAAACATATAGAAAAAAAATTTTAATTAAAAAAAAGTTCAATGGAGGCAATTGCTCCCCCCCAAACATAAAGTGGTTCCGCCACTGTCATGACATACCATGAAATTATAAGATCCACAAAATATAATTAGAGAACCACAATCCAAGTGAAAAATAAATAAATAAATAAAAACAAAAGGTAAATCTATTTCAGTTCTGTAGCATGCCGTGCACTTTAGGAATCTATTAGGGGGCGTTTGGTGGGCATTATAGAATCTAGATTCTAGTAGAATTCGATTCCATAATCCAAAAGGTGTGTTTCGTTGGGATTTTAAGCCTGGATTCTACTATCCAATTGTATAATTAAGCCCATAATCACTATCTACTTTTTTGGTGATTATAGGGATTATGGATATTGTTGCTTAAATTTTCAAAATCTGTGATTCTAGAGACTATGTGTAACATATTATATAAAAAATATTATAATAAATAATAACATTATAAATATTATAATATAATATATTCTGTTATATGATATATTATATATTATTGATAATACAATATTAAATTATATTATATGTAATATAAATATCATTATTATAATAATATTATACATTATTATATTATATATAATAAATTACAAATTTCAATTAATGTACATTATAAATAATAATAATAATTATAATATATTATTTTAATAACAAAAAATTATAATATAACTTATATTACATTATAAATTTTATTATATTATTATAATAATAATATTATATATTATATATTATAATAAACATATTATTATATCATAAAATATAATAATTTTATAATATAATAAATTTATATATTATAATATATTGTAATAAATTTAATATTATATTAATGTTAACATAATAATATATATTAATATATTTAACAAATTTAATATTATAATATATTATATTTTATTAAATTTAGTGTTACAATAAATTTATTAGAATATTATATATAATATACATAAAGTTTGAGTTATAATAAACATAAATTATATTATTATAAAATTATATATTATAATAAGTTATAATATAAATATATTATAAATTATAATACTATTATAACTATTATATGTATTATATAATATTTATAACATCATATAATATTATAATATTAATATATATTATTATAATATTATGAAAATAATAGTAGTGTTATTTTAGTACATAATATAAATAATATTATTATAGCATTATAATGTCATATATAAATTATATATTATAAAAATATACATGCTACGTAATAATATATATGATTTTAAATACAACTTTAATTTTTCTATATATATATTATATTATTTTTATGTAATTTTTAATAAAAAAACTCCAAATTTAATCTCAATAATCGATGGCAACCAAACAAGATTCCAAATTCTAATTTAAAAATCTAAGTTCACAATCCAACTTATCCAAATAGGATTTTGGTTTTATAAAATCGAGAAAATATAATCTGGGTTATTGAATCTAGGATTAGAATCCTAATCCAGATTCTATAATGCCCACCAAACGCCACCTAGGAATTCAAGAGGAACTATAAGTTGTATGAGAATAAGTAAAATCAAGGCAATTTATCAAGGCTTTTGTTCTCCTCCCATTTTACTTTTTGCTTCCTAATATTAATAATTGCCCGACACAAAACCAAAGATATTATTATAATCAGAATTGAAACTTTTGTTCAACAGATGGCTCGAGCATGTTTGTGTGTAGAAATAAGCAAATAAATGAACCACTGTCAAGAACAATGGATACTTACCCTAAGTCTGGGGATCTCCGCTATCTTGGGCCAATCTTCCCCTTTCCCCTCTTCACATCGCTGTTCAAGAATAGGGCAATTAGTGACAGATAGAATTCCAAGTGAGGAAGGCAACCCCCTCTCTGGAAATCCTGCGAGATTCTTGCAGTCCTTGATGGCCAACTCTTCAAGAGAGGTGAGGCTGTGCAACCCCTTTGGTAGGGACTGGAGATCTGGGAGATTATTAACTTCAAGATAGATAAGGTTTGGGGGTAGCAGACACTCTGGAAAGAATACTAGACCTGAAAATCCTCCAATTGTTAGCCTTTTGAGCGAGGTGAGGTTGTGAATCCCCCACTCAGAAATGGACTTCTGTTTTACACAATTTAGGATGTAAAGGGAATCTAGGTTGCCAGGAAAACCCCCCTTAGGAAAGGGATCGAGATTAGGGCATCCCATAATCCACAAATCTCGAAGAGACGTGGCGTTGTGCAGGCCATTTGGTAAGGACCTGAGATTAGGACATTCACTAATATCCAAATCTCGAAGAGACGGGGTGTTGTGCAGGCCATCTGCCAAGGACCTGAGATTAGGACATTCACTAATATGCAAAGCTCGAAGAGACATGGCGTTGTGCAGGCCATCTGCTAAGGACCTAAGATTCTCGCAGTATTTGATGTAAAGGCTTGTGAGGGAGGTGGGTAACCCTCCGTCCGAAAATGAAACAAGGCTGGCACATCCGAAGATCCTCAAAGACTTGAGAGATGTGATATTGTACATGCAGTGAGGTAACGAATTGAGACGAGGACAGTTCCATATTTTGATGGTTTTAACATTTGTGATGGTGGTGTGCAACCCAGAAATCTTTCTATTCTGATCTTGATTTGAGGATGAGCCATTCATATTGCCATCCACAACAATACGGTGATCGGTGGACCCTAAGCATCTTCCAGTTGGAAACGATGTGAGCTCACCACATCCTACGATGTCCAAATGCTCAAGAAATCTGTTGCCGTACATCATCCTCTCGGGGAGGGATACCAAATTCTTGCAATCAATGATATCAAGATGCTTAGGCAGTAGGGGAAGCTCTGTAGAACTAGAGACACCTCTTTCTATAAAAGACGTGAGAGATCCACAATTATATATTAACAGTGTATCAAGAAACGAGTTGTTGTCGTCGTTATTGCTGTGCACCATCAGTTCAGGAAAGGTCTCCAGATTCTCACACTCACGGATTTTGAGTTCTCTGAGCGTGGAAGGAACCACCATCTTTTCTCCAAAGGATGGCAAACCCGGCAAGTTATCGATTGTCAATTCACGAAGAGAAGTGCACGACATCATCTGAATATTTTTCAAACCACGGCAGGAACGGATGCAAACGGTTTCAACTTGGGAAGGAAACTTAAGAAACTGAAGACGTGGACATGAACTGATTTCCAGACAAGTAATAGAACTCAGGGGCAGCACATCTTCATCATCTGACAAGTAAACAAGTTGACTACACTTGGAAATCTTCAAAGATAGAAGGGATGCAAGGCATTGTGTCCCTGATCTGACATTATTCGAGCACAGCAACTTCACAAGCTCATCACATCCTTCGATCTCTAACTCTCTGAGTGCATTTAAGCATCCCAATAATGACCTTCCTTCCTCTCCTCTGTGAGGTACTAGTAGATTCTTAAGATTTGAAATTCTAAAAAGACTCAGGAAGCTAAGTGGTAGTGGTAGAGTGGAGTCTACCACGCTTCTCAAGACCATCGCTTCACATCCCTCTACCTCTAACCTGCATAGCGCCGGAAGACATGTTGGCAGTTCAATCAACTCATGACAATTCCTTATTTTTAGTTCTTTCAGCTTTACAAATCGGTGGGAGAACTTCCTTAGTTTAGGACAGTTAGATATCTCAAGCTCACACAGACTAGGGAATACTTCTTCATGTTCCTCTTCAATCCCAAACCATTCTTCCCAATACTCCATGTCTCTGAATATCAGTGTCTCCAGTGATTGGAACGGTAGCTTAGACGCATGAACACTTCCATAGAACTCAGCACCCACACTTTTCACTCCCTCCAATCCCTGAATTAGGAGATATCTGAGGAAGGGTAAACATCCAAGCGAAGGGAGTAACTGGCATCTTCTGCAACCAAGGAGTTCTAAGTTCACCAACCGAGAGTAGGATGAGGACCCTAACCAGCTTGGGAATGTTGTTCCATGGTACCCATCAATAGAGAGCCTTTTGAGGTTCATGTGAGGTTGTAGCTCCTTTAGGACTGCAGTTTCCTTACCCCCATCTATAGGTTCAAACTTTGCCCTTGTGGATTCCCAACACAACTCCAATTCATGGAGATACTCTTTATTCCATAGAAGGAAACCATCAATTTTGTCTACATTCCTTAGTTCAACAATGCAAAGTTTTTTGCGAAGTTGCTTCACATCCTTTAGTCCTTGAATGCTTGACCCACTATTTTCCCCCACAACAAAAAGAGGCAGTGTTTGAAGGTTCGTCAATTTGTTCATTCCTACTGGCATCTTTTCCAAGTCTTCACATCCATCAATGTGGAGATGTCTGAGTTCAATTAGGTTGCTCATCTCACTAGGCAATTCTGTAAGCAATGTGCAGTTGCTTAACAATAGTGTTTGCAAATTCCGGAGTTTACACAGGGAATTGGGTAACCTTTCAATTGAAGTTCGGGAAAGGTCGAGGTGTCGAAGATGCATCAAATCACCAATTGATTCAGGCAACTCAAAGCAATTCATAACACCACTTAGACACAACACACGTAAGCATGGTAGTACCGGAAACAGAAAACATAGGAGCTGTCTAGGTATGGAGGTTCCATAAAGCGATGTATGCATCAAGAGTAATGCACGCAAGCTTTTGGTTTCTTGAAATACCTTAAATTTTGACATCACATGATATCTTTTTTCAGCTACAAATGCATATCTAATCAAGGACATATCAACCTTTGATGAATTGTTGTCATCCTGCTCATCCCTCAAATTGAAACATATTTCTCGGCAGATATATCGAGCTAGATCATGGATGATGTCATGCATTATGAATCCTGATTCGTGGTCACTACTTCGTTGAAAAAATGACCTTGATAATAGCTCTCTAAAATACTCATCACCTGTGTCTTCCATTCTTCTATTTCCCTTCGACTGCAGAAAATTTTCAGCCATCCATAGTAGGATGAGCTTTTCCTTGTTAAAGACGTAGTCTTGAGGGAACATGGCGCAGTAGGAAAAGCAACGCTTCAACTGAGCTGGGAGATAATGATAGCTCAACGCAAGAGATGGAAGAATGCCACTTGTATTTTCTGTTTGATCCCATATTTCACTACTCAAAAGACCTTCCCATTCTGCAGCGTCTCGTTTACAACGCAAGAGGCCTCCGAGTGTCTTTGCTACCAGAGGCAACCCGCTACACTTTTTTACAATCTTTTCGCCAATTGACTTCAACTCCGGGTATTTATCAGGACTTGAGTTTTGAAATGCATGGTGGAAGAATAATGCTTGGCAATCCTCTTCAGAGAGCTCTTTTAAGTGGAGTGTGGGAACGGTTCTCATTATGAAAGAAACATTTTCGCTCCTCGTTGTCACAATAATTTTACTACCGTTGGGTCCACCTCTAAAAGGAGCTCGTAATCGATCCCAGTCATTGTAGTCTTCACTCCAAAAATCATCCAGAACAAGTAAGAATTTCTTTTCACCTAATACCTCCTTCAATCTCTCTTGAAGTTGCTGCAGTCCATGGATTGTAAATGAATCTTTGGTAGCGGACTCCAGAATTTCTTTGGTTACTCTAACCACGTCAAATTTAGCATCGGATACGCAAGCCCATGCTTTCAGAGTAAAATGTTTTTTGACGTCCTCATGATTGTAGAGATGCTGAGCAAGCGTGGTCTTACCAACCCCTCCCATTCCCACTATGGGAATCACAGAGACATTGTTGCTTCCAGTAGCATCACCATTTGATAACAACAGTTGAAGTAACTGTTCCACATCTTTTTCCCTACCATAGACACAAGACTCAAGTGGCAAGGGAGTCGTCGGTGGTCTTTGGATGAGACCAGTGGAACTTTGTGCAAGTGCAACACCCTGGTTCAAACCAAGACGTTGTCCTTGCAACCAGACCTTTTCTAGTCTCTCGATTAGTGTCTTTATCTTATCGCTTTGCTTTGCTTTTGACCAATAATCACGAAGAGAAGAGACAAGTTCTCTCACCTGATATGTGTTGAGTTGGGTTTCCTCCTCCTGTTTCAGTCGATGGGCATGGGTGGCGACCTCGTCCAACAGATCTTCGATGTCCAAGGCAAGATGTGTGAGTTTGTCAAGCCAGAGTCTCACAGCTGGGTTCGTTATTTGCTTTTGTTCTGCATCATGGAGTACGCCTTGAATCATTAGCATCGTCTCCTCCAACTCCTCTAGATCAGAATCGACCTGCACACGGCGTGCGAATTCTTTGAACTCACGAGGGACCAACCTATCCAAAGCCACCTGAAGAGATGCACTGAGAAGTAGCTCTCCAAAAGGTGCCATTGTTGTCTCGCAAAAGAAAGAAGAGGATCGAAGTACAAGCGACTGGGAGCTGCAACAAGTGAAAAACTAGAAATTGCAGATTGCAGGTATGAGGTTTGGGTAGAGGAAATCTTTCGGAAGGCAGGAGGATCAAAAGACAAAACAGTGCACCAACGTACGGCAATTATGCAAGTAGGATCATTGAGGTGGACGCCCTCCACTTTTCTTCTTCGTGTTTCTTTAATCACGTGGACGCCTTCTCATTTTCTTCCTTTCACACCTCCTCCTGGTCCTACTTACTTTTTTTGGTAACGGTCCTGGTCCTACTTACCACTTTCATTTCTTCGTGTTACTATTTATACAGTTTTAGTATTAACAGAGAGAAACTCTTTTAATTCCATGGAAGACAAGACAAGAAAACCGAGTGGAAGCTTACGAAGAAAATTCTCGGGATGGATGGGTTTGTCAATGTCATGTGAAAGCTTGGTTGCGATCAAAACGACTAAAGGAGGGTCCTCCATCGAATGCAACTGACTTTCCTCTTCATGTTTCTTTCATTTATGGTTGATGATGGTGGTAACTTTCACAATTCCACGTGGGTCCCACGACTCCCACCCACCACTTTATTTTTCTTTTATAAAAGAACGAAAATGAAAAAGGAGAATTATGGAAAAGGGTCACTTTTAGACTATAATTATAAAAACATGCCACTAAGATCCCAAATTGCAGAAACATACCACTTTCGCCCATAATTGATTTGAAGGGTTACTTTTAAAAAATAATTAGAAAAATAGTGTCATTTTATTATAGATACCTATGCTCGAGTCCACGTATGATGCGTTTGTATCCCATGTAGAGTACGTTTGTGTCCCATGTAAGATGAGTTTGTGTCCCGTGTAATAAGCTTAAGTCCTATGTGAGATAAGTTTAGGTCCCAATAAAATGATCCTCAAATTTAATTATTTTTGGAAAGTGATCCTATAATTTAATTTTGACGGACTTTTTTATAAATACGGATGAAAAGTGGCATGTTTCTGTAATTTAGGATCTTAGTGGCATGTTTTTATAATTATGACCCAAAAGTGACCCCTTTCCATAATTCATCCAAAAGAAAAAGATGAAAAAGGAAAACGAAAGCCCATGCGCCACTTTATTTTTCTTTTCATGTTTGTAATTTACTAGTTAGCCCCCCACGTGCCCCCCACGTGCTACGCACGTGGAGGGCCTTTGAATAAATAAAAAAAAAAGAAAAAAAAAACGTTTTAAAGATTTATAGAAAAGAGTCAAAATTGGTTAAATTAACTTTCTAATGGTTTCTTTAGGTAAGAAACTTAATAAATCTAATTTTAAGACAAAGTGCATGCTCAAACAATAAGAAACAATTATGATAAATCAAGATGTAAAATACTAATGAAACAAAATATATGGGAATTGATATATTTAAATATAAGGCATTTAAAAGTAAAAATCCATTGTAATATGGTCATAATGTGCAAGAGTTCTAATCAGAACTTTTCCTAAGGCATCAACTGCATGAAGGTGCATCTTGTAGATATTTCCTTAGCATTTGACCCATACATATCCATGTAGATATCCAATAAAGGCCCAACAAATAGCCTATAAGTCTAAACTATTTCTCTTGAATATGGATCATGCTACACTCACGAACGAGGATGTAAACTCATCATAAGCTTCACTAAGAGGACCTAGTCGCACGAGACCAACTTTTCTTTGAACAGATATTTTAATTTATCTTGACAATTTGTTGACAGTAATATTTGTGGCTTCAAATATATTAATCACCAGCCAAGTTAACCAAACACCTAACCCCCTTAGCTCAAATATATTAATCAAAATTTAAGTTATTCAAATATATCTATGCCATGGGATAACGTTAGTTTGTACATGCAATAGTTTGTATATGCATAGGATCTCACATAAAGGTTTCACCTATTCAATGGCATAGACAAAATTTGGTCAATACATGCTGTTAACATCACAAAATAGAGAGTATAAGAGGGTGTTTGTTAACGTGTTTAAACACCGTTTTTGGTTTTTAAAAGCAGAAAATCAAAAACTTGTTTGGTGGAGGGAGTTCTGAAATCGTTTTTCAAAAAAACGGTTGAAAAACAAGCTCGTTTTTAGAAACCGAAATTTTGGGTTTTAAAAACGATGAATTGTGTTTTCATTCAATGGCATTTTTGTAATACTTTATTTTTTTTTCTCTTCGATACTTTTACCTCTCGTCTCTCTTCTTCACGAAAAACTCTTCTTCCTCACA
Organism: Buxus sempervirens; assembly: GCA_947561395.2. Lineage (NCBI taxonomy): Eukaryota > Viridiplantae > Streptophyta > Magnoliopsida > Buxales > Buxaceae > Buxus > Buxus sempervirens. The sequence goes on from OX387182.1 coordinate 6,010,610, forward strand.
AACTGGATTCTCTCAAAACGGCAGATGTTATCAAATTCAGATCTCCCAATTTGTTTGAAATTAAAGAAGAAAGAATTTTTGTTTTTTTGCCTCAACATTTTTAATATGATGTGAAGAGAAGAATGAAGTCTTGACTTCCGAGAGGGGAATTAAAGCGAAATAGAAAGATCTCAACGGAGCCTGACCTGAGGAGCACTCTGGTTAGCACAAGATTTGAATGCTATTTGAGAAACGAGGATTTCCTTTGAAGCTTTGTAGGCAACTGTGGCAATAACGACTTGCAACAGAAAAAGGAAGAGACCGTTCGTGGCCATTGCAACAGCAGGACCAGTGATTCAAGAAGAAACTTAGAACACTTTATACAGCAAGTAGTCGCGGAATAAGCATGCATGTCTCTTGTTTTGAAAAGATTTATTTGCTCTACTTGACCTTAAAACTAGAGTCAGCAAAATGTGAACCGACCCGACGGGTCAACCCGATTATAAACGGGTTGGGTTGACCCGTTTGTTAATTGGGTTGGGGTTTCCCCAACCCGCTCTGTCACGCCCCGGACCCAGATTTATTCTTAATAAGATAAATCAAAGCCCAAGACATGAACCTTGAGAGCCAAAAATACAACAAGTAAATCCTGACTAAGATCAAATACATCAGAGTACGCAAATCCAAAGTCAAATATTACTACCTTACCAAAATGTAGAATCATGACATCCCAATACTAGATAAAATCCTCGATAAAGTCTGGAACAAGGTCAACTACCAACCCATCTTACTAACAAAAGAAAAAAAAATCCATAAAGCAACAAGTCCATAAAATAAAGCATTGTCCAAAAAGACACCCTACATCAACAGTAAGGATCGCCTGAGTCGTCTCCAACCAGATCCTCTACCCTTTAATGATCTACCCCTTCAGGAGCGTTATCACCTGGATAGTCTGAAAACAAAACATTTGAAAACGTTTGATGAGATCGAAATCCCAGTAAGCAGTAACATGTATGCAAGAAAACGCAGTCATATAATTTATCAAAACCTTTCATGAGGTTACAGAGATAAAAACAACATCCTGTGTAAATCCACCAACCTTTTTCATATCAAATATAGTCCACAATTCACATTGCCATCAATTCACATTGCCATCTCACAGGACTCATGAAATTAGACTTCTTTGAGAGGTCGACTACCCATTCCAATTTTTGCCACCTCACGACTTATGTGCGAAGCCGGCCTACTCTGGGTTTCGGACATCGACTTATTGCGGAGCACCCAAACCCGATACAGGAGTGGGTTGGCACGTACAACCCAATCAAACTACAATAATAACATAAAGAAAGACCTCACCGAGATACACGGTGGTACGGGTCGTTGCAGCACAACCAGATACAAGAAGGCCTCACCAAGGTACATGGTGGTACGCATACATGGAACATGGGATTAACCTAAAACAAAAACCAGCCCATTTCATTACCTAGCTAATTCATGGGTCTACCCATAGCTATGATTGCTAGACACTAAAGCCAATCGTTAAAAATAACCAATTCATTCTAATAGTGCCAACCATAGCATCAACACAACTCCAAGATACATGGAGGAAATCAAGAGTCCATCCCAAGATACATGGGGAAATCAAATCCTCAATCCAAGTTATATGGAGAGGAACCTGGTTTATCCCGAGATACACGGGTGAGAAAACCCTCATGAAAAGCCTATGCAAGCCGAAGCCACCACTTTCCCAAGTAACCCACACACCACACATATAGATTATATATAAATTTAAAGTGTTATTATATTGCAATTCAATAACAATATGGTTCACTGCCACAGATACACATTTTCAATTATTATTAATATAGTATACAAATATTCTAATAATGATACCTTTTTAATACTCACGGATCTCACCTCAATGGTGATTCAATTGCTCATTAAAAATATGCACAGTAAAGCCACATGACCAAAAAGTAAATAGTTCCAATGTAATAAACCTTTTCAAAAGAATTACTAATAAAGTCAACAACCTGTCAAGTTATTTACACACACATCATGCAGGTGGCGTACATAGGTGCAAGCTTTCTCTCAACTTCAAATCAGCAACTAGCCATTGTAATTTCCAAGAGTAACAAGGGTGAATGTGGAGCTAAAGATCTCCTTTTACTTTAAGTTTTTGAAATAACAAATTAACCTAAACCAATTTCTAATTTACAAACATAGACCCTGCCATTCAACGAACCCAACTCCTTCTCTCTCTTCCGTAGCAAAGCAAACCAATTCCTCCATCTTCCTACCTTGTCATCCTATTGTCTCATCTCCTCTTAATTGTATTAACACTCCCTAACCCCACCTGCTTGTCAGTATAGCCTTAGATTGCTAATTAGAATAACCCACCCAATCATTGAGAGACTTATGGTTAAGGTGCACTAGAAATGGTACAAGTAAGATCTTGGTTCTGTTACAAAGCAAGACCATTAGCATGCATGGTCAGCAGAGGGCACCAGATAGTCGCCCATATATAAGCATTTCCAGCTCTCAATTCCTAGAAGCTAGAGATTGCATTCGGGTTCAGGTCCTGTTCTTGAGGCTCAGGTTACATGAAGCACTAGTACTAGTGGAGCTCATGTGATATATATATCATCTTCCTTATATTATCAATAACAAAACATAGTCCCCAAATGCATACCTTCAATGTTGGTGGCTTGATGAGGCAGCAACAGAGGACAAGCAATCGACAACAACCACACAACTCAGAAGAAGTTTATATAATGAGTTTGAACACATCAGCAATGGTTTTCGTCCTCTTCCCAATTTTACTCTCTCTCTCTCTCTCTCTCTCTCTCTTCCGTGGGACAGCAACAATTCCATTTTTAACTAGCAAGGCTGACCTCATCTACAGTGATGGGTATATGTCTAATACGAAAATACCCATCTTCTCCTTCTTTAAAAAATCAAACTTGAGAACCCATCTTTCCTATTCTGATTCTCTCTCTTCCTAAGAGCCATTTGCTTCTCTTGTAATTCTTAACAATCGTACCAGTTTTTGCATGGCTATTGTCTCAGTCATACTCTCATCCAACCCATGGATTAAGCAAGTAAATCAATGAATAAACCCTCCAGATGATCAAGACAATAACAAAGCATGAAATCAAACCAACAACATTGCATAGACTCAACAACATTGTAGTTTTTAACGTTTAATCCGAATCAATATGCAGGTTTTAATATTTGGAAAGGTTTACTGCTTACCTGCAATGGAACAATAACCCCCCAAGCCAAGGTTCCTTCCTCTCTTATTCGTCCTTTTCTCCAGCCGCCTAGCTCAAACGAACCCCAAAGCCAAGTCTCCCACCAATGCTCCACCCTAACAACCCTATTTAAATGAATGATTCCATGCTTCACCACCCCACAACACACACACAAACCAGCCAATCACAATCCATATAAAATTTTAAATGATACTAACCTTTGTAATGGATCATCCACCGTTAGATTTTAACAAAACTCCTAATCTTGGCCTTCCACCTCATCACCTAAATAAATAATAACAATTAATAAATATATATTCTAAAATCTCTAAGATGAATTATTTTATTTATTTAATAAAATCCATAGATGTTACACGCTCGTAATCGGGTCAACCTGATTATGACCCGCCAACCCGACGAGTAACCTGATTAAATAAAAAGATGCCAAAAGTGTCCCGTTCCAACTCGATTAACCCCAAACCCGGCACAACCCGATCCAATTAACCCCCCAACCCTATTTTAATCATATTTTTTGAAAAATAAAAAATAAAAAAATATAAAAGGGTTGGTGGGTTGAACCCGTTTATTGGCGGGTTGGGTTTGGGTTAGGGGTTTTCCAACCCGCCTTAATTTAGTCCAACCCAAAACCGACCGGATTAACCCCGACCCGTTTCCAATTCTACTTAAAACAAGTGTGGCCTTTGCTTCTGTTATAAAAAGTTAGATTCCCATTTTAAGAAATTTGAAAAATGCATTTTTTGGTTTTTGTAACATCTGCTGTTTTGAGAGACAAATGATATTGGTGTTAGCACCTCATTTTTGCGCACTGAAAGTGCCGAAAATGAAAACCCTAATTGAAAAGTCAAACCCGGATGTAACATCCCATTTCTAGAGATTCTTGTGTTTTGCTATGTATATGATGACTTGAAATTATTTTGGAATTTTCTATTAATTATCCAGGAATTTATTGAATTAATTGCAATAGAATATATTAATTAATTAGATTAATTGGCCTATTTGTAATTTATCTCTCATGTTTTAAACGTGAGATTAATTATACTTGTTTTGTAGTGATTTTATAATAATTATAATGTATTTATTTGACGATTTATTAGGGTTAATTTGAATTCAAGGTTTTCTTCCTTAATTTATGTAATTATACATATGGTTGCTAATTTAAGGACTAACTTGGTATTTTATTGGATGAAAAGTATTAAATTATTTTGTGCTATTAATGTACTAATTATTGATATAAAAATTATAATTGTTGGTCTTATAATTAAGCTTGTGCAATTTAGGGGTCTTCTTAGGGATTGGCGGAGTATTTGTGAGGGGTGCTAGGGAGTAGGACCTTAGTGCCTTCACAAAACAACCGTGTTCTCTCGTGTCTTTCTATCCTTGAGGTGTAGGGTGTTTGCGTTTGGCAAAGCATAGGATCAGGGGTCAGATTATAAAGGTGTTGTGCATGGAATCAGATGGGCGGCTTAGCACCGGATCATGAGGTTTGAGCTAATGCCGTAGAGTGTTGTCGAATTCTGTAGAAGAGCAGATGGTAAATGACACGCACTTCATACGTGGTGCAAAATCAAAATCGACTCCATCCATCTACCTTTCCCTCCTCTTTTTCTCCGTTCCTACCCTCCTCCATTCTTATTTTTCTTTTTCAATGTGTGGAGTCAATGGCAGTAGGAGTAACTTGGAGGATAAGGGAGAGTTGCTGTAGAAGGTGAATTACAGCAGTAGTTTCAGTAACAGTTTCGGAATCTGCAAAAACAGTAACTCACCATCTATTTTGGTTTAGTACAACAATGTTAATTTCTGCAGTATTACAAATTAGTAAAATTTCTGGCTTACAATAATGTTAATCACCATCTAGTCTGAACTAAATAAAGTTAATCACCATCTGCTTTTGGATTTTACAAAAATTTCGAATTCTACTGTAGTATAGACAGTACTTGAATGCTATGCACTAAAGAAAGTAAGTCATCAATTTAATTTGATTTAAAGTAGGTAATTTGCTTGTTGAATGTCTATGTATTGTACTCATTGGTTTTAGTTGATTTATTTGAGACTTTGTTGAAGTTTGAAATCACATACATATGCTCTGTTCTGGGTTTTCCATAACAGTTGCAGATGGTTTTTGGGGGGTATTTAGTTGTTTTCAAATTTATGCATATGTATAATAAATCTCAGATTAATAGCTCCAAAATTACTTTGCCATGTGTAGAATACGTAGGAACTGATTTCAGGTTAATAGGGTTCCTGGATTGATGTATAAAAATCCTCAAAGTCGGCCATTTAATCACAGAAACTAAAAAACAGTGCAGTTGCAGATGGTTTTTGGGAGGTATTTAGATGTCTTCCAATTTATGCATAGGTATGATAAATCTCATATTATTAGCTCTAAAATTTGTTTGCTAGATCTAGAATACATAGGAACTGATTTCAGGGTAATAGGGTTCCTGGATCGATCTATAAAAATCCTCAAATTAAACCACATAATCACAGGAAATGATGAATAGTACTTCTGTAACGTATGAGAAGATGTTAAATTTCGGTACAAAATCTATATACTAATGTGAAAACAGTTGTATGTGGACTAAGTATTCAATTTTTAATATATAATGTGATAGTTATTATTAAATTTGTGTATAATACATAAAGAATTAAGTTTCAGTTCAGATTTTAGGTAAATTCAACAAATAAGTTCGAACCCCAATAAATAATTACATTTTAGTCACATTTTGAGAGAAAAATCAAAATTCAAAGAAAAAGCGTTTAAAAGTGATTTTTAGGATTTATAAATTACTTTAAAAATAAGATAAGGTCAATTTAATAAAAGTAAAGAGAAAAATTGTAATTTAAGTGAAATTTAACATATTGCATGAAAGAGAATTTTGGTCAATTTCTGTTTGATTTATTTATTTGCATCAGAGGGTCCTAAATTGGATTTCATCGATTATATATGTATAGCAAGTTTCAAACAATGATGTTTATCCTTATTATTAAATATTTCATGTGAATTCCACTAGCATGATTCCTAAATTGCATTTATATTATATTATTATTATTTTGAGAAAAATATGCATATTTGAATAAGATGACACACACATGAGTATTCATAGTTTTGATTTGTGTATATTGCACCCTAATTAAATTTGTTTTACCCTGCGATAAGTTTAACTTATCAATAGCGGGTTAGCACTTTACCGGTATGTAAGGTAGAAAAATGAATTTCATTATTTGATCTCAATGAGATCCTTATTATGTTTTGAATATGGAATTATTGTGTGGATGTATAAAAAGATAATTAAAACTTGAGTGTGTGAGGGCTCATCAGTATAGGAGTAGAGGGAGTTGTACTGATTGGAGCGACGAAGCTGGTTGAGTTGAGGATTCCTCCCGGCTGTTTTTGTTTATTTTGTGATGTGAGTCAGTCGAGATGTGATTCCTCCTGACAGAGCCAGTCGAGACGTTTGATTCCTCCTGGTAGTGTGAGCGATGTGATTGGTACTTCCCGGTAGAAGAGGATTTACCCGAAATGTGTGTGTGTGGTGATCTTGTGATCCAAGGACTGTGCATCCCAGTCTGAATATTATAGTTGTAGTCTGGGCACACTACAAGAAAATTGACATTTAGTAGCAGTTGATAGTAGCATTTATAATTTAGATGCTACAATAAGATATAATTAGTAGCAGTTTGTATAAAATGGTTACTAATTATATTATTAACATTTATTTGTAACGGTTCTATTTTTATCAGCTACTATAACCATGTTTTAGTAGCAATTTTAATAACAATTGCTCCTATAATTATAAACCACCGCTACTATACATGTCATTTAAAAAAGCGCACGACTATGTTCTTCGGGCCTCTGGTCGAGATTGAACACCATCGCACTAGAGCTTTGCTTCGACGCTGCCTCCCACCATTTCCGTTGCCAGCGAAAGATAGGAAGAGGATAGGCAAATAGCGGCAGAGCCGAACAACAGTCATGGTATTACCGTTGAAACCATCGTTTGCAGTGTCTTCTTGTTTTTCTGCTTAGATTTTTCTTCTAATAATCGGCGAATAGATCTCTTGTATTAATTTTTCAGGTGAAGTATTCGAGAGAACCGGAGAATCCGACTAAGTGTTAGTATTTTGATCTGATGTCTTTCTATTTTTTTTCTAGATCTTGTGCTAGCTGTTTCAGGATTGATCTATTGATTCCTAGTTTCGTATGTTCGTTTTTGACTACTCTGAATTTGAAATTGAAAATCTAGGGTTTTAGGTCTACCGTCGCCCTTAATGGTGATTGTGGCTTATATTGGAATGATCTATAGGAATGACTTGTTCCGCTTGTGCTGGATTTGTCGAGAAAGCCATCAAATGACTCCCTGGAATCTAAGAAGTTGTGGTCGATGTCTTGGACAACAGAGGGGAAAACAACACCGAGTAAGATCACTGTAATTAAAATTGAACCGTAAGAGATCGTGACTCTCTTCCCTCGAGTCGATATGTAGAACTTCATTTTGATTCTTCCTTCGTCTTCACGTCTCTCGATTTCATCTGATCGGATCGAATTCGAGCTCAGATTTCCGCTTTTTCTTCCTATGACTTCAAGAAAGGACGCTTGTCCTGGCAATTAGGAATTAGACCGAGTTCTATAGTCCGACTACAGAGAGTCCTTCTACAAAGAAGAGAAATTTGAAATCCGATCCAAGTGAAACCAAACTCCAACAAACTAAGATAATATGATCTATAGTTCTGGCTGGACATTATTTTGATTAGCCTTGTGATATAATATGATATGGTTTATCGGATTAATCGAATTGGTTTGGTTCTAAGTTATACATTGATTTATATATTCCAGTTGATGATTATTGTAATTCTTCTGAACCTTGTTGTGAATTCATATTATTTAGTGGGATATGGGGTTATCTCACTTGCACTTGATTACTTGTGATGTATTATGATTTGAGATATATCTGCATGTATATTTAATTTATCATATGATGGCTTACTGGGATCTCCGATCTCATTTAGTTTATTATATATAGACTGTGCAGATTCCAGAGTGTTAGTAGTTGGTTTCGGGTAGATCCAGATTTAGAGGTATAGCAGTTATCAATTTTTATTCATTGTATTTGATTATATTTCATGTTCAGTGATTTTACATTCTGAGATTATGATTCGAGATTGATGTTATATTAAGTCTTCCGCTTTATCATTATTAATTTATTGCACTCTGATATACTTGATGAGCATGGATTATCTGTTGGTATCAGATGATTGGTAGTGTTCATAGATGAGTGAATTCGGATTTATTGTCTTAAATTTTAATCAAGACCCGAATTTACTTGTCACCCGACATACCAATTCTAGTAATTCTGTGGTTTAATCCATAAGATACTGGGATTGAACTGGTGTATGTCACAGTTTTTCATAGCTGTTAGAGGTTTTCGCAGTGACTGAATGTGAAAGAGAGAGATATAGAGATGGGGTTCTCAAAATATTGGAGTGCATTTCGCATACAGAGATTGTGTAAGAGACGTGCGATGAGGTGCTTGATGTATTTGCCAAAAATTTGATACTTAACACATTACCCACTCCAAGTCTTATTTCTTCTTCTTCTTCTTTTCTTTCTGAAACGCACTGGGTAGAGAGGCAATACAATAGAATACAGGTCCTAACAAACAAGTCACCAGAGTCATCACTTCTGTTCTTTAGAGTGGTGGTGGGCTTAAGATGTGGGGCTTGAAACAATGTAAACGACTAGCCATGCTTGTTAACAGTTTGTTCCCAATTTCTACTTTTATACGGACGGATTTTTTCAGTTTCATATATATGTTCTCTTCATTGAAGCTTTAGACATCTAGATACATGCTTTGGAAAAAGGTCATGTGAACCCTTCTAGAGTTGGCAGCACCTTCTGGATTTAAGATACATATGGTATATAATCTATACTGGGCGCTTCTTCTATCAACATCAGCTATTGAAAGTCGATCTCTAGCCTAAACTAGGCACCAATATGATGGAGATAATATCACTTGGAAAGTCTTGAGAGCTCTTTTTCAGTACTCTTTTCTAATCCAGAAGTAGATATGGCCCAAAAATCTTCAGAGTTCTTTATCTGAAGATGTTTAGTTACCTCTGAAAGTTAATCCTGCAACTTTTGGTCATGTAAGAACAAAAGGATTATTGAGGGGCATGTTACGGTCGTTTCATCATCTTTAACCAAGTTGGGTGTTTCTATCAATAGAAGCAATGGAACGCAATAGTTATTTGAAAACAACAGTTAGCATGATTATGTCTGTAGAAATCAAGCAAGAAAATGGATGAATATAAAGGCAAGAGCTCCTTTTCAATACTTTTCTCTAGTTTTGATGTGAGACGGGGTTAGAAATCTCTCTTTCTGTCAATCTCCCCCTCACATCAGCTAGCATCATTTGAGCTTCTCCAGTTTTTCTTTACCAAGATCATATTAAATTCTTTACCAATATGTAGTTGCTATGAGATTGATAAACTACGAGTATGGACGATCAATGGCGCTAATCCATTGACATTGCTAGTTTTATCTCTCTCTCACTCTGTTTTTTTTTTTTTTTTTGGGTTCTTGTGATGTATGCACTTGGTGTTGGTTGGTTTGTTTTTCTTTCCCATCACCATAAGATCCATTATTAATGACTTTAAGCTTGGACTTATCTTGTACTGTCAAGTTAATGTTCGGTAAAGTGTATTGAACTTGACTTCTAACATTTTAGTTTTTTTTTTTGTTTCAGTAGAGAAGGTAATTTTTAAAATAACTTGATATAATCTTTTTGTAATTCTATGTTGCATTGGTTTGAATTGGTGCTTACAGAAGGGATGTGAATAATTCGATGTCTGATCATATACTCTGTATCAGAAAGTTATAAAGAGAACGATAAAACACGTCACATTGTTGATGGATGGATTGCAGAGTATCCAATATGTAGGGAAGTCATGATATATATGGATGTCTCTTTGTGAAGCTTCTTCCAGATTTTTGTGAAACGAATTGCAGCTTCGAATTGATATTAGCTCAAAATCAGTGAAGAGACATTCAGAAAGTCATAAGAACCCATTCTGAAGTTGCTTTCTGTGCTGAGTATAAGGCTGCATTTGGATTGCTTAAATAAGTGCTTATTTGGGCTTATGGCTTATCAAAGCACTTAATTAAGCTTAAAATTTGTTTGGTTATCTTAGATGGATAAGTACTTACCCATGAGAAAAAGAAGAACATGACCCACAAGGAGAAGCACTTGAGAGTGGCTTCTCCTTCCTCTATTTCGATAAGCCCTTTTGATCGAACATACCCGATTTGAGTTTTCGTCTAAAGGTTTGTTAAATTTTTGAATCCATGTAGATTACGATGGAAGAGGAGACCAAAGAAATGATTGTGAGAATGGCAGAACAGAAGAAAGAGAAAGACGAGGAGGAAGAGGAAGAAAGTGGTGATCGGGATGATCCTTGTCGCTCTTTACAAACTTCATTTCTTCCTGAGCTAAACCTACTTATGCTTATGGCCTTCTTATCGTTGCCTTCGGGAGAATGTTTACAATCAGAGGTGGCGAGTAAGGAGGGAAAACGTCGGGATCTGGAAGAAATGATGCCTGAATTGAGAGCGCGGAATAAAAGACGAGAGAGAAATGAGTACCACGATATAGGGCATCGAAAAACACCAAGAATTCACACAAGAATCATGGACTCGAGGTATGATTTCTTAATATCTTGTGAGAATTGATGCTAAAAGCTTCTGGAATGATTTATTAGAACCCTAGTATTTGTTTACACTAAAACTAATAAATTCGTGTTCTCTGTATGGTTTCAAGTGCAATCACATGAATTCGGAATTTACAAAGGATCATGCTCTTCTCTTTTCCCAAAACTGTGTGAAATTTGGCAGTTCCCATCTTCAATCATATGTATTCGAAATTTGGAATTTGCCTAAAACTTCGTGAAATTTGCAGAGGATCATGCTCTTCTGTGCCATAGAGATAACTCAAAAATCCTGTATGGATATTTGCGCAAGCAGAAATCAATTTTCCATCTTTAATCACTCTCTTGGATAAGCTTTCTTCCTTGATTATTCCTGCATCTTGCCTTTGTTATTACATTGAAATTTATAGCATCATAAGCATTGATGATCGGAACCCGACCATCTCATCTGAGGTGATTCAATGGGAGGGGGAAACTTCAACAGGAATAAAAGATCCCAAACAATTTCCTTAACTAAAAAGCACTTACGATATTATTAAATGCTTAAATAAATGTGTCTACCAAACACCAAACTTGTCATATGAGCACTTTTTTACAATTATAGATAAGTACTTAAATAAGCCAACTTATCTTTTAAGTACTTATCCATAAGCACTAGCAATCCCAAACGCTACCTAAGTTCCTATGTTCTGTATCCCATTTACAAAGTTAAAAAGCATTTCTGGTCGATTCACTTGCTGTCAATGAAATTTCATATTGAACTGTAATCATGGAAATATATCTCTTAGATTATTGTCATGAGGCTGAAACCTTTTCTTTCTCCTTTTAGGCTGAACAATAAAGAAAATGGAAATAGCTAGAGAAGAGCAAGATGCAAGTTTTTTAATTTCATCCATTGAAGGAAGAGTGGGACATGCAACTACAATCTTTGTCTTACTTTTCTACATTTCCTTTCTTGATGGAAAACAGAAGTGCAAGGCTTGACTCCTTTCTTTGTGCTAATAGCCACATTGATCATAGGCTTTATTTGTTCAGCCTAAAATAACCCAAGTGGCATTCTTATTTGTTATAATCATCTCTTTGATTAGTGGATCTGTTATGAGTATGAAGTGAAGGCCAAAGATTCTGGCACGATATTTGATTACATTAGAATGTATTATCAGAATTTTACATGTTCAGACATCAATTAGATTGGAAAGTTGTATGAATTCAAGAATAATGTACCTAAGCATGAATACAGACTGAGGTGTTCCAGCTTGAAATGCTTAAGAAAACAAACACAGAAAATTTATGTAGAAGCAACAAAAGTCAAAGAAGGAGATAAAGGCCAAATGAAGAGGAACTGGAACTGAATTTGGAGACCCCTTCTAGTTTATCTTTTACTTTTAGAAAGCTAGTTGAAGTATGGTAAAGTCAAAGTTAAGGTATTAGGTTTCTGATTTAAATGGGGATTTGAAATGTGTGTGTGTCTAAGGAGTCAAATGCCATCAACGATATTGACTATCTATGATCAATGGGTGTTGGTTGGCAAATGGCCATCAACCTGATGCTACTCTGCCTTACTTGGTGGAACACATAAATTAAAAAGTTCTCTGAAAATGGCATCTTGAAAACAAATAGTGAAATAATTATCAAAATGATCCGTGTTGGTTGCTTTGGTGGAGATTGATTAATTTATCTGGATTTACCTCGCTCTTCTTCTTCTACTATCTAATTAATGTTTGGTAAGGTGTACTGTAACTTCTTATCCATTGCACTTGAATTTAACATGTTTACGTTTTTTGTTTCAGTAGAGAAGGTAAGTTTTAGATAACTTGATAGAATCTTTTTGTAATTCTATGTTGCATTGACTTGAATTGGATCTTTCAGAATTAATGTGAATAATTCCCTATCTGATCACATGCTCTGTATGAGAAAGTTATAAAGATAACAATAAAACACGTCATGGGCAAATAATCATAAGGCTTTTGATCAATTACATGACAAAGATACTAATTTTTTTCCTTCATTTTTATCCTTTTGACGATTTAATGCATGAAGGAGTCCAATCCTTCAAGAAACCTTGACCTTGCTCTTAGTTGTGAAATGCTTCAGGGTATAAAAGGAAGACAACTCCAAAATTTTTAGATTAAAAAAAAAGAAAAGCATGTGAGACACTGGGAAGATGGAAAGGAAATGACAGGGAATAGCAAAGAAAGATGTATTTTTATACTGATTTCATTGGATGGGTGGAAATTAAGGCAAAGCTTATTGCCCTATTGCTGCTAGATTAGTTTAAAGGGCCAAACTAGTAAATAACTTCTCTACCGGTGACTAGGTGATGCTGCCCTGCCATTGATAAGTAGAAATAAAAATGCATTTTATATGTCGAAACTATTTAATGAGCAGGATCATTCCAATGTAATTTATGCTCGAAGGTTGGAGATCAAATGCATTAACTGACGGGGAAGGAACCTAGATCCAGAACATACCTGTGCAAATAGTTTTTACAGTCTTCTTTGTCAGGGCTGACCTTGGCGATTGAAGAATATGAACCAGACGAGCCAGGAAACAGAGGTTGAATATATGACTCAGGTGCCAACCAGTATTTAGATATAGTGAAGAACTAATACACATATATATATGTATCAACAGCAGCAAACGAACTTTCTATCAACAACAGCCCCCAATAACAATCATTCCTGTTTACATCAAAGACATAACAATACAGGAATGAATTAATGGCTACCTGTATCAACAATGCTGTAAAGCAAAAGAATTAGAGAACCACAATCCAAGTGAAAAATAAATAAATAAATAAATAAAATCAAGAGGGTAAATCTATTTCAGTTCTGTAGGATGCCATGTACTTTGAGTAATAAGTTGTGCGACAACAGAAGACACTTACCATTTGTTTAGGAATATCTGTACCCAAGTTTTTTGTTCTCCTCCCATTTCACATTTTGCTACCTAATAATAATAATTTCCCGACACAAAACCATGGAAATTATTATAATCAGAATTGAAAGTAGAAATAAGCAAATAAACGAACCACTACCAAGAACAATACATACATACCCTTTTAATAGATGTTTGAGTCTGGGATCTCTGCTATCTTGGGCCAATCTTCACACCATTGTCCAAGGATTGGGCAGCCAATGATTTGTAGACATCCAAGTGAGGAAGGCAGCCCCCTCTCTGGAAGTCCTGCGAGATTCTTGCAGTCAATGATCAACAACTGTTCAAGAGAGGTGAGGCTGTGCAACCCCTCTGGTAGGGAATGGAGATCTGGGAGATTTTTAACTTCAAGAAAGGTAAGATTTGGGGGCAGCAGAGACTCTGGAAAGAATACCAGACCTGAAAATCCTCCAATTGTTAGGCTTTTGAGAGATGTGAGGTTGTGAATCCCCCACTCAGAAATGGACTTCCGTTTTACACAATTTAGGATTTCAAGAGAATGTAGGTTGCCAGGAAAACCCCCCTTAGGAAAGGGATCGAGATTAGGGCATCCCTTAATAGACAAATGTCGAAGAGACGTGGCGTTGTGCAGGCCATCTGGTAAGGACTTGAGATTAGGACATTTCCTAATAGCCAAATATCGTAGAGATGTGGCATTGTGCAGGCCATCTGGTAATGACCTGAGATTCGTGCAGTATCTGAAATAAAGGCTTGTGAGAGATGTGGGTAACCTTCCGTCCGAAAATGAAACAAGGCTGGGACAACCGGAGATCGACAAATACTGGAGAGATGTGAGATTGTACATGCAGTGAGGTAACGGATTGAGACGAGGATGTATTTCAATGGTTTTAACATTTGTGATGGTGGTGTGCAGCCCAGAAATCTTTCTATTCGGATCTTGATTTGAGGATGAGCCATTCATATTGCCATCCACAACAATACAGTGATCGATGGACCCTAAGAATCTTCCACTTGGAAACGATGTGAGCTCATTACATCCTTGGATTACCAAGCGCTCAAGAAATCTGTTGCTGTACGTCATCCTCTCGGGGAGAGATACCAAATTCTCACAACCAATGATCACAAGACTCTTAGGCAGTAAGGGAAGCTCTGTAGAACTAGAGGCGCCTCTTTCTGTAAAAGATGTGAGAGATCCACAATCAGATATTCTCAGTGTATCAAGAAATAAGTTGTTGTCGTCGTTATTGCTGTGCACCATCAGTTCAGGAAAGGTCTCCAGATTCTCACACTCATAGATTTCAAGTTTTCTGATCGTGGAAGGCAACACCATCTTTTCTCCAGAGGATGGCAAACCTGGCAAGTTATGGATTGTCAATTCTCGAAGAGAAGTGCAGGACATCATCTGAATATTTTTCAAACTATGGCAGGAACGGATGCAAACGGTTTCAACTTGGGAAGGAAACTTGAGAAAGTGAAGACATGGACATGAACTGATTTCCAGCCGAGTAACAGAACTCAGGGGCAGCATGTCTTCATCATCTGACAAGTACACAAGTCGACTACACCAGGAAATCTTCAAAGATAGAAGGGATGCAAGGCATTGTGGCCCTGGTCTGACATCATTCGAGCACAGCAAGTTCACAAGGTCATTACATCCTTCGATCTTTAATTCTCTAAGTGCATTTAAGCATCCCAATAATGACCTTCCTTCCTCTCCTCTGTGAGGTACTAGTAGATTCTTAAGATTTGAAATTCTAGAAAGACTCAGGAAGCTAAGTGGTAGTGGTAGAGTGGAGTCTACCACGCTTCTCAAGACCATCGCTTCACATCCCTCTACCTCTAACCTGCATAGCGCCGGAAGACACGTTGGCAGTTCAATCAACTCATGACAATTCCTTATTTTTAGTTCTTTCAGCTTTACAAATCGGTGGGAGAACTTCCTTAGTTTAGGACAGTTAGATATCTCAAGCTCACACAGACTAGGGAATACTTCTTCATGTTCCTCTTCAATCCCAAACCATTCTTCCCAATACTCCATGTCTCTGAATATCAGTGTCTCCAGTGATTGGAACGGTAGCTTAGACGCATGAACACTTCCATAGAACTCAGCACCCACACTTTTCACTCCCTCCAATCCCTGAATTAGGAGATATCTGAGGAAGGGTAAACATCCAAGCGAAGGGAGTAACTGGCATCTTCTGCAACCAAGGAGTTCTAAGTTCACCAATTGAGAGTAGGATGAGGACCCTAACCAGCTCGAGAATGTTGTTCCGTGGTACCCATTAATAGAGAGCCTTTTGAGGTTCGTGTGAGGTTGTAGCTCCTTTAGGATTGCAGTTTCCTTACCTTCATCTAGAGGTTCAGAGACCCGATTCCCAATGTTTGCCCTTGTGGATTCCCAACTCAACTTCAATTCATGGAGATGCTCTTTATTCCCTAGAAGGGCATCATCAATTTTGTCTACGTTCCTTAGTCCAACAATGCAAAGTTTTTCGCGAAGTTGCTTCACGTCCTTTAGTCCTCGAATGCTTGACCCACTATTTTCCCCTACAACAAAAAGAGGTAGTGTTTGAAGGTTCGTCAATTTGTTCATTCCTACTGGCATCTTTTCCAAGCTTTGACATCCATCAATGCGGAGATGTCTGAGTTCAATTAGGTTGCTCATCTCACTAGGCAATTCCATAAGAAGCATGCAATTGCTTAACAATAGTGTTTGCAGATTCCGGAGTTTACACAGGGAATTGGGTAACCTTTTAATAGAAGTTTGGGAGAGGTCAATGTGTCGAAGATGCATCAAATCACCAATTGATTCAGGCAACTCAAAGTTACTCGTGACACCACTTAGACGCAACACACGTAAGCATGGCAGTACCGGAAACAGAAAACGTAGGAGCTGTCTAGGTACGTGGGGTCTGCGAAACCATTCACCCGAATGCATCAAGAGTAATGCACGCAAGCTTTTGGTTTCTTGAAATACCTTAAATTTTGACATCACATGATGTCTTTTTTCAGCTACAAACGCATATCGAATCAAGGACATATCAATCTTTGACGAATTGTTGTCCTTTTGCTCATCCCTCAAACTGAAACATATTTCTCGACAAACGGATCGAGCTAGATCATGGATGAGGTCATGCATTACGAATCCTGATTCATGGTCACTACTTTGTTGAAAAAATGACCTTGATAATAGCTCTCTGAAATAGTCATCACCTGTGTCTTCCATTCTCCTATTTCCCTTCGACTGCAGAAAACCTTCAGCCATCCATAAGAGGATGAGCTTTTCCTTGTTAAAGACGTAGTCTTGAGGGAACATGGCGCAGTAAGAAAAGCAACGCTTCAACTGAGCTGGGAGATAATGATAGCTCAACGCAAGAGATGGAAGAACGCCGCTTGTGTTTTCTGTTTGATCCCATATTTCACTACTCAAAAGACCTTCCCATTCAGCAGTGTCTCGTCTACAACGCAAGAGACCTCCGAGTGTCTTTGCTGCCAGAGGCAACCCTTTACATTTTTTTACAATCTTTTCGCCAATTGACTTCAGCTCCGAGTATTTATCAGGACTTGAGTTTTGAAATGCATGGTGGAAGAACAATGCTTGGCAATCCTCTTCAGAGAGCTCTTTTAAGTGGAATGTGGGAACGGTTCTCATTATGGAAGAAACATTTTCGCTCCTCGTTGTCACAATAATTTTACTACCATTGGGTCCACCTCTGAAAGGAGCTCGTAATCGATCCCAGTCATTGTAGTCTTCGCTCCAAACATCATCCAGAACAAGTAAAAATTTCTTTTCACCTAATACCTCCTTCAACCTCTCTTGAAGTTGTTGCAGTCCATTGACTGTAAATGAATCTTTGGTAGCAGACTCCAGAATTTCTTTGGTTACTCTAACCACGTCAAATTTAGCATCGGATACGCAAGCCCATGCTTTCAGAGTAAAATTCTTTTTCACGTCCTCATGATTGTAGAGAAGCTGAGCAAGAGTGGTCTTACCAACCCCTCCCATTCCCACTATGGGAATCACAGAGACATTGTTGCTTCCAGTATCATCACCATCTAATAACAACAGTTTAAGTAACTGTTCCACATCTTTTTCCCTACCATAGACATGGGAGTCAAGTGGCAAGGGAGTCGTCGGTGGTCTTTGGATGAGACCAGTGGAACTCTGTGCAAGTGCAACACCCTGGCTCAAACCAAGACGCTGCCCTTGCAACCAGACCTTATCTAGTCTCTCGATTAGTGTCTTTATCTTACCGCTTTGCTTTGCTTTTGACCAAAAATCACGAAGAGAAGAGACAAGTTCTCTCACCTGATTTCTGTTGGGTTGGGTTTCCTCCTCCTGTTTCAGTCGATGGGCATGGGTGGCAATCTCGTCCAACAGATCTTCGATGTCCAAGGCAAGATGTGTGAGTTTGTCAAGCCAGAGTCTAACAACTGGGTTCGTTATCTGCTTTTGTTCCGCATCATAGAGTACGCCTTGAATCATCAGCATCGTCTCCTCCAACTCCTCTAGATCAGAATCGACTTGCACACGGCGTGCGAATTCTTTGAACTCACGAGGGATCAACCTATCCAAAGCCACCTGAAGAAATGCACTAAGAAGTAGCTCTCCGAAAGCCATTATTTTCTCGCAAAAGAAAGAAGAGGATCGAAACACAAGCAATTGTGAAAAAATAGAAATTGCAAATTGTTGGTATGAGGTTTGGGTTGAAAGCAGGAGGATCAAAGAAAGGAACTCGCATCTTCTCCTACGCCCCCCCTCCTCCAAAATTATAGCACCAACAACTGACAAATGTCAAGGAATAAGGTTTGACAAACGTTAAACGTTTCGTTCTATTCCCTCCGTCAAATTCAAACATTACATTGACTAATCCGAGTAGGTTTATGCTTTACACGTTACCTGCCCAACAAAGAACCCTACATTGACTAACCCGAGTTGGGTTAGGCTTTAACAACTTTTATTGAATGATTAAAGGATCTTCAACAACTTTTCAAGAAGCATTGGCCTTTCAACCCAAAAAAAAAAAAAAAAGGAAGAAGCATTGACCTGCAACTTCCAGCTTTTTCAAAAGAGAGAGTTCGGCCCCTCTTTTGTCTTCTGCTTTTTATAACGAGATTAAAGAATCTTTAACAACTTTTCAAGAACCATTGACCTGCAACTTCCAGCTTTTTCATCAATAAAAAAAAAAAAAAAAGGTAAGACAGCAAGTAGTGAAGTAATCAAGAATGAAGTGGGACAGATAAAAGGACTTAGTCAGTTCACCATCCACCAAAAAAAAAAAGGGCCTAGTTAGTAAAGCTTAAAGAAGTAGGGGCGGGTAACGTGTAAAACTTAACCCTACTGGGGTTAGTCAACAATCAACATGATGTTTGAATTTGACGGAAACTTTTAATGTTTTCTAAACTTTTTTTCTTGACACTTGTCACATAATTATTGGTACTGTAATTTTGGAGGAGAAGATGCGGGTCAAGGAACAATCACTGGGTATTCTAAATTAAAGTCTAGTCAATTGAAGTGCCCTCGACTTGTTCCTTGTCTTCGTTTATTTTTTTTCATGTATTCCCTTTGTCTTCTTTGTCTTCTTTCTTTTAAAACATAGTCAGTGGATGTGCAAGTTATTTATTCATTTAGTTTTTTTTTTTTTTTTGGTAAATGAAGCTTGATGGAAGTACAAAATTAAAAGTTTCTTTGACCCAAAGGTGGGGTTCGGTTCAAGGTAAACCATATGCTTGTCTAAGCCGGCTCAGTAGGATCTAGAATTTGGGTTCAAGATTTAAGCCCAAGACTGTTCCTAGGATAATATCAGAGACCTGGCTTTGTTAGGGTCAATTAGTATATCTTTGTAATTTCTTAACTTTATTTTGTAAGTAAAATTCTTACAATGTTTATATTATTCAGATACTTATTTTATAAGATGCTAATAAAAAAAAGACCCAAAAAAAAAAAAAAAGTTTTGATGGGAGAACAAGTCCTTACTAAAAAATAAAAAAAGTAGGTTCATATTGATTTACTAAAATGACAGCTATAAACTTCTGTAAAATGTCCATGAGTCAGTATAACAAGTTACTATGCATGTAATATCTATATTATATATTGACACTTGTATTATTAAATGACGTTAAGAACTCTTTGTAGAATATGTATTATTTTCCATTCATCTTCTAATGTTATCAATTTGTTTTTACAGTTATGCCCGGCCTCCTTTCATTTATTATATTTGTTGTTAGATTTATAATTTCTACATTAAAAACTGCATGACATACACATTTCTTTCCGTCATTTTGAGTGGACGAATGCAAAATTAATCATCTTACAAAAGGTCATAATGGTCATTTAATATAAAATAAACAATTGAAATTTATATATTTTGATGTCTAGTGTGTATGAATGCGACAATTATGATGAATAAATAAAAGGTACAAATATAAATAGTAGAAATATGAAGATATATATTGATGCAAATATATTATATTAATAGAGGTATAAACGCAAAACTGCCCTCTAGAAATTTCAATGGAGTTTTGAGAAGGTACGAAAGCACATGATACCCTTTTCCTTTTTATTTTGATAATCTGAGTTTAAAGAGTTGAGATTAGAATACCGTCATGCATGTTTGAGTGGCATATGTAGGGTGAAACTTGGGTCGATTAAACCTGAAAACCGACTAACCTAAACCAACTTTGGTTTGGTTTTCAAAGCACATGGTTCAGTTTTGGTCTAAAATTTATAATGCAAACTAAATCAGTTCGGTTTTGGATTAATGTCTGATCTAAACACACACACAAGCATGTATATTAAATTGCTCTAAAGGCCTAAACCGACCTAAAGTAAGCAAAATTTATACACTGGGTTGGATTAGTTTGGTTTTAGGGTTTTTAATTTCATTCTAATTTGGTTTCAGGTAATTAAAATAGTGGGTCCTTAATTTGATTTGATTCGGTTATGCGTCCTTAATTCTTTTATTTTTTTTAGTAGGTGTGGAAATTTCTTCAAACCTAATCCTCCAACTAGAATTTTAAATTGTCTACTTGGAATTTTGTTCAAACATGGTCGGTGGACATGAAAATTACATTATTTATTTTCAAATGAACTGCTATTTACTAGTTGGACGATGAAAACAAAGGAAGGAGGTAGGAAATGAGATTTGATGGGAGTATAAATTATAATTACTAGTTGGAAAATTTACACTTACACCCTTTGAAATTTGGAAAAGGTGCCCTCACATGAGGGATAGGCGGCGGGTCGGCCCGGCACGCCTCAAGGAATGGGCTGCGAGCCTGTCCGCCTGAGGCTTGCTCGGCGGGCCGTGGCACGCCAGGCCCATTTAGTTGGGACCCCCGGCCCGGCATGGCATGCCTGCTGGGGCGTGCTGTGCCGGGCCGGCGGGCCAGGGGTATTAAACCCCTTTTTTTTTCAAAAAAAAATCCCAAAAAATCACAAAAAATTCTGAAAAAATGCTTTTATTATTCACAAAATTGTCTTACACATATTGGAATAGATTTTGCTAAAAAAAATATAAATTCATTAATTATCACAAGTACAATTACAACTTTGAAAAAAATACATAATTACTTGAACAAATAATACTGCATCACTATAGTATAAGCACATCCCAACTAAATTGGCATCCACTCATCTATCTTTCATTTACAGTTTAAAAGAAAAAAGAGAAAGTACAATTCCTATACTTTGATTACAAAAGTTATAACAAAACTTAAACTAATCTGGATGATTAAATTCATCAATATTCAAATCATCGAAGTCTCCAACAAGTTGATCATCTTCATATTCTTGATCTCTCAGTTCTGCCCTTAACCAATCTGTAAGACTGACACATACTTACACCATCTCCGGTGTTAATCTACTTCTGTAGTCGTCCACGGTTCGTCCACTTGCGCTAAAAGCTGATTCCGATGCAACTGTGGACACCGGAACCATTAGTAGATCACATGCCATGGCAGCAAGCACAGGATAACTAACCTGATTTTGCTTCCACCATGTCAAAATGTTAAAAGAATTATGCTCTTCCATAGTATTGAAATTTATTGGGGGGCTTTCTAAATAAATCCTTAATCCAGATGATCCCCCACTACTAGATGCTGGTTGTTTTCCCTTTCTTCTCCCACTTAAAAAATTCCAAGGGGAATTATCTGGTAGTGCTTGTTGGGTTTGCGTATGACCTTGTATGCTACTACTAGTATCATATTCACAAAAAAGTCTTTCTAATAGGGTTCTTCTTTTACATATATCTATTTGAAAAGTAGAATTCATATTCTCATTTATTCCATCTATTAAGTCTTCCACTTCTAATTTAATCCTAGGGTTCATTGTAATAGCTAAACAATATAAATTAGGCATATCTTGCTAATATTTTAAAATTTTTGCTTCCAATGCAGGGCAAATTTCCTTAGCAATGGGCATATTTCTATATTGTTGAAAGAAAATATTTATTTGATATAAAAAAGTTAAAATACTTGGTGATGTTGAGTAATAAACCGCTAATAAATATCTTGTTGCATCATAAAAAACTTTTAAAAAATCTCTTAAAATTTCTGCTATTTGCCAATCAAGTTCTTCTAATTCACTTTCAAGCACTTTAGTTTTATAAAATATTGTAAGTTCTTGTTTTAATGGTAGTACAGCTTATAGCATTAAATATGTTGAGTTCCACCTATGTTCAACATCTAGGGTAATTTTTTTAGGTTGCTTTCCTAAATTTTCATAATAATATTTAAATTCTCTAGCGGTTGTGCTAGATTGTTTTAAATATCTTACTGCATCTCTAATATTTGTTAAATGATGTTGGACAATTTTTAATCCATATTGCACAACTAAATTTAGGATGTGACAAGCACACCTAACATGAAATAAACTTCCATCTATATTTAAGTTTAAATGTTGTCTGAATATATCTACTGCAACATTATTAGTACTTGCATTATCAAGTGCTAAAGCCATTATTTTATTTTGTATTTGATATTTTCTTATATTTTTTGCTATAGTATTTGCTATATTTCGTCCAAAATGGCTAGAATCTAGTGGTTCAAAAGTTATTTTTCTTTTTTCCATATTTCAATTTTCATCAATATAATGTGCAGTTATAGCTAAATAACTTATTTGTTATCTATTTGTCCAAGTATCTGAGGTTAAAGCTATCTTAAAAGTATTGTTTCAAAAAGTTTCTATTAATGCAGTTTTCATTTTTCCATATAATTTTATAGCATCCTTTTTTAAAGTGTGGCGTAAGAAAATTTTAAATTGTGGTGCTAGATATTTAGTTATTAAACGGTTAAATCTTTTAGATTCTATTAATTTAAAGGGTAATTCTTCTTGAATTACCCACTTTACTATTTCAAGCCTAGTTTCTTCTTGATTAAAAAAAAATTACTCATATGAACACTACTGCTGAAAATTTGGGCTTGCCTAAGGTCAATTTGGCCATGTTTTGGAAGGCATTTCTGCAAATGCCGTTACAAGTGGCCTGTACCACTTTTTCCTTTACAACTAAATTTTTTTTTGCAGTGGTTACACACTACCCTCTCTTCACTTCCTACATTTTCAATTGTAAAATTGAGCCAAACACCAGAGGTTCTACTCCTCTTGGTGCTCTTAGGTGGTAGGGAAGACAATCCCATCTCTTGGGAAGCAAGGGCAGATCTACATAGAGGGTATGGTGGGCAACTGCCCACCCTAACCTCTTAATTTACCTTTATGCCTCATATAGAAGTGGCCCTTATGCCCCCTTTCAAATTTTGTGTTTGCCCACTAAGCATGGTCCACCATCCACTCATTGAATGGTTTTGATTTTTTATCAACTTCAAATGGCAACATCCCATGGCAGGTGTTTAAAGAAAAAGAATGTATTTAAAGAGATGGAGTCAACAATTAGAAAGTGATATAAATAAAGGATTGGGACTCTTTTTTTTTTTTACTAAATAAAAAGTGGGGGAGAGAGAGTCAACAATTGGAAAATGACATACAAGAGAGTGGAACCCTTTTTTTTTATAATAAAAGATTCAAAATTTTATTAAAGTAAAAACTAAGAGATTGGAAATAGGAGATAAATAATAAATAATAAATATGAGATTGGAAATTAGAAAGTAATGTAATTAGGGAATAAGAGATTGGAACCTATCTCTAAGGACGTAACTAGCTGTAAAACGTGAAGAGAGAGCTAGGAAAAAGGGGAACAGGTGGATCCTTAGAATAGCACCCCATGATCTGTTGTTCTTATTTTCTGTAGAATAAGGCATATTTTGTGCTTGTATCTCCAAATAACTCTATAAGTACTTCAAGAATCCTCTCTAGCCGTAAAACATGAAGAGAGATCTAGGGGAAAGGGGAACAGGTGGATCCCTAGAATAGTACCCCATGATCTGTTGTTCTTATTTTCTATAGAATAAGGCATATTTTGTGCTTGTATCTCCAAATCTATCTATAAGTACCTCAAGAATCCTCTCTAGTCGTAAAACGTGAAGAGAGATCTAGGGGAAAGGGAAACAGGTGGATCCTTAAAATAGAACCCTTTAATATGTTTTTTTGGTAGATTCAGGCCACTGATTGTGTTTGTATTCCCAAACCTATCTCCAAGTACCTCTAGACTCCTCTCAAGCAGTAAAACATAGAGAAAGCTAAGGGAAAAGGACACAGGTGGATCCGTAGGATAGGCCTTTATGCGCTAAAATCTGATATCTGTGGTTGTTTTTACTATTCTGTCTATGTTTTAATGATTTTATTTTAAATTTGGAGGAATCCTATGAATCCATGTTGTCTATAGCATGGGATCTTCTTTTCCTCCTACAGATGGGATTTTTCACCATTTTTGCACCAACAGCACTGTTTTCTTAATTTTTGTGATATTAGGCTAAGATCCTGGATCTATCATGATCTATATGATAGATCTGAAATCAGAAGCCTTAAAGTAGTCTCTGGGGTTTCATGAGATGATTTTGAAATTGTTTTAAACATTGAGAGAGGATCCTATGGTTTAAACTCTCCCCTTTTGATGTTTTGTGATCAATATGGGTGAATCTGGCTCTGATCTCTTGATTAATGAGAAACTTGGATCAGATCTGTACCCTAGATAGTTTTGATTTATTCTTTTTCTTCCCAAAGTGATTTGTGGTTTATTTTCAATTTTGGGGGAGGATCCTATGGTCTAAACTCTCTCTTTTGATGTTTTTTCATCAATACGGGTTGATTGGATCTCTGTCTCTCAATTAATGAGAGATCTATATCAGATCTGTACCCTAGAGGACTTTACTTTTCAAAGTTTTCATCAAGAGATTTTAATCTGATTTTTCAACCTTTTTATGGTTTGGCCTAAAGATAGTTTTTTGGTTATACTTTAGATTGGTTTTTCTTGATTTTATCTCAATATTATTTCAGTCATGAAACCCTTGGAATTGTGTAATCATAATGATGGTTCTGAATTAATCGGGCTATTCATATGAGTAATCATACACTTATGTCACTTTTATGTCTTTTTTCTTTATTAAGCAAGCTTTCTTTGCGTTTGACATGAACAATACCTGGCAACCACCTTGTGTGGATGAATAGGGGTGCCTAACAACTTCTCCTGTTCATAATCTAATCCCCTTACCCATCTTTGGTTGTTTTTGTTTTGTATTTTGAAATAAAGTTATTTTTACTTGATTTGAGATTTCGGTGTCCATTCACACCTAAAAAGAATGGTGGCGACTCCTTATTTTAAAAAATCCCGTGTGATGTTTAAGAAGTCATTGAGGTGATTTTCCATGTCTCACAACTAGGTTTCATTTTTTTTATCCTTAGACCTCTAGCCTCCAAACCACTTGGGAGTTACCCATGGGACCCCTGAGCCACAACTCCCGTGGTTACTTATTTTTATTTTTCACTTTTAAAAAAATACCTTTCTACAATTTCTTATCCCTTATATGTGCAAACCTTTTTATCTACCTATGTGTGCATCTTTCTAGTTCCCATTAATGGAAACATAAGAGTCCCCTCCCACTGTAATAAAAAAATTGTGAAAATCTCAATGCCATACCTTGCACATTAGAGTTGGCAACGGGTCGGGTTGGGTCGGGTCATAATCGGGTTGGGGTTTAACCGGATCGGGTTTGGAAAACCCAAAACTGAACCCAACCCGCCAATAAACGGGTTCAATCCGCCAACCCGATCATATTTTTTATTTTTTCAAAAAGTATTATTAAAATAGGTTGGGGGGGTAATTGGGTCGGGTTCGGGTTGGGGTCAATCGGGTCGGTTCATGACACTTTTTGGCACTTTTTTAAATCAAATCATAATCGGGTTGGCGGGTTATAATCGGGTTGATCCGATTACACGCGGGTTGGGAAAACCCGAACCCAACCCAACCCAATTAATAAACGGGTCAACCCAACCCGTTTATAATCGGGATGACCCGTCGGGTCGGTTCGATTTTTGCCAGCTCTATTGCACATGCAGCCTAGTGGCCTCTCCACCATTATTAAAAGATAAAAGCAATTCTACCTGCTCAGAAATCAGAATCATCGATTTATAAGCAAGTTTTGAGAGCAACTTATAGCATCTCAGCAAGGCAATCTTCACCTTCCGAACAACAACAGCAATTTTTTTGCCAGCCTTAAAAGCTCTTCTCGCAATAGTTGATGAAAAGCATCCAAGTTACCAAAAATACGAATACTCAATAGCCTCACATCAAA
This sequence comes from Buxus sempervirens, assembly GCA_947561395.2. Classification (NCBI taxonomy): domain Eukaryota; kingdom Viridiplantae; phylum Streptophyta; class Magnoliopsida; order Buxales; family Buxaceae; genus Buxus; species Buxus sempervirens. The sequence continues at coordinate 6,037,147 of OX387182.1, forward strand.
GGATGTTTGCGATTAAGGGCACTCAAAATCTCTAAAGCCACATAACCAAGGTCATCTGAAAGCTTGCAAAAGAACCCGCAGCAAATAAAGCTGCTTTACCTCCAAATCATGACAAGAACTCACACTTGAAAGCCATACATCGAATTTTAGCGAAGGCCAAAGCCCTAAATTCAACATCGCTCGTGTAAAAAACTATTTTCACTCTCATAAGCAGTTCTACACGGCTTGGTATGTTTGCCTCCGGAGCGAAACGCATCTGCGAGTCAGAGAAGAGGATTGGATTTGCGAAAAGCCTGTCTTCTTCTGGACATGACCCATTTGCATAATTGCCTCAATGGGTCGACCAAGATTTTCTTTGATCGACGCCCTTACTCGAGTTCCATGCTCCCTTCACAGTCTCTCTCTCCATCGATCCTTATGCCCTTCACAGTCTCTCTCTCCACCTTCTGACCGTTGTTGATTTATATGGGTTCGCATCCTCTATGAAGACGATGCACTTATTCGTGATGCTAAAATAACTTCCTGCCGCGTTCTGACCTTTCTTGGAGGGATTCTCTCTCTTCCTTCTCCTCTTTCGATCATTCTTCTGCATTTTAAAACAGTGGCGTCCCGTTTTACAACTCTCTCTCGTTTTCCCTCTCAGTTTACTTCTTCCCAAGAATCCTCTCACTCACATCTACATCCCAACTCTTTATTTCCCCCGAAGTTTCTTTCCACTGTGGCAACCCCTGTTCTGTAGAAGCTTTGGTTTGTGGAAATAACAGGTTCAGGTCTGAGCAGTTGGGAAAAGAAAGAGAGGAAATTTGAGAAAACGATGAGCTGCGGTGATTGAAGGAGAGAGGGAGACAAGCAGAGACAAACACCGTGGTGGGCACGTTAGGACGGGCCCCACGTTTTCTTGCTGTTCATTGAGAACGGGAGGATCCCATCTCGCCGTCTGAGACCATCTCCACTGTCGTCGAACATCTTCTCTGGTGACACTGGTAGTTTCCTTCAAAAATTTTTTTTCTTCTTTCTTCCTTTTTCTCATGGTTTTTGCGTAGGTTTTGCTTGATTTTGTATTCGATTTTCTTTTTCTGATGATAAGTCGCAACTCCTGTTTATAGGGATAATCGGTAAAAACGCAGAAACGGCAGTAGCAGGCCTTTGGCTCTAGAACTTCTCCTCGGCTCTAGTATGAGAGAATCTTAAAACCCAAGCCAGAATTAGAAGACTCGCCAAGCAAAATCTCCAATAATTTTTTTCTTTTTTATGGTCATGATTGGCGTTTCTTTCAGTTTCCCTCCTGGAACTTGATCTTTCCATGTCATACCTCATTTGTGCTGGCAGAAGAAAAGCAGGTAAAACTTTGTAAGATTCTGAACCTGAAGCCAGATGAGCAGCCATAAAAACCGCAAAAAATTGCTACTTTGCTTTAATAGATCACTCCTTTACGGAAAACAACCGAGTTGCATATACACTCAAAAGCTCAGTTACGTACAGGTGAAGATGAAATGGAAGAAAGACTCATTCTATGATTCCCTTGAAACAATCCATAGGTCTCCAGAGCTCAAACCTTTAATAGCTCTCAAAAACCGTATTGTCAATGAACCAGACGGCTGTATCCCAATTTCATCTATCTCAAAGAAAGGGCTTCAATTGGGCTTGGGAGGCACCAGAGTTGCTAGCTTTCTTCGGAAATACCCATCTGTTTTTGAAGAATTTACGGGCCCAAAATATAATTTGCCCTGGTTTAGACTAACCCCAAATGCTGTTGCTCTAGATAGAGAAGAGCAGAATGTTTACAGAGACCAAAGATTAGATCTTCTTGTAAGGTTGAAGAAGATGATAATGATGACCAAGGAAAAGAAGCTCCCATTGAAGATAATACATGGGATGCAATGGTATTTGGGATTGTCAGATGATTTCTTGCAAAACCCGGAAGTGAATCTTGATTCTTCTTTTAAATTTATTGAAATGGAAGATGGGCTTCAAGGACTGGCTGTTGATCCTGAGGAGAAAATATTATCTACATTTCAAAAGAATGCCTTAAAGAGAGGTTCATATTCAGAGGAATCATTAGAACCACCTTCATTTCCTCTTTTCCCTTCAAAGGGTTTGAGGTTGAAGAGGAAAATCTCAAACTGGTTGGACGTGTTTCAAAAGCTTCCCTATGTGTCTCCCTATGAAGAATTTTCTCATGTGAATCCAAATAGTGATGTTTCTGAGAAACGGGTTGTTGGTTTTCTCCATGAGTTGCTCAGCTTGTTTGTCACTCAGTCTGTTGAGAGAAGGAAGATACTGTGCCTCCGTACTTACCTGGGATTGCCTCAGAAATTTTACAAGGCATTTGAACGACATCCTCATATGTTCTATCTATCATTAAGGAACAAGACCTGCACTGTCATTCTTAAAGAAGCTTACTGTGATAATTCATTTATTGAGGCACATCCCATTTTGGAGGTGAGGAAAAAATATATTAGATTAATGCGGGCATCAGAGTTGATTTTGAGGAATAGACAACGGAAGAAGCAGTGTTCTGAATTCGGAAATGTCAATTTGGTTGTCAATCTGGATTCTGAATCTGAAAATAGAAGTCAAGCTGTGAAAGAAGTGGTTTGTTGATACCATGGAAACCAATTTGGACACAGAGTTGGACTCTGAAGATCATGATAGAAGTGTAATTGCAATGCAGCAGTATTTTGAAACTTAACAAGCCATGTTTCTGAACTTCAAAATCTCTTTGAAGCAATCCAAAGACTCATATCACTGTTTATCAAAACTGTTGATGTATAATATGGTGAAATCAAAAAAGCAAGAAACAGGAAGAAAGAAATAGCTGTGCCCAAAGTATACGTATTTGGCTATGCTCTCAAAAGAAGACCATCTTCACTATCTTGAAAGCAAATTTAGGTTACATTGAAATCTCCAATCACTTTCTTTTGGAGATAGAGAATGGTATAATTAATTCTCTTTGAATATGAGCCACTGTATATAGCAATTACCTTTTCATTTGCTTATTCCCCATTTCAGGAGATTCTTCTGTGGTTGAAGTTCAGGGCATTCTGCTTTGATTCCAACAACACCTCTGCCTTTTCTGGATCCAGGAAACATATAACAACTGTGTTGAGGACTGCAAACTGTAAACTACAACCACTTATTTCCTCTGTTAATCAACTGAGGCCTTGCTTAACACAATACATTTTATTTTATTTTATCTTATCTTTTTTGTGGAATCTTACAAAAAAAAAAACAATACTTTAACCTTAAGAGTAATAGACCTGCCTTTTCTATTCCTCTTTGAAGAATCTGAAAAAGAAAAATAAAGATCAGAAAAAAAAAAGACTTATATTCCTTAATTACGTTATATGTTTATTTATGAATACGTTATGGCTTCTGTTTCTTCTTTCGATTTCCTAAATTGCTGTTGGATGCCTATATCCCCTCTTTATTGAAGTCATTTTATATCTTCAGTGTCTATTCAGCTGGTGAAGGTTTTTTCTTCTGTATGCTTGTTTGTTTGAATAAATACCAATCATGTTTCATAAACTGTTGTATTTCTTAAATTGTCTGTATTCTTTTTGATTGGTTTGTTGGTGCCAGTCCATTTTGTTGGTACATGTTTTATTTGATCTGCATTTGGCACATTTATTCATTGGAGTATGTATGAATCCTATAAGCAACTGGAGCTGGCATCAATCTGAAACCACCAAACCGCTGAAACTGGCCCGATCTTAGGCAGGTTTGAGTTGAAAATTCCAATCTGTGGGTCAGTTTCAATTTGAGCAAATCTAATTCGTAAATAAACAGGTTGGGTTCTGGTTGAAACCCAATGGATTGTTGATATACCTGACTACCGGTTTGGTATCATTTTAGTATTAACCTGTTCCGGATTTTGAATTTTCTTGAAGTTGCAAAGAAGTTGTCTCTCTCTACAAGACTGCAAGCTTTATAAAAATCAACCAATGGTATTAGGAAGTTTTTGTTTTGAAGGTTGTAGTTTTAAGGGCTGTTAAGTATATATGGATATTTTTATTTTTGAGAAATGGTATGCATTATCATTATTGTCATGAATGTATTAGACTTTGTTTTTCTTTTGAAAACTTGTTTAGTTTGTGATTAATTCGGCATAATTCTGATTTTCCTGTTTATATATGTCTGGATCAATATATAATATGAAGATAATGTAGACATTTTTTTTTGTAGGGGATATGACGATATATGGCAGAAATGATCAAGGATTCAACATGGAGAGCTCTGATTATTTACACTTGCCCCATTTTCTATGTGTGGAACGTAACTTTGCAGGTTATCTTTCACTAGAAAGGAGAGGCTATACATAAATTAAGAATTATTGGAGAGTGAAAGTTGTGAAACACCTGTAGAGTAAAACAGCCTAGAATAATTTGAAAAAAAAAATTATAAAATCAAATTGGTAATGCTGGCTAGGACGGCTTAGGTTAGGGTTAGTATATATCAGCCCAGTTATTCAGTAGGTGAGATAGGCTTGAACTTCAACCCATCATCACCCTGCCTCCAGCAGACACTAACATGCCCAAACCTGACACATGATGAGCATTACAAGCAACCTATGTATAGAAAATTAAAAATGACAGAGATCAATATGTTTTCAATTTCAATCATAAGGTTGGTTTAGTTCAGAGTTGAAATTTTAGAGATTAAGATTCTAAGTGGATCGGTGCTTACTATTGAAGAGTCATTGTTCCGGCTCTGTCTATCTAGATGGTTCAAATCATGATAGCAGGAAGATGGCTTTTTTGGTTCAATGAGATTAATGGAAGAATAGATAACATTGAAAACCTGAACCCCAGACAGCATTTCTCATTTCCAACGTTGATAGAAAGCCATGATAGATTACAAATGAAATACAAGCTTTTATCCTTTCTTTTTGAGATTATTCCTCTATGAATGTCCTCTTCCTCATATTACCTTTTCCTTTTTTGTTGGATGAGGTGCCAGAGGATTACAGGTACTTGTGTTTGTTTCAGAAGATTTAAGTTTCTTCTAGTTGTTCCTGCTCTTACTAAGTGGTAAATTCAAGAGCCAGTAAGAGGCTAATTTCTTTGCGTTAGAACAGGTTTCCAAATGGTCTCCCCCTCCACCCTCAACCCTTATTTTTTTGGCCGCCATTGTTGCTCTTCTACTTTGTTGAATAATACTTTTAAAGCCTGGACATAACCCAGATAAGATCATTTTATTTATGCAATAAAACAATTGCCCCCACTCATGATGCCTTAAATCTAATGTTACAATTTGTTTAAGAAAATAACTAAAATTATTATGGGAAGAAATCAATACATTAAATAATAGCAAAGACAAGTCATAACAGACGATCATTCTGAGAATTGATGTCAACCTTTCAGTTTTGATTCGCCTATAATCTTTATGGTATTAAAATAGCCATTTAAGAATATATTTGTGGGTCTGTTTGTTGATTATTTGCATTGAGAAACTTATTAAATGAAGCCATTTGTAGATGGATGTTTGGTTTTAGATGTTGTTATGTTTGATTTATTGCTGTATTTTGCTCACAAAAATAGAATATATTCCTATTTCAGAGCTAGTAATGTGTTTGGTATCTTTGGTTCATAACACGATGTCCAAGGGCAATAATGCCCCATGGCTTACAATCCAGGCCTCCTCTTGATGAGTCTTGGATGAACAATTTTACGGATATTTTTCCTCACTTTGTTTATTGGCATTTCATCAACCCTTTTAGAACTCATAGGTATTGTGCCATCTATGTATTTTGGTTGTATCAAACAAAAGATTCATAGCCAGATATTACCTCTTGTTGTGTCTGATTCACACTAAAGAGGCATGAACAAAATGTTGTCTCTAGGCAGAATTGTTTTATCTTCTAAGTCACATCCTAAATTATTAAAGGCATATAGAAAAGCAGAATTATAACTTGCAAAATGAGAAATAACTGCCCCTTTACTTCCATTCATCTCATTGTCTGTTTACTTGCTGTCCCTGAATTTTTTTTAGTTCAGAAATCAGATGCCTACACTTTGAATGTTGCACGGCCTTTTCTCACTTTTTACGGAAGCTTGATCAGCTTGAATCTTGTTCAGAAGAAAACAGATAAAAGGCTGAATTACATTTTTCAAACGCAATGAATTTTGGAATCATGAGAATATGTTTTGAGTTTAATGGATTATAAAATCTCCAATTCTTAGTGAGATTTTTAGCATTGTTGGAATTTCATCTTGTTTGCAGTTAGAATCGAGATTAATGTTTAAAACATGGAGCTGAATCCTTCATGTAAGCATATGAAATTGAAGGCCTATGCATGTTGGAATTTCATTAATTGTTATTATTGTTATTATTGGTTGCTAAAACAAAATCTTCGCTTTGAGACACAGACGAATCAAGGATGCTGTCATTGCATGGAAGAGGCTGATTCAGAATTGTGCACCTTGGGTCTTCTGAGAATAAGTTGTGCTTTAATTTGGATTTCTTATTATGTACAGCTCCCGTTTGTTTTCTGTAAAATAAGATGCAGAAAATATTTTCAGTAGAAAATTAATTTTCTGGCATGTTTGTGTTGATGTAAAACCATATCCAAATGTATTTCGTTTTTCACAAACAAGTCAATTTGTTTAGAAAATAAGTTTATACCTCTCAAAATCTTATATTTCATTATCGAGAAATTCCACCTACCATCACCATCTCTTCAGCCACCATGAGCATAACATCAACCACCATCAACACGACCACTACCACATCAACAACATCATGCAACCACCTTTCATCACCATGAACATAACATCATCACCACCACTACTATACCAAATGCTAAAGCACCACACTAACATATTTTTAATTTTCCTTAACATTTTGTTTACTCTTAAAATTGTTTTTAGAATTTGAAATTTTTTTTAGTGATACTTTCTTAAAATAATTCAGATTCAGTCTATCAATTTTTGAAAATTAGGTTTCAGTTTCATTTACTGTTTATAGAAACTTTTTTCCGACAACGCCCTCAAAAGATTTTGTAAAATTTAGGTACTAGTGAGGTTTGTAAGTCGTTTTGAGGGTATTTTTGGTAAAATGATATTGAATCTCAATTATTTGAAAAAATTATCATTAATTCCTAATTTTCAAGAATTGGCCGACTGAATCTGAATTATTTTAAAAAAGTAACATCAAAAACCAATTTTCCCAAGTTCAAGGAAATTTGATTTTAGTGTTACCTTTTGAGAATAACCCAAATTTAGTCACCTTTTTCTTGGTAATTGAAAAATAGTGATGCTTTTTCAAAATAATTGATTATGAATGTCATTTTACTGTTCAAGGATTTTTTCCAAAAATTCCTCCAAAGACTTTTTTAACCCCATTAAGAGATGATAATAAAGAAATTGCTTACAAGTGCTTTGAGGGTAGTTTTGGAAGTTCTCATCAAACAGTAAAATGACATTCAATTATTCTCAATTAAAATATCACTAATTTCTAATTATAAAAAATTAAGTGACTGAGTCCGGGTGGAGGAGGACCTTAAACTAGGTCTCCGGATGATATCTTGAGACTTATAAGATGTCATCTCCTTTCACTAAAAAATATGACAAATATAGAAACATACACATGTCTCCTTTGTAAGATGCCATCTTTATAAGATTTTTTTTTTTATTCTTGTACCAGCAAATATATACAGATGGATAAGTGAGGATGCTTAATACCTCGCCTGACCCATAACAAAACTTCCTTACCCTTAATCAGTTTTATCAGTACTCATCCAATTGTTTTTAATATTTTCATGAATTTTTTTGTGAAAATCCACACATTAATTAATTCAACGGATGGTAATGACTCCAAATGAGACTAAAACTATTTTTAGCATGATTTTCCATGGTTTTACACTATGATGCCATCATATTAAATGCTATTAATGCTTGATTGTTCTATAGGGGAAAAGGGAGAATCGTGAAGGCAAGTTTAGTGCATGTCGTTCTGTAATTTTATTAAGAAACTCTTTAATACTTTAAATCAAGGTTCAAAGTGCCAAATCTGATGTAGGCCCCTGGTGCTATTTGTCAAAATTTTACTAAAACACCATTCGTGCCACTATATCTTTTGTACAACCAAGTCAAAATATTTTATTAAACCTCCAATATTAAAGGAAATCACACACATTGTAATGTTTAATTTGGAGTAAATTGAAAACACACCCAAAAAAATTTAAAATTAAAATAAGCAAACACAAGAATTAGAAGACAGCAAAGTTTGAAGTAAACCCAACATTCTCAAACAATACAGACGTGTCACTTATGCAAAGCACAAGCACAGTTGTCCTTCCCTATGTTAGATGCAATGCAAGGAGATCCAGTCTTCTCATCCTGGAACCAGGTTGAACGTTCCTGAATCAGCTCATTCAAGAAATTGTCAAGCTTCTCTACGGTAACATTGGGCATCACAACAACATGAGCAATGTTTCCTTCACAAGCAAGCTGCCACCTACGAACAAAATCTTCATCTTGTGGACGCTCAAACACAACAGTGTTGCTCAGCCCATTAAGCATGGCACTAATCCCAGCAGCTCGAAGCCTATCCTTCAGGTAATGAGCATTCCTAAGGCACTTTTGAACTTCTTTCTTGAGTCCCTTGTAGCCTTTTCGGTTTAAGGTGTACCAGAGAAAGATAGGAGCATGCCCATTTCGGCTGCCTGTTATGGTTGCATCCCTAGATGCAACATACTCAACATTCCTTGAAAGGAAATTTATGTGCTCTAATCTTGTTATTTGAACACCACAAGGCATTGGGCTTCCCACAAACTTGTGGCCAGAAACACTCACACTTCCAATGGGCTTCTTGAATGAAATCATTGGTGCCTGTTCATCACAGAGAACAGTTAACATAACAAAGAAACCAATACCCGGAACACAATTAACACTGAAAACCAATAAATTCAGAAAAATAAAAAAGGGAATAAAAGGGAAGAAGAAAAGAATAAAAACCAATATTATACAATCAGTTGTACTAATAAGTAGTAAGCTTTTTAGAAATTAGAGTACATACAGAAGATGGTTAATGATCCATCATTCCATTTTTAGTCCTTAAAATTTTGCATTCATTGGCCCATCAGAATGATTATGATTCTCAAGCTAGTCTAAACAATTAGGATCGGCTAATCAGGAAACTCTCAAACTGTGAAAAGGGCTCAAGACAAGGTGAGTTGAAAAACCTCCTAAATCTTAGGCTGCGTTTGGTAACGCTTTTGCTTTTTTGCTTCTAAAAGCAAGAAAGCAAAAAAGTAATTTTATGCTTTTTGAAAGATCTTTTCTTGAAGTAAATGCGTTTGGTAAACTTTTGCTTTGCTTCTAAGAAGCAAAAAAACATGTTTGGTAATTGCAGTAACATAGAAATTGCTTTTTGCTTCCATAAAAGTATTGTACACAATCGGGTTCGGGTCGGGTCATAATCGGGTTCGGGTTAATCGGGTTTGACTAAATTAAGATGGGTTAGAAAACCCCAAACCCAAATCGAACCCACCAATAAACGGGTTCAACCCGCCAACCCGTTTATTATTATTATTATTTTTATTTTTCAAAAAATATTATTAAAATAGGGTTGGAGGGTTAATTGGATCGGGTTGTACTGGGTTCGGGTCGGGTTTTGGGGTTAATCGGGTCGGAACATGATACTTTTGCCATCTTTTTTTAAAAATCGAGTTACTCGTCGGGTTGGCGGGTCATAATCGGGTTGACCCGATTACTGGCGGGTTGGGGAAACCCCAACCCAATTAATAAACGGGTCAACCCAACCCATTTATAATTGGGTTGACCCGTTGGGTTGGGTGGCATTTTGCCGACTCTAGCAATAACAATATGTTGTTGCTTCTTAAATGAGTATGGAGGCATCATCTTTAATATAGGAATAAAGCAATAGGGTATCGAGGGGTTTTGAAAGCAATAAAGCAATTTTGTAAAAAAATTGAGAAGCAACGTTTTGTTGCTTCCGGTGAAAAGCAATAAAATTGCTTCTTTGCTTTTAGTAAATTGCTTCTCATGTGCGTTACCAAACGGTACTTTTGCTTTTAAAAGTAATTTTTTGCTTTCAAAAGCAAAAAAGTACTTCCGAAAAACGTTACCAAACGCAGCCTTAGTATCTACAGCACAAGGGCAGAAGATCCTCCCCGTGTACTTACACGTTCAACAAAGGGCATCATGAGACCAAACAAAGCTCCATCACAGTGGATATAGAATCTGTCATGTGTTAGCCCAGCTTCTTCAAGGGTTTGAATAACAAGATCAAGATCGTCGATTGCTCCTTTAACTGTTGTTCCTGCAATATTTAAAGAGTCATTTGTGAAATATCAAATCAATCCTTTTCACACACAGACACAGAACGAGAGAGAGAGAGAGAGAGAGAGAGCATATAAAACAGCCACTTCAAATTGTCTGGAATGGACACCATAGTTGCTCTCAATGAAAGGATCACCAATGTTGTTGATGGAAAAGTGTTGCAGCTGAGACAAAGCACCATAATCGAAGTCTAGATTAATAGGGTAACCTGTGAAAGACAAGAAAATTCAATTACTCAAAACCGATGAGCGTACTCGTTTTAATCCCGGATCTTTTTTTTTTTGGTAGGCTTTTAATCCCGGATCTTGAAATTTACATCCAAGTCTATCGGCAATAAATTTGCATTGGGGACAACAGAAAAAAGGAGAAATTAATTTCGTGTCATGTCTTGATTTTGGGCAAAAAGGTAAAATAAAAAAAAAGAAAAAGGAAAAAAAAGCCAATGTTTTGCATACAAAATTTTATCACCGGATCGAAAAAGTGAAGTATTTTACCGCCTCTAATGTGACCTTCTACCGGCAACATATTACCACTGGTAAATCTGTTTAAAGGCGGGAGTTTCGGCCATTACTGTTGGTGAACGTTGGGCTCTACTACCGGTAAAAGATGAATTACCAGCGATAAGCCACTTACTGTCGGAAAGCACTTTAAAATAACACATCAAGACGAGTAACAGTCCATGAAACTGCAGAGTATGGACAGAAAAATGGATATTTCTTTCCATAATCTATCGTTATTATTGAGATACCATAATTAATCCCCACTGATTAACAAGCGAACAACAAAAACAATAGAAACAAAATGCCTTATATCTATGCATAACTCGATCCCAAGGGGTGAACAATATAAACTAATGTCACTTAAGTATATATATATAACTGAATGAGGTTGATTACAAGCTTCGTAGTTACTAGTTACAGCTAATATTTGGAGCTTTTGTAAGATTGTAAGAAGTGTAGTAAAAAGAAGAGAAAAATCCCATCCTTTGTTTTTTAATACATATGGCATGATCCCACAGGATCTCACCTGAACTAGGCTGTCACATGGAATAGAGTGGCTAAAAACCAAATGAAAGGAAATTGTAACACCCCGATCCCTATAGCAAGTATGTTGTCCCCGTTGGCCCAGCGGGTCTCATGGTTTTGCTCTTGGGACGGGTTTATCCTAAAAGGTTTCATTGCTTAAGGGTGTAATAATATATATATATATATATATACCTTCACCTTCTCCTTTTCGAACAATTTGGGATCAGGATCTCATATAAAGTGATGAAAATGATGGAAAATTAAGTGTACTTGTATTTCCATTATGACTGAACAAACACAATCCTAATGGAAAAGCCCCATCTCTAATGAGAAGATTTCATGCAAGAAGATACAAAGGAAGGAAACATGAATATGAGAAAAGAAAAGAGACGGAAACAAAATTTAAAATCAAAAATGAAAAAGAAAAGAAAAGAAAAGAAAAAAGAAAAAGCATGCATGCATGATTAGAGCTAGACATTTTCCATACCTAAATGGTGCTTCGTTCTGTCAATTAGAAATTTTTGGTATCTTGCTAATACATTGTCCATATAGGCTTCTCTGTCTCTAGTGACCTCGTCATCTGCATCAGGCTCCGTGACAGCAAGGCGCGTCGTATGACCATTGCTTCCAAGCACAGTTTTCTTCTCTTCACCATCGACAGGCGAATCCTTATCAACCTCTAGCTGTAAAGGCTCCAAAACCACTGCAGTTGGATCAAAGTCCTGCAGCAGTGTTGGGCCCCACTTTTCAAAAAAAAAAATATATATATATATCATGATGATTAAAAATGAAAATAAAATAAATAAAAAAAAAAATCTGAATGGGTCGTGCATGTGTGCACGACCCATGAAACCCATAAAAGGGGGGACTTCACCCACGTCCCCCCTCTTCTTCAATTAACAAAAAATTATATATAAAAAGAAAATAAATTTAAAAGTTTGCATGGGTCGTGCACATGCACGACCCTTGAAAAGCCTTGAAAAAGGGGGGCTCATCAACGAACCCCTCCTTTTCAATTAAAATAATATTCAAATATCAAGGGAGGAGATAATTCAAAAAAAAAAAAGGGTAAAAGAGAAGTGGGGACGCATGTGGGAAGTTTTCTAACTTCCCACACACGCCCACTTCAATGGGCAAGTATTGGGTAGTTGGGTAACTACCCTATCCCCTATAAAAAGTGATAAGCTTCTAAAATAAGGGGTTAGAAGGCTGGAGTTGAAAGAGATCGGGGAGAAGATTAAGGATTCAGAGAGATTTTAGCAGATAAAGGTGAAAGGCTTCCAGGAGATAAAGGAGGTAAGATATGTTTCAAGCTGCTATTTTAAATTCTCTCTAAATACTAACGTACAGGTTCTAAAAGAATGGGGCAAAAGGGAATGAGATAAGGATTAGAAGATATATCTGATCTTTATCTGCAGATCCATATGTGAGAGAATGCATGACAAGGCAAGAACAAAAATGGAAGATGCAAGAAGAAGAAGAATAATCCGTTTTTTTTTCAACCCCCACTACTTGAAGTGCATTTAAGACACTTTGGTAGCGCTCAGGTGCAAATTCCCAGCGTGTTCGTCCGTTTGGGAGTGCCTGAGGCGCCATGGTAGTGCTTAACAACATTTTCAGGCGAACCCAGTGGTTTTCCGGCCAAAATATGGATGTTGCAGGCGTTTTTCCGGAGAAAACAGGCCAAACAGGCCCTTAGGAGCGCCGGACCGGTCTCTGGGCCGGGCGCAGAAGACCCGCGCGGGTCAATTCGCCCCACAGATCGGGACCGGGCGCAGAAGATCCGCGCGGCCCAAGAATTAAAAAAAAAGGCGCGGGCCCTGAAATCGGGCCCGCATGCACGCCCGCGGCCCGTGCTCCTTCGGTTCGACTAGAACCGCGGGTCGGAACCGACCCGTCTGCCCCATATGACCCATAAAACCTTATTTTTGGGTTTTTACCCATTTTCAAGCCCCAGAAAAATCCAGAAAAATTCCCAAAAATCCCTGAAGCCTCTTAGAGCCCAAATCCACCCAAAATTCACTCCAAATAGTGATACAAAAATCAAATGCCTCTCTTTCCTTCATTAAAAGTGGTTCAAAGTGTCCTAAATTGGACCAACCTCTTTTGCAATTCAACCAAAGTCCTCAATTGGACCAACCCTCTTGCAATTGAACCAAAGCCCTTTCAAATCAAACCAAAAGAGTTCCAAATTGAACCAAAAAACCCTTCAAACTAAGCCAAAGCTCCTTCAAATTAAGACGGACCGGAATCGTCCTTAAACTAAAATGGACCGGAATCGTCCTTAAACTAAAATGGACCGGAATCGTCCTTTAAACTAAAACGGACCGGAATCGTCCTTTAACTTTAACTAAAATGGACCGGAATCGTCCTTAAACTAAAATGGACCGGAATCGTCCTTTAAACTAAAACGGACCGGAATCGTCCTTTAACTTTAACTAAAATGGACCGGAATCGTCCTTAAACTAAAATGGACCGGAATCGTCCTTTAAACTAAAACGGACCGGAATCGTCCTTAAACTAAAATGGACCGGAATCGTCCTTTAAACTAAAACGGACCCGAATCGTCCTTAAACTAAAATGGACCGGAATCGTCCTTTAAACTAATTCGGACCGGAATCGTCCTTAAACTAAAATGGACCGGAATCGTCCTTTAAACTAAAACGGACCGGAATCGTCCTTAAACTAAAATGGACCGGAATCATCCTTTAAACTAAAACGGACCCGAATCGTCCTTAAACTAAAATGGACCGGAATCGTCCTTTAAACTAATTCGGACCGGAATCGTCCTTAAACTAAAATGGACTGGAATCGTCCTTAAACTAAAACGGACCGGAATCGTCCTTAAACTAAAATGGACCGGAATCGTCCTTTAAACTAAAACGGACCCGAATCGTCCTTAAACTAAAATGGACCGGAATCGTCCTTTAAACTAATTCGGACCGGAATCGTCCTTAAACTAAGACGGATCGGAATCGTCCTTAAACTAAAATGGACCGGAATCGTCCTTTAAACTAATTCGGACCGGAATCGTCCTTAAACTAAGACGGACCGGAATCGTCCTTTAAACTAAATCGGACCGGAATCGTCCTTAAAACTAAATTGGACCGAGATCGTCTTTAAACTAAAGTTGTACAAGTCAAACCATTTCTTCTATGGTTCAAATTCTGGTTCAAACCAAACCTAAATCAGATCCTTGTGACCCAAACCAAATTCAATTCAAAACCCCATTTGAACTACGATATGGCTTGATCCCAAATACTTGGGTACGTAGGCAGCCCGAACATTGGGTTCAGCCACAATAACAAAAAACACAAATTAAATCAAAAATTTCTTGATTACTTTGAGAGTTAGAATCAAAGGGTTGTTCTAGAGTCTAGGATGTAATTAAGAGGCCAATGGTCTTGAATGGGTCCGTTCCCTATAAAATAAAAACCCACAACAAATGGGTGAAATTGTGTTCGATCAAAGGTTACAATTTTTTGTTCAACATGATTTTTGGCACGCCCGGTGGGACCCATTCTCCCTTTCATCTCTAACTTTTAAAAAAAAAAAATTTTTTTTTTTTAACTTGTTTCTTGTTTCATTGTGCAGACATGGCACCACAAGTGACAGTATACTACCACAAGCTTCAAACCACTAATGAAGGAACGGGAGAAAGAAAGAAGAAGACTGGCTACTGTGCCACTTTTTCCATTAGCCGTTCCCCATTGGGAATTGAAGCATCGGACTTCCAGATGCCCACTCTTGAGAACAAGAAGGTCGCAAAGACCATGGCTACTCCTAAAAAGTCACTCAAGACCAGGAGGAGCCGAAAGAATAAAAAGGCATCGAAGAAAGAAATGGACCTTCGGGTCGTGGCTATGATCAATGCGGCCAAGCAATACGGACCGGTCCCAAAGACCAAGAAGTCCAAAAGCAGGAAGGCAAGCCACAAGACTAAGGCACCAAGCCCGACGGTTCCCATCACCAAGGCTTCAAGCACCAAGGATGCACCCAAGGCAGAAAGCCCTAAGGTGCCCACCATGCCTCGTGCCAGGGTCCTTATGCCGACCCAGATTATGATTGGGACTGTCCCAATCAACATGGTGATCGTTCCAGCTGTTCCAGTCACCATAACGTCATCCATGATGACGACAATCAAGGATATTGAAGAAACATCTCCTCCAGCTACACCAAAGACGTCAAAGTCAGCAGAAAGCTCGGGCAGCCAAGGGAGCAAATCCCTTCCCCGCAGAAAGAGAATTTCAACTCCCATAGCAGAAGGGAGTGTTTCAACAACTCCGTACCTTCCTAGGGTACTCCAACTGGGACCATCCCCCAAGGATTGTACAAGTCCTGGTTCCACCATAAAAATCGGCAGTTTGCCGGCCATCCCAAAGAGGAAGAGGACGCAAACAACAAAGCGTCCAACAGATAAGCTACCCATGGGGGCATCTTTGCCCCCGCTAACTGCATTTGCCGCCAAAGAAGCCAACAAGGCCAAGGCAGATCAGGAAGCAAAGAAATGGGCCTTCATGTCTGGTTTTGTATTTGCAAAGGAAGCAGGGATACCATGCAGTTTCAAACCAAGCCCTGTGTCTCATAAACCAAAAGACTACACAGGCCCCATTACACGGTCTAAAGCAAAGCTGCTGTTATCAGACCACTCTGATTCCTCAAGCGGTGGATCATGTTCTGAGGAAAGCCCATCAGATTCAACAATGAGCTCTTCTGTGAATCCGCTTTATGGGGCTTCAGAATCAATATTCCAAGAAGAGGAATTTCCGGAGGGTTTGTCACCGGAATTCCAAAGTAAATTGAACATAAGCTCTTCTTCAGACGGTGAACCTAAAACCATGTCAGTAATGGTAGCAGGCACGTCCAACGTTGAAGAGCAGTTACAAGAACTCCAAAGAAAGATGGCTGAGAAAGATGCAGAAATTGCATCCCTCACAGCTCAATTGGCAGCACAAGCCAGTTGTTCAAATCAAAGGCCAGCACAGCAAGAAGCCTCGACATCGGCAGCTCCTCCACCTCAAGTGGATTTTAAAACCCTGATTGCTGAAGGAATCAGGGAATTCCAAGCTTCCATATCGCCACCTGTGCTTGGCTATAGAAAGCCATACCCTGCACACTATGACATAGTGCCATTCCCGCATGGGTATCAAAAACCTAATTTTGAAAAGTTTGATGGGATAAATGGCTCTCCTCAAGAGCACTTAGCCCATTTCTATTCTGCATGTGGGGAATCGGCACTAACAGATGCCTTGTTGATAAGGCAATTTGTGCAATCACTCAAAGGAGCTGCTTTCACATGGTACACTCAGTTACCTCCTGGCTCCATACTCACATGGGACGACATGCAGAGAGCTTTCTTAGCTCAATTTGTTAGCTCAAAAAAGAAGATTTCCATTATTGACCTTGCAGATGCAAAGCAGAAGGTCAATGAGGGCGTTAATGATTTCATAACCAGATGGCGAAATCTTAATCTCCAATGCCCCGAAAAGCTAACAGAACAATCTGCTGTTCAAATGTGTGCTAATAATCTGTTGCCAGAAATTGCCACATTTGTGGGGACCGCTGAGCCACAGTCGTTTGATGCACTGGTGTCAAAAGCAGGAAATGTCGAACGGCAAATGGCTCGTCAAAAGTCAACAATGACCAAGAAGTCTCCTACTATTGCAACAGGTGGCAAGATAGAAACAAGAAAAGAAACAAAGAAGGAGGCCATGCCTACTTTCATAAAAACCAACAAACAGAAAGAAAATGGAAACGGAAGTGGGAATGGGAAACCAAAGAATCCTCCCAAAACTTTGAAAGAAAGAAGGGAAAAGAAATACTCTTTCGATGATGATGATGTGGAATCGATATTTGAGGATATGCTTCAAGAAAAGGTCATAAAGCTCCCTGAGCCAAAGAGACCTGCAGATGTTGATAAGACTACTGATCCCAAGTATTGTCGATATCATCGCATGGTCAGTCATACCATTAGCGATTGCTTTGTTCTTAAGGACATAATCCAAAGTATGATTGACAAAGGGGAAATTGAAATTTCAGGGCCTCCTAAAAAGGAATCTACTGCAGCATCAAATAATGTGTCCTTGGTCGGGGAACCAGTACAAACCGCCTCACTCCCACCAGCGGCCATTCCGGTGGAATTCAAAACGGGTGATGACACAACTATTGTCTATGCCTATCCGGACATGCCACGTTGTGGTAATCCCAATATTCCCACGCTCTATGAGCTCATGACTGAACCAAATTTGGAGTATTGGGATGACTCTTCAGTCACAGAAGATGAAGTGGGGGATGGTTGGCAAACCTACAGAAGCAAAAGAACACAAAGGCAAGCTGCACCTGATTCTCAACCAGGGGATTCCTTAGAAATGACCTCTCGTGGCCGCAGATGGTTTGGAAAGAAAAAGAAGGCTTCCAAGAAGAAGAAGAAGGCACAAAAGAAAGTACCAGTCCCGCCAGAGAACGAGTACGAACAGCCTGAAAGAACACCATTCACTTTGAAAGACTATGTCGAGCTTGATTTGTCAGAAGACGACTTGCTTGAGGAAGAGGTTATGCCATGCTGCATGACCTCTTTTGAGGTGAATGAGGAGGCCGAACCAAACCAAGAAGTGGATGAAATAACACTTCGTTCTGGACGGCGCTTGGGAAACCCTGAACCAGAAAATAATGTTCCTAACAAAGGGGCAGCAGAAAAAGCTTTAAAAAGCAACCCCAAGGCTAAAGCCGATGAAAATCCTAAGATTGATCATGGGGTCAAATATGATGTGGTAGCGCATCTCAAGCGCATCCCAGCACTTTTAAGTGTCTATGATGCTTTGCTGCTATCCAAGGATCTCAGGAAAGCACTAGTTGAGGCTTTGTCAAGCCCTGACCTGTACAAGGAAGAAATTAATCAAGTGGAGGTTCAATCAAAGTCATCAAATTTGTGTGCCTCATGCATGGCATGCATTACCTTCACAGATGAAGATTTGCAACTTGGGTCAGGAAACCACAACAGACCTCTTTATGTCAAGGGGTTTATTGGTGAGGCTTACTTAAACCGAATCCTACTGGATTGTGGTTCAGCTGTAAATATACTTCCCTCAAGAGCCCTCAAAGTCATGGGAATTAATCCCAAGCAATTGTCACCATCCATGATGACAATTCAAGGGTTCAATCAAATGGGACAAAAAGTATGTGGTACGATCGCCCTTAAAGTGGAAATTGGAGAGTTATATTCCGATGCCCTTTTTCATGTGATTGATGCTGACACATCATATAATGTCCTTCTTGGACGCCCATGGCTTCACACATATGGGGTGATCCCTTCAACACTCCATCAATGCTTCAAGTTCAACAAAAATGGGGAAATGATAAGAATTCCTGGAGATCCAGATCCTTTTCAAGGAGAAGAAGTGAATTATGCAGATGCTAAATTCTACAAAGAAACCAAGCTTGCCTCTTTTCCCTCCCAAAGTTCAAAAAATGCAGAACATGGGGGCAAAGAAAAGAAAAACACTGCATTTACAACACCTACAGCACCCCGGATCAAGGTGGACATCTTTCAAGAAGATCAAAGTCCTAAGCAAGGGGATGTAAACACTGCCTCAAAGCCTAAAAAGACTTTCAAGTATGTGCCTAAAAGTCTAAGGCAACCGGGCCAAAAGGCATTGGTGTCAATAAAAGATACAATGGCGGTGCTCACAACAAGCTACACTTTTCCCCTTCGTAAGGTGAACCAATCCATCCTCCGGCCTGAGATGGTTATTACCATACCATTCAACGATGATGAAAGAAGGAAGGGAAAGGTGGCTATCAAAAGCAAGCCAACTTTCCATGGAAGGTATAAAAAGAAGGTGATATACAAGAAAAATAAGAGTCAAGGTTTACAAGAACCTTCAAAGACTGAGTCATCTTCTTCAAATCAAGTCCTTACAGACCGAGAAAAGGCCATCTTCGGGGATGATAAATATGAAGAAATAGTTGTTGAGAAAAAGCCTCGTCTATCAGTCTTCCAACGCCTTGGAAACTTACCAAATTCCAAGCCCAATAAAAGGAGAAGGAAGGCTACAAAGAAAAGAGGACGATGCACGGTCATCTTTAAAAGGCCAAAGGATGACCCTGATAGTCAAAATCTCGAAATGATTGTGCAAGCCAACTATATCTCTATTGATGAATGTGAAACAGAGGAAACTGAACAGGACATTGATTCTCCAGATTTCTTGCAAGAAGTGCGGTCTGCACCTGCTGAAATTGAAGATGGTGGTCAAGCAACAGTTGACGACCTTCGAGAGATAAATCTCGGCACATTGGATGACCCAAAGCCAATCTATGTCAGTGATTTATTAACCAAGGAAGAATCTGAAAATTATGAAGCGCTGCTCCGAGAATATCGTGATGTTTTTGCTTGGGGATATCAAGACATGCCGGGTTTAGACCCTGAAATAGCAGTCCACAAACTGGCAATATCCAACCAAAACCGGCCTGTCAAACAAGCTCAACGTCGCTTTAGACCGGAGTTGGTGACCCAGATTGAAGTCGAAGTTGATAAACTGATAAATGTGGGTTTCGTCCGTGAGGTCAAATACCCGATATGGCTTGCAAATATTGTTCCAGTCAAAAAGAAAAATGGGCAAATCCGCATTTGCATAGATTTCAGAGATCTAAATGAAGCATGTCCTAAAGACGAGTTTCCTTTGCCAATCACAGAATTGTTGGTAGATGCAACCACTGGCTTCGGCGCCTTGTCCTTTATGGACGGATTTTCGGGTTACAACCAAATCAAGATGGCACCTGAAGATGAAGAACTGACAGCTTTTCGCACTCCTAAGGGGACATATTGTTACACAGTAATGCCCTTTGGATTAAAAAATGCGGGAGCTACATATCAAAGGGCCATGACAGTCATTTTCGATGACATGTTGCATAATATTGTGGAATGCTACGTAGACGACTTAGTTGTTAAAACAAGGGAAAGAGGAGATCATCTTGACGACTTAAAAAGAGTCTTTGATAGACTGAGAAAATATCAACTAAAGATGAATCCCCTGAAATGTGCATTCGGGGTAACCTCAGGAAAATTCCTTGGCTTTGTCGTCCGGTATCGTGGCATTGAAATTGATCCCACAAAAATCAAAGCAATCATTGAGATGCCTCCTCCTCGAAATTTACGTGAGCTCCGAGGGCTACAAGGGAGACTTGCCTATATAAGGAGGTTTATCTCAAATTTGTCTGGAAGATGCCAGCCGTTTTCCAGATTAATGAAAAAGGATACACCTTTTGTGTGGGATCAGGCATGTCAAAATGCTTTTGAAAGCATCAAACAATATTTGCTAAACCCGCCAGTGTTAGCAGCTCCCATCAAAGGAAAGCCGTTGATTCTCTACATCGCAGCTCTGGAAAACTCCTTGGGAGCTTTACTGGTTCAAAATAATGATGAGGGAAAGGAGAATGCCTTGTATTATCTGAGTCGAACATTAGTGGGAGCAGAACGAAATTATTCTCCTATTGAAAAAGTTTGTTTAGCTCTTATATTTGCTGTTCAGAAATTACGGCATTATCTCTTGGCACATTCCATAACTCTCATTTCAAAGGCTGATCCACTCAAATACTTGATGTCTCGACCCATGCTGTCAGGAAGGTTAGCTAAATGGTCCTTGCTTCTGTCAGAATTTGAAATCAAATACGTTCCTCAAAAAGCAATAAAGGGACAGGCACTAGCAGACTTTTTAGCTGCACACCCCACTCCTGACGACATTGAGCTATCAACTCAACTGCCAGATGAAGAGGTTTTGTACACAGAAGAAGCAAAGCCTTGGCAGCTATATTTTGATGGGGCATCAAGAAAACGAGGGGCAGGTGTTGGAATTTTGTTTATCACTCCCTCGGGTGGTTTAATACCACACTCTTTTGCTCTCCTCGAGCTTTGCTCAAATAATGTGGCTGAATATGAGGCTTTGATAGTTGGCCTCGAAATTGCTTGTGAAATGCACATCGGAAACCTGCAAGTATTTGGTGATTCACAGCTGGTCATTAAGCAAATAAATGGGCAGTATGATGTCAAAAATGAGACTTTAATTCCTTATTATCAAAGAGCCAAGGAATTGATTTCCCAGTTCACAGGAATTCAAGTCAATCATATACCACGAGCAGAAAATGATAAAGCCGATGCACTCGCCAATTTGGCTGCATCCCTAACTCTTCCAGATCAAAGAGACTTGCAAATAATAGTTGGTGAGCGGCATATTCTCCCGCCATTACAAGAGCGTATGGAAGAAATGAAAGCAGTAGATATATCCACCGCATATCAAGTGGAAGAGGATACAGATTGGCGACAACTTATTGTTGATTATTTGCAGCATGGAAGATTACCAACTGATCCCAGAAAAAGGGTCGATGTGCGACGACGGGCTCCTCGCTTCACAATCTCTAATGACACGCTATATAGGCGGTCCTTTGATGGGATGCTTTTAAGGTGTCTATCAAAAGAAGAAGCGTCGCATGCCCTACACGAAGTCCACTCAGGGACATGTGGTGCACACCAAGCCGGTCCAAAACTTGCTGCGCAACTTAAAAGGTTAGGCTACTATTGGCCAAACATGGTGCAAGACGCCATAAAATTTGCAACCACTTGCAAGGTGTGTCAAATACATGGTGATTTCATACATCAACCACCACAACCTCTTCATCCCACCATTCTATCCTGGCCATTTGAAATGTGGGGTTTGGATGTCATGGGTCCTTTTAAACCTCCTTCATCAAGGCAGCATGCCTATATACTGGCAGGGACAGATTATTTTTCAAAGTGGGCTGAAGCGGTTCCGTTAAGACAAGTGGGGGCATCAGAAGTTGCAAATTTCATTCGAAACCATATTATATATCGATATGGGGTCCCGTCTAAAATAATTTCAGATTGGGCTAAATATTTCGAATGTAAAGCTCTCACCAAGTTGATGGAGAAATATAAATTTCACATGGCACACTCATCATCTTATAATCCTTCGTCAAATGGACAAGCAGAGGCATTCAATAAAGTGCTTTGCAAAATTCTCAAGAAAACAGTGTCCAAAAATAAGAGGGATTGGCACGAGCGTTTGCCAGAAGCATTGTGGGCGTATCGAACCACGGTGAGAACCTCCACAGGGTGTACTCCATTCAGTCTTGTATATGGAGCAGAAGCTGTACTCCCATTAGAGGTACAACTACCATCACTTAGAGTCTCAATGCAGCTCACAAAGCCAGATGAAAATGCTATGGTTAGATTGGCTGAGCTAGAAGCGTTGGATGAAAAGAGACTCGCAGTGCAACAGCGACTCGAATTTTATCAAGCACGAGTTGCGGGAGCATTCAATAAAAAAGTGAAAGCCAGGTCGTTTAAAGTTGGTGACCTGGTTCTTACCATCAGACGACCCATTGTAGTCAATTGAAGAACTGGTGGGAAATTTGAATCAAAATGGGAAGGACCGTATGTTGTCACTAAGGTCTTTCCTAAAGGAGCGTATGAACTTTCAGATCACGAGGGAAGATGTATATACTCTTGTGTAAATGGGAAATTCATCAAAAAGTTCTACCCATAGATCAAAAAAAAAAAATACACCAAGTGTCTGCATGTGGTTAAACTGCTGGGACAACATATCCACCAAAAGTGTGCATGTGGTTAAACTGCTATCACCAATGTATCCACTAATCGCCTGCATGTGGCTAAACTGCTAAGGTAAACAAAAAAGAAAAAAAAAACAGAATATAGAACTACGGATGGCTTGATCCCATTTTATGGGTACGTAGGCAACCTGGCAATATGTACAGGTCCAGCCCCAATTAAAACAAATCATATGTTTCAACAAAAGTGACAAAATAAAATGAAATAAAAGTCACTAAATATAGCTTGATAACAATGCCTGTTTCTACTTATTACAAAAAGAAACTAACAAGTGCAATTGTTTCTTGTACTCCTCCTCATGTGAGACCTTCAATGCCGTTGCTTCACGAGATTCTATCAATTTTTGCTCTCCTGCTTCCAAACGTGCCCTGCAGAGATCTCGATCTGTCTGAGCATGCTTCTTTATAATTTGCTTCAAGTTTGAAGTTTGCTCTTGAATATTTCCTTTCTTCACAACTTCAGCGTCATATTTTTCTCGGAGAAAACGAGCCTTAGCTTCCGCATCGAGAACCTCTAACTCTAAAGTTTTGAGTTCAGCTGAACCTTTTGAAAGGATCTTTAATTCCTCTTCAAGTTTCTTCTTGGCATCTAGGCATGTATTATGACGATGAATTAATTCATCAATATGTGCAGCATCCACCTCAGAACCTTGTTCCAAAACTCGGTCATCTGACACAATCAAGCCTGCAAACTCAAAAATAGAATTGACGACGTTAGCAAGAGTGTCAACAAATATCTTGCCTTCAGCTATGTCATCAATCGCAGCATGTGATATCCGAATGAAGCGCTCAAACTTGCCACGTTTGCTCAAGAAATCTCCAGGAGAGAGAGATGGAGTGATATCAGCAACAATGTCCCGCATTATGCCCTCGATGTAACTACGAGTGGGGGCATCAACATCCTTCATAAAGGAAGTATCAAATGGACTGATTCCAGACTTCTGAGAACTATGAGCACTTGCCATTGGATCACTTCCTGCATTAGTAGAATCTGCCGGAACTTCAAAGTTGGCAATATGATCCTCTGGTCCTTCAAAATCAAGTCTTTCTTCATCATCCCAATCATCCAATACTTTACTGCAACCAGCATCAACAGTCGGAGGAGCAGGGTCTGGGATACCCGAATCAGTGATCTCAATACAATCATTGTCATCAGAAGAGGATGACCTATTGTATCGAGCTCTCTTGAAATTTATATCCCGATCATCTTTAGCATGATGAACTCTTTTCCCTTTTTCTTTGACTTGCTGGACTGTGATATGAATGTCAGAAATGCCAGAGGCTTTAGCCTTAAGCCCAGGGATGGTTACAGCTCCTTTCAAACCCGTAGAAACTTCACGCAAATTGGAAACAACAAAAACCGGATCTGGCGGAAGGGGCTTGAAACGGCCTCTAGTTAACAATGGAAGGATGCTTTTTATTGACTTACCCAAATATGTTGCAGTGCTCTGCGCCCACCACCTACAATACCACCATGTGCAACTTCCTGTACGGCTCATACGAGGGATGTGAAACAATGCTCCAGTATTCCTTAACAAAATAAATTTTTGGGCTTTAACAAGGTCTTCAAGACATTTCTGCCCCCTTTGTTTAAAGCTGAAACGAAGCCGATTGCCAGGAACGCCTTGGTCCAAACCAAACTGGCGAGCAAATCTATTCGGATAATACGGCTCTAATCGGGTCTCCATACCCACCCGTACAGGGAGCAGCCGTGAGCGCATACATACTAGGAGTTCGAAATGATCATCAGACAAATCTGGTGTATCCATAAAGTTACGCCCTTCCTCTTCAGAAAAAGCATTAGGGCGAAAAGAAACATACTGATCATTCCTAAACACCAGTCGCGCTTGAAAGGGATCTGTAATCTCTCCTTGCACACCTGCATACCTCGCCATCAAGGGATAGTCTGCAGGAAACTCAGTATCTGGTCGACCATGATATAAAGTGGGAAAGTGCTCCCCCATCCAGGCTATCACGTAGTGAATCGGAAAATTCGGGTTTGCCATACCAGGATTAGATGGATGCATAGCAACTTGACCAAGTCCGTGATATATACAACCCAAAACTGTGGGAGCAAGTGATATCTTCACACCTTGTGCTAGTTGTGAAGCCATGACAAAAGTTTCTGGTCTGACTACATCACTGCCATGAGGTAAAACGAAGTAACTTAGCCAAAAAGCCAAGAATGCTGCCAAATACCCTTCCTTTGACACTTCCAAAGAAAGGTCTTTTCTATTTTTTCCTTCATCTTGAAATGAAGATGGATGATACTTGTAACTCGTATTCGGCCGGGGTTCTCCAAAGGCTACATATATCAACTCCCCTCGATAAAAGTGTTTAATCCATTGGGTGAAACTTACTTTCTTCTGCCCAAAGTAAGAGCATATGTGAGCATGGATAACCA
The DNA here is from genome assembly GCA_947561395.2 of Buxus sempervirens. Taxonomy (NCBI): domain Eukaryota; kingdom Viridiplantae; phylum Streptophyta; class Magnoliopsida; order Buxales; family Buxaceae; genus Buxus; species Buxus sempervirens. The sequence goes on from OX387182.1 coordinate 6,062,520, forward strand.
GTAGCTCCGCCACTGTAGAAGGATATGTTGCCTTTGTCTTTCCACACACATTGAACAAGCACTGGTTTGTGGGAATAAACTCTTCATAGGGTTCCCCTAAAATGGGCAAACCACCAACAATCTTCATATCATATAATGAGATCCCCATTTCACCACCACCATGGTGAAAAGTGTTGCTCAAAGGACCCCATAATTCACAAAATGCTCTCCATACATTACCAGAAACTTCATATGGATATCTGGAAACAGCAACTGCACCATAAATATGAGCATCTCTCAAAACATGCCCATAATCCCTCAGGATTGATTCTGTCCATTCTAGCAAATAGGGTTGAAATGAAGCCTGACCCCTAAACTTGAAACCATCCCATCCTTTGTTTTTTTCAATAAGGAAATGAAGGGCAGGATGAAAGCGTTTGTCAACTACCAACTGCTTATCTCCATCTTTTTCATTATTGACATTTTCAACAAAAACACCTGGGAAACGAGGTCCAAAGTGTCTACAAACACTAATGACACTCTGATCATTTTTGGGGTCAAATTCAAACCATCCACTAGGAACATTATCAGTTCGGGTCCAACTCACTTTATCAGTTTCACTGATTCTAGTATCAAGTTCTTTCAAAGAAATAGACCTCTTATATATGGGACCGGTTTTCAGCTCACCACCATCATGACTTGGGGCTCGTTGTTGACATATATAACCACTTGCCTCCATTGAAACCTGCACACACAAAAAAAAAAAAAATAAGTGTTAGTGATTTCACAAAAGTAAATAGATATGTGATGACATTGTTGCTAAACCTTCAAGGTTGTATCACAACTCAAAGGATCCATATATATGCAATGTTTATCTCATTTAAAAAAAAAAAAAAAAGAGAGAGAGATTTGGGGGCCTACTCTTTACATGGGGTCTATCTTTCAACCCGTTAAACTACATGAGCTAGTTGGAAAATATGCAGCTCATATAAAAAAACATGAGCCAGCATTGTGGAAACAAGGATGACTAGCATAAATAATTGTGTAGATGACAACAGGATGGTCTTAGGATTACACTACCAAAAATGAGCTACAACCGATGAAACTGATTCCCCACATATCTTTTGATGGGCTATTATAAAGCCCGTTGAATCACATTTAAAAATTTTTTTTTTTGAAAATGATGCTAGCTTTCTATTCGTGGGAGTCTAAAGGTGGGTCAATTCAAGTGGACTTTTTTTCATACCCATTAGCTTTTTAAAAAAAAAAAAAAAAAAAAATTTTTTTTTTTTTTGAAAAGGCTGCTAGCTTTCCATTCGTGGGAGTCTAAAGGTGGGATAGAGAAGCGAACGACCTGCGTTTGAAGGGAAAGATTCCACCCTTATTCGGATCGCCTCGTCTCGCCTCCCCATCAGGAAAGCTTTGTTTAGGGAATTCGTTGCCGCCATTGCACTCCAGAGACGGTGCAGGGAATATCTAGTTCCCATTTCACTGGATCTCCTTCCTCCGTGGGAGACGATAAAGAAGATCCAGTCAGAAACCAAGCCTTCGAGTTTGCTTCCGCATCTCTGGTTTCTCGGTTTCCAGTATAAAAGTGTTTCTTTCTTTGAAGATTGAACGCGGTGCCTCATTTTGTTTTTTACGGGAGGGTATTTTTAATTGTGTGGTTTGGACTTCACGCAACAACAAAAAAAAAAAAAAAATTTTTTTTCTTCATGTAAACATGGACACAGAAGATTTTATTGGCCTCTTTGAATCTAGTGGTTCTGGTGGTATCAATGAGAACTTTGAGATGCATAAATCTGATTCTCAGACCACTGAAGTTGAGTCTCAGCACAGTTATTCTTTGATTAAAGGCGAAATCTTTAACGGGGAGAACATGGTGCAAGACGAGAGTGAAGTAAATGAAGATGGCCGACATATGCATGGGAAAGATTGAGGATTTCTCAAGGAAGGCCAGCTCCTGGGAAGAGCTCACTAATGAATTCAATGTCCTGGAAGCTAGTCCCTGGAAATCAATTTCTTTAAACAAAGGATATTATAAAGGACAAGAGACCATTTCCAGGCCCATAACCTATGATGGTGTCAATCAAAAAATTGTGAGGAATTCGTCTATTTGGCCCGGCAAAGCCAAGCAGCCCCATCACTGTTGATGGGAAAAAGGTTGGGAAGCCCACAAGCAACACAAAAATACAGATGCTTCTAAAATTCTTCCTTGTCATTACGTGACTTCTTGATTGCAGTTTTGAGGACTTACTTGTGATGATATCTAAAGATACTAGGCTCAAGGAGCTCATCACAAGTCAAGCCATTAAACAAAAAAAAAAAAATGGGGAAAGGAAGAAGAAGACCTTAGTCTTTGATGAAGCCATGTTTGTAGATCCCAAATCTGCTTCCGAAATTCAAACGAAACTCTAAAGGATAGAGTTTCAATTTGAAAGGATAGAGTTTCAATTTGAAAGGATAGAGTTTCAATTTGAATTAGAATTCCAAATTCAAAAAAAAAAGTGGGCCCCTTTTAAGATGGAGTTTCAGTTATCGCAGGTGAAATTATACACCTTCGATAATTGAGGGAGCATTGTTGGGCCCCACTTTTCAAAAAAAAAAATATATATATATATATCATGATGATTAAAAATGAAAATAAAATAAATAAAAAAAAAATCTGAATGGGTCGTGCATGTGTGCACGACCCATGAAACCCATAAAAGGGGGGACTTCACCCACGTCCCCCCTCTTCTTCAATTAACAAAAAATTATATATAAAAAGAAAATAAATTTAAAAGTTTGCATGGGTCGTGCATGTGCACGACCCTTGAAAAGCCTTGAAAAAGGGGGGCTCATCAACGAACCCCTCCTTTTCAATTAAAATAATATTCAAATATCAAGGGAGGAGATAATTCAAAAAAAAAAAAGGGTAAAAGAGAAGTGGGGACGCATGTGGGAAGTTTTCTAACTTCCCACACACGCCCACTTCAATGGGCAAGTATTGGGTAGTTGGGTAACTACCCTATCCCCTATAAAAAGTGATAAGCTTCTAAAATAAGGGGTTAGAAGGCTGGAGTTGAAAGAGATCGGGGAGAAGATTAAGGATTCAGAGAGATTTTAGCAGATAAAGGTGAAAGGCTTCCAGGAGATAAAGGAGGTAAGATATGTTTCAAGCTGCTATTTTAAATTCTCTCTAAATACTAACGTACAGGTTCTAAAAGAATGGGGCAAAAGGGAATGAGATAAGGATTAGAAGATATATCTGATCTTTATCTGCAGATCCATATGTGAGAGAATGCATGACAAGGCAAGAACAAAAATGGAAGATGCAAGAAGAAGAAGAATAATCCGTTTTTTTTTTCAACCCCCACTACTTGAAGTGCATTTAAGACACTTTGGTAGCGCTCAGGTGCAAATTCCCAGCGTGTTCGTCCGTTTGGGAGTGCCTGAGGCGCCATGGTAGTGCTTAACAACATTTTCAGGCGAACCCAGTGGTTTTCCGGCCAAAATATGGATGTTGCAGGCGTTTTTCCGGAGAAAACAGGCCAAACAGGCCCTTAGGAGCGCCGGACCGGTCTCTGGGCCGGGCGCAGAAGACCCGCGCGGGTCAATTCGCCCCACAGATCGGGACCGGGCGCAGAAGATCCGCGCGGCCCAAGAATTAAAAAAAAAGGCGCGGGCCCTGAAATCGGGCCCGCATGCACGCCCGCGGCCCGTGCTCCTTCGGTTCGACTAGAACCGCGGGTCGGAACCGACCCGTCTGCCCCATATGACCCATAAAACCTTATTTTTGGGTTTTTACCCATTTTCAAGCCCCAGAAAAATCCAGAAAAATTCCCAAAAATCCCTGAAGCCTCTTAGAGCCCAAATCCACCCAAAATTCACTCCAAATAGTGATACAAAAATCAAATGCCTCTCTTTCCTTCATTAAAAGTGGTTCAAAGTGTCCTAAATTGGACCAACCTCTTTTGCAATTCAACCAAAGTCCTCAATTGGACCAACCCTCTTGCAATTGAACCAAAGCCCTTTCAAATCAAACCAAAAGAGTTCCAAATTGAACCAAAAAACCCTTCAAACTAAGCCAAAGCTCCTTCAAATTAAGACGGACCGGAATCGTCCTTAAACTAAAATGGACCGGAATCGTCCTTAAACTAAAATGGACCGGAATCGTCCTTTAAACTAAAACGGACCGGAATCGTCCTTTAACTTTAACTAAAATGGACCGGAATCGTCCTTAAACTAAAATGGACCGGAATCGTCCTTTAAACTAAAACGGACCGGAATCGTCCTTTAACTTTAACTAAAATGGACCGGAATCGTCCTTAAACTAAAATGGACCGGAATCGTCCTTTAAACTAAAACGGACCGGAATCGTCCTTAAACTAAAATGGACCGGAATCGTCCTTTAAACTAAAACGGACCCGAATCGTCCTTAAACTAAAATGGACCGGAATCGTCCTTTAAACTAATTCGGACCGGAATCGTCCTTAAACTAAAATGGACCGGAATCGTCCTTTAAACTAAAACGGACCGGAATCGTCCTTAAACTAAAATGGACCGGAATCATCCTTTAAACTAAAACGGACCCGAATCGTCCTTAAACTAAAATGGACCGGAATCGTCCTTTAAACTAATTCGGACCGGAATCGTCCTTAAACTAAAATGGACTGGAATCGTCCTTAAACTAAAACGGACCGGAATCGTCCTTAAACTAAAATGGACCGGAATCGTCCTTTAAACTAAAACGGACCCGAATCGTCCTTAAACTAAAATGGACCGGAATCGTCCTTTAAACTAATTCGGACCGGAATCGTCCTTAAACTAAGACGGATCGGAATCGTCCTTAAACTAAAATGGACCGGAATCGTCCTTTAAACTAATTCGGACCGGAATCGTCCTTAAACTAAGACGGACCGGAATCGTCCTTTAAACTAAATCGGACCGGAATCGTCCTTAAAACTAAATTGGACCGAGATCGTCTTTAAACTAAAGTTGTACAAGTCAAACCATTTCTTCTATGGTTCAAATTCTGGTTCAAACCAAACCTAAATCAGATCCTTGTGACCCAAACCAAATTCAATTCAAAACCCCATTTGAACTACGATATGGCTTGATCCCAAATACTTGGGTACGTAGGCAGCCCGAACATTGGGTTCAGCCACAATAACAAAAAACACAAATTAAATCAAAAATTTCTTGATTACTTTGAGAGTTAGAATCAAAGGGTTGTTCTAGAGTCTAGGATGTAATTAAGAGGCCAATGGTCTTGAATGGGTCCGTTCCCTATAAAATAAAAACCCACAACAAATGGGTGAAATTGTGTTCGATCAAAGGTTACAATTTTTTGTTCAACAAGCAGCGGCTCAACCTTACAATCTAATTCTAAACCAGAAGACTTATCAACTTCACAGTCTCTACCCATGATTCCTCATGTCAAAATAAAACCAAGCTCCAGTAGTCCCTAGATCTGCTAGTTCACGTCGTTCCCCTCCTCAGGCTCCTAATTAAGAAGAACGATCTTCAAATAAGAACGAGAGATCAAGGCAGGAAAAAATTACGTTGAACTATGCACTTAAACTAAATGATGAGTGTGGAAATGCAATTGATATTGATGAACTGGTGTGGTTCAGCGTCAACAAAGAAGGAAAAATGGGTAGCGTTAACAAAAGAAGGAAAAATGGGTACGTGACGGATCGTTAAGGGATGGAATTGTTGGGGCAGCTGAAAGAGCTTTTATAGATTACAGGGGATAATGTCAAGAAAAATGTGGGTAGCGTTAACAAGCATGTGCGAACAGACAAAATGCAGGAAAGTTGAGAAAAATGTGGGTAGCGTTAACAAGCATGTGTGAATTGACAAAATGCAGGAAAGTGAAGAAAAAAAAGCGCCCAGGATCCTCCTAATCAGGCCCTAGATAAGGAGGATTCGAGGTATTGGATTTTTTTTTTTTTTTTTTTTGATATTGATTCGAGGTATTGGTTAAAATCGGGAAATTGAACTGAACCAATTTACAATAAAATTTGGGTTTGTAATATACACATGGTGGTTCAGCTTCCTACTTTCTCTAGACTTAACAAAAGGCCAATCCCTACCATACTAAGTCTTAAGTGTATTCTATAGATATGACCCATAGTACTGTTAGGTCAAATTAAGGGAGTTCGGATGTGGTTTTAGAAATTATTAATGAAAATTAGAATCTAAGAAGGTATAAAATAAGGAGATTTTTCTGTGGGTTGAAGTTCAGGGCGTTCTGCTTTGATTCCGACTACACCTCTACTGTTTTCTGGATCCAGGAAACATTTAACAACTGTGTTGAGGACTGCAACCTGTAAACTACAACCTCTTATTTCTTCTGTTAATCAACTGAGGTCTTGCTTAACACACTGCATTTTATTTTATTTCATCTTATCTTTTTTGGGAAAAAAAAATACTTTAACCTTAAGGGTAATACACCTGCCTTTTCTTTTCCTCTTTGAAGAATCAGAAAAGGGAAAATAAAGATCAGAAAAATAAATAAATAAATAAAGACTTATATTCCTTAATTAGGTCATATGTTTATTCATGAATACGTGATGGCTTCTCTTTCTTCATTGTCATCATTCATGGTCATTTTCCACTTTAGTTCTGCCTATTTCTCTTCACTAGTAAATTAGCTCAACTTAAAACCAATAACACATGATTTAAACAAGTCATTAATTTTATAAGTTCTTTTTCTATGATTTGCATTTACTTCGTCATCTAACCTCTGTTCTCAATGTCAAATTAACTGTTTATTTATGTAGGAAGATTTTTGTAAGCCCAGGATATTGTTTGCTATATGTAGTGAGGGATTGGATGTCCATCTAAAGAGAACTTGTGCATCTGAAAAAAATGAATTTACTTGACAAGGAAATTCCATCTTTATAGCAACCTCACATTCATCATCACTTCACTTCCTTACATTATCAATATCTTATATCTCCATTTCAGCTCCTGTGGTGACTGATGCGTCCGTACAATAAATGGATGGTTTGTGATATTTAGGGAGTATTAAAGACCGGGGTATTCCTAGAAGAATAGAGATAACAAATGCTGTTGCGCACAAGATTGGAATCCCAATCTTGTTCGCAAGATTGGGATATTTAGGGAGTATTAAAGACCAGGGTATTGCGCACAAGATTGGGATTACAAATGCGGTTGCAGCGGAGGCCCACGCCTTATTGGAAGGGATGAAATTGGCTCTATCTTTAGATTGTAAACAATTGGTCATTGAGAGCAATTCAGAAATCATTGTGAATTGTTCGTTGAATAGAATTATTACTCCACGGAGAATTCAGCATCTAATGGAGGAAGCAAAGCACCTGAGGGGCCCTGTTCCTACAAGTGCAAATTCGGAAGATTTTTAGAGAAGCAAATAGGGTTGTTGACCAACTTGCAAATCATGCATTAGATGAATTTCCCTGTTTCGGGTTAAGGAATGTTCCTGGAAAAATTAAAGAGTGTTGTATGGATGACTTTTATGGGCGGTCTGTGCCCCGTATTGTTCCTGGTTAAGTTTAATAAATTCTCTTTTTGATTTCAAAAAAAAAAAAGAGATAACAAATGCTACGTTACTATTATTTACTAGTAGGGGAATGCATGCCATATGCGTGGCAAAAGAATTAGAAGCAAAGAAAGGTCATTTGGGAATAAAATGTTATGTGGGTAGTTAGTTATGATACTGATACAATGGCAGTAACAAATCTTTGTATTGGAGTAAACACTACAAAAAAAGGGCGATTCACCGGCGGGAGATAACATACCTTTAGCAGCGGTCATCTAAGTGTCCGCCCCTCGCTTCAAAATTTTTATAACCCTCGCTTTTATCTCCCTCATTCTCTCTGCTCTGTTCTCTTTCTCTCTTCCATCCACGACCTCTCTTGTTTACTGGCTATCTTCTTTCAAGTGGAAATGCAATGATCGACTTAGTTGCATCATCAGCAAGTTGATGTGAATCCGATGCTTGCTTCAAATGTTGGTCGAAGAATGAATACTTTGCTCAGATCCATTCAAGAAGGCTTGAAGACACCATTTCTTGTCTCGGTTCCACCTCAAGCATGGCATTTAGGTAATGTTCTATTGATCTGAACCATTTTTAATTGCTTTGTTTTCCTCTATTGTTCTCATTTACCTTTCATCATTTTTACTTTCAATCTGTTTGTTTATATCTCTGTTGATGAGGATTCATGTCTACTTCCTCTGTTCCATATGAGATCTTATAAGATCTAAGGTTTGCTGCTTCTATTAGTGTTGATTCTTCAACTCTGATGATGTTCCAATAGGACCAAAACGAGCACATGGATAACATTCAAAACTGATCGAGAATTCGTTACAGAGGAGCTGGGAGTTCAGTCTAGGGTTCCAAAGGTATTTTCTAACTCAGACGAGGTTTCATCACATTTTGATGTATTTCTTTGAGATAATTTCTTGAAGATCGATCTACGGAGAGCTTTCAGATCGATTGCCATTAGATCGAGTTGTGACCGATCCATTCACATGATGCGAAATTTCTGAATTCTAATGGCAATTGCAAGGGGAAAACTGAAAACACAGCATAAGAAATAAGAGAGAGAAAGAGAGAGTTCCAGATCTAGAGATCTACACAAGGGGCAGAGTATCTTCTCCGTTTATGGAAAATGGAGTTCTTCGACAATTTGCCGGCCATGGATCTTATGCGTTCAGAGAAAATGGAGCTCTTTGCTTCCTGCTTATTTTTCATCAGATTTCGTCAAGGTGCGGACTATTTTCTCTTTATATTAAGAAGTTATTTACAGTTGATTCTAGACGAGGATATTTGTATCACAGATGAGTTAGGGTCTCAATTAATATCTCCAAAGATGAATTTTCAAGTAGAGGTTTGTAGGGTTTTTACGAGTTCTCTCTTCTTCTTTCTCAGTTGTGGAGTTATTGCTTGAATCTAATTCATTTTCAGTCTGGTTTACAATCATGAGCCAAGATTGAGAGACGGAAATCGCCATTTCCACATTCTTCTCTTTCCTCTGCAAGTGATGAACAGCGAGAACTGGTGAAGAGTAGTTTTTTCACTACTATTATTTTCTTTCTTAAATCTTTAGGCCACTTGCTTGGTTCGATCTGTTCTTTCTTGGGGAAAGTGTGATCGATTATTCTCCTTTCTTTTTGAATCTTTATCTCATTAATTTATTAAAAGATGATTTGCTTTTCAGTTGGGGCTAAAGCTCTGGATTTGGAGATTTTGTGTAAAAAGGTGGATTTGGATGGCGATGGAGCTCTTAATCAGATGGAGTTCTGTGTACAACGCATACCAGACCGTTTCATGGCATCCCACCGGCTTCACCGATCTCTGCATTGATCACTTCGAGAAATCCCTCTCCGTCACCACCGTCGGTGCTTTATACTGCGCACAACAGGTTTCTGAATTTCCAAATATTATGCAAAAACCCATTATTCTAGTTATATATTTTGCTCTGCCATTAAATTCCCTTGACGAGGTTTGGTTGAAATTGTTAAATTTTCGTTTGTCTTCCTCTACGATAAGGTTATTCCGAGCATGGTAGATAGAGGGAAAGGGACCATCCTCTTCACCGGCTACTCTGCTGCTTTTTTAGTTTTGTTTTCGCGGAGACACAGAAGGAAAGATCAAAGAGTAACGATGAAAATGGTGGACATATCAGTGATAGAACGCCATCAACATCACACAGATAGTCCACGGCGGAGCAGCAGCAGAGCGTCGGACGAGGAGGTGGAGGAGAAGGTTGGGTCGATCCAGACGCCGTGGCTCAGACCTACTGGCAATTGCATCTTCAGGAGCGCGCTGCATGGACCCAGGAGATCGATCTCCGGTCATCCAACCGGAGACGGGCAGGGCGGGCAGGGATTGGGTTTAATTTTTTTTTAATGCAAAAATAATATTTAGCGGCGGTCTTGACCGCCACTAAGACTGCCGCTGAAACTTTCAGCGACGGTCCATTCTCCGGCGGACAGCTGTTGTTGTGGAGAAGGTTTAGCGGCAGTCTTTTTAGTTTTAGCGGCGGTCTTGGCCCGCCGCTAAAACCCCTATTTTTTGTAGTGAAATTGGAAAAAAAATTAGAGGGTGTTTTGGGTATAAAATGACAGGAATAAAAGAGAGGAGATTGGATTTATATAATAGTATAAATAATTATAAATATCACCATGGTATTCCAGTCTACACATCAGATTAAGCAGCCCGTTGGGGCATGACATCTTCTATTTCATGGAGCAACTCTAGGGCCAATGTAGACCATTCATTTGACAAGGAATCCTCTAGATTGGTTTAGTGTGTAATATTCCAGCCAATATAATAATTTTGACTTAGTTTAATAGATCTGATAAACTTCAAAAGAAATTGTCTAATTTCTTAATAGCTTTTAAATTCTTTGCAGTGAAAGACCTTAGATATAGGGAAGATCTTTTTTCATATGTCAAATTAGACCGAAACCTAGTGTGAAGTGGGTTAGTTTGGAAGGACTCCTTATTATTAACAAGCGACCCAATTGATAATTATTTAAACTTATTATTTTAAAAAAATTAGAAAATAAGTGTTTTTTGTTTTTTAATTTTAAAATAGAAAAAAAAAAAAAGGTAATCATATGCTAAGATCCATAACCTAGAAAAGAATTGAATCATATATTTATTTTTGCTTACTATTTTAAAAGTTAAAACATAGTAAAGAAAGTTCATTCAAGTGAACAATTGTTAATTACGTATATCATAATATAGGATATAAATATAAAACTTTGAGAGAATTATAATTATACCCCTGAGGTTTGTCACTTACGCACAAAGCCCCTAGCATTTGGAATATGGCCAAAGCTTCACTTGACATATACATAAATGGTCACAAAACCCTCCTTCCAAGGACCATATACCTAAATTGCCCTATATGTTTTAATAGAATACTTTATCTTATATGCTAAATGACAAAATTATTTTTATATATGCATTTATAAGAAAGCTTTTAGAGTGAGTCAATGGAGAAAGTTTGGAAGTTTATTTTTGTTAAGTCTTGGTTACTTCCATTAATTCTTCAACATAAATTTGATATTTTTTGGCTTATTTTGGCTTTCAAATAAATTTAATCTTGAGAGGTAATTCAACATTTTTAATGTTCTTGAACTAACAAAAGGGGCCTTTATGACCATTTGTGTAAATATAAAGAGAAGTTTTGTGTACTTTTAAAATGTCACGGAGTGGGTGTATTGTCCCTAAAAAATTTTCTTATGTTATACAAGGTCATTGTCGACATTTAATAGAAATAAATAGACTTTGACATTAGGAGTGTAACTGCAACAATTATAATAAACAAAAGGATATTGATATAAATACAAAAATATACTAGGGGCATATATGGATAAGTCCTTGTTTTTTAAAAGAAATCCTACACACAGGGGTGGCTCAAACTTTTTGGGGGCCTATGGCAAGTTCATAAAAATGAGGCCCTTTAATTATAAGGCGGCTCAAACTTGGTTCTTCACCAAATATCTTTTGATTCGAATTTTGTTCACTTTTATCAACAAAGCATTTGTTCTTGGCCCCTCTTTGAGATTCTACTAAACTTAATTTCTATTTTTTTTTCTTAAGTTTTTCATATCCAGATACATATTTTCCACCCGTCATCTCTCAAATATTAAAAACGAACAATAAATAGAAGAATATAAAGTATTTTCTAACGAGTGATGGAAATCAAATGATTAACTTCTGAATAAAACGTAACTTGAATAAGAAATATTTTCTAACAAGTCATGGAAATCAAATGATTAGAAGAAGTAATTTCGAACAAGTGATGAGAACCTGAAATATCTGAATAAGACTATAAAGAATGAATCTCAAGTAGCAATATTGTAGATTTAGATTAGAAATTAGAATAGAATTTGAGCAGTAGATAAATCAGACGAGAAATATAATAAAGAACAAGATCAAACGAAATAACAATTGCACTCACGATAAACAGAAAAATGATATTCAAAACAATAAATAATGAAATCTAATATGTTCATGCAAGAAAAACTTATCAATCTAAAACCGAGACAAGGCTTTTAAGCCTTTTTGCTTAAATTGATTAGTGCCCCCTATTGGTACTTTGCCTCAGTGCATGGGTAATGACACCTTTGCTTCTAACATTCAATGGTTGGAGACCTCTTCCGATAAGTCAGTAATGTGCACTCGAATACCGGTTTAAAGACAAACTCAATAGCAATGTCACTCTTCGATTTGAGAAGCAAATAAGAAGGAAATATTAGAAATGTGACACTTTGTTCAGAAGCAAATAAGAAGAGAAGATAGGTGTGAGAAGATGGGTGTTTTGTTTTTCACAAAAGATAGAAACCCTGAGTCCTCTTTTCCCTTTTTTAAAAACAAGAGAGAGAGAGAGAGAGAGAGAGAATGTAATCGGTTTCTTTAAAAAATGAGAGAGAGAAAGTAATCGACTTTGTTTGTTGCACATGTTAGTAATAACGGTAATAAAGAGAAAAAGTCAAACAAAACAATGTAAATAATAACTGTAATAAAGAAAAAACGTTTAAAAAATTGGGGGCTTTACTCCTTAGGTGGTAGCTTAGTGAGGGGTGGGGTTGGTGGTGTGGGGGGCCTTCATAGTTGGGGGGGCCTTTGGCGGTGGCCTTAGTGGTCTACCCCTTTGAGACGCCCCTGCCTACACATGCCCATACAAAAGTCATGTACGCAAACCACCACGTTTACCAAAAAACAAACATTTGTGCAACAAAAATAGAAAAAAAACATTTTGTATAAAAAAGCAAAAGTCTATCTCATTCCCTCGAGAAAAATCAGCAACATAGAATTAAGAGGTTAAATCTTGACCGTATCTGGGGAACAATCTGGTGAACATTTAACGAGATGAGTAATTGAGATCCTATGGGACCTTTGTCTACAACTTTATATGAAGCCTGCATTGAGATCATGCCATGTGTATTGTGAATGGCATATCTGTAAATTTTTAAGCAATCCTTTGAAAAACTGCAAATAAGATTGTAGATAAATGTAATACAGGATGTGCACTTTGTAATCAGAAATCTTGGAACATACGGCGGCCAGTAAGACAGAAGAGGTCTTGTCCTAGCGACCAAAATATAAGAGAGGACAACAACGTTCCCTTTAAACTTTCAATGACCTTTGTAATTACTTGTCGCAGGTAGAACTACAGAAGAGAAACAAAAGATTCAGTCGTGATAGTTGTGCCGACAGAATTTCCTCCCATTTTATGTCTCGTATTTACCGTTTTCAAAACCAATCTATAACCCCTGGGACCACCACCACCACCCATTTCATAATCTTGATGCGGCTGAGTTCATGGCCAATATGAAGAGAGATGGTGCTCTTTAATTTACAGGACTTTCAAAGGGGAAAGTGATCTTCTTCAAAGGTATTAGAAATACGATGATGGCGTCAGTCTGAGCCATTCCATTGTAGTGTTTCCGACTCATAAACCACTAGCGTTACACCAATTGCTGGGATCCCAATTCAACAAGTTGGATTTATTTTAACCCGCAAGTGGCCTGATTCCAATCTTTCAAATGCAGAGTGGTTACTGCTGTGGCTAGCACTGATTATTTAATAACATGTAAGTTCAAGTGTTTTTTTTCCCTTTGGATTTGCCATTAAAGCTCATAAGGATATGGCTTGGTATTTGGTATTACTACTTTCCTGTATTGGCGTGCTCTTAAATGGAGTTTGCGCAAATGCTTCTCAAAGACCCACTGTTGTGAACATTGGTGCTATTTTCACTTTCAATTCTGCGATTGGCAAAGTTTCAAAGGTAGCAATTGATGCTGCAGTTGAAGATGTGAACTCGAATCCAGATGTTCTGGGTGAAACCAAACTGGTAGTTAAAACGAAAGATTCGAACCACAGTGGATTTCTTGGCGTTGTCGAAGGTAATTCTGTCTCACGCATCTATCTCCTTATGCCTTTTGGTATATGTGCTCCATTTTCAGACCCACGACTTGTTTACCAAAATTTTGAATCTCGCTTAATTATGATCCTCAGTGTTTGAATAGTTTCCTTCCTGATAACAGCTTTACAGTTCATGGAGCGTGATACTGTGGCTATAATTGGCCCCCAGTCTTCTGTGCTGGCCCATGTAATCTCACATGTTGCAAATGAACTCCAAGTCCCTCTATTATCATTTGCTGCCACCGATCCCACCCTCTCTTCACTTCAGTACCCCTTCTTTGTCAGGACAACACAGAGCGATATGCACCAGATGGCTGCAATTGCAGAGATAGTTGACTACTATGGTTGGAAAGAGGTAATTGCAATCTTTATTGATGATGACCATGGGCGTAATGGGGTAGCTGCATTAGGGGATGAACTTGCAGCCAGGCGCTGTAGGATTTCATACAAAGCAGCAATAAATCCAGCATTCAGCCAAGATCGCATTGGAGAAGTACTGGTTAAGGTGGCATTGATGGAATCGCGGGTTTTTGTTGTGCACTCTGATGCGGATTGGGTTCTTCAACTCTTTGATGTCGCAAACCATCACGGAATGATGGGAACTGGATATGTATGGATTGCTACCAATTGTGTCTCTACTTTGTTAGATACTGATTCACCCTTGTCTTCAGAGGACATAGCTAAAATCCAAGGAGTCATCACATTGCGTATGCATACACCTGACTCAGAACCAAGGAGAAAATTCGTCTCTAGGTGGGGCAACTTAACTGGTGGCGGAAACAAGGCAGATGGCCACTTTGGGTTGAGTACTTATGGTTTATACGCTTATGATACAGTATGGCTCCTGGCTCACGCGCTTAATGCGTTCTTCAATCAGGGTAGGACTATTTCATTTTCAAATGATTCAAGGTTAAGTAATGCAGGTGAAGGGGGCATACACCTAGAGGCTCTGAGCATCTTTAATGAGGGGTCACTGTTGCTCAAGTCCATCTTGCAGAGCAATATGACTGGCGTAACTGGACCCATTCAGTTTACATCAGATAAGTCCCTAATCAATCCTGCATATGAAGTCTTAAACGTAGTTGGCTCTGGGATCCATCGGATTGGTTACTGGTCTAACTATTCTGGGTTATCGGTGGTGCCCCCAGAAATGCTGTACACGAAGCCACCTAACCGGTCGAGTGCCAACCAACATCTAAAAAGCCCAATCTGGCCTGGGCAAACATTAAAGAAGCCTCGTGGGTGGACTTTACCAAACAGTGGAAGGGAGTTGAGAATTGGAGTCCCTGATCAGGTTAATCACCATGAATTTGTCTTGCAGACGAGAGAAACTGGTATGTTCAAGGGGTACTGCATTGATGTGTTCACTGCAGCAGTGAACTTGTTACCATATGCTGTCCCATACAAGTTCATACCATACGGAGATGGTCATAGGAACCCAAATGTAAATGAACTTGTGAATTTAGTAAGAACAAATGTGAGTGTCAACTGTCAAACACAGCAGAACTTGAATTAAGACAGTGAGAATTTACTATATCTCTATGTCTAACTTTCTCATTTTCTCTTTACAGGATTTCGATGCCGCTGTAGGTGACATTGCAATCATAACCAACCGAACAAGGATTGTGGATTTCACACAGCCATATATAGAGTCTGGGCTAGTCATAGTTGCCCCTCTTAGGAAATTGAACTCGAATTCCTGGGCTTTCCTAAGGCCATTTACTCCTAGGATGTGGGGCATCATGGGTATTTCCCTTCTTCTTATAGGAGCAGTTGTGTGGATCTTGGAGCATAGGATGAATGATGATTTTCGGGGCCCACCTAAAAGACAAGTTGTTACAGTTCTATGGTGAGTTCCTGAAAAACAAACTTTCTTGCTTTATTAGGATTTGATTGGGGTTGAGGATGAGGCTGATCATCTCTATTAAGAGTACATGTTTCTGGTAGAACTTTACAATTCTTGCTCTCATAGTTGAGCAACTAGAGTAGACACTCCTGAAGTAATAATATAGCTTAGTAATTAGAAAATACTATCATCCATCCTTAGTAGGTGACCTCAAGGTTGGAGTCAAATTTCATCCTATTATTGGCTAGTTATGGTATTAATCACTTTATATATGTCTCAAGCACCCAGTTTCTTAATTAATTTCTTATATACTTGTGTGTGCTCTCTTTTTGCAGGTTCAGCTTCTCAACTTTGTTCTCTACCTACAGTATGCACAATGCCACTCTTCTCATCTACTTACAGTTGGAATGGCGGTTTTTCTTCTAGTTTCTCATATACTTCGTGATTTTCCCTTTTCCTTGTGCAGGACAGAGTACTACCAGCATCCTCGGTCGCATTGTGCTGATTATTTGGCTTTTTGTTGTTCTGATAATCAACTCGAGTTATACAGCAAGCCTGACCTCGATCCTTACAGTTAAGAAGCTGTCTTCGCCCATTGACGGGATTGGAAGTTTGCTATTGAGCAATGAGCCTATAGGCTTCGAACGGGGTTCTTTCATAGGGAACTATCTGAATGAGGAACTTGAAATTCCGAACTCTAGGCTTGTTCCTCTTGACTCACAAGAAGAGTATGCGAGAGCCCTTCGAGATGGTCCCAAGAAGAAAGGTGGTGTTGCGGCTATTATTGATGAGCGTGCATATGCAGAGCTCTTCGTCTCAAGAAACTGTGAGTTCACAATTGTGGGTCAGTACTTCACCAGAAACGGTTGGGGATTTGTAAGCATCTCTTGACGTTCACCCCACCTAATATTTCCTTCTGATGTGTTTCATGCAACCCATGTCAACAAATTTCTTAGTAATCCAGGACAAAATTATGATCCATACTGGAAACTATTTAAAGATTTACAGACAAAACTTTAGCTTACAAGGCAAAAAGTAATCCTTCACTATTCATCCTATGCTGATATAGCATGCCAAGTTCCTTGTATAAAACATGTAAATTGGTATCATGTCAATTATAATGGTTGGATACTCATCAAAAACTAAGAGCCTTGCATTTCTTATTAGGCCTTCCCGCGGGACAGCCCCTTGGCGATCGACATGTCAACAGCCATTTTGACACTCTCAGAGAGTGGGGATCTTCAGAGGATCCGTGACAAATGGTTGACAGAAAGTGCTTGCAGTTCGCAGGACACAAGGTTTGAGGTGGACTCGCTTCAACTTAAGAGCTTCTGGGGTCTCTTCCTTATTTGTGGGATGGCTTGTTCACTTGCTCTCATCATACACACTGTTCTGATTGTGCGCCGCTTCAAACGCCATGTCCCCATAGAATCGGATCCTTCTAGTAGAGGTAGCTCGCTATCTGCTCGCCTCCGGACATTCCTGGCATTTGTGGATGAGAAGGAAAAAGAAACAAAGAGCAGGTCCAAGAGAAGACAATCGGAAATATCTTCCCATAACAATAACAGGGAAGATGAATCCACCAACGAGTCACAAAGAAAGCACATGAAAATGCCCTCAATGGATACATAGGTTGATTGGTAAATTTTTTTGGGAATCTAATTTCAATGTTCTTTTTCTTTTTTTTTTTCTTTTTTTTTGATGTAAACGATTTTAGAAGTCATTTATAACTAGAATGGATGAAGAATGGAATATGCAGCAAATGTAAGATATGGCAAAAGTATTACTCATTCATGTTATTTAACCAGGGTTTTATTAATATGTATTTAATCCTGCAAGTTTGATTATAATTATTTCGTTATTATATATCGCTTTGTATTAGTTTGCTGAGACATGATGTCCGACGAGGTGCATGATTGCAGATGCCTGCATATCGATGCGAGTCCTACGATTTCTTTAGGACGCAAATATGTAGTAACAGCTAACAACTAGGTATAAAGGTGGCAAAAAAAACTTTAAGTCAAGCTTATTTGGGCCATCAGTAGGCTTTCAAATAAACCAGGGGACTGCACGAGACTACTACCAGCGTACAAAATGTGGGCCCTCTCCACCAAAAAAAAATACAAAATGTGGCCCACTTAAATAAACAGTTCAGTAATTATAAGGGGATTGTTTTGTTTGGAAAAGAAAAAGGACCTTGAGGGCATATTTCCCCCTCTTCTTAAGCCGGACTTCACCATGAATGCTGGCTCCGAGCTTAACCCGGGCTTGGGCAGTGTGGCGGCTTGTTAAATTGGCAGGATTACGTTTTGGGCTGCAGCTCCTCTCTGTACTCATTTCAATTCTCCCATAAGGAGATATGCAGGTTAGTACATATTATTAGCTTTTGGATTGCAATATTGGTGAATAATTTGGAAGACTTTTGAGTTGCTCACTTCCACCAATTGCAGATGCTATTGTACACAGGCTGCTGCAGCTTTAGGTATGTACAAGCTCCCATTGATATTTCAAGACAGATCCCAGCTGACTAGTATTACGTTTAACTGCAAATAAAAGAAAGATGAGTGAGTGCCAACCTAGTTGGGATATGCTCATACTTTAGTGATGTAGTATTATTTGTGCAAGTGTTATGCCCGGCTCGGCATGGCACAGCCTAGCCCCGGGCATGCCGCAGGCTGGGTCGTGCCTCGGTATAAGGCCAATGGGCCAAACGTGCCGCAACCCACCCGGCATGCCCTAAACGGGCCTAGGCCGTGCCAGGCCGGCCCGTTAAACACCCCTATTGAGCGGTGCAGCCACTATCAATGTTGGATGGTGACTTGCGCAGATTGTTTAAACAATACTAATTGCTTGCTGAGAGACAACTGAATGTATGAACTCCTTCAAATTTGAATTACCGGCATAGAAATGCCCAGATGGCGAGCCGAGCCTCAGTTGAGCTGCATACCCTCATCTACTTCAGAAAAAGGTATTTAGCTGGGCCATTTTGTTTTTTCCTATTTTTAGTTGACCTTTTCGGAACTACTCCAGCTCCTTGTTCTTTCATTAACATAATGTGTAATCTTTCTCTTGCAGACCAACAGATGCGGAAGCCAGAATAGTGAAGATAAGATCAAATGGTTTTATTGTCTTCACACCTAAGCAAGCCTTCATAATATCTTGTCCCTTTTTTTCTTGTTCTCCCTAATGAGAGTTTTTTTTTTCTCTAGTTCAAACTCGATAATCTTCCCGAAATTTAATTTTTTATAGCAAATTGATTATGGCCTAAGGTTTTCATGGAAATGAAAATACAGTTATGATGATCTTTGGCTCTGCATATTAATATATCTATGCAGGTATGGCATAGAAGGCCCTGTCTACTAGACACCAACAGGAGAGAAAGAGGGGGGGGGGGGGGGGGGGGGGGGGGCGGGCCGCACCAGAGGGTTAAGAAGATGGATGGAAGCGTGAGCTTCAGCGTTTTGCAGACGGTAAGAATCCACATGGAAGTTGCGGAGCCCCGGCCTAATCGACCGAAGCTCCAGCTCACCCTCATCTAAGGATTAGTACACATCTGGAGTGGCAGAACCATTTCAGAAAGGATATTAATCGGTAAATATGTAAATTTGATGTATGAGTTCCTTTTATACCTTTATTATTTTTTAAATTATTTCAGGGTGGTAGAAGCAGAGTTGTTGTAGCTAAATTAATTGTATTAGTCTTTGAAGCAAGCTGTGGCAATAGTTAGATGCTAAAATTAGAAAAGCTTTAAAAAACATGTGTATTCTGTTAAGGATTCATAACCACGACTCCTAAATCTTCTATTATTAATAACCTTCAATGAATTCTTTTTACAATTTATCATTACTATACCATTAAGGATATTATTGCAAACTGTGGCTTCTCTCTATCAAGCGTTCCCTAATAAACTTCGATTTTGCGGCAGTAATTTACCGCCGCTCATTAACTCATTAACGGCGGAAAAATACCGCCGGTAATTGTTTATAACAACCGACGGTAACTTAACGCCGTTCATTGTTTTTATCAGTGGCGATATGCGTTCCGCCGCTAATAGTCATGAGCGGCAGTAAATTACCGCTCAAAATACATGTGTCGCCATTTCTCTGCTCTTTAGAGGCAGTAAGGTCTTTACCGCCACTATTTGCGTCTGTAATTCCTTCACCGTCGACCCTTTCACTAGTTGTCAATCATACCGCCGCTATTTCATTTAGCGGTGGTAATGATGCTTTTACCTGCGGTAGGCTACCGCCGGTAAAAATGGCTGTTTTTCTAGTGACGTTATGTCTTAGAAAGTTAAATAAAAAGCTTTCACCCAATCCGAAGATAATAGAAAGAATTAAAACAAAACAAAACACAATAGAAAGTAGTATATTTTGAAAATCTTGTGCGCCTTTAAACATTGGGTTACACTTACCTCCCTTGAGGTGTGCTATAATTACACTTACGTCCCTTGAGGTTTCTGAAATAACACTTTCCCCCCTTGAGATTTATGTATGGGTTAAAATAATATTCTTTCATTGAAGTTTCCATCAAAACCAGTAATGATAGTTGGTAAAATAATTTAAACTGGACAAGATTACCCCCATTTAAGTTAAATGATAGTTATGCCTTAGGCCATTAAAATTTTTATTCTCATCTTTATGAAGGGGTAATCTTGTCCAGTTAAAATTATTTTACTAACAATCACTACTATTTTGATGGAAACTTCAATGAAAGAGTATTATTTTGACCCATACACAAATCTCAAGGGGGAAAAGTGTTATTTCAGAAACCTCAAGGAAGGTAAGTGTAATTATAGCATATCTCAAGGGAGATGAGTGTAATTTACCCATAAAGATTTAACTAATCTAAGGACCCCTAAGATAAGCATACAATATTTATGAAGTCTACGATTATTTTAGTTTACTGTTGTCTATGTTATAGTATGTGTATCATTTTATGCCCTAAGGCTCTGTAAGACCTTTTAAATTCTTGACTTTGTGAGCTCCTTAGTTGAAAAATCAACTTCTTTTACACAAATTTTAGTGAAAAGTTTATTTGACTTTCCTTTTCTATAAACTGTATCAAAACAATTACGACTATGTTTGGTTAAGTGGTAGACAATAGGAAGGAAGGTAAAAGAATACTTTCTTTCACCTTGGAAGGAAAATTCGATCACAAGAGCCGCACCCTTGTAAATAAATTTGCAAAATGTTGTTCCAAGCGACGGCTGTCGCGGCTCCCTTGGTCTCAAATAGGTAACAATTACAGACATCAAACAGCTGTGTCATGGTACCTGCATTGACAACACTCCGGGATGATTATTCTACTCTTTTTCATTCATTTTTAAGTATAAAAAGAACTAAGGACTGTGTCTGCTTACTTAACTATTACTTACCAATATTCATGGCTGGTGGTAGGGTAAATTGTATCAATAAGACATATCGATACAATGGATCAATTGGAAGGAAACCAAGCTCACCGGCTGCTTTTACCACACCGATTCCGATCAGGGGAAGGATCATGTATCGCACGCAAATGACCACAATAATGCCTTCCAATTTATCTTAACTTCAATATAAATAGGTAGGCATAAGACTTGCGATCAGCAAAAGAAGCTTACCATGAAATAATGTCTTGGAGTGTTAGTCTTAGCCAGACTTGCAAACATGAGTGAAGGAGTGAACACTATGAACACGATCTGCATAGCCAAAGAGTTGTCATAAGAAGAAATTAATTAATCAAGCGCGCGTATAACTGCATTATTGCTCCAGGACTATAACTGCATTGATTCAGTGGAAGGAAGATCAAAAGAGCTCTTATGAAGCATTTGTACAGAACAATAAATTACACAGATCAATATGCTCGCAATAAAAACCAACAAAAATATCATTAATGATCTACTTATTCACTATGTTCTTTTATCTTATATCTATTTTTATGCATACAACCTATGTTTTGCGTGGTGCCCATTATTTGATTGTGCCTCTCAGCCAGAAATTCTACCAAGGATCGTATTTTATCAACACCAGAACACCCAAATATGGACTTTCTTGAACAGGTGAATAACAAGCCCAATTAATTAAGATCTGATATTCTCTCCTCACTTCAGAATTTGTCGGAAACAAGCTTTCTGTAAAATCTTTTCCAATTGCTCATTAATTTGATCCATGAAAAATAAGATGATCTGAGATGTGACAGATGTGGAAGAAAAAATCTCCATCCAGTACCATTTCTATTCCACCATAGAAGGTGCAGGCTACTAGATAAATTAAGTGTGAAGCATCACTTCCTGTGGTGGCTTTATCTGCAGCCCTTAAGTGAAGCCTTCACAGGATGCAAATACGTGTCCTGCGG